>OX422209.1:358586416-359786416 GCA_949130495.1 Sambucus nigra | reverse complement strand
CCTCACTGTCGTCGCTAAGGGTAGCATTAAGGACAGCTTTCCCTTTTTCTCTATTCAGACGTGTGACACACTCAAAAGCTCTATGACCCCTACCGTCACACTTAAAGCATCTCTCACTTTCTTTCTTAGGAGGATCTTTAAAAACTTTTTCAATTTTCTTTTCAAACTTATTTTTCTCAAATTTCTTTTTATCTTCAAAATTGCCATTTTTCTTAAATTTGAGAATCCTCTTGAAATTTTTTGCAAAAAGAGCCAAATCATCTAAGTCAAAATCACAATCAGAATCTGACGTGTCAGTCTCTCTCTTTCTAGATGACTCTACCCTCTTTCTAGCCGACCCCTCACTCTGTCTCTCTTGGGCATTAAGTGAAATTCCCTTATCTTTAGACCTAGCAGTTTTAGGGAACATATCAATTTCATATCTTTGCAAATCTCCTACAAGTTCTTCCAATTTTAGCGTATTTAAATTACCCATAGAATTTAGCACAGTGACTTTAGGGATAAAACGCTTAGGAAAAGAACGAAGAATCTTTTTAACAACTCTAGCATTAGGAATATGTTCACCAAGATTAAAGCTAGTATTAACAATGTCATAAAGTCTAGCATAAAAATCATCAAAACATTCAGTCTCATGCATGTGACACCCCGACTAATTAAATACCGGGTAGCTACTCCTATATTAAATCAATACAAAATGCCAAGTTGATTCAGTTAATAGCATCACTGTCGAAAACATTTTAAAGATTACTAACCACTTAGTATTCAAAAAGTAAGTTGCCAAATTTTAAATTAAGTCTGATTAACATGCAATACAAGAATAATGGAAGAACAACATAATCCATTCACCATAACGAAGTAATGAAATAACCAACCAATAGTAATAAGTCCGGAGGAAAACTCCTCACAACAATCCCACAACTGAAAATAATAAGACAAGTCTGAATCCTGAATTAATTACATGCCCGAAGTCTGAATAACTGTAATAAATTAAATGCCTCTAAAAGAAATGGGCGACATGCCCTACAACTGATAAATGCTGAACATGGAGTCAAGATAGATGAAGCGTCTACAAGCAAAGTCCTGTAACTTCCACAAACAGCTACAGCTCGTCACCTGAATGAGGATCCTAAGCATGGTGTCCTTGTGGCTGGGCACCTAAAATGGTTTTTACAAAAAATAGATTTGAAAGCAAATGGGACAGAGCCCGAAAGTGGAAATCATTTTAAAAACAACAAGTGTTTTAGTAACATTAAAACATTAAATGCAAAATACATGTTAGGACGTGCACTCACATGAAATTCTCACCTCTCGACTACATGTGCACTCCTAACGTACCGTACCCATCTAAATAACATACATATCTAACCAAACCGTAATACGTTCTACCCCTTACTACTCGATTCCCATATTACATTCTAGCGTTATCAATTAAATAGAGGGTTTTACATACACTCGGATTCTCAATTAGTAATAGAATTCACTATCAATTAACCCGTTATGTTTTCTCAAAACATTACCATAATTATAATCACAATACCAACATGAAAGTTCCCATTTCTTAAGTGTATATTATTCACGTCATAAATATAAAATACAAGCACCCTGAGACTAAGCTGCGGTGCACACATACTCTGCTATCCATCCCGGTACATCACGTACATAAGGATCACGCATTCCGAATCTCTCAGGAATCGTTCTCAAATAACAACAATCACAAACAATGGAGGCGAACACAGTCACATCACATGGGTCACGCACATACTTGCGCTCCCACAATCAGCAGACTTATTAACATCCCAATAAATCCTTCTCTGACCTATGTTCATCGAGGTACCAGTCTAAATCCGGGCAACACAAGGATTAGAGGGCCCTAAGCGAACGTAAACCTCCCGTGATAGCAAGTATGGTAGGTATGTCATACAGATAAAATCATATACATATACTAAGTATGCACACATCTTAGTAGTCACCATAATTTATTTGTAGTACACATCTCATTCTCGTACCTTCGTATAATGTTACACAATTTATATGTTCCCGGTTAATATAATTATTTAGGCCGCCATTAGTTCTCGCATCGTAATAGACACTCACGTCCTACTTCATAATTTCCCTTAGGTTCAAACTACACTTCTAGGTTTTACTCCTCATTATATCTCAAATATCCCAATTATATCAATTTATCATCAAGGAAGTGTTATCTCTACATATACACAAGGTTACGGAACACTCAGGATCAAAACAGGCTAAAAAGCCTAAACTGTCAGCTCGTTAGAAGTCTCGTTCGAACGAGGCTGTTCGAACGAGAGTTCGTTCGAACGAACTGGGCCTTCTAACGAGATCTCATTCGAACGAAAGTCATCGAACGAACATCCCTCTCGTTAGAAGTCAAACTGTCAACTCGTTAGAAGCTCGTTCGAACGACCTGGGCAGGTCTTCTAACGAGTGGCCAGATTCGAGCCCAGATTTTCCTTAACTCGTTTTTCCATCTTTTCTTCCACTCTAATCTTATCTAAACATCAATCCAACAATTTTTCAAGGTTCTAATCGTCCCTAAACATACTTAGGTCACATACTAACGTGTTTGATGGTGTTAATTCATTCTAAACATCATCCAAATATCAAATCTATATATTTTTCCCCAATTTCAAGAACATGAACTCTAGAAATTCTTAAATCCCCAATGAGTCTAATTAAATCCGTTTTTGTTTCATCCAAAGTATATTATCATCAGATTAATCACCTACATACAATTCTACATGCAATTCCTCATCAAAATACAAGTTTCTAATTCCAATTTAATGGGTTTTCATCAATCTCCCAAAACAATACAGTTTTATCAATTTCCTACGCATGGAAGAAACATTCTTTGTAATAAACGAAATTAAACCACTTGCCTTATGTGTATCTCTGATTTTCATGTTGAAGATCGAATCGTTCTCTCTCTCTCTGCAGAATTCTCCTCTCATCTCTCTCTCTACAAGCCTTCTTCTCCAAAGTGAATGGTGGCTAGGGTTTGCCTTAGGAATTCTTTTGGAATAATTTCTAATAACCCCCGTAGCCTATTTGGTTAATAGTGGGTTTAGTGGGTAAAGTCCAAATCAGATATTAATTCCAAATTTTCGTGGGTTTTAATTCCCAAAAATCCAAAATTACCAAACTACCCTTATATGTTGCCGGTGTGGCCTAAAAATGCCCCAGGACCCAAACCAAACCCCCGGCTAGTGTTTTCTGACTATTTCGACCCTTCCGGACGCGTTGACGCACTCAAAATGACCATACGGTTAATAGAAATAAAATTTACTTTTTAATTAAAATAAATATATTCCGGACGCGACTGTCACACGCGTCTCAACAAAATTTCCAAATTGCCGTATTTCAATCTCACGACAAATTTCATAATTCAGTATTCATATATAATCATATATGCACATTATAATCAAATACCAACTCGCATCTTGATAGTATTTTAATCCGGATTAATTTCCAATTAATACGCATTTAATTCAATTAATCCCATAAATAAATATCACAAAAATACGGGATATTACATACTTCCCCCGTAATAACTGAATTTCGTCCCGAAATTCGGAACTAGAAAGTACCTGGTAAGAACAACTCTGGATAACATTCGCGCATCTCATCCTCGAGCTCCCATGTGGACTCCTCGACATTATGATGTCGCCACTGAACACGCACTAACGGAACTATCTTTGACCGCAGCTTCCGCTCACTTCGGTCCAAAATAGCAATCGGCCCCTCCTCGTAGGAGCTATCAGGCTGGAGATCGATGTCCTCCAAGCCAATGTGAGAATGAGCCAAATCGTCTCTAAGATATTTCCTAAGCGAGGAAATATGAAACACATCGTGAATCCGATGCAAATGTTCCGGTAACCCAAGCCTATACGCAACCGGTCCAATCCGCTCAATAATAGGAAATGGTCCCACATATCTCGGTTCCAACTTCCCTTTCTTCTCGAAACGCATAATCCCCTTCATAGGAGATACTCTGAGCAAAACCTGGTCCCCCACTTGGAACTCTCTGAAGAACCTCTTCGCATCAGCATAGCTCTTTCGCCGATCCTGAGCTACCCGAATGCGACTCCGAATCAATTCTATCCGCGCCGAAGTATCCTGAATTACTTCCGACCCAAGTAGTTTGTTGTCCCCCACCTCCAACAAACATGCTGGGGAACGACAAGGTCTACCGTACAACGCCTCAAATGGAGCCATGCCAATGGTGAATTGGTAGGAGTTATTGTAAGCAAACTCCACCAGTGGAAGATACTGCTCCCATCCACCCCCGAAATCAATGATGCACATACGTAGCATGTCCTCCAACATCTGGTTTGTATGCTCGGTCTGCCCATTGGTCTGCGGGTGATACGCCGTACTCAACCGCAATTCCGTGCCCATGGCCTCCTGAAAACTCTCCCAAAACCGCGAAACAAATATCTTGTCTCGGTCAGACACGATATTTAGGGGCACACCGTGAAGTCTCACTATCTCTGCAATAAAGATCTGGGCATACTGTCCAGTAGTGTAGTCTGTCCTTACGGGTAGAAAATGAGCGACTTTGGTCAACCTATCCACAATTACCCAAATGGAGTCGTGACCTCTCTGTGACGTAGGCAACCCCGTGATAAAGTCCATGGAGATGCTCTCCCATATCCACATCGGGACCTCCAATGGCTGTAGAAGTCCTGTCGGTCTCTGATGATCCACTTTTACAAGCTGACAAGTGGCGCATTTAGAAACAAACACGGCAATATCTCTCTTCATCCCGCTCCACCAATACTGTCGTCTCATGTCTTGGTACATTTTGTCCCCATCGGGATGTACCGCGAATCGTGAGCCGTGCGACTCTGCCATCACCTCATGTCGCAATTCCTCCCCTTCCGGAACTACTAATCTCCCATTAAAGCGTAATCCCCCGTCTGAGCTAACGGTATAGGATTCGGCTCCCTCTGCTAGTAATCGAACTATCAGCTCCTGACAGAATGAGTCATCTGCTTGTGCCTTTACCACTCTCGTGACAATCTGCGGCGTAACAGTCATTACCGACATGAATGATCGGGCCACTGCATCCTGGTGTCCCAATTCTTTCCACTTTGACTTCAACACCCCTGCCACCTCATCAACAGGTCTGCGGCTCAATGCGTCTGCTACCACGTTAGCCTTCCCCGGGTGGTATTGGATATCAAACTGATAATCTTTCACAAATTCAAGCCACCTACGTTGCCGCATATTCAACTCCTTCTGCGTGAATAGGTACTGTAGGGACTTGTGGTCCGTGAACAATCGAAACTTCTCCCTCAAAAGGTAATGTCTCCAAATCCGAAGGGCAAATACCACTGCCGCTAACTCCAAGTCATGAGTGGGGTAATTCTTCTCGTGAGGCTTAAGCTTACGGGAAGCATAAGCTATGGCCTGACTCTCCTGCTGTAATACACCTCCAAGTCCTTTCAAGGACGCATCGGTGTAAACTAGATACTCAACTCCCGGTCTCGGCAATGCTAACACAGGTGCTGAGGTCAACTTATCCTTCAACTCATCAAATGCCAACTGACAGGCATCACTCCAGATGAATGGCACACCCTTACGAGTCAGATGTGTCAAAGGACCCGCTATCTTCGAAAATCCCTGAATGAACCTCCTGTAGTATCCTGCTAGTCCCAAGAAACTACGGATCTCCGTCGGTGTCGTGGGATGTCCCCACTCCCTCACCGCGTATACCTTCCCCGGATCAACAGATATCCCCCGGTCGGAAATAATGTGTCCCAAAAATTGGACCTCCTTCAGCCAAAACCCGCACTTCTCATATTTTGCATACAGCTCGTTCTGACGTAGCGTCTGCAAAACTTGCCTCAAATGCTCGGCGTGCTCCTCCTCTGTCTGGGAGTAAACCAGAATATCATCAATGAAGACAATGACGAACTGATCAAGGAACTCCCTGAACACCCTATTCATCAAGTCCATAAACACTGCTGGAGCGTTGGTCAAACCAAAAGGCATAACCCGAAACTCGTAAGAACCATATCTCGTTAAGAACGCAGTCTTTGAGACATCCTCATCCCTGATACGCAACTGATGGTATCCCGATCTCAAATCAATCTTTGAGAAGAAAGAAGCTCCTCTCAACTGGTCGAATAAGTCATCGATTCGAGGCAACGGATACTTATTCCGTATCGTGACCTTATTCAACTCTCGGTAATCCACACACAATCTCAGTGAACCATCTCTCTTCTTCACGAACAACACAGGGGCACCCCACGGCGAAGTAATCCTCCGTATAAACCCCTAACCCAATAACTGCTCAATCTGATCTCGTAGCTCTCGCATCTCTTCCGGAGCCATACGGTACGGTGCGCGTGCTATAGGTCTCGTATCTGGCAATAAGTCTATGACAAAGTCTATCTCTCGACTGGGGGGTAGGCCTGGTATCTCCTGAAACACATCTGAGTACTCCCTGACAACTGGGATCGAATCTAAAGGAATCACAACCTCCTTAGAGGTATCCTCCTCTATGTAATACAAATGAGTGGTCGAGCCTCCCTCTGGGCGAGGCATCGCCACTACAAACATCTCTTGCCCCGGAATGGCAAAAATAATGCTCCCACCGAAGCAATCAATAATGGCTCTATAATCAGCGAGCCAATCCATACCGATAATCACATCGTACACATGCATATCTAATACCAACATGTCTGCAGGTAATACCAGACTACCAATCTCTACCCCCACTCCCCGGCATATAAAGAAAATAAGCGACCCACTCCCCAATGGTGAGTCTACACACGTCACTGTGCTCTCTGTTGTGGCTAACAATCCTAAGGCTTTCGCAAAATGTGTAGCTATAAAACAATGCGTTGCCCCCGTATCAAACAAAACCCGACCCAAAGTACCATGGATAGGAAACATACCCTCAATCGCGGGTGGTGCCTGTGGAGCTGCTGCCTGGTGGATGTTATAGACACGTCCATACTGCAACTGCCCCTGCTGCACAGGAACTGCTGGAATGGCTGGTAGTGCTGGCACCTGGGCTGGAGCTGGGAGGGAAGGTGGAAAAAGTGGCCTCTGTGGCTCATGTCGAGCACCCTGCTGCTACTGCGGGGCCCTGCCCCTATCAGGACAGTCCTGGCGTTTATGGCCAGTCTTGCCACAAACGAAACACTTCCCCGGGAAGTTCCCCCCTCTATGTCCCTGCTGCCCCCGGCCCTGGTGGCCGTTACCGTTCCTCCACTGGCCCTGCTGGCCCTGCTAAAACTGTTGTTGACCATTCTGACCCTGCTGGTTCTGATTTACCGTTCGGACCCTGATGGCCCTGTCGAAAACCTCCCTGTCCGTGCCTAAAATTTCCCGACCTGAACCTCTTGTGATCCCCCTGCTGGGAACCCTGGTCACCTTGTCTCTGCCCCTGAACAGATTGTGCCCCACTGGCACCATTTCCTCCAGTCCTGCCCTGATGGCTGGACTCTCCTGACCTCTTGCCCTCAGCCATGTGAAAGCGATGGTCCTGGCAGTGTAACAGTGCAGCGTTAACCACATCAGAGTAAGTGGCCAACGATAGGTTCCCCAACAAATGCTGACGGATCCTCCAAGTCAACCCGTCTGTAAATTTCTGTATCTTCTTCTCCTCTGTCGGTATCTCATCCGGTACAATGTTTAACAGATTAGTGAACTCGGCCTCATACTCGGCCACAGTCTTACCCTCCTGTCGAAGGCTCATCAACTTCCTCCTCATTTCCGTGTGAACAGCTGACGGAAAGTACTTGCGGTCGAACCGCACCCAAAACTCCTGAATAGTGAGAGTATCTCTCTCCTCCACGGTGGTAATAGACTCCCACCACTGCAGTGCAAACCCCACTAGCTTAAAGGTAGCTAGTATCTGCTTCTGGACATCGGTGCACTCATACATCCTCAAGTGCCGCTGAATATCTTTCCTCCACTGACTCGAAACCACAACATCAGAGCTACCTGCGAACTCCGATGGGTGTGCTTTCTGAAAAGCATCACGTACACGTTCCCAAGCAGACGGGAATGCATGTGCCTGAACCGGCGCGGCTACTGGCGCCTGAGGTGGTGCCTGCTGAACTACGGCTAGTGCGGCATTTACCGCTTGGGCTACAATGGCTGCAACCTCGGCGGCATTCATCGTGCCCTGAACTGGTGCGGGCTGTGGTTCTGGTGTTGCATTCCTGGGAACCCGTTGTGCATGTCGTGGAGGCATTATGAAACAATAATAAAGTCTATAAGTTCGCAGTTATAAACTCAAAATAGCTGAAGAACGTAGCATATACAAGAGAATACAACAGTCCTAAAATATAGGGCTCTACATCAAAGAAAGCTCAGCGGAAAACATAATAAGCCGTACAGATCCTAAAAGACACTAGAACCTGATGCTCTGATACCACCTATGACACCCCGACTAATTAAATATCGGGTAGCTATTCCTTTATTAAATCAATAC
Source organism: Sambucus nigra (assembly GCA_949130495.1). Lineage (NCBI taxonomy): Eukaryota > Viridiplantae > Streptophyta > Magnoliopsida > Dipsacales > Adoxaceae > Sambucus > Sambucus nigra. The sequence continues at coordinate 359,777,946 of OX422209.1, read as the reverse complement.
AAAATGCCAAGTTGATTCAGTTAATATCATCACTGTCGAAAACATTTTAAAGATTACTAACCACCTAGTATTCAAAAAGTAAGTTGCCAAATTTTAAATTAAGTCTGATTAACATGCAATACAAGAATAATGGAAGAACAACATAATCCATTCACCATAACGAAGTAATGAAATAACCAACCAATAGTAATAAGTCCGGAGGAAAACTCCTCACAACAATCCCACAACTGAAAATAATAAGACAAGTCTGAATCCTGAATTAATTACATGCCCGAAGTCTGAATAACTGAAATAAATGAAATGCCTCTAAAAGAAATGGGCGACATGCCCTACAACTGATAAATGCTGAACATGGAGTCAAGATAGATGAAGCGTCTACAAGCAAAGTCCTGTAACTTCCACAAACAGCTACATCTCGTCACCTGAATGAGGATCCTAAGCATGGTGTCCTTGTGGCTGGGCACCTAAAATGGTTTTTACAAAAAATAGATTTGAAAGAAAATGGGTGAGAGCCCGAAAGTGGAAATTATTTTAAAAACAGCAAGTGTTTTAATAACATTAAAACATTAAATGCAAAATACATGTTAGGACGTGCACTCACATGAAATTCTCACCTCTCGACTACATGTGCACTCCTAACGTACCGTACCCATCTAAATAATATACATATCTAACCAAACCGTAATACGTTCTACCCCTTACTACTCGATTCCCATATTACATTCTAGCGTTATCAATTAAATAGAGGGTTTTACATACATTCCGATTCTCAATTAGTAATACAATTCACTATCAATTAACCCGTTATGTTTTCTCAAAACATTACCATAATTATAATCACAATACCAACATGAAAGTTCCCATTTCTTAAGTGTATATTATTCACGTCATAAATATACAATACAAGCACCCCGAGACTAAGCTGCGGTGCACACATACTCTGCTATCCATCCCGGTACATCACGTACATAAGGATCACGCATTCCGAATCTCTCAGGAATCGTTCTCAGATAACAACAATCACAAACAATGGAGGCGAACACAGTCACATCATATGGGTCACGCACATACCTGCGCTCCCACGATCAGCAGACTTATTAACAACCCAATAAATCCTTCTCTGACCTATGTTCATCGAGGTACGAGTCTAAATCCGAGCAACACAAGGATTAGAGGGCCCTAAGCGAACGTAAACCTCCCGTGATAGCAAGTATGGTAGGTATGTTATACACATAAAATCATATACATATACTAAGTATGCACACATCTTAGTAGTCACCATAATTTATTTGTAGTACACATCTCATTCTCGTACCTACGTATAATGTTACACAATTTATATGTTCCCGGTTAATATAATTATTTAGGCCGCCATTAGTTCTCGCATCGTAATAGACACTCACGTCCTACTTCATAATTTCCCTTAGGTTCAAACTACACTTATAGGTTTTACTCCTCATTATATCTCAAATATCCCAATTATATCAATTTATCATCAAGGAAGTGTTATCTCTACATATACACAAGGATACGGAACACTCGGGATCAAAACAGGCTAAAGCTCGTTAGAAGTCTCGTTCGAACGAGGCTGTTCGAACGAGAGTTCGTTCGAACGAACTGGGCCTTCTAACGAGATCTCGTTCGAACGAAAGTCATCGAACGAACATCCCTCTCGTTAGAACTCAAACTGTCAACTCGTTAGAAGCTCTCGAACGAGCCCGTTCGAACGACCTGGGCAGGTCTTCTAACGAGTGGCCAGATTCGAGCCCAGATTTTCCTTAACTCGTTTTTCCATCTTTTCTTCCACTCTAATCTTATCTAAACATCAATCCAACAATTTTTCAAGGTTCTAATCGTCCCTAAACATACTTAGGTCACATACTAACGTGTTTGATGGTGTTAATTCATTCTAAACATCATCCAAATATCAAATCTATATATTTTTCCCCAATTTCAAGAACATGAACTCTAGAAATTCTTAAATCCCCAATGAGTCTAATTAAATCCGTTTTTGTTTCATCCAAAGTATATTATCATCATATTAATCACCTACATACAATTCTACATGCAATTCCTCATCAAAATACAAGTTTCTAATTCCAATTTAATGGGTTTTCATCAATCTCCCAAAACAATACAGTTTTATCAATTTCCTACGCATGGAAGAAACATTCTTTGTAATAAACGAAATTAAACCACTTGCCTTATGTGTATCTCTGATTTTGATGTTGAAGATCGAATCGTTCTCTCTCTCTCTGCAGAATTCTCCTCTCTTTTCTCTCTCTACAAGCCTTCTTCTCCAAAGTGAATGGTGGCTAGGGTTTGCCTTAGGAATTCTTTTGGAACAATTTCTAATAACCCCCGTAGCCTATTTGGTTAATAGTGGGTTTAGTGGGTAAAGTCCAAATCAGATATTAATTCCAAATTTTCGTGGGTTTTAATTCTCAAAAATCCAAAATTACCAAACTACCCTTATAAGTTGCCGGTGTGGCCTAAAAATGTCCCGGGACCCAAACCAAACCCCCGGCTAGTGTTTTCTGACTATTTCGACCCTTCCGGACGCGTTGGCGCACTCAAATCGACCATACGGTTAATAGAAATAAAATTCACTTTTTAATTAAAATAAATATATTCCGGACGCGACTGTCACACGCGTCTCAACAAAATTTCCAAATTGCCGTATTTCAATCTCACGAAAAATTTCATAATTCAGTATTCATATATAATCATATATGCACATTATAATCAAATACCAACTCGCATCTTGCTAGTATTTTAATCTGGATTAATTTCCAATTAATACGCATTTAATTCAATTAATCCCATAAATAAATATCACAAAAATACGGGGTATTACAATGCATGGTGATGGTTTCAAATTGAGTTGTCAAATTTTGCAATTTAGACTCTTTCACAGCATTAGTTCCTTCATGGGTGAGTTGTAAAACATCCCATGCCTCTTTTGACGTGGTACACGTCATTATGCATTTGAAATCATCAGGTGTGACAGACCCAAAAATAGCACTTAGACCCTTAGAATTGAATTATGACCATTTAAATTCGTCTTCAGTCCAAGAAGTGACAGGGTTTAAATTGATCACATTATCAATGGTGACGGAGGGAGGTGTCCACCCTCTTTCAACCAAAATCCAGACACGTTCATCAATGGCTTTTAAAGCAGACCTCATGCGGGCTTTCCAATATGCATAGTTTGTCCCGTAAAAAACTGGCATTTTATTATATAATTCTCCATAACGAACACACTCATTTTCAAAAATCAATTTTTCAGAAAATTGATATCTTAGAAAAATTACACGGTAAAATTGTGTAACTGGCTCTGATACCAATTTGAGGAGGAGTGCGCTTGCATTCAAATAAGGAAGTTATTTAATTAAACACAGTTTTTACCACTTAAGTCCTAAACATGCATCTATATGTGATTAAATACGATGGTGAAACATGCAAGAACACATATATGAGGAAAAATCCCCAACGGGGCACAAACCTTTTATTTCCCAATAATTTTTGTAAGAGAACGGCTTACAACAGATTACAATGAAAATACAGTGACACAGAAATACCCTCGGGTGTCGGTTCTGTTGTCGGCGACTGGAACAATCCCTTTCCAGTAGGGCAGCAGTGACGAAGAGAGCGACTTCCTCACAAAGTACTCCAGATGAGTAAACAATCTTCTTGAAGGTTTAAAGATTCACACACATATATGGGATCGGTTTTGTGAATCAAAGAGGTCTAGAAAACCTTAAAAAGTGAAGTCTTATTCTGGGCAGATTTCGCAGAATATTGAGATTGCAGAAAGACTTGAAAAATCGTGTAGAAGGAGATCAAATATTTATACAAAAATCGAGGCGGTGGCTCGTTCGAACGAGATAGAATGTCTCTCGAACGAGATAGCATGTCGCTCGAACGATATCGCGCGACATGATATTTCTCGCGAACGACTTGCAAAGTCGCTCGAGCGATCTCGCCGATCGAGGCCATTTGCTTCTACACTAAGAAAAATTCTGCTTTTGATAAAAAATTAACCCAGACTTCAAAAATATTTTTCAAAAATATTTATGCAAATATTTAAAACTCCAATATAACATTTTACTGATAGAGAGTAGTGGAGTAGTGGGAATGAGCTGAGTAGCACGTTGCATGTAGCATTACGCACGTGAAGAAAGTGGATGCATTGAATTCGAATATGGGCCGTAAAGGATGATCATGTTGACGTGCTGAATGTAGCGGTATCAGACATATGAACTGTGATCTAGGAGAAAACAAAAAATTCCTAGAATCTACCCCGGACATTTATAAAATTATGTCCTTACACCTTCTCCGAGGAGGTCCTTTCCCTAAGGAGCTCCTCAGCAGCCTTCAACTTCTCTTCCACCTCTGTTTTCTGTCGCTCGACATCTTGAAGTTTAACAACTTCCTCTTCAGCAGACTTGAGCTTAACTTCAAGCTCCGTGTTGCTCTGTTCAAACTTTTTGTTGCTCTGCTCCGACTCCTTCAACTTCTTCTCCAATTCCTTGGAGGCATTCACAACTTGATTTCTATCCAGCTCAATGGACTTTAATTGCTTCTCCCAAGAAACTTTATCTTCCTCATACTTTTGACGAGAATATTTTAAAGATTGGGTCAGCCCAATAAAAGCTTCCTCTACTTCTCCCGAGGAGTTGAAGCCTTATAGCTTCATCCTTCTTCAAAATGCTGTTGAAACACGTTACCAGCTAAAAAAAGAAATAACTTTGAGTCAATACATGAACATAATATTAGAAAGTGAAAGATTCAGGCTAACAATACTTACTGAGGCAATGTGTTGAGCAACCAGGGTAGTGATTCTATCACGAGAAAGAGTATCTTAATACCTTGACCTCTGGGATAGTCCAGGATTTTACCAAGCCCATAGCAGAGCTCGGAGGAACAAAAGTTGGAACACTACCTTCAACATTTAAAGGTTGAGAGATAGGTTCCGCAGGTCTCTCAGAAGAGCTTTTCTTTAACCTCCTCAGAGGAGCAGGAGCATTTTCAACTAAAGACGTTGTCTTTATTGGTGATATAACAATAACCTCGCTCGGAGGAGGGATAGCAACAGTCTTGTTCGGAGCCACGGGGGGCTTTTCAACAGCCTTCTTGCCAGCAGCAGTAGGAGGTGGTACATTAATGGTTTTTATCCCTTCTTTTGGGACATCTTGTTTACTTTTCTTTGCCGCTACAGTAGTAGAGGCAGACTTATCAAAAAAGGCAGGAGCTCTTCTTTTCTTCATTAGATCACTGATTGGAATACTTGACTCAGAGGAAGAACCTTCCACACTAGTCTCAAAGGCTAGTACTTAGTCAAGGTTAACTACCACCGGACGAGGACGAGCAGTGAAATATGAAGTATAGCTCTTGTACTGCAACAAGTAAGAAGCCGATCTAATATGTTCCTTAGCAACAGATTGATGCAAATCCCAGATAAGTTTTAAATGCTTTAATTTAACATCAGCCTCTTTTGGAGGTTTTCTTTTACTGTCAACTGTAACAAACAAAAATAAATGTCAGTGATGCATTTTATCGAACACAAAGAAAATAAGATTTCAAAAAATAAAAACAACCTATTCCATTGCCATAAGGGGGACACCCGGGACCTTGATATACATCATCTCCATTTAATGGAGGGTGTTGCCAATTTTTCATAACAACTCCATGCTCAAAATAATCCCTATTGGCATCGGGAAGATTAAAAACTAACGCTCTATTCAAAAACCTCATTTTTAAATAAAAGGTGGTATCACTGACAACCCATCTATAGCAGTACATAATCTCTGGAATCCCTAAACGGGTTCCATGAAGTTGATTCAATCTATATACGTCATTAACTATCCTCCAAGTATTTGTAGCTATTCTTGCAGGTACAACATCAAAATATTGACAGAACTCCAAAAATAGGAAATTTGGCGGTATAGAAAAGCCACATTCGGACACAAAAAGACTTGGGAACCAATGTCCCTCAGCCAAAGAAAAATAATCAAAAGGTTCAGAAAGTTCTTCTAAAATAACCCACGAAGGAATTGAAAATTCAGACTGAAATTTGTCCAGCGACTCAACAAGATAAACCATGATGAACAAAGTAAATAAAATAAAGGGAAGAAAATCTTACAGAGAAAGAGAGATCAGGTGACAATGAACGATGGAAACAACGAAAGCACAAGACATAGAGAAAATGAAGAGTTCAAATATACAGATTTGAAAAGTGAAAGACGATAAGATTTCTCCCGCGTTTAAATACTTTACCTCGGGAATAGGGAAAAGCAATGATTACAAAGAAAGACGGTTCCGTTTTCGGCAGCTAAAAGAAGAAAAGGGCACAAATATCGAAGTGGTCATGAAAATTTAAAATATTTATGAGGCCTGATACTATGCACTCAAAAAGGAGTTATATACAACGAACCTTTTCCTAAAAACCATACAAACCAATAATCTATGCAGTTTTCAAGCAGAATGTTCCACACTTTTCCTTGACATCAAACTATGAAACATTGGGGGCTTCTATTGATACCAAATTTAGTCTGCTGACATGGACCAATCATTAAAAAACACATGTCAACCTACATGACAAATATGAATACGTTCTACGAGCAGCTCATACTCTCCGAACAGCTCAAGTGCCCCGAGGAACTAAGGGCTCCAAGCAACTTAAGCGTACCGAGCTACTCAGGCGGTCCGAGCTACTTAACGTACAGAGCACTCAAATCAAGAGAATCAAAAGGACGATTGCACATTAAATGCTCATTATTATCGTACAGATGTATATGTCTACTAGATAACAGCACATTATCCTTTCACATGTACAACCTCAAGGCTATAAATACATTATAACCTCCTCATTAGAGGGGGACTCTAGATCTCTTGGTAAACCTATTATCGAGAACTCCAGGCAAACAGTCAGCAATACAAAAACAGTGGACGTAGGCCATTTGTTGTCAAGTTTTATTTGTTATAAAACTACCGCAAGTGCACGGGCTATTGAAATATAGCGGGTGTAAGTACGGGTCGAACCCACAGAGATTTCGTCAACTTTTATAAAATATCGATTGTCCAACTAGACATATGAGTGTGTCAATGTGATTGAGTGATGGAACAAAATAAATAAATAAATAAATGCGTGACACAAATTATGTAACAATAAAAATAAAGACGGAATAAACGAACAAGTACAAGAGATAATATTAAATGTGGAAGAATCTAGGACGTCGGTTCCGTTTGTCAATTTTAATTAAATTAACACATCAATTTAATTTCGTACTTCCGAATTTATAACACAAAATATACCGACTCTCGTCGCGTACATTTCGGAGAATATAACAATACATGCGCTCAAAATATTTTAACGTCTCTTAAATTAGACACCATAAATCCCTATTCCCTCGAAAATATCACGTTCTAAATTTTTAATGTGTATTTAAGCATGGGATATCAAAACATCTAAGTGCAAGCATAACCCATCAAAAATGACAAATCTAAATTTTTAAAGCATGAATTTATAATTAATTCTTGAGGTTTAAAAATACACTCTCGTGTATTTTTAAGCGAATACCGAATTTTTTTATTTCAAATTAAAACATGTCAGAATATATACGAAATTAAATTAACATGCATGGTTTAATTAGTCATGACAAACATCACCTAAATCCTAGTAATTAAACTACTCACACAACATATTTGACACACAAATATTGCAAGATGAAAAAATAATTTTCATTAATAAATGTCAACTTACAAAATTTTGGGTCCAAGACTTGAATTACAATAAACAATATGCTCCTCCAAAGTGTGCCTCAAAAATACACTCTACACAAATTTTTTCTATCTCTCAAAGTGTGTCTCTTTTTTTTTTCTCCAAAAGTAAAGTCCACCCCTTCATGTGGGAATTGGCTTATGATTTATACCCCAAAATGGGGTACAAAAACGTAGGGAAAATAAGGTGGAGTTGTGGGAAGAAACATGGGTTGGTGGAGTAATGGTAATGGGTTTAGTGGGCAAGTGGGATAATGGGTCTTTTTTTTTTGTAGAAAAAATTTCGCCAAAAAATAAATGGGGCTGGCAGGGGTCGAACCCCTGCCCTCTCATGTGCGCCCCAAAGAGTCCAGCCATTAAGCCAACTTTCATCTTTGTTTATAATATGCCTCCAATTATACTTAACATCATATTGAATCCCAAATTTCATAATTTGCACAATAGCTCAAATCACGATAACTTCTTCATTCGGAGCCCGATTAACATGCCGTTTGAACCGACGTGACCCTCATTTCGGTGCCAACAATATTTCAGTAGTGTCCAGGTCTCGGGATTGACTTTGGGCGTTGACCCGGGGCTTTGACTTTGACTTTCTTTTGAATTCGAACTTTGCACGGCCATAACTTCTTCGTTTCAACTCCGATTGATACGCCGTTTGAGCCCAGGCGTCCCTTGATTCAAGGCCTTCAATTTCCATGGTTGGTCCGAGTCCGAAATCAGCCATTTGAATTTACAATTTTGCCCCTGAAGGGGCATAAGTGACCTTTTCATGCTCAATTTGTGTCCGGACTTCACCGCTTTCTTTTTAAACCTGTTAATACTCAAAAACAACTTGAACAAGAGATTAGAAATGAATATAAGATGTGAGATTGAAGTTCCCAAAATTGCATTATTAACCCCATTTATTCTTAAATTTGTATTTTTCTCTAAAATAATAAAAATATCTATAAAAGCTCTTTATTTATGATAAAATGGGAATAACAACACTTAGATTTGGGTGTAAATAATACAGAATAATGCACTCATCACCATTCTCCAAAGGCTGAACCATTTTAAAAACCCATTGTCTTTTATTTATTTATTCATTTTTATCTGTGATTAAAATAATTAGATCGAATCTAGTTTTTTACATCAACAATGGTTGTTGAACTATTTTTCCAACAATTATTGATTATTGTGTTAATATTTTTCCTAGAATCCTCAAAATCAAATTCATATGCTATGTGTTAAAGTATAGTATGAATTTTTTTTACTTGACTATTACTCATGCAGGCCTAAACCTAATTTGAATTGTGTGCTTACATTCAGTAACACAATTGAAGTAGTAAAAATTAACACAAGCCAAGAGTGCAAGACCTTAAAATTTCTAGAGTAGCAACCATTAAGTTGCTCAGATTCTTATGCAATGTTTTGAGAGTTAGTTATTCAAAGTTAACAGTAAAATAATGTGCATGGTTGGGTTTACTTTCACATTTACTATAAAGGCTACATTGAAGAGCTTTTGTAACACTAAAGCTGTATGTATCTTATGTTGTAATTCACATTCTCCCAATCATTAGAGGTGGTACAATATAAAAATTAGTTAAACATGGTATGGAATAATTCATGATTCAATTATAAACTCACCCACATAATGTCAAAAAATGCATAAATGATTCCACACCTGATAATACTAAACTCTTGTAAACCCAATAAGTTGTAACAAATAGAAATCAGATGCAAATGATAAGCCGTGTCAGTTTGAAATTGGGCAGATTGTCTTGGTTGCAACTTAAAGAAGCCTGAAAAAAGGACTGCCAGTTCTCTTTTATTTGTTCATGTTTATGTCTTCTTTTCTTTTGGGTGATTTTTTTGTAAATATTTTTAACCTTATGTTTTCCTAAGGATGCAACTACTATGTTGGTCAATAAAACTACATAAAAAAGTAGAGGGGCATTAGATTTATTACCTTGGTTATCCATAGGAGTGTCTTAATTAGTTGCTTGAGATGAATATTCAGAATCTCCAGGCTTCATGGCTTGTACAATGGGAGGTTTCACATCGTGTATAATAGCATATTGTAACTCTTTTACGGTTATTGTAGCCGCTGTGGATGATCTAATTGATCTCAAACGCCTAGAACACCTCAGTGCCATTCTAAATGATCTACAATCGAAAGAGTAAGTTATAATGTGAGTGAATAGTAATTTTAACAATATCGTACAAGTGCATTGCAACCAAAGCTGCTTGAGATCATAAAACACATCAGTCACAAACTTGATGTGACAACCCGCCTACTAAAATAATAGGTGGCCAGCCCAATACTCTAATAATTACAGGAATCATAGATGGTCCATTCTCAGCATCACTGTCGATTAAAATAATAGTACGAGATAACCACCAATCATTTTAGAAAACGGACTGTCAATAAAAAGAAAATTTGAAAATGAAAGAAAACACTTAGACAATCCCATTTACAAAAACGGTGGATATCAAAAATCGATGAATAAAGAATGACAATATAATTAATAATCACCGAATAAGCTGCCTGTGAACAGACCAATACAAATAGTTACACCGAGTATTACATTTTCAATATTTACAATATAATAAATGAGTGCAACGCTTGGACAAACACGCCCTAATAAATAACTGAACGTAACTAGAATACAATGGAAAGAAGCGTCTAATACAAATGTCCTACAACATCCGCAAAATGCCGTAGCTCCATGACAATCGGAATGGAAATGTAAACACGGGTTTCCATACGGCAGAGCACCTATAACGGCAAGAAGTATATGAAAAGGAAAGAAATATAGATACGGGTCAGGGCCCGGTTTGATATGATTCCCATGTGAATAAAATGCATGACAGTTAAGTGTGTAATTCTCTCGCAGTTAACAGTAACATTTCTCACCTCTCAATCTAAAAGCAACCTAGCGCAATAACAATGATGATACTCTAGTTAAACAAAGAACAGAAGGCTAACTTCTCTCCAGTCTCAACACTATGCCCTTATTTGTGCGTGGGTGTCTCGCAAAGCAAAATCCAAACAAGGAATCCCTCTGATACACTACTACTAAGCAAGGTTGATCGTCGAGATACATTAGACCCTGTCCTAATTAATCCAAGTACTAAAGGCTAACTTCTCCCCAGTCACAACACTATGCCCTTATTCGTGCGTGGGGTGTCTCGCAAAGAGAAATCCAAACAAGGAACCCCCCCGATACACTACTACTAAGCAAGGTTGATCATCGGGATACATTAGACCCTCAGCACATAATAAATAAATATATATATATATAAAAATGAGAGGTCAATATACATAAATGGTACAACATTTTATCAAATGTTTACCAAACAATTTCATCCGCTACACTAGTTCATTTCATGGTTCCATTCATTATCAAGAAATATAATCATAGTCTTTATGCTCTTTGTGGCATTTTATCTCAATTATACATTTTGTAAAAGTCTCTTCCTTATCAGGAATATAATCATCATCATATGCTCTTTGTGGCATTTCATTGTGCTCTTTATGGCACTTCATCATGATCTTTATGGCATTTCATTGTGCTCTTTATGACACTTCATCATGCTCTTTATGGCATTTTGAACATCAAGTCCAACTTGATTTAGAATAGTTATAATTATATATATATATATATATATATATATATATATATATATATATATATATAACGATTCTAAGACCGCCCGTCCATATTTCCCCACTGTGCATGCCCCTAAATGGCTATCATCTTCCAGGGACTATCATTTAGACAACTTGGGATCCTACCGAAACGTCGGGAAGCGGCCATATGCCTCTGGGGCAGTCATAACCACACCCGTAATTACCTACCCATCACAGAAACATACAATAAATGCTCATATGGCCTAGAGATATATCCACCCTTCATTCGCTAGCCAGGGGGCTTCACCATAACGCGCGAACTTCCCTTAAGATAGCGATTTAGAGAGGGTGTGTATCCATACCTTTTAACATTTACGAAAATCGTCTTCCTTTTCATTTGAAATCATCCAGTTTTACATTCTCAAAATCATTTGAACTTATTTATTAGTACCACATTTCATATTATGCATTTATTGTTCTTAACGTCATATTTTATTAATGACTTAAGACCCGAAGTGCCATCAACCTCAACTAGTCCCCAAGACTTCAATATAATATCATAAACCGTTAAGATGAATCTCCCTCAAGGAGTGTCTCCCAAAAGTCTCATCATAAACATTTTTATCTCCAATTCATCTTTAGGTTAACTCCTATATCATTCGAAAATTAACCTACACAAACTAGCCCTCGGGGTAAGCCTAAACATCCCATTTAATCCTAGGGCATTAGTCTACCCAAAACCACCCTCTAGAAACTCCCCATTACTTCCCAAAGGAAGGTACCTAAACCTTGGACCTTAAAGAAAAAGGGCTAAAAACCAAACTAGGAAAAAATCCCACAAAAACAGGGGAACCGAATCGATTCGCCAAAAAGCCGAATCGATTTGGTGGGTAAAAACTGACTTTCTGCAAAAGTCGAACCGATTTGGCCCCAACCCGAATTGATTCGGTTTGCCCAGACCTGTAAGTTTCCCCTTATCCGAATCGATTCGCACCTTGGGCCGAATCGATTCGGTCCTGCAAAAATGCCCAATTTGGGCTATGGGTTGTATGAACCCTAAAATTCCAAATACCCCAAATCCTTGTTTTCTCACAACATCAACAAAAAAATTGTTCCCAAATCATTTCTACACAAAGACTAACTAATATTTTTACCTCAAATCAAATAAAAACATAAGATTATGGGTTTAATCATCAAAATCAGCAAACACCCATTTATGATTTAAATCTCCCAAAACTTAAATAAACATGCAATTTATCACATCAAATCAATATCTAGCAAGTAAGAATCTTGCCTCGAGGTTGTAGTCTCGGATTCCCTTCTGATAGCAACGATTTCCGGCCTCAGATCTCCATTTTCTCTCTTTTCTCCTATTTTCTCCCAGCTCTCTGTTCTCTCTCTCTCTCTCCTTTGGCTTTTCTCACAAATGAAGAGAGAAAAAGGGGTGGGGGACTTAAACGGGTCTCAAAACATAATTGTCCCTCTTTTAATTACTGATACACCATTAAAATGACTTGTATCCACTTAATTTGAGTCATAACACCCCAAAAGTGCCCGAAACTCCAAAATACAACATGGCACTTATTTCGACCATCTCGACTATTCTAAAAATAACCGCACCCCCTATTTTGGCATTCGGAGAAATGTGAGCTACTTTTTGTGTTCCAACTTTATTTTATTTCATTAATTATACTCCAAATTAAATATATGTCATAAACGTCGTTTTACATATAACGACGTAACAATACACAATATAATGCTATTTACCTTCTCTTACGGTAACTAGACAAGACATAGTAAATATTATCCCTTAGTCTCACGGGAAAAATAATATTTACTCCAACATCCCTATTTTATTGAATTAGCCCATCAGGCTAAATAATATAAAATAACCGCTCAAAAGCCTGGGTTGTTACATACTCCCCCCCCCCCCCCCCCCCCCTCAGAAGGGAATTTTGCCCTCTAAATTCAGGCATATAGTAATACCATCTAAAGGTATACTACATTAAACAATCGTTCTATCTTTCCTAGCAAACCCCTTAGCAGTGCGGCTTCCCTATTGGACTCGGACTAAGGTCATCACTATTCGATCTCAGTCTACATTTCCTTACTCAAACCTAGCACCAAACCGTTCCTTATGAACTATCGATCCTACCTATCTACTATGGAAGGAAATACCTACACCTCTCGGCATAAAATGCCTTTCATCCAGAAATACGTTACACCCTTACTAGGGAATAACTATACTAACTTATAATCGCTCACCCCAACACTACTTACTCCTATTCGCATTGGCGTAGCCCTTAAAAGTATGTGGCTCAACGAGCCCAATCCTTAAAGAAATATTCTCGGACCACTCCAATTCCAAAGAATATATTGTCCGCGGTTTCTATTCTAGCGAACAGGCAAATTGTTCATCCAACTACACCAGGCCACATACACATGGCACCATACTTATAAAACGATCCGAACTATCAAACGAAAATTTCCATCCATACAAGCTACTACTCCCATCCGCATGTCCTTAGCGAAAATGGAATATATAATTTCCTGCCCAGGAAGTAGTGCCTCTATTATTTAAGGCGAATACTACCGCTACGAACTCTACATCAAGCGGGGGGTAGTACTTTTCATAGAATTTAAGTCTGTGAGACGCATAAACAATGGGTTTATGCTCTAGTATTAATACTTTTCGTTCCTGGAAAAGACTCGTTCGTCAACTCCACTCTCGATCCTAACAACACGAGTGCAGGAGCAAAAGTCAACTCATACTTCAACTCCTGAGAAGATAGGTTACCGATGCAACACTCTATCTAAGAAAGGCCCCACCTCCTTTGACCTAACCTTACGAATCACTCGAGATCCCACACTTCTTCGTTCTAGGAACCTAATCCCACTTAGAGTTAACCCACAAACCTATTGTGGTCCACTCCTTACCGCCTTCCTAAAACAATACTACATGCCTTAAGGGCCTTACGTCCTAATAATCCTAAAATCAATCTATCTATCCTAATCTAGTCGTATAAGTATATCCTAATTATATCCCTAGTGTCCAAGACCTTTCCCAACTCCCGACATTAGTTCGGTTTCGTGCATAGGACTTCTCGCCGACGAGAAATCCAAATAAGGAACCCTCCCGTTACACTACTACCTCGCATCGTCGATCGTCGAGAAGTAACGGTCGAAGACACATAATCGGGATCGCTAAAATCCTAACTCTAAGTCTTACCACTACAACAAAAATGAAAATTTTAACTGATCGAGCGCTTACTTTCTGTAAGGCGCTACCAATAATTTATCCCAATATACACACATACATCTTTATAAGTGGCCTTCTCATTAAGGCATAACCATAAGTCTCTATTTGACTTTCCTATCTTAGTCTCCCCCACATCGATCAGAGGAAGAACTATCACAGTGCTCATATATCGCACATTCAACTTAGCCCTTCAATCATTCATTTACGTGATTCTTGGCTAAACCTTCCAATTTAACATCTCAACCAACATAAAAAGAAAAGAAAGAAAAAGAAAGAAAGGAAACTACAGCATCTCTCCGCTTCCAACTTCGTTAAGGTTCACGCGTGGAGCGTCTCGCAAAAGAGAAATCCAAACAAGGAACCCCTCCAGTGCATTACTACTTAACTAGGTTGGTCGTGGAGATAAGGCAACATCATACACAAGCAAAACAAACAAAGCAAGCAAACAATCAAGCAAAATAATTGAAGCAAGACAAATAAAAATTAAAACTACCTACATACCGTGAGTCATCTCTATAAAGTCTCAATCCCGTATTTAGGTGAGATATTATAGAGCAACTAGTTACTCTCTAGAACTAGAAATAGGATAGCCTCGCGATTTATTCTCTTTCTATCTCACCAACCAAACCGAGAATATTTCTACTCGTATATTACATAAAATACAAGTAGCACATACCACACATATACTTAAAATATCATCACCCGCCTCATAACGAGCGAAGGAAAAATATAGGACCTCCCTTCCACGGAAGTCATATAGGTATACTTACTATAAAAATATCAATATTACCACAACCTCGATATACACACCCGAATCTAGGGTAAATACAAAGCTACTCCATCTTATCATAAGGAACACTCCACCCTCATCTACGGTGGAAATTCCCACCAACATACTTACAAATCTCTGGCCACTACCAATGGTTCCTAAACACATCATTCTAGTCTTAACCGAACCAAACTACTCCAATCTCAAGCTACTTTTGCAATCACTCACATAGTTTCCTTAACTTCTTTAGCAAAGAGAACATCCTACCGGCCTCCTCTGCCTTAGTTCAATGAGCCTTCCCCGGGTGGATGTCCACCGATGGGGCCTCATGAATACTACTTCTCCTGAAGTGTTAACAACACTTACTCGTGAGCCTATCATTATATCGAAGGGCTGTCTCTCTTTGGGAAAAACTTCTTACACCACCCTACTATGGCGACTACCATTTCCTCTACTTCAACCTTACTCCAACGGTGAAAGATTTTCCTATAATCTTCGCACCTGGGCACTTCTATACCCCTCTCTAAGACAAAACTCCCGGGCATAATACTTCAACCGAATGAGATTACACTATCTACAATCCGACCGAACTTCAACATGTGGTCCTCATTAAGGACCACCCATCTTCAACTCAACGTCGCTTGGAATCCCAAGTTTAGTGCCACTCTCTACTGGCAGCGGCATTTGGAAAAACAATATCTACTGTACTTAGTAGTCACGGTATCAATATAGGATAATGCTACAAAGGGAGCGACCTCTAAATCAGCCCTCCTCCCCGACTACAACTTACAGCTCTTAGAAATCCCGTCTCGTGACGCCTTCACGACAACCTCCCTTGATGCTCATCATCTGACGACTTACCAGTCTCATACGAACGCACAAAGGATTTTCGGGGTTCTCATATTATAACAGGAGAACGGATTCTCACAAGAGAAATCAACGATCTTAATCTTAGGGCTCTATATGAAATCAAGAGTAACGCTTAAAGCGTAATACATTCGCACAGATTCCTAAGGACTCTAGAACCTAATGCTCTGATACCATCGATGACAACCCGCCTACTAAAATAATCGGTGGCCGGCCCAATACTCTAATAATTACAGGAATCATAGATGGTCTATTCTCAGCATCACTATCGATTAAAATAATAGTACGAGATGACCAGCAATCATTTTAGAAAACGGACTATCAATAAAAAGAAAATTTGTAAATAAAAGAAAACACTTAGGCAATCCCATTTACAAAAACGGTGGATATCAAAAATCAGTGAATAAAGAATGACAATATAATTAATAATCACCGAATAAGCTGTCGGTGAACAGACCAATTCAAATAGTTACACCGAGTATTACATTTTCAATATTTATAATATAATAAATGAGTGCAACGCTTGGGCAAACACGCCCGAATAAATAACTGAACGTAACTAGAATACAATGGAAAGAAGCGTCTAATACAAATGACCTACAACATCCGCAAAATGCCGTAGCTACATGACAATTGGAATGGAAATGTAAACACGGGTGTCCATGCGGTAGAGCACCTGTAACGGCAAGAAGTATATGCAAAGCAAAGAAATATAGATACGGGTCAGGTCCCGGTTTGATATGATTCCCATCTGAATAAAATGCATGACAGTTAAGTACGTAATTCTCTCGCAGTTAATAGTAACATTTCTCACCTCTCAATCTAAAAATAACTTAGCGCAATAACAATGATGATACTCTAGTTAAACAAAGAACATAAGGCTAACTTCTCTCCAGTCCCAACACTATGCCCTTATTCGTGCGTGGGGTGTCTCGTAAAGCGAAATCCAAACAAGGAACCCCCCGATACACTACTACTAAGCAAGGTTGATCGTCGAGATACATTAGACCCTGTTCTAATTAATCGAAGTACTAAAGGCTAACTTCTCCCCAGTCACAACACTATGCCCTTATTCATTTGTGGAGTGTCTCGCAAAGCAAAATCCAAACAAGGACCCCCCCGATACACTACTACTAAGCAAGGTTGATCATCGGGATACATTAGACCCTCCGCACATAATTAATATATATATATATATATATATATATATATATATATATATATATATATATATATATATATACATATGAGAGGTCAATATACATAAATGATACAACATTTTATCAAATGTTTACCAAACAATTTCGTCCGGTACACTAGTTCATTTCATGGTTCCATTCCTTATCAGAAAATATAATCATAGTCTTTATGCTCTTTGTGGCATTTTATCTCAATTATAAATTTTGTAAAAATCTCTTCCTTATCAGGAATATAATCATCATCATATGCTCTTTGTGGCATTTCATTGTGCTCTTTATGGCACTTCATCATGATCTTTATGGCATTTCATTGTGCTCTTTATGACACTTCATCATGCTCTTTATGGCATTTTGAACATCAAGTCCAACTTGATTTAGAATAGTTATAATTATATATATATAACGAGTCTAAGACCGCCCATCCGGATTTTCCCACTGTGCGCGCCCCTAAATGACTATCATTTTCCAGGGCCTATCATTTAGACAACCTGGGATCCTACCGAAATGTCGGGAAGCGGCCATATGCCTGCGAGGCAGTCATAACCACACCCGTAATTACCTACCCATCACAGAAACATACAATAAACGCTCATATGGCCTAGGGATATATCCACCCTGCATTCGCTAGCCAGGGGGCTTCACCACAACACGCGAACTTCCCTTAAGATAGCGATTTAGAGAGGGTGTGTATCCATACCTTTTAACATTTACAAAAATCATCTTCCTTTTCATTTGAAAGCATCCATTTTTACATTCTCAAAATCATTTGTACTTATTTATTAGTACCACATTTCATATTATGCATTTATTGTTCTTAACGTCATATTTTATTAATGACTTAAGACCCGAAGTGCCATCAACCTCAACTAGTCCCCAAGACTTCAATATAATATCATAAATCGTTAAGACGAATCTCCCTCAAGGAGTGTCTCCCAAAAGTCTCATCATAAACATTTTTATCTCCAATTCATCTTTAGGTTAACTCCTGTATCATTCGAAAATTAACCTACACAAACTAGCCCTCGGGATAAGCCTAAACATCCCATTTAATCCTAGGGCATTATTCTACCCAAAACCACCCTCTAGAAACTCCCCATTACTTACCAAAGGAAGGTCCCTAAACCTTGGACCTAAGAGAAAAAGGGCTAAAAATCAAACTAGGAAAAAATCCCACAAAAACAGGGGAACCGAATCGATTCGCCCCTTGGGCCGAATCGATTCGCCCTTGCGAATCGATTCGCCAAAAAGCCGAATCGATTCGGTGGGTAAAAACTGATTTTCTGCAAAAGTCGAACCGATTCGGCCCCAACCCGAATCGATTCGGTTTGCCCAGACCTATAAGTTTCCCCTTATCCGAATCGATTCGCCCCTTGGGCCGAATCGATTCGGTCCTGCAAAAATGCCCAATTTGGGCTACGGGTTGTATGAACCCTAAAATTCCAAATACCCCAAATCCTTGTTTTCTCCCAACATCAACAACAACAATTGTTCCTAAATCATTTCTACACAATTACTAACTAATATTTTTACCTCAAATCAAATAAAAACACAAGATTATGGGTTTAATCATCAAAATCAACAAAAACCCATTTATGATTTAAATCTCCCAAAAATTAAATAAACATGCAATTTATCACATCAAATCAATATCTAGCAAGTAAGAATCTTACCTCGAGGTTGTAGTCTCGGATTCCCTTCCGGTAGTAACAATTTCCGGCCTCAAATCTCCATTTTCTCTCTTTTCTCCCATTTTCTCCCAACTATATGTTTTCTCTCTCTCTCCTTTGGCTTTTCTCACAAGTGAAGAGAGAAAAAGGGGTGGGGGACTTAAACGGGTCTCAAAACATAATTTCCCCTCTTTTAATTGATGATACACCATTAAAATGACTCGTATGCATTTAATTGAGTCATAACACCCCAAAAGTGCCCGAAACTCCAATATACAACATGGCATTTATTTCGACTATCTCGACTATTCTAAAAACAACCGCACCCCCTATTTTGGCATTCGGAGAAATGTGAACTACTTTTTGTGTTCCAACTTTATTTTATTTCATTAATTATACTCCAAATTAAATATGAGTCATAACCGTCGTTTTACATATAACGACGTAACAATACACAATATAATGCTATTTACCTTCTCATACGGTAACTAGACAAAACATAGTAAATATTATCCCTTAGTCTCACGGGAAAAATAATATTTACTCCAACATCCCTATTTTATAGAATTAGCCCATCAGGCTAAATAATATAAAATAGCCGCTCAAAAGCCTGGGTTGTTACACTTGAGTGGACTGAAATTCACACAACCAATACAATTAATAACATTCTTAAATGTATTGTGTTCATATTCTCAAAAACTTAACAAAAACCTTGCTCATAATATAGGGAAGAAACAAAACTTCTGGTGTTTGAGAATACTAAATCGCATTAAGAATCTGAACTAAAAAGACACAATTAGATAGCCTTTCACATATGACAATAAGTCTTCTGTACATTAAAGTAATACATCAATCATCTTAGATATGTCGTGACTCAATTTCAAAATAATAAAAATGGTAACCCATAAAACCAAAGTCAATTAAAAATTTGGTAGCATTAATAGGAACATTCATACACTATAACATATCTTTTATGTTTATCAGTGAAAAATATGGAAAGAATTTCTTCAAAAAGGTAGTCAGTTCTCTTAATACGGACACATAATTAAACTCCTAACACTAGTCCGTTATTTCCATTGTCGTCATTTCTCCTTCTTTGTATTGAAAAGGATTCTATTGCCACTGGGCAATTTAAGATAATAAGCATGGGTGTGAAACAAGCAATTACACGCATAAATATGTTTCCTCGTGATGAAGAGCACTTGTTGCAGAAAACACAATCCGGAGTAGTTTTCTCCATCATCGGCCTAGTCATAATGGACACATTGTTCTTGCATGAGCTGAGGTATTATATTATGACATATGCAGTTCATTAGATGGTTGTTGACTTGAAACGCGGAGAAACTCTTCCAATACATATAAATATGACATTTCCATCTTTACCCTGTGATGTTGTAAGTGTGGATGCAATCGATATGTCAGACAAACATGAGGTGGATCTTGATACAAATATATAGAAACTTCGTCTGAATAGTAATGGCTATATCATCGGCACTGAATATTTGTCGGACCTTGTGGAAAAGGGACATACGCCACATTCACATGATGGAGACAAAGATCATCACAAGGACTCAGACCAGAAGTTGCATCTAAATGGTTTTGATCAAGATGCTGAAAATATGATCAAGAAAGTAAAACAAGCATTGGCTAATGGAGAAGGATGTCGGGTATATAGGGTTTTAGACGTTCAAAGGGTTGCTGGGAACTTCCACATCTCATTGCATGGTTTAAACATTTTTTTTTGCACAAATGATTCTTGAAGGGGCTACTCATGTCAACGTAAGTCACATCATTCATGGTTTATCGTTTGGGCCAAAATATACAGGGATTTAATTCACAATCCACTTAATGGGACATCAAGAATACTTCGTGGAGAAAGTGGAGCATTTAAATAATGCACAAAGGTTATTCCAACTGAATATAAATATATATCAAAAGAAGTTTTACCTACTAATCAATTCACTATGGCAGAGTATTTTTCACCCATTAATGAGTATGACAGGGTTTGGATAACCATTTAGTTTTTGTATGATCTGTCACCAATTAGTGTGACCATTAAAGAATGTCACAGTTTTCTCCACTTCATTACTCGGCTTTGTGCGGTACTGTGTGGTACATTTACTTTGACAGGAATGCTAGATCGATGGATGTACAGGCTTCTTGAAAGTTCGATGGGACCAAATACTAGAAGGGTAATGCGGTGATTTGGTATTTGCATGAAAATTTTGTATAATTCTGTAGCACTAGCATACGAGGCTCTTAATTTCCACGTGAGGATTCTATCATATTAGCTTTCTTGTGCCATCTTCTTCCTTTCTTTTCCCTGTACTGAATTAAAGTAACTACACTGTCATAGCATTGTATCAGCATTCATCTCTACTTACAAGCCACTTTTATGGTCCTTTTTTTCCTCTTAAAAGATATAATTGGGTTTCAGATGGTTAAATTTTAATTCACTACCTTTACATGATAAAGAAAAATTCAATTGCAACACCACCCACACGGGTGTAGTATTGATCTTTTTACTCGTGAGAAATAGGACTGCTTACACTATTTGTATCAGTATCCCTTTTTTTTTATAATAAAATAGATATATTATTGATAATAAGAGCGAACAACCCTCTCAAGGTGACTTATAGGAGGAAGAGATTAGATACAAAAAGCATCAAATATTAAATTTGATGAGTCTAATAAAGAAACTACCTTAATATTTCTTGGAAGATTATCCACTCTAATGAACCGAGACAAACATTTTTGTGAAATCCCATGATGAGCAAGAAGGGTTGGGACCTTGTTTGCTTCTATATGATAACGGCCAAGGAGGCAATGAAGATTTTGGATTGAATCTTTAATTTCTCTAATATTAGACTTTATTCTCCAAGGAATATTATTTAAAGATAAAGAAAGGATATCAAATAAGAGTTTAGAGTTAATTTCCACGACTACATTATGAAAATTCTTATCTTTACAATGTCTGAAACCTTATTTGATAGCTTGGACCTGAGCATACATTGGAACTTGACTAATGATGAAGTTTGAATAGGCCCATACTAGACTCTCCTGATCATTCCTTATAACTGCCCCTGACCCCTTCACCATTTGGTTCTCTGAAGTGGTTTCTACATTTAGTTTAAATCCACCTCTGATAGGTTTCTGTCATTTGATTAAATTTCTTATGAAAAAAGGATTTTGGGCCATTGAGATACTAAAAAATTTCCACGCTTCCTGACTTATAGCCTCTGTTCTTCTTTTGTAGTTAATGAAGCTGGATAAATATGATATAGTAGAAATTATTCTTTGCACTATGATTTTTTAATTCATAGGATATGCCTAAAATAAAGCTTTATTCCTACTAAGCCAAATTTCTCAAATGGTCCAAATAAGAATCACCTTAAATGAACAATTAGACAACTTTGAGGAGCCAGAATGAAGCCACCACTTAATGATAGAACTATGAACTGGTGAAGATAAAGAATTGATTCCTATAAACTGAATAAAGAATTCCCAAGTTTGTCTAGCTATTTGGCCTGAGATGAAGAGGTGATTGATAGTTTCTATGAAAGAGTAGTAGCTTTGGGATCTAGAACACATGTTGTGAGAACTTTTCACACTAAAACTAACATTTTTGGAGGGATATTTGGGTGCCAAATTGACTTATAGTCCAAATAAGAAATTTTTTGAGGTCTAACAAGCTCATATGCTGATTGGAAGGTGAAAATCCAACTGGTAGCTGGTTTTCAAACCAATTCATTATTTATACTAGCTGATTTAGATTCTATTAACTCTCTAAGTAATTGAATCCTCTTAAAATCCATAAAACCATTAACACGGGTCATATCAATATTAAATATAAATAAACATAGACAAAATCAAATAATATGAGTAACATTTAGGTGTTCTCTTTAAAGAGTAGGTCAACTTCAGTAAGATCATCATGTACTGGTCATACCTCTTATTTGGAGCTTCTTTACCTTCAAATCTCATTTTCAACTTCATTATAAAATAGTTATTCTTCACAGATTCCACGTACTTGTCAAACAGAACAATAAACTCAGCAGTGCTAATCCTGTAAAAAAATAACAGCTCATTGGTTAAAGCAATAATACCATAAAGTTACAGAACATTAAAATACTTATCCATCATAATTATTGTTTCAATGTATAAATAGAGCCACAAAACATCAAAATCCCCCAAAGCACACCCATCAGATAGTTACGACCTGAGAATCTAACACTAGCATATATATGTAAAACTATTATTAAGTTAAATCCCAACATCTACAAAAATAGCTCCTAAAAACATAAACAACGAAAATATCAAAGCTTGCTATGTTCCAAAATAAACACCACTAGGGGAAATAGTAACAATTACTTACTCCAGCATTACGGAGATGTATATATACGAAGTTTTAGATGT
Organism: Sambucus nigra; assembly: GCA_949130495.1. NCBI lineage: Eukaryota > Viridiplantae > Streptophyta > Magnoliopsida > Dipsacales > Adoxaceae > Sambucus > Sambucus nigra. The sequence continues at coordinate 359,754,374 of OX422209.1, read as the reverse complement.
TAAAAATTGTATCTATAACTATATTTACACCTTTTGGGGAACCGCGGCGATTACGCCGCATTAGGAGCTCCATAGTTAAATTGCGATTAGGGCACATTAATAGCAATTAATCGAGATCAAATGTTGAGAAAGAGAGTACATTATTAATTTTTACGATAGACAATTAATCCATTGTCCATTTAAACCTATATAAAAATTGAGATAAAAAAAGAAACAGCAGCATAAAAAAATTCCCAATTCATAAAAGTACTACATTTGATAAAAATTTAACAAAGAGGTGCACATATCGCTTAAACTTTTCCACTCTACCATTCCAGAAGCCCAATATCTTGTTGTCCAGTCTATAGTTTTCTTGGAGAAGAACCTTCTTATAGTATCTTTCTCTAGAGGTCCGACTTGTTCACCGCCTTGTAGAAGAACAACCATTTCTTTATTGGTTCCATGAAAGATGAAACAGCATAATGTAATAAAAATTTCCAAGACAAATGTCATGAATTTAAAGAATTCAGACATGGTAATTTATATAAAACGTTTAATTACACTCTGGAATTGCCAATATACTTTCTGAAGAAACAAGCACAGGGTACTGAATAAACAAGCAAAAGTATAAATTTGATTAATTCCTAGGATGAACAATTTTTTTTGAAGATTTAGGTTCTCTTATCGGTGCTTTGGGTTGTCTCTTACGAGATAACAAGTATAAATTTCAAACAACGGAACTAGCATACCCAATGCAGACAGTACTCAAATCAAATCATAAAATATTATACGATACCTGATCACGTCGGCGGTGAGATGAAAGAGATGACGGTGAGATGAAAGAACTCGTGAGGTTTGTTGGGCGGCGAGAAGATAGAACTCATGAGGTTTCTTGGGCGAAAACGAACAGGGAAGAGGGTTGGACGAAGAAGTCATGAGGTTTTATGCAAGGTTTGAGGGGCGAGGATTGGTGTAGTGGGTAAAAGAGTTCATTTAATTACGTTTTTACCACGAAAATAAAACGTGCGTAGATGATTTTGGTTTTTGACTACGAAATATTTTGTAGCTAAATAATATAACAATTTACAACAAAATTTTATTATTGATAATTATATATTTTCGTAAGCAAATAAATCTGCATCAAATTAATTTAGCGGGAAGAAGGGCGCTTAATAAACTTTTTAGGATTTAGCAACAAAAGTTTATATTTCGTGGAAAATATTCAATGTTTTGTCATGTTTTAAATTTCGTTGCCAAAACCTCTCATTTTGCCACGATTTTTTTTCATAGTAAAAAAAATTGTTGCTAAAAGTAATATTTGTTGTAGTGTAAAATTAAAGTATCATTTTCGGCATGAGAGAATATGATACATTTGAAAGTTTTTCCAACTTAATAAGAATTGAGATAAAGAACAATCAAGGATATATTCAGCATGATAAAATCCAACACCATAATAAAACTCCATAATGAAACAATCACCAATAATGAAGTAACATCAACTATAGTCTCAAGATCATACTCTAAACAACTGTGGAGTCTAAGAACCACCAAATCCAAATAATTGTCTCATAAATAAACCAATGAAATGGAAACTAAACAAAAACATAAATGTAAACTCCAGATGCAACAACTCCAAATCGATTACAACGCATAACAACTTAGCCTAAAATGCCAGTCCACACTAATGCGTCAAAGCCCACCAAAATAATACCAGCTACGTTTCTCAAATAGGGTTATATAAACCCATTCATAAGTGTTTAATGAAATGAATAGCACAATAAAGTATTTTAATAATAATTAGCAATTAAATAAAGAATAAATAAGTAGCACCCCACACATTCCTTGCGTCGGCCGTCACCAAGACTATGTTGGGCGTTATTAAATTAAATATCATTATTAGCATGTGACAGATATGAGACATAAAATTTTCTCCACAATAAATAACAATTTTATCCAATAATATAAAACCAACCATGTAATATAAAACCCATCATATGCTATCTCCATAATTTATTATCCAACTCTAATTTATAAAAAAACTCCAAATGAAATAATCCAAAAAAAGTGAATGACTGAATCCATAAACAACTTTGGAACCAAAAGGCCCAATAAAACTCATAATGAAGTCTCATAATATAAAAAACGACCGAGTAAAGTAAACTTATACTAATAATGCAAATTAAGAAAAGAAACTCCATTTGCACCTCCAAAATGATCTCTAATAAATCATATACAGCTACCCCAACACTACACCTGAAATATTATTCAACACAATTCACTACACCAAAAACAAGAATCTAGCACGGTTTAAAACTGTACCAGATCAAATCTAACACGGTTTTGAATTATGCCAGAATCAGGTGTTCCAAAATTACCATTTTAGAATGGCACGGTTTAAAAGTATGTCACATTTGACCAAACAGGAACACTTCTGACACACTTTTAAATCGTGCCAGAATTCGATATTTCTGGCACACTTTTGGCATAGTTTTGAAGTGTACCAGATTGAGCACATTTTGATAAACTTTTGGCACAGTTCAAAACCGTTCCAAAATTTGATACACTTTTGACACAGTTTTGAACTGTGCCAAATTTTTGGATAAAAGAAAAAAAAATATTTGAAAACAAGAAAATTCAGAAATTACAAACCTTGCACGTTGTTGATAAACTAATGTACATACAAACTTCAAAATATTACAAGCCTTTAGTAGTTCACAGGCCAAAAAAAAATGGGCAGAGTTTCCTCTTTTTTCTGGGCATTCTAAAACCTGTTAATATAAAACCTGCATAATATAAAGCCCACACGGCCACAAAATATAACAATAAACTTACAAAAGTCCGCACGGCCATAAAAGTTAACAATAAAACTACAAAAGCCCGCACGGCCATAACACAAAAAATAGAATCATGAATATTGACGACATTAAATAAATAAACCCCTTGTAGTAAACTATTGACTTCTCCGTGTGTTCCACGTGAATAAATGCTAATGATAAAATATTATACTGCAAAAAAAATAGGATACAAAAAAGAGATGATATTAGTAATAAAGTAATTTATAAGAAAAAGATTACTAAAGCTAAAAAAATTACATATAGGAGTTGCAATTATTATTATATTCTAAAATTGAAAATCTTACTAAAGTTATGACTACCTGATCAGTTACTACGAGTTATATTGGTCTCGTGTGGGGTGTTAGTGCTTCTTACGGGATCATTTCGGGGTTGGTTTGGATTTTCACTCTTCAACGGCTTGTTTCTAAGCCTAACCATATATTATTACATTATCATTATATTCTCAAACCGAGAGTCCCGTGACTACACGGTCAGTTCCTACAAGTTACATTGGTCCCGTGCGAGGTGTTATTACCTCTTTCGGGGTCGTTTGGGGCTGATTTGAGTTTCCACCCTTCAACGGCTTATTTCTAAGCCTAATCTATATATTTTCAAAGTATTGTCATATTCTCAAACCAAGAGGTCCATGATTAGGCGGTTAGTTTCTACAAGTCACATTGGTCCCGTGCGAGGTGTTCGTACCTCTTACGGGGCCGTTTAGAGGATGGTTTGGGTTTTCACCCTCAAACGGCTTGTTTTTAAGCCTAACCTAGATATTTTCAAATTATCGTCATATTCTCAAATCGATAGCCCCCGCAACTACGCGGTCAGTTCCTACAAGTTACATTGGTCCTATGCGAGGTGTTAATGCCTCTCACGGGGTCGTTTAGGAGCTAGTTTGAGTTTTCACCGTTTAACGACTTATTTTTAAGCTTAATCTACATATTTTCAAATTATCACCATATTCTCAAATCGAGAGACCGGTGACTACACGGTCAATTCCCACAAGTTACATTAGTCCCGTGAGAGGTGTTCGTGCCTCTTACGGGGCCGTTTGAGAGATGTTTTGGATTTTCACCCTTTAACGGCTTGTTTTTAAGCCTAATCTATATATTTTCAAATAGCAAGTGAGAACCGTCGAATAGACACTACATGATGTTTAGGAAAGAGGTCGATTATGCGAACCTAAAGGACAAGGATGGCTGATTTTGAGGGCTAATGCCGATTATAAGGACCCAAGGTAATATTGGGGATGGAAGATTCTCCGGACCGAGGTTGATTCTGAGGACCTAGGGTAGGGACCGACCAATTCTGAGGGTTGAATCCAATTCTGAGGGCTTTAAGACGGGAGTGACCAATTCTGAGGGTTGATGTCAATTTTGAGGGCTTGAGTAGGAGTGACCAATTCTGAGGGCTGAGGTCAATTATGAGGACCTTGAGTAGAAGGGACCAATTTAGAGGATCGAAGCCAATTCTGAGGGCTTAAGGTAGGGGGCGAACAATTCTGAGGGCCTTAAGTAGAAGAGACCAATTCTGAGGGTCGAAGCCAATTCAGAGGGCTTTAAGTCATATTCTCAAATCGGGAGACTCGTGACTACACGGTCAGTTCCTATATGTTACATTGGTCCCGTGCGAGGTGTTCGTGCCTCTCACAAGATCGTTTGGGAGCTGGTTTGGGTTTTCACCATTTAATGGATTATTTTTAAGCCCAATCTATATATTTTTTAATTATCATCATATTCTCAAACGGGGAGACTCGTGACTACACGATCGGTTCTTACAAGTTACATTGGTCCTGTGTGAGGTGTTCGTTCCTCTTACGGGACCGTTTGGGAGCTGTTTTGAATTCTCACCCTTTAACGGCTTGTTTTTAAGCCTAATCTACATAATTTCAAATTATCATCATATTCTCAAACCGGGAGACCCGTGACTACACGGTCAGTTCCTACAAGTTACATTAGTCTCGTGCGAGGTGTTTGTGCCTCTCACGGGGTCGTTTGAGAGCTGGTTTGGGTTCTCACCATTTAACGGCTTGTTTTTAAGCCTAATCTACATATTTTTAAATTATCATCATATTCTCAAATCGGAAGACCCGTGACTAAATGATCAGTTCCTATAAGTTACATTGGTCCCGTGTGAGGTGTCCGTGCCTCTCATGCGGACGTTTGGGAGCTGGTTTGGGTTTTCACCGTTTAACGGCATATTTTTAAGCCTAATCTACATATTTTTAAATTATTTTCATATTCTCAAATCGAGATACACGTGACTATACGGTCAGTTCTTACGAGTTACATTGGTCCCATGTGAGGTGTTCGTGCCTCTTATGGGGTCATTTGGGAGTTGGTTTCGATTTCCACACTTCAACGGTTTGTTTCTAAGCCTAAGCTATATATTTTTAAATTATCGTCATATTCTCAAATCGAGAGGCCCGTGACTACGCGGTCAGTTCCTACGATTTACATTGGTCCCGTGGGAGGTGTTAGTGCCTTTTACGGGGCCGTTTGGGGGTTGATTTGGGTTTTCACCCTTCAACGGCTTGTTTCTAAGCGTAAGCTATATATTTTCAAATTATCATCATATTCTCAAACCGAGAGGCCCGTGACTACGGGGTCAGTTCCTACGAGTTACATTGGTCCTTTGGGAAGCGTTAGTGCCTCTGGCGAGGCCGCTTGGGGGACAGTTTGGGTTTCACCCTTCAACGGCTTGTTTCAATTATTCTCAAACCGAGAGGCCCGTGACTATGTGGTTAGTTCCTACGAGTTACATTGGTCCTGTACGAGGTGTTAGTACCTCTTACAGGATCGTTTGGGGGCTAATTTAAATGGTTGAGACAAATTCCGTGGGCACTAAGTCTTGCTTAAATGATTAATTTAAATAAGGGTTAATTACATTAAGCCTCCTTAATGTTTTCGGGTTTGATAAGCTGCCCACCTAAACTATTTTACTGGTCGCCCATAACACTTTGGACCCATCATATTTAACTCCAAATGTGTTAAGTTTGGGTTACACATTAACATAAATGAGTTATATATCTATTGTGTTTAACATGGGTTTGGCTTATACATAATAAGTTTTAAGAAAATTTTGACTTTTCAAAGGGTATATTGATATTATTAATCTTCCTGTTAATGTCTTTAGACATATTAGGTCGAGTCATTAGCTCAAGGGGGCAACTCATCGGGCAAAATGGTACCCTTCAAATAAGACTGCTTTCAGATTAAGGTATGTAACAGTATCAGTTAAAGGCTATGAGTTAATCCCGGAAGATTAATCCAAAAATATTTATTATTTTATAAAATGAAGCAACCAGTTCATCTTATACACATACATAAAAAGAAAGGACAATAAACTACTATTTTATATCTTTTATCACAACAAAAAAATATTGACATCTCCCTCAATTCCTCTTTTCTTTGCTCAGTTATAATTCCATAATATAAAACCCGGGAAAGAAGAAGTAAGAGAATTCTTACAAAGAAAAGTACAATTATAATAAATTTCTCCATTACCACTACTTTGTCCCATGCCTAGCCTCCGTGTAGGATACAAGAAAAAGTATCATTAATAAAAAACATATGTTGTTATAAAAAGTTAGACACATACCAACAAGATTATAAGTAAATTACATAATACACAGCCTCTCGAGCATCATTGACAACTCTTAACTCACCGAAATAACAAACTTTAGGATTTTATGTTGAAGACAAACCATGATCTCTTTAACCAAGTATTGATGGTAGAGTACTAGAATTTTGGTTAATTTCGAGTCCTTTCCCACTCAATCTTTGGTTCCTTAGTTCAGTTAGGTGGGGACTAAATGACCTCTGTGAGACTCATGGAAACCAAACGAACCTTAGCAACTATATAGCATCATCATACAATAAGAATGAGATAAATTCAGGGAATTATATTCAGCTCCTTGTTTCAATGGTTAAAAAATCATCATCTTGAGTAAGTAGGTTATTCCTATTACAACTTTTACAATAAGATTCATATAGTCACATGATTTTGGGTCATTCACTTTAGAATTCGTCTCACAATAATATCAAATATTTCAGTTGTATTAAAGGATCAATCAAGAATTGAATCATTTGTTTCTTTAATTTTAGAAACTCGAATGAGACTAACAACACAAGCCATAAAATACACGCAACTGCTCTATAACCCCAAGACAAAATGATCATCTAATGGAGTTATATAGCAGCTATATGCAGTTATATAACAACTATATAGCAGTTATATAACAGTAATGCAGTTATATAGCAGCTATAGTTATATAGCAATAATATTGCTATGTATGTATGTAGTAGCCATCAGATGCTGCAATATAATTGTAGATTTGCTCGTAGAGGTCGAACCAGTAATTTCTTATAGATTTGGAAGCTTATCCGAGTAAATAAACTGAAGCATTTCCTTGAAGATGAAGGGTTCAATACCCTCCAATACCACTTTATCCATACTAGGATTTCCTGTATGTCCACAAAATTGGGTTGCTTTTAACATCTTGTTGAGTGCTTTATGCAAGTATAAAAATTTTAGAAAATCCCACAAGATATTTGATAATATGAAAGATCGATTTCTTCCCGATTCGAAAACTTACAGCATATTACTTCAGGGGTGGGGAAAGGATCCTAATTTACCCAAAGCCGTTGAAATTTTTCGACGTATGGTTGAAGTGGCTTGTCACCCTGATATTGTGACATACGGCATAATGGTTTACATTCTTTGCAAAGCCGGGAGGGTTGATGAAGCCGTCAACATTGTTAAGAGCATGTGTTCTAGGGGATGTAGTCCCTATTCATTCATATATAGTGTTTTCGCTCATACATATGGGATAGACAATCTGATCAAAGATGTTGTCGATACATTCCTTGAAATGAAAATGAATGGAGTCAAACCTAACCTCGCAGTCTATAATGCCTTTATTAGTTCTTTCTGTAAACTGAACGAGTTCCATAATGTCAATAGGGATTTGAATGAGATGAATGACATGGGTGTGACCCCAAATTCGAGGACATATAATATCATTCTAAATGGATTGATAGAACGTGGAGAGATCGATGAGGCTTTTAAGGTCTTCCGGAGGATGATCAAGCTTTATGAGTCAAATGCAGACACGTATATTATGATGATAAAGATGTTTTGCGAGAAGGATGAGCTTGAAGTGGCTCTTAAAATGTGTAAGTACATGAAAATAAATATTTTTGTTCCAAGCATGCAAACTTTTTTGGCTCTTATTAATGGATTGTGTCAAAGCATAAGCAATGCTCTTTGTCATGTGGCTGTAATAGTTACGCGATCTCAAATGAATCCTAGATGTATAGGCACGTAGAAGATTTTAATCTACCAAATAATGAATGAAATTATTATTTGTATACTGAGAAACTATTTTGTTTCATCAGTCTCAAAGGGGTCTTATGGTATGGCCAATTTAATCACCAACCACTATAACCCAACAGTTAAATAAGAGATCTTGTGGCACTCCCAAATGTTCTGCCCACACTATTTTTAACAACTATATTTTCAAACCTACTCGTCACCCTAGGTTGATGACCCCCACACTCAAATCGTGAATTACGAACTTAGTGAAAAAATTCCTGAATGTGTGTATGCTGAAGTCAAACCCTAATGTGTAATGCTTAAACATGCATATTTATTAGGATAAAGATAGAACACATGGGGGCTAGGCCTATTCATAGAAATTTTCAAATTGTTTTTTAACTTTTGGTAAATCCCACTAATGGGATCCAACATTAATTATTTCGTAAGACATGTATCCTTCAAGGTGGTGGATAACAAGGGCCTTCTAATTATAACCCCACTAATGTAGGAATAAAAGTTGACATTAGTGGTTGTTATAATTAGAAGAATATTATGAATAATCACCCTTACACCTCCTATTGTGCACTTAGTTTCAAACAAGAACATTGTGAATAATCACCATTTTTGTTCTCTTTTTTGAAAGAACCCATATAAACAACTTTTCATTAGCCTCAAGTGTATCACCAACGAAAGTTCTAAAAGAACTCAAATTGGTTGGTTTTACATTCTCCTCAAGGCTAACAATCAAAAGATTTGAAGATATCTCAAATAAACAATTTATCATTCTCTTAGAATGAAATTTTTTTACTAATTCAATAAAAAATTTGGTGGGACTGGGAAGGGTTTAATAAGAGAAGTGGAGCATATATGTAGGCTAGACAAATTAATAAAATTTCTCTATCTCTCTCTTCGTAATAGAATAAAGAAATACCATATCTATTGGAATAATGAAATAAGTTAAATGCCTAATACTACATCTAATAGAATAAAGAAATAAGCTCTCCGTAAGATCTGGAATAACATACTTGGATGCTGGCAAAAAAAGTGTTAAGTAGAATTTGTGACCTGGATATGGTGAAGCTAACGGTCATAAAGGAGAGATGAAAAATTAAAATTCAAATCTGGAACCAAATGAATAAGATACCTGTACAAAAGTCACGTAAGAAGTTTCTAAACTGTTGTGAATAAAATTTTGAAATGCATTGTTCCATATAGTAACAGTTATAAAAAAAATCCTTTGTAGACATACATTTAAACATGTGATGGTCATATTTAAAAATAAGGATGATGGAAACATTAAGAAGAACTAAAACACTAAACACATTGTTCCATAAAATCCAAATAATCAATATGTTTTGGATTCGATTGCATTGATTCGAAATGGAATGTTATTAAGAATGAAAACATGTGTGAAAGGGAAGGTGTCAACATTAACATGTGTCAATAATGACTTGTGTGCAAATGCTATTTATATTACAAAGATAATTGATTGCACATCGTAGCTATATTACACGTTGTGGTGGAGTTTTTACCTTCCATATAAAAAGAACTCAAATAGTAAAGCAACAAAACTCACAACCGTATATGTCACATGAGGACAGATCTTCGTAGTTTGGTTGAATAAGAAAACTCACTCGTTTAAAAGACGCAACATACTTTAGAACCAAAGATATAAACATCAAGTCACCTCCAAATAGAGTTGAACCTATCATAGATCCAATATGCAATGTAAGAGAATAAATTAGAATGCTCACTTGGACGCTTTACCAAACAACCGGCGTGCAACCTAAAACAGCTGAAAATAGAAAAAAAAATAACTTCTTGTTAAAACTCAACATTTGATCTATAATTTTATAAAAAAATTAATAGGAAACATTAACAATCAAAAAGTAGTTAATATAATAAGAAAACTTCCTTATTCTTAAGGACATAAACCTTGAACCATCATCACTTCGATTGGAATTCTCATCAGCCTAGTGTGCAACGAAAAAGTGTGCACCAATTGTATGCTATTTAGAGAAAAAATTCCTTTCTTTTGACATTTTATAAAATACTTAGTGCGCAACAACGAAAAGTATTTTAAAACTGAGATTGCTATGTGTTGAATATGAAATTCATTACATTCTTGAAAATGGAAACAAAGATTAAAAAAATTTAGAAATCAAAGCTTATATTGAAAATAATTGTGTTTGGTAGGAAATTTAATAAATTCTTAAAAAATTAAAACTAATATCATAAAACATATTACAAATGACAAAAGAAAATGCTAAAGATTACACACAATGAAAACCTAGAAATAAAGTCCGTAAAATGAAATGAAAAATGGAACATGTATTCCTGGTAATTAACTTCGTGGATGAACTCATATTTGAGTTCAAATAGAGATTCGTACAGGGAAATTTGAGATGAAAATAAGGGTATGGAAAACTATAATGAAATCATATACTAATTGTATTCAATACCAATTAGAAACTGAAATGAAATACATAGTTCTGTGGATGATAGAGGCACCGAAGGTAGCAAGGAGAGAGAGAGCTCTGACCGGAGAGAGAGAGAGAGAGAGAGAGAGAGAGAGAGAGAGAGAGAGAGAGAGAAAGAAAGAAAGTGATGAGCGGAGAGGTTAGAGCTGAGAGAGAGGGGTAAGCGGGGTGAGCGGGAATAGAGAGCGGGTTTCCAAAGTGCGAGTGGTGTGAATGCTTTTAGGGTACTTTATATCTTAGTCAAATGTACTCAATTTTGGCACGGCTTTAAACTATACCAGTTTTTAATATCAGGGTGTGCCAAATTGTTGTTTTTGGTGTAGTGATTGGTCAGTGCCCACCGCATGGATATCAGCTACTCCTCTCAAATAGGGTCCTTGAACCCATACAATAGCATTATACATAATAACCACAACAATAGAATATTTTAAATTAAACGAGATATATTAATATGCGAGCAAAGTAAATCATTATCTACTAAGCACACCCAAAGTCCAAGTCCAATTATTTAATTTCCCAAGAGCTATCCATTTTGATTAGTTCAATTAATCAATTTACTATTTTACCAATTTAATTAATATCATTCGCAAGACTCCCGCCTAAGGTTTTACACCACATCAGTCACGAGACTCCCGCTTATTGTTCTATACCACACTCATTCCCTCACTTTGTCCAGTCAACCCGTTTTACCGACAGCTTTGCACACACTCGTGAGGTTTCATGCACGACATGTAACTATACCTCATCGGCTCATTTAACTGTCATCTCGTATATAATCATGATTCCAACACACACCCACGACGCTATAGTCAGCCGACCTGTTTAACTATCACCCTTGCACATACTCGCGTCACAAATTCATTTTAATACCCATTTATTATCTTACGCATTAATTCATATTTTTTTAAGTTTCTAATTATTATCTCAAATTAGCCCCGTCCTTGTTATCGACATAAAAGCCTCAAAACACCCTTAGTCCCATAACTAAAGGTCTCCAATACACAAGTATTTTCAAACCTATCTTCTAGGAAGAAAACCTACAAACAAACACCACTTAGCCTTACCCCTGGGCTCACTAAAATAAGAAAACATGTGAAATCAGCCCCACCCCATAATATTTATCTGTAAACATTTTTCCCTATCTATTTACATACCTAGAAAGTAATTACCACGTAAAGGCCTACCCACTAGTCACATACCCAGCAAACATCATAACTATGGTAGAAGCAACGACTGCCCATTTATTTTAAATTAACATCTCTACTTTATTTTAGAAAAATATGAGGATTAGTGTAGGCCATGATCAAGATGCATAATACTAAGGGAACGCAATAGAGGTAACCATGCTTGAGATTAGTTAAATAAATCTGAACGTATGAACGTATTCCTTGCAAAAAAAAAAGATGATAAAAATCCTCTCTTGGACTATCTTGAAAAAATCTGGTTTTGGCCTTCAAAGCTTGGAGTGAAATATTGGTTTAAATGGGGCTAGGGTTTGGAAGTAGAACAAGTTGAAAATATAGAGGTTTACTATTCTTAGGGCTTTCAAATAATGAGGTTTAAAGTCCTAATCGTGTATTAAATACATAAGAGAAGTGGTGGAATTTTAATGAAAAACGCAACTCATTAAAAAATGCACATACCTGTGCGATCTGCCCAGGCCGAATCGATTCGGTATCAGGCCTCGATTTGGCCATGTTCAGTTCACCAGGTTCCCCTAAAAATGAACATAGCTTTATAAAAATCTCAATTCTCCCCCGATTTCAATTCCGATTAAAATCCAATTTTCCATAAATAAAATCCAATATTTTAATTTACCAAAAATAATTAAATCCAAAAATTTTATTTTTTCGAATTCTGACTTAATATAATTTATAATCGATTTAAAATTACAGGGTGTTACAAAATAAACTTTTTAACTTCCCACTTTCGTATCTCATAAACATTAATTATATTTTCAATTATCTATTATTTCTTTGTTACCCCACTATAGTTAGACAGTCTCTTCTACGACCCTGCACATACCATGGTGTGTCACGCCTATCATCATATCAATAATGTCCACTACAACGTTATATTTACATAACCCTTAATGTCACCCTTCACATACCATGTTGTATCTACACAAGAAATCTTGTCATTATAGTTGATTAGGCATAAATTCATCAAATTTATCCCCGTAATTTAGATTCATTTATCATCCCGTGCGATAATAATTATTTGATTTTATCCCGTATCATTTTCTACTAACGATTTCCTACGAGGAAATCTTGTTTCGTGTATTTTTCTTAATTTGTGCATATATTCGATAAACTTGGAAACGAGTGAGAAACCGGAATGCAAATTGAAAATTATAAAGTAGAGTTAAGGGAAAATTTGTAATTACACAAATAAAATCTGGATGCGGGACCGAAAGATAAGATGAAGTTCATGAGCTCATGAGTGTGTAGGAAGAAACGTCACCCAAATTCGAGTCCCAGTTGTGAAGTTATGAAGATATGAAGATAAGGAGAATTAAAGGAATAAAGAAGGAAAATTCAGGGTGCGGACCGGTATGGTCCTAAAGGGAACCGGTTCGATTTTGCTTAAAAAATTGACTTTGGTACTGGAATTTCCAACTGGTTCATCCCTTTATAAAGGCCAATCCAAAATGGTTTGATCACCCGAAAAAATTTTTATGTAAAAGCAAAAAACTTAGAAAAGAACGTAATAGATATGCATTATTATTCATTCTCCATCTTGTTCTTTCACTTTATGCATTTTTTCTTTATATTTCAGGGTTTACAATTGATCATTTCATGCTTAAAGTTAACTCAATCTTGAAGATGACTACATGTAACGTAAAAATTATTGGTTTGTTCATAGAAAAATGCTAGGCTAATTCTAAGGGTGGGGATGCATGAACCCAACCTTATGTGTTTTGCACGGGTATAAAACAAGTTCTTGAAATAAATAAATAATAAAAACATGTTGTATTACTAAAACAATCGTTGTAGAACTTTTAACTCTGTTTGAACTAGGTAATGGAAGTGTTTAAGTATGCAATGCGCATTTTGATAATTTTATCACGCACTTTATATTATTTCTTACTTATATATTGTTGTGACAACCTGCTTATTAAAATAAGAGGTGGCCAGTCCGATACTCAAATAATTACAGGAATCATAGATGGTCCATTCTTAGCATCACTGTCGCTATAATAAAAATACGAGATACCCACCAATTATTTTAGAAAACAGAGTGTAAAAATTTAAATTATAAGTTTAAAGAAAATTATTTAGACAATCCAGTTTGAAAAGAAGGTGGATACCAAAACAAACGAATAATGGTATAATAAATAGCACAATGTAATAACCGAATAAGCTGTTGGTTAACAAACCAATACAAGCAGGTTACACCGAGTATTAAAATTAAATATCACATTATGTTAAACAGATGCAAAACTTCGGCAACATACCCGAATATGTAAACTGATCATAGCTAGAGTACAAATAAATAGAAGCGTCTATAACGAAGATCCTACAACATCCACAATTATAGCTCTAGGACAACGGTGATGGAGAGGTCAATATGGGCGTCCTTGCGGTGGAGCACCTGGGCGAATAAAGAATTCATGCAAAACAAAGATATATAGACGGGTCAGGTTCCGGTTTGATATGATTACCATGTGAATAAAATGCATGACATTTATAAATTCTATATCATCATCATAAACTTAACTCGCTCTCACAAATAATGATAAGAATTCTCACCTCTCAATCTAAAAGCACAACTTAATGCAATATCAATTGCACTACTAAATGTCAGTATACGCATGAGAGAAATATCTAAGTTTCACTTAATGAGATTTCATTTCAGTCTTACACAACTTACATGCACAATTCCTTTTTCTCTTTAGGAAACATTGTTAAAGCAATTTATATCACAAAATGCTTCACCAAATCAGTTTTAGAATATTTATCTTAACAGTTCCCTTTTCTCTCTAGGAACATAATCAAAGCACTTTATCCCAGAAAATGTTTTATCATCATCACAAGTTCCACTTTATTAAGAACATTTAAAATCACATCATATAATAATTCTAAGACCGTTCTTCCGAGTTTCCCCACTGGACGCGCCCCTAAATGGCTATCATCTTCCAGGGCCTATCGCACAAGACAACCTGGGCATCCTATATCGCAACGTTGGGAAGAGGCCATATACGTTCGACAGTGAGTCATAACCACACCCGGAATTACCTCAATTCGAACAACAATTATACAATAATAATCGGTCCTATGGACGAGGACTATATTCACCCTGCATTCACTAGCCAGGGGACTTCACCTCATGCACGTAACTTCCCATATGATAGAGATTTAGAGCGGTGTGTATATGCAAATTATCATTTACAAGTTTTTTTCTCATTTAAAACCTCCACTTTTTACATTCTCAAAATCATTTACTTAAAAATTAAGTGCCAATTTAAAGTACGCATTACATTTTATCTGGAGCCATAAGCGATTAATATCATCATTATAAACTTCAATGTTTAATCATCTCCCATACAAATATCTTTGAATTAACATTCATTACTCAAACCATAAGGTATAATATCACTACACCCAATTATAGAAGCCCACATTAATTCACTCTATTTCTCTTTAGACCTAAACTGACTCATTATATAAAAGAATCATTTATCTATGTCTAATTTACTAACTAAATCAATTCCCAATCCAAACCCTGACTCTCATTTCTACTTAGGTTTCTAAATACATCATTACTAGACTCTAACACTCTAGTTTTCCTTCATTCAAGAAGGTTCCTAAGTCCCTATCTTAAAAGAAAGAAACTAAAAGAAACTAGATAACTTAGGGTAAAAAACAGGGGGGCGGTCGACCGGTCAGGGGACCGCGATCGACCGCCCCTCAAGGTTTTGCCTATAAAGGAATGCAGAAAGACCATTTTGGAAGGCCCGGTCGACCGGTCCTGGGACCGCGGTAAACAGCTCTTCAAATTTATACTTAACAAAGAAAGCAGTATGCCTCCCCCTTAAGGGCCGGTCGACCGGTCCTGGGACCGCGATCGACCGCGCCTGTCAGACCCTCAAAAATTTCTTCTTCTATAATGCCAAATCCAACACCTAAAACCCTTATTCCTACACTCCCTTCATTATCATCAACCAACAACCTACCCATAACAATTATACACCACAGTAAACCCATATAACCACCTGAAATCACACAATCTACAATATCTAAGGATTAAACACTAAAGTTTACCAAAACCTACTAATTTCTCCAATTCACAAAATACATAACTATCACAACAAATTATCCACATTAAATCATATACTAGCAAGTAAGAAACTTGCCTCAAATTTTTAGTCTCGGATTCTCTTCTCGTAGCAACGATTTCAGATCCAAATCTCCAACTCTCTCTTCTTTCTCTTCTTTTCTTCCAAATTCTCTTTCTCTCTCTCTCTCTCTTTCTAGGTTTAGAAACACACAAATGAGAAATGAAAGGGGATGGAAGACTTAATCGTGTCTTAAGAAATAATTCCCATCTTAAAATGCTAATACACCATTAAAATGACTCATAACTACATAATTAAGTCATAAACTGCTAAAAGTACCCGAAACTCAAAAATACAATATGGCACTTATTTTGACTTTCTTGAACGTTTTCAGGACTAATCGCGCCCTCTAAATTGGCATCCGGAATCACATAAATTATTTCATTAATAATGATCCAATTGAAAGATATGCCACAACTGTCGCTTAAAGTACAATGACGCAATAAAACATAACATGATACTATTTACCTTCTCTTTACGGTAAATATGCAAAACCCAGTAAATATCATCTCTTAAATCAGTTAAAAATAATATTTACTCTAACTTCCAAAATTTTATATAATAACCTCACCTAGCAAAATCATATAAAATCAGTTACTCGAAAGTAAATGTTATTACACTCTCCCCCCCCCCCCCCCTATAAGGGAATTTTGCCCTCAAAATTCAGGCGTAACTCATATAAAGACTAGGGGTATATTTCTCAAATATCATTCTCTCGTTCCCAAGTAAGTTCGTCGATACTCTCCATGATCTAAAATTAATAACCGTTTGTTCCTCACATGAACTATCAGGCCTAGCTTTAACAACGAGAAAAACCTACTGAACACGGCGTAAGTTTGTCTATCATCCCAAATCGTGCTATACCCTTCATCGAAAATAACCGTCTTTAATTTGATTCTTTACCTAAATATTACAAGACTTCTACTCACGTCAGTATAGCCCTCCGAACAAATTGGGCAATTCATAAGTGGTTTCAAATGAACTCAGTCTTTAAAAACATATATTGGATCATTTTAGGTCTAAACAAGTGTAATCTACTCGTCTTACTATATGATGTTACCTAAAATACCATACTTATTATATATTACAAATCTAACCAAAAGAAGATTTTGCTCTCATCCACCCAAAAATAAATATGTACATCGAAAGTGTGTCCTCCGACATACGTTGTTTCTCCCTACTTTGACCAATTATTTCGAGTTGTAGAAGGTACTCAACCTTAAATGGTCCCTATTGTTTCCTGAAAACTTCTTCAGAAATGGAATACAAAAATCTTATCTCATTATGACCCTATATTGATAGGTACCCCATAAGGCTGCATAAACTCCACATTATCCTCCAACCGTACTCATGACCGCTTTACAGCATCGGTAATCCAGTGATAAAAATCCATGGATACACCCTCCCATTCTCGCACCGGTATTTCTAACAGTTGCATCAGTCCAATCGGTTATCGGTAGTCCACATTCACCAATTGACAAGTGGTGCATAGGGAGACAAACTCCAAAACGTCCCTTCCTTGCTCTTTTACGACTCTCATCTTAATAGGAGGCGTAACGATCAATCACTAATATAAGTGCCATAATAACATCTTTCTAATTAAGTTCCTTCTACTTGGCTTCCCATGCCTTCGCTAGTTTATCGCTATCACAATTAGTTTTCCTGGGTGATAATGACTATTGAATTGATATTCGTTTACAAAATCCAACCACCGATTTTGCCGCACAATTTAATATTTCTAGAAGAACAAACCTTGTATTAACTTGTGGTCCGTGAAAAGACTTAATTCCCCTCCTATGAGATAATGCCTCTACATCTTTTAGGCAAACACTATTTTCGCAGGCTCTTAGTCTTGCATGGGATAGTTCTCCTCGCAGGGTTTAAGCCACAAGATATATACACAATGGTCCCATATTCTTGTTGATAACACACCGCTCCATTTTTATGAAAGCGCGTCTATAATAACCAAATAGTCCACTCCCGATCTTGGCAATGCTAATTTATGAGTAGGAGTCAACTTGTCCTTCAGCTCATCAAAAGCTAAGTCATAGACGTAACAGTTTCTCTAGAGATGGGCTTCACATTCCTCTCGTGCTAGTATTCCTTATTCCTGAAAAACTGATCCTTCTAAAAAATCAACCCACCAATCTTCTCGTGGTTAACCCACTACGGCGTTTCTAAAACAGCAACACATGCCCCATAGGCCGTACTTCCTAATAATCTTAAGATTAATGCGTTACCCCTAACTACGAGAAATAATTACTATACTAACTATGTCCCTAGTTCCCAAAACCTTTCTCAATTTCCGATGTTCTCTCGTTTTCATGCGTGGGATGTCTCGCATAGTGAAATCCAGACAAAGAACCCTCCCGTTACACTACTACCTCGCTTCGTCGATCATCAAGATATAACGGCCTAAGGCACCGAAATCGGGACCGCTAAAAATCCTAGCTCTTAACCCTACTAACGCACTTCTATTTCTATGTCCCACCATTTCGGCGAAATAGCAATTTAACTAATCAAGGATTTTCTGCCGAATAATAGGAATCCTTTATCCAATTATATTTATGCAGATCTTCCTAAATTTCTTTCCCATCCAGGCCTAGGTATACGCCTTAGTCCGATTTACTGATATTTGCCTCGCCCACATATACTCGGTGAGAGAAACATTTTCAGTGCTTCTGCGCCGCACACCTACCCCTTTTAAACATTATCCCTATAAACAATCACATGATTCTTGGCTAATTCTACCAAAACCCACATCCTAGAATAAAGTAACATTTCTCCATTCCCAACGTCATTATAGTTCATGCGTGGAGTTATGGTAGCATACAACAAGTAAAATAACAATTCATACATACTTCGAATCATCACTATAAGGTCCCAACCCGTATCCGGGAGAGATATTATAGAATAACTAGTTCTACCTTAGAACCGCGGATATGATAATCTCACACTCATAAGTTTGTTATATCTCAAATCAAAATATTTTACACTCATATAACACGAACAGAACGAGTAGCACAATCCAAATAAAGTTTCAAAATACCAGTATCCATTCACAATGAATGATAAAATAAAACCTCACTACAACGGAAAATATATAGATATATCCTCTATATTACTATTAATACTATCACAACGCTCGAATTACACACCCGATTCTAGGGTTAATAAAATACTGAGGCTCAATCTTGCCCCACGAAACACACTACCCTTGTCCGAGGTGAAACTCACAACAACACTTTTGCCAATTACCATGGCTACTCCAAAGAGTTCCCAAATACAACAACTTTGCTCCATCTGTACCAAAAACTATTCCAATCAATACCCTATCTATTACCTCTATTCTTATCCTTTAACTCCTACCGGACAACACCAAAGTATGTGGTTTTACGTTCCTTATCACAATCATTCCCCTTCTCTGGCCACCCTGACCATGTTAAAGTTTTCAGTATCTTTGGCTCCATATCCTCGATCCTTACAATTTCCCCTCGTAGTTTCATTAACTCCTTAATCAATGGAAAACCTACTACCAGCCTCAACTTCCTTATTTCCACGAATCTCCTTGGGTGGAAGTTCACCAATCAGGTTTCCTTAACCATATATCTCTTCCTTTATTTTCGACCTCTGACCGATCCTCTTGGGAATACTTGAATGGCTGTCTTCTATTTAGTTCTAATATATCAAAATAACTCTATATAAGAACCCTCCATAAAGTTTCTCTAAGAGCAAAACATCCAACCCCTTCAAATATGGGGACTACCGTTCTTACTATTTCAACATTACTCCAACCGGTGGAAATTTTTCCTCAAATTTTCAAATCTGCGTATTCCTATACCATTCTCCAAACCAAAGCTTATGATACCAATACTTCCACTAAATAAAGCTACACTACCTCCGCATGACTTAACTTCAACGTATGGTCCCTATCAAGGACGTTTCAAATAATTTCCCATTAACTTCACTAAGTAATTCAAGTTTAGTACTACTCTCTTCTTAAAGCAGTACTTGGGAAATTATAGCTACTATATCCTTGTAGTCGTTGTAGCAATCTAGGAAAATGCCACAGAGGGATTAACCTCCAATACTGTCCTTATCCCTGACTTCGATTTATAATTTTAACTAAGCCCCGTCTCTTGGTGCCCTCGTAACGTGCTTCCCTGGTCGCCCTTCTCCAATCAGCACACGAATCTTTAGTGATTGCACAAAATATTTACTATAATCGTACATTTTGGCAAGAGAACGAGATCTCAAAAGAGAAATCAATAATCTTAATTATAAGGCTCTACATCAATTCAAAAGCAACGCTGAAGGCGTAGTATGTCCGTACAGATTCCTAAGGAAACTAGAACATGATGCTCTGATACCATCTGTGACCACCCGCTTATTAAAATAAGAGGTGGCCAGTCCGATACTCAAATAATTACAGGAATCATAGATGGTCCATTCTTAGCATCACTGTCGCTAAAATAAAAATACGAGATAACCACCAATTATTTTAGAAAACGGAGTGTCAAAATTTAAATTATAAGTTTAAAGAAAATTATTTAGACAATCCGTTTTGAAAAGAATGTGGATACCAAAACGAACTAATAATGGTATAATAAATAGCACAATGTAATAACCGAATAAGTTGTCAGTTAACAGACCAATACAAGCCGATTACACCGAGTATTAAAATTAAATATCACATTATGTTAAACAGATGCAAAAATTGGGTAACATACCCGAATATGTAAACTCATCATAGCTAGAATACAAAGAAATATAAGCGTCTATAACGAAGATCCTACAACATCCGCAATATATTATAGCTCCATGACAACGGTGATGGAGAGGTCAATACGGGCGTCCTTGCGATGGAGCACCTAGGAGAATAAAGAATTCATGCAAAATAAAGAGATATATACGGGTCAGGGCCCGGTTTGATAAGATTACCATGTGAATAAAATACATAACAGATATGAATTCTATATCTTCATTATAAACTTAACCCGCTCTCACAAATAATGGTAAGAATTCTCACCTCTCAATCTAAAAGCACAACTAAACGCAATATCAATGACAATACTAAATGTTAGTATACGCATGAGAGAAATATCTAAGTTTCACTTAATGATAATTTATTTCAATCTTACACAAATTACATGCACAGTTCCTTTTTCTCTTTAGGAAACGTTGTTAAAGCAATTTATATCACAAAATGCTTCACCAAATCAGTTTTACAATATTTAACTTAACTGTAAGGACATAATTCTATAAATGTCCGGGGTAGAATCTAGGAATTTTCTGTTTTCTCCTAGATCACAGTTCATATGTCTGATACCGCTACATTCGGCACGTCAACACGATCATCCTCGACGGACTGTATCCGAATTCAATGCAATAACTTTCTTCACGTGCATCATGCTACATGCAACGTGTTGCTCAGCTCATTCCCATTACTCCACTACGCCTTATCAGTAAAATGTTTTATTGGAACTTTAAATATTTGCATAAATATTTGGGAATTATTTTTGAAAATTATTTTTGAATTCTGGATTAATTTTTTATCAAAAGCAAAAATTTTCTAAGTGTAGAAGCGAATGGCCTCGATCGACAAGGTCGCTCGAGCGACTTTGAAAGTCGTTCGCACGAGATAGACATGTCGCGCGATATCGTTCGAACGACTTCTGTCCTTCGTTCAAGCGACATGCTATCTCGTTCGAACGAGCCACCGCCTCGATTTTTGTATAAATATATGATCTCCTTCTACACGTTTTTCAAGTCTTTCTGCAATCACGAAATTCTGCGAAAACATCCCAGAATAAGACTTCACCTTTTAAGATTTTCTAAACTTTTTTGATTCACAAAACCATTCCCATATATGTGTGTGAATCTTTAAACCTTCAAGAAGATCATTTACTCATCTAGAGTACTTTGTGAGGAAGTCGTTCTCTTTTTCACTGCTGCCCTACTGGAAAGGGATTGTTCCAGCTGCCGACAACAGAACCGACAGCCGAGGGTATTTCTGTGTCACTTGTATTTTTATTGTAATCTATTGTAAGTCGTTCTCTTACAAAAATTATTGTGAAAATAAAAGGTTTTGCCCCGTTGGGGATTTTTCCTCATATATGTGTTTTTTGCATGTTTCACCATCGTATTTAATCACATATAGATGCATGCTTAGGACTTGGGTGGTAAAAACTGTGTTTAGTTAAATAACTTCCTTATTTGAACGCAAGCGCACTCTTCTCAAATTGGTATCAGAGCCAGTTACACAATTTTACCGTGTAATTTTCCGCAAAATCTTTCTAAGATATCAATTTTCTAAAAAATTGATTTTTGAAAACGTGTGTGTTCATTATGGAGAAGTTATATAATAAAATGCCAGTTTTTGACGGGACAAACTATGCATATTGGAAAGCCCGCATGAGGTCTGCTTTAAAAGCCATTGATGAACGTGTCTGGATTTTGGTTGAAAGAGGGTGGACTCCTCCCTCCGTCACCGTTGATAATGTGATCAATTTAAAACCTATCACTTCTTGGACTGAAGACGAATTTTAATAGTCATCATTCAATTCTAAGGGTCTAAGTGCTGTTTCTGGGTCTGTCACACCTGATGAGTTCAAACGCATAATGACGTGTACCACGTCAAAAGAGGCATGGGATGTTTTACAACTCATCCATGAAGGAACTAATGCTGTGAAAGAGTCTAAATTGCAAAATTTGACAACTCAATTTGAAACCATCACCATGCATGAAACTGAATGTTTTGATGATTTTTATGCTAGACTGTCTGATATTGTTAATACTAGCTTTAATCTTGGTGAACATATTCCTAATGTTAGAGTTGTCAAAAAGATTAGTCGTTCTTTGCCTAAGCGTTTTATCCCCAAAGTCACTGTGCTAAATTCTATGGGTAATTTAAATACGCTAAAATTGGAAGAACTTGTAGGAGATTTGCAAACATATGAAATCGATATGTTCCCAAAAACTGTTAAGTCTAAAGATAAGGTAATTGCACTTAATGCCCAAGAGAGAAAGAATGAGGGGTCGACTAGAAAGAGGGTAGAGTCATCTAGAAAGAGAGAGACTGACACGTCAGATTCTGATTGTGATTTTGACTTAGATGATTTGGCTTTTTTTGCAAAAAATTTCAAGAGGATTATCAAATTTAAGAAAAATGGTAATTTTAAGGATAAAAAGAAATTTGAGAAAAATAAGATTGAAAAGAAAAATGAAAAAGTTTTTAAAGATCCTCCTAATAAAGAAAGTGAGAGATGCTTTGAGTGCGACGGTAGGGGTCATAGAGCCTTTGAGTGTGCCACACGTCTGAACAGAGAGAAAGGGAAAGTTGTTCTTAATGTTACCCTTAGCAACGACAGTGAGGTCGAGTCGATGGATTATGGAGTCGAGTCACCACATTCATGGCTAGTTATGTGAGCACTTCTAGTTCTCCTCACGATGATGAGGATGATGCTTCACAGGGACACCTCGATAGTGAGAGCGATGTGAGTGAGGGGGAGGATGACATAAGTGAGAGCGAGAGTGATATTCAACGCGCCTACGCTGAGTTATATTCTGAGTCATTTAAAACTAAAAAGAGTAACAAAGCGTTAGTCCTTAAGATCACCGGCTTAGAGGAAGAATTAAGAGAAGAGAGAGAGAGGGAGAGAGTCCTCCACCTGCACCGCCAAGAGAGAGAGAGAATTTGCCTGTGTTGAGATAGAAAGTTTGTTTAGAGAGAGAGAGAGCACTTTTGAGAAAGAGAGAGGGGACTTGACTAAACAAGTGGCTAGTCTTACGAGTCAGCTCCATTCCTTCATGGAGACTCGGAAGAAACTTGAAGCCCTTGTTGCCCAGCTGACTCATGATCTTGAGAAAGCACGGGAAGTCAAGGTACAAATCGAGGACAAATCTGGGAAAATTGGAAAGATGCTCCTCGACCCCGCTTTAGGTTTTGGTGATCGGAAGGGAATTGGTTATGATGGTGCCTCCACGTCCCAAATTGCACCTGGACCAGTCCCTGAGTTTACTACAACTCCTTATGGCCATTGTCAAAAACCTCGAAGGAGAGTTCGACCAAGAAAGCAAACCAAGGTCCGCCTTTAACTGTGTTCTTTTGTACTTATTGCAAAAGAAAAGGCCACCTCAGGGAGTTTTGCTATAGTATGGATCGGACACGACGTACTACTGCTCCACATCATCTTACTGATGATTTTACTAGTCTGAGAGAGCGAGTTGAATTTTTAGCTGCCACGACTCAGAGTTTGATGGAGGAATTCCGACGGATGTCTTTGCCGTCAGGGAATGCTTCTCACATTACAGCTAAAACCAACAACAACAAAGGCAAACAAAAGGTCACCACTTCTTGGGTACCTAAGAAAGATAAAAAGGCCTTTGTTGTTCATGTCGCTCTCAAGGCACATAATACCTCACAGTGGTATTTTGACAGTGGATGCTTCAGACATATGACAGGTGATGCCTCATTTTTTACATCTCTTGAGGATTATCAGGATGTTAGAGTCACCTTTGGAGATGGGAGCAAGTCTAGGATTGTAGGATGAGGTACTGTAGTGTTACCATGATTTCCTAAGCTAGAGAATGTGTTGTACGTCAAAGGTTTAAAAGTAAACCTTCTCAGCATTAGCCAGCTGTGCGACACTGACTTTGCAGTAAAGTTTGACCTGGACGCATGTAATGTTTACACTCAAGCCGGTAAACTCTTAATGCAAGGGGTGAGGATCGAGGATAATTGTTATGGTACTGTGCCTACTTCCTCACTTATCTGCAACAGCGCCATAATCACTATTATGGATCTATGGCACCAACGTCTAGGTCACGTTAATATTAGAGATCTCACTCGCTTAGCTAAAAAGGACCTAGTACGTGGATTACCATCTCTTGGAAGGTCAACTTCGAT
Organism: Sambucus nigra; assembly: GCA_949130495.1. Taxonomy (NCBI): domain Eukaryota; kingdom Viridiplantae; phylum Streptophyta; class Magnoliopsida; order Dipsacales; family Adoxaceae; genus Sambucus; species Sambucus nigra. The sequence goes on along the minus strand of OX422209.1, from coordinate 359,729,513 downwards.
GGTTTGTGGACCCTGTTAGTTGGGAAAACAAATTCGTAGTCCCCATAGGAAGTTGCATTCCATTACCACCTCTCATGTTCTTAAGCTTATACACATGGATCTTATGGGTCCCACTCATACTGAGAATCTGGGTGGTAAGAGGTATATCCTCGTGATGGTGGATGATTTCTCCAGATACTCCATTGTAGGTTTTCTGAGAGAGAAATCCGATGTTGTAGAGTTTTTAACGACCAAGTGCCGTGTCCTGCAAAATCAACACGGAGTCACTATTAACAGGATACGTAGTGACAACCGCACTGAATTTAAGGAAGCAAAGGTAGATTTGTATTGTGATAGCCTTGGGATCAAACATGAGTTTTCTGCTGTGAAAAATTCTCAGCAAAATGGGATTGTTGAGAGAAAGAATAAAATGATCCAGGAAATGGCCAGATCTATGCTTCTAGGTCATAATGTTTCAAGGAGAATTTGGGCAGAGGCAGTGTCTACTGCATGCCACACGGTGAATAGGGTTTACCTGCGTCCACACACACTTAACATATCTTATGAATTGTGGATAGGTAAGAAACCCAATCTGGCATATTTTCGTGTTTTTGGGAGTAAATGCTACATCCTACGGGATAGAGAGAAATTAGGAAAGTTTGACTCCCGGAGCGACGAGGGAATATTGCTAGGATATTCATCGAATAACAGAGCGTACCGGGTTTTTAACCTGAAGAGCTCTAAGGTTATGGAATCAATAAACGTCACTGTGCAAGATGACGAACCTCCGACGGTTATTGATCCTAACCTTCAGTGTGAGGATGAGGACTCATCTGACAATGATCCACTAGTCCCCCACCCACACTCTGTTGTCCCCACTCCTGTTTTAGGGGACACACCCGCTTGGGTTCACAAGAGTCATGGCCAGTCTACCATTGTTGGCGATCCCACTCTAGGGGTCAAGACTCGTGCTCAGCTAGAGAACGTTGTTAGCCATCTTTGCTACACATCCAAAGTCGAGCCCAATAATCATAAAGAAGCACTCAAGGATGAACAATGGATATCTCCTATGCAGGATGAGTTGCTTCAGTTTAAAAAGAATAATGTCTGGGAACTTGTCCCCCGACCTAGTGAGACTAATGTGATTGGTACCCGGTGGATTTTTAAGAATAAAATGGATGAAAATGGTAACATAATTCGAAACAAGGTTATGTTGGTCGCTCAAGGCTACACACAGATAGAAGGTGTAGAATTTGGGGAGACATTTTCTCCTGTTGCGAGGCTTGAGTCTGTCCGTCTACTACTCGCCATCGCATGTCATCTGCGCTTCAAGTTATATCAGATGGATGTCAAGAGTGCCTTTCTGAATGGCATTCTACAGGAGGAGGTTTACGTGGAACAACCAGAAGGGTTTGAAGACCCTCAACACCCTGAGCACGTCTACTATCTGGGAAAAGCCTTGTATGGTTTGAAACACCCCGTGCTTGGTACAAGAGGCTTACTTCCTATCTCTTAGCACGTGGCTTCAAGAGAGGGGGAGTTGATATGACGTTGTTCGTCAGGAGAGATGACGGTGCAATTTTGGTTGCCCAGGTCTATGTGGACGACATAGTCTTTGGATCCACGTGCTCTCAACATGCTCATCACTTTGAAGAGGAGATGAAAAGTGAGTTTGAGATGAGCATGGTTGGTGAGCTTACCTTCTTCCTTGGTCTCCAGGTTCGTCAGCTAGAGGATGGGATGTTCATCTCCTAATCCAAGTATGCTAGAGACATAGTGAAGAAATTTGGTTTAGACTCCGCTAAGCATGCACGTACACCTATGAGTACCACTACCAAGCTTAGTAAGGACACTTCAGGCAAGGATGTAGAGCAAACCTTATATCGGAGTATGATAGGTAGTCTTCTCTACTTGACTGCCAGTCGTCCCGACATAGCCTTTAGTGTTAGAGTCTGTACGCGATATGAGGCGTCCCCAAAAGAGTCACATTTACTTGCTCTAAAACGTATTATTAAATACGTGAGTGGGACTCTCTCATACGGTATTTGGCATTCCTTTGATACTGATGACCATTTGTCCGCCTATTCAGATGCCGATAGGGCCGGGGATATAGATGGTTATAGGAGCACTTATGGAGGGTGTTTCTATTTTGGTTCTACTCCAGTCTCCTAGTTGAGCAAGAAGAAAAATTCCATCTCTTTGTCCACTGCGGAGGCTGAGTATATAGCAGCCGGGAGTTATTGCACACAACTCTTATAGATGAAGCAAATGTTGGAGGATTATGGGATTTCACAGGACACCATGACCATTTCCTGTGATAACACGAGCGCAATACACATATCCCGCAATCCAATCCAGCATTCGCACACAAAGCACATCAGGATACGTGAGCACTTTATACGACAGTTAGTTGAGGAGAAAGTCGTATCCCTAAGTTTTGTTCCCACCAACCGTCAGTTAGCCGATATTTTCACGAAATCTTCAGATGCCCTTAGATTTGAGAGTCTTAGGAAGTCTTTGGGGATTTGCACAGTTGACTGAGGGATTGGTCTATGTCTAGAGTAGGATGCTTTTTCATGTTCATATCTTATGCTTCCTATTGCTAGTCTGTTTTCATATGTACCATTGATTTGTTGTACAGCTATTTATATATTCTTTTGAAAAATCCAAAAAGATTTTTGTTTTTGTATATAAATATTTTAGAAAATCTCAAAAAGATTTTTGTATTTTTTATATACACCTTTTATGGATGAACATTTAAGATAGCCAAGTCACAATTTCATTCCATTTATCCATGTGACTGTTTGATAGAAATTTGAGATGCTACATCATTTCATCCATGTGTTTTACATTGATTGGAGTCTTTGAAATGTAATTAGTGATATTTTCCTACATGTTTGACTCCTATCTCCTTTATTGCACACATGCACGGCTTTATTTGATTATTGCACTTGTCTATCACATGTTGTCTTGAGTATTTTCATCTTAATTTTGTCTATACAACTAACAATATGCGATAAAACTTCACAAGATTGGATTGCATGTAAAAACCGTTTTTCTTGTAAGACTGGGTGTTTGTTTAAGAACGGGGAGGGGCTGTTAAAGGTATTTATCACGTCTTTGCGCAAAATCCACCGTTCAAAAGGACCTAAAAAATGAAGGAATTTTCTTATCCGGGGTCCAAAGAGGTTAAAAGAGCCCGAAAAAATTTAAAGGCAATAAAAAGCAATTCATGCCAAATATGGTCCACTTAGGTTTCACCATTAATTCTCCAATGTTTGAGAATTTAGAAAATCCTCTATTCAAAATAAAAATCTGAGGGAGTTCGGTTGGAGAATATAAACGGGTTTGCACTTCCTTGAAAGTCCTAAAAAAGCATGAAATATTTTTGGACGTTATTGGTGTGGAAATCACTTTGAGTTTTGATTTGTTGATTTGATTGAGTCAGTATCTTATATTTCCATTTTTTTCACCAAAGGAAGACTTTGAGTTCATTCGTTAGGAGTATTCGATATTCATCGTGCACATATGTCATGTTTGTATGCATTGATTTTCCTATCGAATCTATTCACACCCCTTCATTTCGCTATCATTGACTTGGTTGTTTTTGTGATCTTTCATGGTGTGATTCTTTGTTGTATACTATGTGTAAAATATTTTTGAAAAATATTAAAATAGCAGTTTATTCCCGTGTGTCATTCTCCATGTGCATTCATTTCTGCTTCTCATATTTGTCTATTTGGGGACATCATAAAAAGGGGGAGAAGAATTATGGGGGAGAATTATGTTTTGGTATTTTGGTTGATTTATGAATGATTTGCTTAAGCTTAATTGATCATCAATTTTTGCATATCATTATATTTCAAACTGTTGCTTGTCACGGGTATTTGCTTTATCTCATGTGTGTAGGTACATCATTGTTCATTTTTTGGATTGCACACCCTGATGAGAAAAGCTTTGAAAGTTTCTGAAGAGCTGAAGATTTGGAGACATGTCATTTAGTATTCTCAGTTTGAGGGTTTAATGGGGATATTATCTTATATGTCATTTGATTGCATAATTCGGATTTTTTAAGTATGTACCGGCATAGACATAGGGGGAGATTTGTAAGGACATAATTCTATAAATGCCCGGGGTAGAATCTAGGAATTTTCTATTTTCTCCTAGATCACATTTCATATGTCTGATACCGCTACATTCGGCACGTCAACACGATCATCCTCGATGGCTTGTATATGAATTCAATGCAACCACTTTCTTCACGTGCATCATGCTACATGCAACGTGATGCTCAGCTCATTCCCACTACTCCACTACGCCTTATCAGTAAAATGTTTTATTGGAACTTTAAATATTTGCATAAATATTTGGGAATTGTTTTTGAAAATTAATTTTGAATTATGGATTAATTTTTTATCAAAAGTAGAATTTTTCTAAGTGTAGAAGAGAATGGCCTCGATCGACGAGATCGCTCGAGCGACTTTGCAAGTCGTTCGTGCGAGATAGACATGTCGCGCGATATCGTTCGAACGACTTCTGTCTTTCGTTCGAACGACATGCTATCTCGTTCGAGTGACATGCTATCTCGTTCGAACGAGCCACCGCCTTGATTTTTGTATAAATATCTGATCTCCTTCTACACATTTTTTGAGTCTTTCTGCAATCACGAAATTCTGTGAAAACATCCCAGAATAAAACTTCACCTTTTAAGGTTTTCTAAACCTTTTTTATTCACAAAACCATTCCCATATATGTGTGTGAATCTTTAAACCTTCAAGAAGATCATTTACTCATCTGGAGTACTTTATGAGGAAGTCGTTCTCTTCGTCACTGCTATCCTACTGGAAAGGGATTGTTCCATCCGCCGACAACAGAATCGACACCCGAGGGTATTTTTGTGTCACTTGTATTTTTATTGTAAGCCGTTCTCTTACAAAAATTATTGTGAAAATAAAAGGTTTTTCCCCGTTGGGGATTTTTCCTCATATATGTGTTTTTTGCATGTTTCACCATCGTATTTAATCACATATAGATGCATGCTTAGGACTTAAGTGGTAAAAACTGTGTTTAGTTAAATAACTTCCTTATTTGAACGCAAGCGCACTCTTCTCATTAATAGTTCCCTTTTCTCTCTAGGAACATAATCAAAGAAGTTCATCTCAGAAAAATGCTTTATCATCATCACAAGTTCCACTTTATTAAGAATAGTTATAATCACATCATATAACGATTCTAAGACCGTCCTTCCGAGTTTCCCTACTAGATGAACCCCTAAATGGCTATCATCTTCTAGGGCCTATCGCAAAAGACAACCTGGGCATCATATACCGCAACGTCGGGAAGCGGCCATATACCTTCGACAGTGAGTCATAACCACACCCGAAATTACCTCACTTTGAACATTAATCACACAATAATAACCGGTCCTATGGCCGAGGACTATATTCACCCTGCATTCACTAGCTAGGGGACTTCACCTCATGCACGTAACTTCCCATATGATAGCGATTTAGAGAGGTGTGTATATGCAAATTATCATTTACAAGTTTTTTCCTCATTTAAAACCTCCACTTTTTACATTCTCAAAATAATTTACTTAACAATTAAGTGCCAAATTAAAGTACGCATTACATTTTATCTGGAGCCATAAGCGATTAATATCATCACTATAAACTTCAATGTTTAATCATCTCCCATACAAATCTCTTTGAATTAACATTCATTGCTCAAACCATAAGGTATAATATCACTACACCCAATTATAGAAGCCCACATTAATTCACTTTATTTCTCTTTAGACCTAAACTGACTCATTATATAAAGGAATCATTTATCTACGTCTAATTTAACTAACTAAATCAATTCCCAATCCAAACCCCGACTCTCGTTTCTACTTAGGTTTCTAAATACATCATTACTAGACTCTAACACTATAGTTTTACTTCATTCAAGAAGGTTCCTAAGTCCCTATCTTAAAAGAAAGAAACTAGAAGAAACTAGATAACTTGGGGTGAAAAACAGGGGGCTGATCGACCAGTCAGAGGACCGCGATCGACCGCGCCTCAAGGTTTTGCTTGTAAAGGAATGCAGAAAGCCCATTTTGGAAGGCTCGGTCAACCAGTCCTGGGACCGCGGTCGACCGCGCTTCAAATTTATACTCAATGATTAAAGCAGTATGCCTCCCCTTTAAGGACCGGTCGACCGGTCCTGGGATCGCGGTCGACCGCACCTGTCAGACCCTCGAAAATTCCTTCTTCTATAATGCCAAATCCAACACCTAAAATCCTTATTCCTACCCTCCCTTCATTCTCATCAACCAACAACCTACCCACAACAATTATACACCATAGTAAACCCATATAACCACCTGAAATCACACAATCTATAAGATCTAAGGATTAAACACTAAACTTTACCAAAACTTACTAATTTCTCTAATTAACCTAATACACAACTATCACAACAAATTTTCCACATTAAATCATATACTAGAAAGTAAGAAACTTGCCTCAAATTTGTAGTCTCGGATTCTCTTCTCGTAGAAACGATTTCAGCTCCAAATCTCCAACTCTTTATTCTTTATCTTCTTTTCTCTCAAATTCTCTCTCTCTCTCTCTTTCTAGGTTTAGAAACACAAAAATGAGAAATGAAAAGGGATGGAAGACTTAATCATGCTTTAAGCATTAATTCCCATCTTAAAATGTTAATACACCATTAAAATGACTCATAACTACATAATTAAGTCATAAACTGCTAAAAGTACCCGGAACTCAAAAATACAATATGACACTTATTTTGACTTTCTCGAACGTTTCAGGACTAACCGCGCCCTCTAAATTGGCATCTGGAATCACATAAATTATTTCATTAATAATAATCCAATTGAAAGATATGCCACAACCTTCGCTTAAAGTACAACGACGCAATAAAACATAACGTGATACTATTTACCTTCTCTTTACGGTAAATATACATAACCCAGTAAATATCATCTCTTAAATCACTTAAAAATAATATTTACTCTAACTTCCAAAATTTTATATAATAACCTCTCCTGACAAAATTATATAAAATCAGTTACTCGAAAGTAAGGGTTATTACAATTGTGCGGGTTGATTCCCTTATATATATAATTCTTGGACTAATTAAAGTCTCTTTTTGATTAATTATTTAGATCTTGACTAGTTTTATATCTAGTAAAATTACAAGGGTTCGGTGGACTGTATACGGACCTTATTTTTCTCCCATATAGTTTAAATAAATAAAAAATCATTCTTCCTTTCATAGTAATTAATTAGGCCATTTTAATTTAGACATTAATTGTTATTCTCCAAATCATCATCGTTCCATTTTGTTCAGTGAGTTGAGTCTTAGGTTAGTCATCTTTCCTAGTTGTGGTTGCGCCTTGCGTCTTAGTCACTGAGTTCGATACCCGACTTTCTCGGATTATTACTTGAGTGACCAACTTATACTTGAGCCGAAATTCAAATGCATTAGAGACACATTTAGAGTTGTGTCAAGTTTTCGGCGCCATTTTCGGGGATTAGGGAGATATATAAGTTTAGGTTGAATTAATTTAATAATTAAAAATATCATAAAATCATAAAAATCCAAAAAAAATTAGAAAATTAAATTAAAATTCCAAAAATATCATCTTCATCCCTAAATGCAAAACACTCCTCCTAATCCCATAATCCCTTGAGTAAACGAAAATCCTACAATCAAAATTACCTCTGAGAGTCCACATACCCCAAATGCACTAGCCTTCTGGATTCCACCTCCTACACCTCCTAACTCCATTACGAGTCACATAACTAGTCATACATCTAGAGCGCCCGGTGAGGAATTCGAATATTTAAGAGATAACGTAATGTCGGATCAGTTAGTTATAACACAGGTGAGGATGATTTACCATACCTCCCCATAAGAGACCTCTTATATCCCGAAAGGACCATCACTTCGGGATGCATTATAATCCTGTATAATGCAGGGCCATTTAGTTTCATAAAGGGGATGATCCAAATCTTCCCTACATTCCATGGTATGGAGTCGAAAAAGCCCTACTGCCACATTAGAGAGTTCGAGGAGGCGTGCGAGACTTTCAATGACCAATCTTGCACTCAAAATGTTTTGTGCCTAACGATTTTCCCCTTCTCCCTGCATGATAAGCCTAAGATATGACTTTGGTCACTAGCACTTAACTCGATACCCACTTGGAGGGATATGCAAACTAAGTTTCTCGCAAAGTTCTTTTTTGCACATAGGACCAATTCTATTAGGGCCTAAATTCAAACCTTTAGACAATACGAGAATGGTCCATTTTATCGATGTTGGGAGAGATTCAATGAGTTGATTAACATGTGCCCACACCACGGTTTTGAGAAATGGAGACTCATCTCCTACTTCCACCATGGGCTAAGCCTATGTTTTAAGTAACTCATTGACACTATCTGCTCGGGAGAGTTCTTAGGTTTAGACGCGAATGATGCGGAGGCCCACTTTAAGTATGTCACCGAGAATAATCAAGCGTGGGACACATTGGATCCAAGTACGCAACCCAAGACTAGACACATATCCACGACTCCTTCCACATCCAGAATCTATCACTTGGATAAGGAAGTCGAGCTTAAGCTCTAAATTAATCAACTAGTAAAGAGGCTAGAGGACGTAATCGATTCTAGGGGAGAGACACATATGTCTCCACTCGAGCATTAAGAGATGAGGTGTGTGTGATTTGTGAGGCGGGACATTCAACGAAGGAATTCTCAATGATACCCGCCTACAAAGTGATGTTCAAGAGAAAGTGAAAGCGGTAGGAGCTTTAAAGGATAATTTTAATGCCCCTCGCAAAAATTCCTATAAACCTTCATGGCGGAACCATATTAATTTCAATTATGATAAACCACACTAAGGGATGAATCCTAATTCACATGTTTCCCCATATCCGCCACCGCTCCCGCCTTTCCAACAAATTTCACCTATACAAGCACAACCTTCTGCGCCCTATATTACCCCACCACGTAGAAATCTCGAGGACACTTTAAACAAATTCGTTGGTCGTATATGTTGGTTATGATTCACCATCAATCATTTGTTATATTAATCCATTTATAGGTGATGTGTTTATCGCTATATTTTTGGATTTCCAATTTCTTGAGACAATTTTCCCACCGTTAGAGGGAGGGAAGAACGTACCTGAAGTAAAGTCCATTACATAAGAACGATGAGAATTAATGTGAAATACTTCCACTTTGTTTCATCTAGACCCTATACTACTCAATGTGAGTATTAAGTGCAAAGGATAATGCATCTCTAGGGAATTTCAATTCAATTACCCGATGCATTAAATGATGCATCAAAAGTGACCAAGTCTCATGTGTCCGCAGCTAATGCGCTAGCCAAAATTGATGTTTTAGTGGAACAAACTTTGATTTCAGTAAGAAATAAATTTGTTGCACACCAGAAGTGTGGCAGACCTAGAGGTTCCAAAGATTAAACTCCCCGAAAGCAAATATCAAATGAAAAACCATGCCCTCATAACACTCCAGAAGAGGTTATGAATAAAAGATCCACTTTCTCTGAAACCCCCTGAAGAGGATAGTGTCTCTGAAAAGACAAAAGTTCCTGAAGTGATTATAAAAGCCTATGAAGAGGCAGAAGTACCTAAGAACTATAATGAGATCTCTATATTTTATACATATTTAAGAGAAATGTCAGATCACAATAAAATAGTCACTGATGAAATATTTTCATATGTCGTAGCTACGCAAAATTTAAAGGGAACTGATGATGATGATGATGATGATGATGATGATAAACCACATTCTTTAAATGAATGTCGACAAAAAGAAGAATGACCAAAATGGGAAGTTGCCATCAAGCAGAACTCGAGTCTCTAAATAGACGTCGTGTAATTGGATCCTATATATATATATACAGAAAGGATCTCATTCATACCCTCCGTGCGGATCATTATTTTAAAATAGTAAAAAAAAATTAGGCTGATTTTTTTTATGGTTTTTAAAAATTTTAGTAGGACTATGAAAAAAAATCAACTCAAAAATGAATTGTTTTGCTATTTTAAAAAAATCGGTCAAACTTTGTGAGTTTTAAAGTTGTTTTTAAGTTGTTAAAAACTAACAAAGTTTGACCGATTTCTTTAAAATGACAAAAAATTCATTTTGAGTTTAATTTGTTTTTATGGCCCTACTGAAATGTTTAAAAAAAAATAGCTCAATTTTTTTTTTTATCAAAAATGGTCCGCGCCAGCGGTATGCAAACTGGGGTATGCATGAGAACCTCTCTCTCTCTCTCTCTCTCTCTCTCTCTCTGTGTATATATATATATTACTGCTCTTATGCGGGTTGTCCAGTAGTTTAACTGTGCGGACCGGACATGTGTCACCAAGCGGTGAGTCCAGAAAAGAAAAGAGAGAGAGAGAGAGCCTATAATTTTCGTGCTAATTTTTAGGCTCACCATCAGGCGACACATGTCCGATCCACACTGTTAAAATGTGGGACAGTCCACACAAGAGCATTATTATTATTATTATTATTATTATTATTATTATTATTATTATTATTATTATTATTATTATTATTATTGTTGTTGTTGTTGTTGTTGTTGTTGTTGTTGTTGTTGTTGTTGTTGTTGTTATTATTATTATTATTATTATTATTATTACACATAGGCTTAAATGAGGACCATAATAAGACAAAAACTAAGGCTTTTAGTAAAATTATATTTTAGACCACAAAACTTTTAGAAAATATTTTAGAGTATTAACGATTTAAATCTTTACAAAAAGAAACCCTACCAAATTCTGACCCAATCCCAATTCTGGTATCAGAGCCAGGACGCTCCTTTAAGACCTATAGTAAATGACTTTAAAGCGCTTGGGATTTATCTCATGCATTTACAAAGATATTTTTAGAACCCATCCAGACTATCAACCCATACCCATAACTGATTTAGACCCAGAAGGTTGCTTAACCTCACACATAGACGGTTGTCCACACGTTGAACATATTCCAGCTAAATACGCAGACAGTAGCCAAGTTACTGCCAGCGCTATCAATAGCATAACATTAAAATAGGTTTAACCTACTTATTTTAAGGAAATTATTTAAAATCATTCTCTTCCTAGAAACATAGACAAAAAATATCTCAAAACAAATACAAGAAATAGATAGCAAAATCCCAATAGATATTGTACAAGTATTATAAGATATAAATATTAAGACTAATCACATAAAAGTTTTTAATAAAGAAATTTCAGACCTTAATATTCGAACTATAAACAAAAAAACTGAGTTAGTCAAACTCATTAAAGAACAAGCTAAGCTTATCCCAAGATTAGATAATTATCTTCTTAATGGAAATAGTTAGATCAGACTGGAAAATGGTACCAAACAATTCTAGAAAAAAAAATGATGATAGATTTTATTAAAAGATAAATAAAAATGAGATTGCTAGTGCTGCCAAAGCATCAAGACTTATAATAGAAAGATTAAATTTAATTTCAACATCAATAGCAGCCACACAAGACGACAATAATAGCTTTGTTAAAGACTTACAATTAGATTTAAAGGCTAAGACGGAAGGATTGACCACCTTCTATACAGACTTTGTTAAATTCCAACAGAATTTAACCAACTATGTTAACAATATGGAAAGCCATAACCTATACAGAATAAATGATATCGTTAATGAACTTAGACTGAATATAGCCCAAGCAAAAGAAAAATTCGAAGAAATTATTAATGGAATTAAGATTATATATAATAAATCTTCCCAAACAGAATTAGACTCTCCATTTATTCTAACACGTTTAGATAAAATAGAAAAAACTGTAGAATTTATAGAAGCTAGAATGACATAAAAATCTGTGCAACAATAAGAAAAAGATGACGAAGGAAATATATTGCAAAAATTGCCAATTCTCTTGTTAATTCTTTTGCCAAGCATAATGAAGAAATTACTGAGAATATAAAAAAAAAGAATAAGATCTTTAAAGAAGAAATCCTTTGTCCGATAAAAAAATAAAAAGATTATTCAGACTCTTTAGAAAGAATTGAAAAAAGACTTGAACAAAAATAGGTAAGTACCTGCAAATTTAAAGAATCTCCTCTTATAAGAACTATGGAAGGAAAAATCATAACTAGAAGAATCATAAATGATGGATTAGATAAGACTAGTAAGATAGATAGCCATATCCCAAATATTGGACATAATAATTTTATGCTCCAAAGACTTACAGATTCATCCTCCAATGTTAGAACATGGTGAAAAAGAGAAACTTCACCAACCCTCTTCAATGGAAAGAATGTGGTGAAGTCGACTGAAAAATTATAGAAGACGTTATACATAATGGACAACTTTCGGCAGTTAGATATATAGACTTCTTTAAATAAGAAGCCACTACCAAATCTCCTAATTATAACATGACTTATCATTGTAGAAAGCATATGTTAGATAAGTCCTATACTAAGCTTTAAATTTTCGACTCAGAATAGCTAAGATCAAGAGGAACTGATAAAAAATTCCAGTTCCTAACCTTTAAACTCTTTGAAGCAAGAATTCAAGGATTACGTAGACCTCAAAATAATATCAACATATTATGTTGTTTAATAAATAAAAGATGAAAAGATTTTGAGAAAAGCCTTATTGGGATAGCCGAATTAGAATTTTATCATATAATATTGGGTACTTCAATGTTATTCCCGCATTTACATAAATAGTTGACACATCCTAACATCTTAAGCTAATCTTATATGCTAGTATCTATGAAGATTATATTATCCCAGATGCTAATATTAACATAGAATTCCAAAGTCATGTGAAATTCTCCCAATTCGGAATGCAATAGAAAATTCCTAGTGAGAAATATTAGTTAGAACAATAATTCAGACTACAATCATACTTACAATATTAGGAATACTGGACCTATAAAATAAAACGCTAAGACCCTTTGACAATTGCCAGAATTTCAATAAACTAAGACTATATAGAATAACCCTTTGTTTATTAATCAAGATGATATCACTGGAAATGTTACTATCCAGTTTGGTTCTCCTAAGATTACTAGTAAAAGTCTCTATACTATAGAAATTAGATTTAAAAATATGGGAGAAGCCACAATCAATAATCCTACAGAATGAGAATGTAATAGCAAAGTTAGCTCTAGCTTGTTAAGACAAGCTCCAGTAATTTGACCTTGAAGATCATTTGAACAAAAAGATTTAGTTAAAGAAAATGCTAGATTCCAAAACGTTTGACATAAACCCTCAGAATTGGACATAAAGACATTTAAAGAACATCTTAATAGAAGTCATTCTATTAGGTTTCAAGACAAAGATATATTTAACATGATATCCTAAGACCATATATTAAAACTCAAATAATCTAAGAATACTAAATAACTTCTTAGAAACTTAAGACCAAAGGAAGAAGGAGAAGAAAGATTAATGGCAGCTACACAGGTAGGTCCTAGTAAGCAAGAGATATGAACTAGTAGTATGCTAAATAATGCTCCCAGTTTCTTTAGTAAACCAATAGGAATAAATATTTCTATTTATTCAAACACTTTGGTAAAGACCAAACCTGATTATATAAAAGGCTTTCCAACTAGTGACAACAGTTTTACTACTGTTATACCATGGCTAGTTAAGCCATAAATCCAGTTGGGATATACCTTAATTTAGACAATGTCCAAGATAGAAAAAAAGCCTTAGATAAAAGGCATAATCAAATGAATATGTATTTTTCATCTAATGAACAATGGGATGCAACTTCATGTAAACAATACGATGAGCAATCCATTAAAGGTATTGCAAAGGATTAGTTAGATAGTCTAAGACAAGATACAGATGCAAAATCCCTAACTAAGATTGAGAAAATGAAAGAAAACCTATAAGAAAGATCAATTGAAGAATATATTCAATTATTTACTTCAGAATTCATTGGAACAGGACATTTAGCTCAAATGAATGAACAAGACTTAGCAAAAACTAAGTTAGATTTTATTAGTATTTGCAAACTAGATAAGATTAATGAATATACCAACAATTAAGAACAACTATATTACTAAATTAAAGAATTCAGTGAGACCTTAAAAAATGAATAGTTTAAAAAAATACCAACTATTGGACAAATCCTAATTAATGAATGCAGGAATTGGCCAGGAATTGCTGAAATTAAGAATATCTCCCTTGGTGAAAGAATCAATTTTGCCAAAGACTATATAATGTCTAAAAGACGATATATAACTCAAGGAAAGTTAATTAAATGGGGATGTGGTAGTGAATCCAAAGATAAGAAATTCAAAAGGAATAAGGTAAACGGGAAAAAATATAAGTTTAAGGCTAGGCCTTTAGGTTTTCCAAAGAAATAAAAATTCAGACCATCTACTACCTTTAGAGAAAGGAATTTCAGAGCTAAGAAAAATATATTTAACCAAAGAAGATAATTTAAGAAGTACACCAATAAATATAAGAATGTTCCTAATTATATGAAGGAAAAAGAAATAGCTCAATATAAATCTGCTACCAAAGAATGTTGGACTTGTGGCAAAGAAGAACACTTTGCTAAAGACTGTCCTAACAAGAAAGATAAAGAAGGTATTAAGATTATTAATAAAATATTATATTTTGCATATCAAGAAGAATTAGATATATTATATGCCATAGCAATATCAGACATAAAAAATGATGATAATACTAGTATCTATTGTGCATACATAGATAGTGATTAAGATGACTGTAATAGTGATACTGATGAGTATGAAAACTCTCAAGACACTCTGGACTTATATATGATACAAACTGATCAAGAAGATGATTATATAGATTTTGAAGAATCTTGGTATAAATGTATATTAAGCCCTATTTTAAAGAAAAGATGGACAATTAGTAATCCCGAGTTACGATGAAGAACATTATTGCACATTTGAAATGAAATGTATCAAGAAAGACTTTAGATGTGTAGAATTCTTTGAGACTATACAAACAAAATTATTTATGGTTTATGTTATTTGTCAATTACACTATCATGAAAAGTATTGGAGAACTAGATTTAGAGCAATGTATACTACCTATTATGATGCTCAAATAGACCAAGATATTAAAACATATTATCAAGAAATTGATAGAAATATAGCCAAGAGACTACAAGAAAATGAAGACTTAAAAGGAAAGGGAATTTTCTATGATTTAGAAGAAAACTTATCTAATAGTAGTGCAGAAGACTGAATACCATTAGAAATTATAGTTAAACCTCAAAAGGGAATATCTATTTTAGAAAATAATAATTTAGGAATTTCTACTAAATCACATGCTTGTTTTGTAGAATTATTCATACAACATAAAGATTCTCCTAAAAGACTTTCAACCTTTATAGATACGGGATGCTCATAAAGTATTGTAATGCTAATGCCTTTCCTGAAGATTATTCTATACACAGTAATCAAGAGATACATGGTAAGGTAGTTAATGGAGAACCATTTACCTTATATTTTCAGATTATTCCTATTTATCTTTAATTAGTAAATCAGACTAACAAAACTATAAATCATCAGTTTTGGATAATGAATCCTCGACCTAGTTTCACAGGAAACATTATTTTAGGACAAGACTTCATTTTTTTATAAATAATGGTTCATTAATAATGTACCCGCCTAAGGGGGTGAAAACCCGTATACAGGAAGTATACAAAAAGGAAAGAAAGGGGCCAAAACCAAAACAATGACTAGCCTATCACTCGAAATTCCTCCAAAAAATTAAGGAAAAGAGACAACTATGTATCCAACCTTTTCCAATGCTAAGAGATAAGAAGGCTCAGGAAGTAGTACCATAAACGAGAATGATCCAACTCTACCCCGTCAAAGCATCTACAATTTATTTCCTACTAAACACTCCAGAAAATACAATACGGGACCATACACTACACCAAAAATAGGAATCTGACACGGTTTAAAACTGTGCCAGATCAAATCTGGCACGGTTTTGAACTGTGACAGAATCAGGAGTTCCAAAATGGCCATTTTTTCTGGCACAGCTCAAAACTGTGCCAGATTTGACCAAACAAGAACACTTCTGGCAGAGTTTTAAACCGTGCAAGAATTTGATATTTCTAGCACATTTTTGGCATAGTTTTGAACTGTGCCAGATTGATCACAGTTTGAAAAACTTTTGGCACAGTTCAAAACTGTGCCAAAATTTGATACACTTTTGGCATGGTTTTGAACTGTGCTAAATTTTTGATAAAAAGAAAAAAAAAATTTGAAAACAAGAAAATTCACAAATTGCAAATCTTACACGTAGTTGATAAACTAATGTTCATATAAAGTTCAAAATATTACAAGTCTTTAGTAGTTCACAGACCAAAAAAAATTGGGCAGAGTTTTCTCTATTTTCTGGATATTCTAAAACCTGCTAATATAAAACCTGGATAACATAAAGCCCGCACGGCCACAAAATATCAAAAATAAACTTACAAAAGCCCGCACGGCCATAACACAAAAAAATAGAATCATAAATGAACCCCTTATTGTAAACTATTGAGTTCTCCGTGTGTTCCCCGTGAATAAACGCTAACGATAAAATGTTATCCTGCAAAAAAAATAGGATACAAAAAAGATACGATATTAGTAACCAAGTAATTTATAAAAAAAAGCTTACTCAAACTAAAAAATTACATATAGGAGTGGAAATTACCGTCATATTCTCAAACCGGGAGACCCGGGACTACGCGGTCAGTTCGTACGAGTTACATTGGTACCGTGCGAGGTGTTCGTGCCTCTTACGGGACCGTTTGGGAGCTGGTTTTGGTTTTCACCCTCAAATGGCTTGTTTTCAAGCTTAATCTACATATTTTGAAATTATCATCATATTCTCAAACCGAGACACCCGAGGACTACGCGGTCAGTTCGTACTAGTTACATTGGTCACGTGCAAGGTGCTCGTGCCTCTTACGGGGCCGTTTGGGGGTTGGTTTGGGTTTTCACCCTCAAACGGCTTATTTTTAAGCCTAATCTACGTATTTTAAAATTATCGCCATACTCTCAAACCGGGAGACCCGAAACTACGCGGTCAGTTTGTACGAGTTACATGGGTCCCGTGCGAGGTGTTCGTGCCTCTTACGGGGCCGTTTGGGGGCTGGTTTGGGTTTTCACCCTCAAACGGATTGTTTTCAAGCCTAATCTACATATTTTGAAATTATCATCATATTCTCAAATCGGGAAACTCGGGACTACGCGGTCAGTTAGTACGAGTTACATTGGTCACGTGCGCGGTGTTCGTGCCTCTTACGGGGCCGTTTGCGAGCTGGTTTGGGTTTTCAGCCTCAAATGGCTTGTTTTCAAGCTTAATCTACGTATTATGAAATTATTGTCACTCTCAAACCGGGAGACCCGGGACTATGCAGTCAGTTCGTACAAGTTACATTGGTACCGTGCGAGGTGTTCGTGCCTCTTACGGGGCCGTTTGGGGGCTGGTTTGGGTTTTCACCCTCAAATGGCTTGTTTTCAAGCCTAATCTACGTATTTTAAAATAATCATCATACTCTCAAACCGGGAGACCCAGGACTATGTGGTCAATTCGTAGGAGTTACATTGGTCCCATGCGAGGTGTTCGTGCCTCTTGCGGGGCCGTTTCGGGGCTGGTTTGGATTTTCATCCTCAAACGGCTTATTTTCAAGTCTAATCTACGTATTTTGAAATTATCATCATACTCTCAAAATGAGAGACTCGGGACCACGCGGTCAGTTCGTACGAGTTACATTGTTCCCGTGCGAGGTGTTCTTGCCTCCTACGAGGTCGTTTGGGGGTTGGTTTGGGTTTTCACCCTCAAACGACTTTTTTTCAAGCCTAATCTACGTATTTTGAAATTATCATCATACTCTCAAATCGGGAGACCCAGAACTATGCGGTTAGTTCATATGAGTTACATTGGTCCCGTGCGAGGTGTTTGTGCATCTTACAGGGCCGTTTGGGGGTTAATTTGAAGTTTCACCCTCAAACGACTTGTTGTCAAGCCTAATCTACGTATTTTGTAATTTTCATCATACTCTCAAATCGGGAGACCCGGGACTACGCGGTCAGTTCGTATGAGTTACATTGGTCCCGTGCGAGGTGCTAAAGCCTCCTACAGGACCGTTTGGGTGATGGTTTGGGTTTTCACCCTTAAACGGATTATTTTCAAGCCTAATCTACGTATTTTAAAATTATCATCATACTCTCAAATCGGGAGACCTGGGACTACGCTGTCACTTCGTACGAGTAACATTAGTCCCGTGCGAGGTGTTCGTGCCTCTTACGGGGCCGTTTGGGGCCTGGTTTGGGTTTTCACCCTCAAACGACTTGTTTTGAAGCCTAATCTACGTATTTTGAAATTATCATCGTACTCTCAAACGTGATCAGTTCGTACGAGTTACATTGGTCCCGTGCGAGATGATTGTGATTCTAACGTGGCCGTTTGGCGACTGGTTTGGGTTTTCACCCTCAAACGGCTTATTTTCAAGCCTAATCTACGTATTTTGAAATTATCATCATGCTCTCAAACCGAGAGACCCGGGACTACGCGGCCAGTTCGTACGAGTTACATTGGTCACATGCGAGGTGTTCGTGCCTCTTACGGGGCCGTTTGGGGGCTGGTTTGGGTTTTCACCCTCAAACGGCTTATTTTCAAGCCTAATCTACATATTTTGAAATTATTATCATACTCTCAAACCGGGAGACCCGAGACTACGCGGTCAGTTCATACGAGTTACATTGGTAATAGGTAATGTAGCATGAAACTATGAAAGCTGTAGATAAACCAAACAATCCTAATTACTAGATAATTTATCTTTCGTATATTTTTATTTCTTAGGGAGTGGGGGGTAAAGAAAATGCCAATTATAACTTGATCCAAAAGGTATGACATGTTATCCATGGTTAAAATTATATATATGGTCGAAGACATTAACAACAATGGCATCAAATATATCATGTCTTTGACATTGTCTAAAGAACAATCGCAGCGCTATGTAGTATGAAAAGTGTGGATAGATATATAAGTCCTCAACTATTGTACAAAGATATATAGAAGTTTTGTTTTAAATGTGCATGAAACTTCTAGATGAATATATAATTTAATGGTAAACCAGTCAAAGAAAAGTTCACCTTCAGTATTGATAGGTAAGAATCAGAAAGGCCTGTATACTTGCCAACCATCGCGACTCTCACCTATAAATAAATGGCATAAAATTTAGGACCACAATGATATTAAAGTTGATCACAAATTTTAAAAGAGTAATTCTAGGCTAACACAATTTTGGGGTACATTTTGACTGAAATAGTGACATGGCATGAACACAATGAACTGTCAAAAATTAGTTAGTAATGAGGTCCTGCATATCGACCAATGCATTCACAATGCATCACTGCGTCATCATCATCAAAGTGTGTCCCCAAAGGGACAAAACTGTTTGTTCTTGAATTATATTTTAGAATGGCATGGAACTTACTGGCTCATGTAACTTATCACAGAGTTGGGCCTTAGCTATCCATTCCCCCAAAGCATATTTGCGACCAATACTGCAAACATAATGATTATATTATTCTAAAAATCAAAATTAGTATCAGTGGGTGCAATAGACAAACATAATAGAACAAACGAGAACTGAAGATATTAGACAAACCCTTGTTTCACTACGACCACCAACAGACCTCATTAATATATTTGAGGTCCCATCATCCACTAAATTGCGAATTTGGACTTTGGCAAAAGATGCTACAGAGGCAGCTGCTATTGCAGTAACTTTCTTTGATATCCTTGAAGAGCCTCATTTGCGAACGATGGGAATTCTAGGAACTAATGCAGATTCCAACAGAGAAAATCTGTCTCGATAAAAGGTCCAATAATTACCATAATCTTAATGCAAATTCCAACAAGAATCCCAAGCCAAAAGGTCCAATAATTACCAGGCCCAAGCCACATATATACATCACTGTATATAATGCAATGTTTTCAGTCACTGAACCATTATTTCCAAGGGATGTATTTGCTGTATTAGACAAATGAAAATTTAGCAACTTTAGTTCCCTTTCAATTACATATAAACTGTTATATGGTGTACATCAATTACATATAAACTGTTATATTCAACTTTAGTTCCCTCTATAGTATCAATAAACCCATTTTCAATCAGAGAAGGGGACAAATTAGTAACAGAGATGAAGATTAAACAAAACGAAGTATCCAAGTCCTAAGGGCTAATACCAATTGATGAAAAAGAAGGTATTACAAGCAAACCTCTTGTTCCCCTACTATTACAAACTTCTACAAATATCTATTACATAATCAAGATACGTTCCGTCTTAGAATGGTCAATATTACATAATTAAGACATGTTCTTAAATTTTGAATGTTCTCATCCAAAAATTATGGATTTGATTGATCATCCATGGAACTCTTCTTCTCATCCAGAAATAATTATTTTTTTTCTACATCTATGTTAAAACTAAGAGAAGAAAACTAATAATCAAAACTTATATACATTTTTCAACTCAACATAAATGTAAAGGAAAAGTAAAGGCCAATTCAAGTGACATTAGCTTTAATCAAAACGTATATACATATTTCATTACCCCTATTATTTCTTATCTAAGAAAGAGATGCCAAAAAATTATAAAACTACTGCCTTATTATACGAGAACTCAAAATTTGTGGTGACTTCAATAACTAGAGCAAGTTTTGCATAAAGTTGTCATTCTTTCTATAACGTTAACATCTTTCACATGTCAAACGTTTTCTTTAGTTTTTAGGCCTGATAATACCATTACCCGAGGTTACCACAAAATCTTATTTGATTAGCATTCCGCTTACCTGTCTAACAATTGTTGAAGATGTTGTACCGCTATAAAAAGAATCAATCCCAGGATGATGCTCTAGCTCTTGATCAACAACATAACAAGTCTTCAAGTAAGTTTGCTTCCATATATCAAAAGGTGGACATACCCATCCTATTCGAAGGAAACATCTACATGGGCAAGAGCTTCTTTCCAATTGCACAACAAAGAAGTAAGTGCGATAAAAAAAGTGAGAAAATGAATATGACAGCAAATACATACATACATTATACATACATATATATACACACAAATTTTTGACACATACAAGTTGTGGACAAGAACCTATGGACTGGTAGTACTTCTTCATTCAAGCTATTTAGTGTTGATTAGAAAACTTCTTATCTTCCTTATGACGAAGGTGGACTCGATTTGAGAAATCTAATATTTTTTAATGAAGTAAGTGCTCTAAATCAAGCTTTGGATGCATGTAAAAAATACTCCTCTTGGTGTAAATTCTTGAAATATAGATTTAAAATTCGTGGATAAGGAAAGCTGCTACATAATTACCTTCATATGGCCTTCTTAGAGAGCTGCTATTAGCATTATCAAATTCAATATTATGTGGATAATTGGCAATGGAAAAAGGTCAATTGAAGCTGCTATTAGCATCATCAAAGGCCTATAAATACAAAGATATACATAATTCATTAAAGCCCTAGAGTAATTCCCACTACTAATTGATTACTAAATGAAGAATGTGAAGACAACTAAACTAAAACACACAAAAATATATAAAAGAACCGTAAATTCAAATATAGAAAATGTAAAAGGACCATGAATGAAAATATAAAACGACACTATAATTAGATGTGAATATCCTAAAAGAACGCACGTTCTTAAACAATTGCACAAGTGATTCATATCCTAAATGACCACATGTTATTCACGAATCTCTATTGTACATGTATATCAAGGGAAAAGTTATATTCTATCAATCGTTACTATTGTCACAATTATAATTTCTTTTCATTGGAGGTACCACTTCTTTGAAGTTAATTGGAATCGTAAACAACTTGATTATTTCTTTTCATTGGAGGTACCACTTCATATCTGAAGATTATGTATTTCTATCTAGTAGAAACATATGGATTGTATATTCATTGGGTATTAAAGCTAAATTGTATATTAAAAGCCTTTATCACTGATAAAAATCTAACCACCACAAGAATTAAAGTGACGACCAACTTAACGAATGAAAGTGAGGATATGAGGAATCCTCACACTTGCTTCAACACTTTGTATGAGGATATGTGTTTAAGTACCTTCTCTGTTTGGATTGATACTCCATTGGTCATTTATCTTTCTGATATTTTTTTTAAAGGGTAGAAACACATGAGGAATGGATCCTTAATTTTTTTATCAAATAGGAGCATCCATATAACTTACAGTTGTAAGAAGGAGTTTAACCAAGTCAATGTATAATATATTTTGAATTATCTGTATCAACAAAACTAAACTTGTATGACATTCCCAGTGAACCAAAATGAATATTTAGTTTCCTTCATATTTTGGGTCAGCCACCACATAATGATAAGCGATTACCATTGCGAAGATAAAGATACCAAGGAAATTGGCAATAAAGCCCAGATCCTGATCATCAATCATCTTGGAAATTTTCTGGATCTCGTTTTTTCTAGTAAACGGCGAATCTGCAATCACCAATTTATTCGCACCGAACCAGTACTGAACACCCCATAAACGTCTAATATATTTATATACATAAACTATATGTAATATAGATGTGTAATAAAAATCAATTTGTAATAAAACTCAAGAAATTATTAAAATCATATCACCCAGGACAAAATACGTTTCAGGACAAAATACGTGATTGAGGTTGAACGAAAGCAACTTACCGTATCCGGACGGAGCGGTTGGATGCCGCACTAGACGGAGCGGCTGGAGCTGGTGTAGCCTTGCCGCAGTAGAGGGGAGAGAGAGTGTAGCCTTACCGGACGGAGCGGCTGGATCCGGTAAGCGGGTGAGGGGAGGGAGAGAGTCGGGAAGCAGGAGATTGAAAGATGAGAGAGGAAAGAGAAGAGGGAAAGTAAACATAATAATTTTTTTAGGGTCTTTTATATTTAAATAAAGGGTACTCAATATTGACATACTTTAAAACAGTGCCAAAATTTGGCACTGTTTTAAAGTGTGCCAAATTTCTATTAAAACGTGCCAAAATCTGGCACAGTTTTAAACTGTGGCAGATTTTTAATATCATGGTGTGCCAAATTGCTATTTTTTGTGTAGTGATCTTCAACACACCCCTAGGACTCCCCCAAGCCACCAACACCCCGTTCACCTGCCGAGGCACTACCCATGAGATCATGCCTAAAGAAAAGATCAAATCCCAAAGTCCCCGAGTTACGTGACAGTGAAGAAGTAGGTGATTGGTCGTCTCCTCATACTTCTTGCACAAATGACACATGTTCATTAATCTCCTCCCACGATTCTGCAACCCCTCAATAGTCAAAATGGCATGTCTGGCTGCAGTCCACATAAAGAAGCTAACCTTCGAAGGCACCTAGTTCTTCCAAATAGCCTACCAAGGAAGAGAGACTCTCCCACTTCCCCTAATCACATGGTAATATTTCTTAACCAAAAAAAAGGCCATCCTAAGAGCTCGACCACCTCAACTCATCATCCCCAACAGAAGGAATAGGCGTCGAATACAACCAATCAAATAATGCCTCCGTCTCCTCCAACTCCCAATCCCTAAGCCCCCTCATAAATTTAGGGTCCCATACCACACAATCCCCTAATTTCCTCCTATGACCCTCTACTATCCCTTCCCTAACCCCCGCAATCCGATACATCCCCAAAAAAAGATCCTCGAGTGAGCCTCCCTCATCCCGACTATCCTTTCAAAACCTGATATGATTCCCTCTCCCAAGCTGGAAGGAAGTGGACTTAGAGAAATCATCCCACCCACGTGCAATGCACTTCCACAAACCCACCCCATGAGCAGCACCCCCACCTTAGGACTCCACCCATACTGGTCAACCTCATGCCTAATCATCATCACCTTCCTCCACAGTCTGATGTATTCCTTATTAAACCTCCACAACCACTTGCCCAGTAAAGCCTGATTGAAGTGGGCTAAACTTCACACCCCCACCCTCCTTCAGTGGCATGCACACATCATCCCAACTCACCAGACTGTATTTGAACTGATCATTATGCCCTCTCCATAGAAAATTCCTCATCATCTTGTCAAGTCTGTTTCCAACAGAAGAATGAAAAGGGAGGATAGATAAGAAGTACGTCGGTAGACTTGATAAAACACTTCTAATCAATGTCAACCCATCCCCTTTGGAAGGGTAATTATTCCTTATAACCTGCTAACCTCCTTTGAACCCTCTCAATAATCAAATCCCACATTACCGTGGACATAAACTTAGCCCCTAGGGGTAAGCCAAGATAAGTGGATGGGAGTGAGCCAACCGAACACCCAAGCACCCCCGTCAAAATTCCCATGTTACTGGTGTCCCCAATAGAAATCATCTCTCTCTTCTTGATGTTGATAAGTAGACCTAACACCGCCTCAAAACATACCAGCAATATCCTTAACGTCCTAACCTTATCCATAGTTTCCCCAGAGAAAATAATGGTATCATCAATAAACAGAAGGTGAGATATCACCATCAGTTAGGGAATAGTGCTCCCGATTAAAAAGCCAGAGACCAGGCCACCCTCCACCGTATAAATCAACATCCGAGAGAATGCCTCCATAACCAAGATAAAGAGAAAAGGAGACAACGAGTCTCCCTACCTAATCCCCGTGAGATTAAAAAGAAACCTTCGAGCACCCCATTCACCAGGACAGAGAAATAGACAAAGGAGACACATCTCTTCATCCACATGCACCACAGCTCCCCGAAACCCATCTTCCTAGGAAGATAGAAGAGTAAATCCCAACTCACATAATTGTAGGCCTTATCAACATCAATCTTGCAAATAATACTCGGGGTCCCACTTCTCATCCTAGACTCGATGCACTCATTCTCCACCAGCACCGCATCCAAAATTTGACAGTCACCCACCAAAGCACTCTGAGCATCAGACACGAGGGGTTCAATCACCTTTCAAAGTCTAACTAATATAACCTTATAAATGAGCTTATACACACTGCCAACAAGACTGATGGGTCTGAAGTCTCTCAAATCCATCGCTCCCCCGAACTTAGGCACCAAAGTAATGAAAGTAGCGTTTAGACTCCTAAAAAAAGATCCCCTATCATAGAACTCATGGAAGATCACCATCACATCCTCCACGATAACCATCTAGAAACACTAGAAGAATTCTATAGTGAACCCATCAGTACCGAGCACCTTATCCCCACTCATAGACTTAAAAAACCCGGACCACCTCCTCCTCCGTGAAAACACTTTCCAACTGATCCACCTCAACCCCCGATATGGTAGCCAACGGAAGCTCATTCATCTTGGGGCGCCAGTACCTCTCCTCCACATATAATGTCGCATAAAACTGACTGATCCCCTTCCCTAATCCAAAGAGCCCTAGACTTTTGCCTATAACAAAGCTACTCCTGGATTAGTCTCCTCCCCACCTCCATTTTTTCTCTTCCCTACCCCCCTTTCATCCCCCAAAAGACCACCGCCCAAACTTTCCTTCTCGTCGAGGTACCGGATATCCTCCAACAACTGTGTAATCACTCCCCCCACATGCCCAATCACTTCATGGTTTTACCGAATAAGATCATCCCCTATGAGCCGGAATAACTTAGAGGTTAATCTGAATCTATCATTACCCTCCACCTTATACCTCCCCCTCCTTGACCCTATCAAAAAAGTCCTCCTCCTTAAGCCATATATTCTCAGATATAAACGGGGACGTCCCAACCCTTCTCCCCCACACTCCAGAAGGATAGGGGAATGATCAGAAGTGACACATAAAAGGCAAGACTGAGTTGCCACTGAAAAATATTCTTCCTACTCAACAAAAAAAGGAAGCGGTCAAGCCGAGAAAATGAAGATCCGTCCCTCTAGCTGGACCAGATAAATAAACGTCCCTTCAGAGGAAGATCCACCAAAGTCAGCTCATCGATGAAATCAGAGAAATCCCCATAAAAGAATTCAATGCCCCCCCTCCCCCACTACTCTCAGAGGGAAATCAAACAATGTTTTAATCACCCCCCATACACCACGAAACACCCCAAACACTTTTGGCCCCCGCTAATTCCTCCCACAAATCCCGACGATCCGAGTCCTCGAATGGACCATAGACCCCCAAAAAACTCCACGTGAAACCATCCTCTACATTCCTAAATAAACAATAACGAGACCAACATCCCACTAACTCACCAAGTTTCTCCACCACTCTATTATCCCACATAATCACAACCCCTCCCGATGCCCCCTCATAATCATGACACCACCACTCTATGCTACGCACACCACAGATTAACCTCATAAACTTCCTATTCATAGCTCCCATTTTAGTCTCTTGTAAAAAAATGATATCCGGCATCCATCTTAAAATTTCACCACTAGCCACACCTCTTTTCGCGGAGTCATTAAATCCCCGCACATTCCTGGAAATAATGCGTAGCTTCATTGAATAACACTGTGAAACCCTCTCCCCACCCCACCCCCCCCATACCACCTCTCCCCTGCCCATATACCTCTCCTCTATATCATGGAACAGAGAAGGGCCTCCTTCCCATTCCCCATGTAAGTTAACCCTAAAAATTTGTTGAAACCTCTATCATACTAGACACCCATTACTCCACCTCACCCTCCATGTCCTTCTCGAGTCTCCTACTGTGACAACCCGTATATAATTATGATAAATTATATTTAAATCATAGTTATCCTATGTGATATGAATAATGTGTTATTAGTATATCTAATGTAAAGTGATTATGGTTAGTATAATTCTACTTTCATAAATCATGAATTGTCGAATTATTTACAAACACAAGATTTGGTTATTTTCGATAGAAATGTTCTTGTTTAAGACTAGTTTTGACCCTTGTAACATTACAACTGACTTGAGGTGAAAACTACATAGTTGTATACATGTGAGTTAGGGTTGTAAGACAATAAACGGTGCATCAAACGGATGTTTGAGTAAGAAGTTAAGCGGAAATTACGAACAAGGGGCAAACCTGTCAATTCCCTTAAATGGTAAATTATCTTTTATTAAACCAAATGTTTTAATTTGATTAGATGGATTGGGAGGCAGCCTTGGCCGACTTAAAACTCTCTCTTAACCTTATTTCTTCAGTAAATAAGTCCCTAGGTTCAGTTTGATGTGTTATTAGATTGAGGAAAGAGAGGTATAAGTTAAGGAAGAAAGGGTTATAAGGAAAATCTAGGAAAACAATTCCAAGAAAATCCTTCAGGTGTTTCGAAGGTAAAGTTATTTGTTAGTATTGTTTTAATATTGTATTATACTTATTTCAAAGTATATAAATCGTGAAGTATTGATTAAAATTCCATCCTCCTTTGTGATAATATGTATTGGTTCATATGTGAGATAAGTGGTGTTATAGGTCATATTGCTTTGTATTGAAACCCTTTGTATTCAAACTTGCATATCTCTTTGTGTGCTTACTGGAATTCAGAAATTGCAATTGGATATGTAAATAGACCCATATATTCATATCATATCCGAAAACTAGAATTTAACTCCTTATGGTTAGGTCTTAGTGATGGTTTCAAGTTGGTATATAGTTACTGTTTGTATATTTCATTTCGGTATGCCCTGAGTTTGGTCAAGCTTTTGAGATAGCAAATGAACTCCAAATATTATGAAACTCTAATTTTGTAATCTTCAGTATGTGTACTGAAAGTGTGTTGAAAATCATGTAAATTTATGCTGGAGAATAATTATGAAAATTCTTGGAAGTTGAAGAAACAATAGAGGATCTTGTAGGGCAAATTTCTTATGTTATAAAGAAATAGTCATAACTTGCCCTAGGGAGCTTGGAAAATTACACTGTCACTTGTGCTGGAAAGTATATTCATATATGTTTTCATATGGATAAGGTTGGACACCTGTATGTGTACAATTAACTAATATGGGAAGGTTAAGTGTGGAGGACAATAATTTCAGGCCATACTGGATATCTCATGAAAGAATACTTTTATCTGCTCCTTCCCAAGGGTATTTTTAGTACATGTTTCATATGTATATATATATTCAAAAGTATACTTTTATGTTTACTTGAGTTTAGTTATAAATTCCTTACGAGGTAGTTTCTAGGGTTGAATGTTCATGACCTTATCAACATATATACCATCGTTTCGTCTTTACATATGTTTCATAGAATATGACTTGAGTAGAATCATATTGTGGTTGTGTACTCATTTAAAGTTACATAATTGTATTGAGATAATACTTATAATTGAGTTTTCAGTACTGATTTAGTCGGTTTAACAGGTGTAAGGTAAAATCAACCAAGTTCATCTCCACCCGAGGAAAACGTGAGTACATAGTTGACAACACAAGGTGAGTGTACTTACTGAGTTGATTTGGGATATAATGTGTATGTATTATATATTGAGATGATATGGCTTATTAAAAGTCATGAGATGTTAAGATGTTATGGCTTATTAAAATCCAAGAGATGTTGAGATGTTATGGCTTTTTAAAAGCCAAGAGATGTTGAGATGTTATGGCTCATTAAAAGCCAAGATATGTTGAGTTGCTATGCAATTCAGGAGATGTTAGGTTTTTAAAACCTATGGATATGATTATTGCCTACGGGCAGGAGATGTGGGCTTTATTAACTCCGGATATGTATATGGCCTAATTTAGTACAGAGATGTATATATTGTTATGTTGAGATGTTAATATAGTACTTTTACTATAGATAGCTGTAGTACATTCACTGTGTTTTTAAACTCATGGTTTTATATGTTTACATTTTCAGGTTTCTAGCTGCCGCTGTCAGGTCTAGGAGGTTGAGTAAATAGAAGTAGGGTCTTGTTAGTTTGTTTTATACACTGTACTAGTTGTAATTAAGTTAAATGATATGTGAATTCTGTTGAAATTATGTCTCCTTAAAGAGATTGGATTTTTAGTATTCTGCATTTTAACCATGAAGTTGTGTCAATATGTATTACTAAAATAATAAATAAATTATAATTGTTGTTTGTAAACTATTTAGTTAATTATATCCTAATGGGGTTAGGGGTGACAACTTGGTATCATAGCTTTAGGTTTTTATATTCTGGGGTTAGAGAGTCTAGATATGGCAGTGGCAGAAGTAGCGTTGTGTGGGTCATTTATATTAATTTGTGAGAAATACTAACCATTATGCTAGAAATAAATGTTGTATTGTTTTTTATATAATTGTTGTTTATGATAGATAGATAGTAAGCTATGGAAGGAGGAAATGTTTATGAGAGGGTGGATGAGGAGTCTTCAAATACATTAAACCAATAAAATCCAAATAATGTAGAGGGGGCTCCTGAACAACTTACATATATGCAGAAAATGGCTCGTGCCATGACTTTAATGGCAGAACAACAAAACATGTTTATGACGCAAATAGCAGAACAACAAGCCAAGTACTTGGAGGAGCAGACTTTGGCTAGAAGAGAAAGGGAAATACAATGAGAAGAGAAGAATAATCTATACGAGAATTTTATCAAGTTGAACCCCCCAGCATTCTCAAGTTCTGTAGATCCTTTAGAAGTTGAGGCTTAGGTTAGAGACACAAAAACTATCTTTGGGGTGATGAATGTACCTGGCGCGCAGAAGGTAATTTTGGACATCTTCATGTTAAAGGGAGAAGCTAAATATTGGTGGGAGTCTTCCAAACATTTATTGCTTACTCCGGAGGGAGGTGAGGTAATTACTTGGAATTCCTTTATTGAAGCCTTATATGAAAAGTATTTTCCTCGCATGTATCGGAAGCAAGAAGAGAGAGAAATTTTATCATTGACTCAGGAAAATATGTCTGTCAGGGAGTATGAAACTAAATTTATATCTTTGTCTCGATTTTCATTACGTTTCTTACACAATGAGGAAGATAAATGCACCAAATTTCAGGATGGGTTGAATTTAGTTATCAAGTCTAGACTCACTGCACCTGAAATGGTAGATTATGCTTCTTTAATTAACAAAGCTATGATGGTTGAAGAAGTTGTTAATGATGCAATAAATAATAGGTAACAAAGGGGAAAGAGGAGCAGGTTTGATCCATCTCAGCAAAATGAAGGCAATGTAGAATACTCAAAACAAGGGAGTCAAAGATTTCAGCACGGTAGAGGGACTGGAAATTATGTTCAGAATAGGACACCAAGTAGTTTAGGGGTGTAGGATCGATGGGCCAACATAATAGACAGCAGGAGAATGACAATAGGCAGTCCAAGCCTGTTACATGCTATTTTTGCAAAGTCGAGGGCCATATCAGTCCAGATTATCCCAAGTTAAAGGTGGTAGAGTGTTATCACTGCCATCAAATTGGTCATACCAAAAAGAACTGTCCTATGCTACTAGGAGGGATTGAATCAGCTACTACTAGTCGAGGCTCATCACCTGGAGGCACAGGGAGAGGACGAGGTAGAGGACAGGCCAGTGGATCCAGGGCTTCGGGAAGGATATTTTCTATGACTTTACAGGATGCTCAGGCTACTCCAGAGGTGGTGACAGGTACATTTTCTGTCATGAACAAACATGCTTACATGCTTATTGATCCTGGTTCTACTCATTCATTTGTATCACTGTCATTTACCATGCATTTGGGTAGACCATGTTCTTATCTAGATTGTGGTTTATATATTTCTACACCTATGGGGGGATGTGATGTTAGTGGAGCGTGTGTATAAAAATTGTGTATTGTATATGGGGGAGATGGATTTGACCATTGATTTAATTCCACTAGATATTAGAGATTTTGATATTATCTTGGGTATGGACTGGTTATCTTCCTACCATGCATCAATTGAGTGTTTTCGTAAGGAGGTTACATTTAATATGCCGGGGGAGGAAGAATTCAAATTTACTGGGGAAAGAAATGTGGTTCCGAATTGTCTTATTTCTGCCCTTCGGGCGAGGAAATTATTAAATAAGGGTTGTCAAGGATTTTTAGCATATATTGTGGATACAAACAGGGAATTGCTAAAATTAGAAGATATCCCAGTCGTTAAGGATTTTGCATATGTGTTCCCAGATGAATTACCAGGATTGCCACCTAGCAGAGAGGTAGAGTTTACTATCGATTTAATGCCTAGTACAACTCCATTTTCTATTTCTCCATATAGAATGGAACCTGTGGAACTAAAGGAGTTAAAGGTTCAACTGCAAGATTTTCTAGATAGAGGATTTATTCGACCCAGTGTATCACCATGGGTCACTCCAGTATTATTTGTGAAGAAGAAAGATGGCACCATGCGACTCTGCATTGATTATCGACAGTTGAACAAGGTGACTATTCGAAATAAATATCCATTGCCTCGTATTGATGATTTGTTTAATCAATTACAGGGTGCTAAAGTATTTTCAAAAATTGATTCGAGATCGGGTTATTATCAATTAAGGGTAAGAGATTGTGACATTTCTAAGACAACTTTTCTCTCTCGATATGGTCATTATGAATTTTTGGTAATGCTATTTGGGTTAACAAATGCTCCTGCAGTTTTTATGGATTTAATGAATCGGGTAATTTATCCTTTCATAGATTCGTTTGTGATTGTCTTTATCGATGATGTTTTGATATACTCACCTATCCAAGAGGGACATGAGAAGCATCTAAGAGTTGTATTGCAAGTTTTGCGAGATAGTCAATTGTTTGCGAAGTTTAGCAAATGTGAGTTTTGGTTAAATCATGTAGTATTTCTGGGGCATGTTGTTTTGGGAGATCGAATTTATATTGACCCTAAGAAGGTAGAGGCAATTGTGCAATGGGAAAGACCAAGGAATGTAACGGAGATAAGGAGTTTCCTAGGATTGGCGGGATATTATAGAAGATTCATAAAGGGGTTTTCATCTATAGCTTTGCCGTTGACTAAATTGACCCGAAAGGAAGTGAAATTTGTGTGGAGTGACGAATGTCAACACAGCTTTGAAAAGTTGAAAAACAGGCTAGTATCAGCTCTAGTTCTCACTGTTCCATCAGGTGGAGAAGGTTTTGTGATTTATACTGACGCTTCACATCAGGGTCTGGGTTGTGTTTTCATGCAACATGGAAAGGTAATTTCTTATGCATCTAGACAGTTGAAGACGCATGAACGTAATTATCCTACACACGATTTAGAGCTTCCAGCTATTGTTTTTGCCTTGAAATTATGGAGACATCATTTATATGGAGAGACGTGTGAAATTTTCACTGACCATCAAAGTTTGAAGTATTTATTTACACAGAGAGACTTGAATTTGAGGCAGAGGCGTTGGATAGAGCTGATTAAAGACTATGACTGTACCATTCATCATCATCTAGGAAAGGCCAATGTAGTAGTAGATGCTTTGAGTCGAAAATCATCGGGGATTATAGGTTGCATACAGTGTGCACGTGTGGGAAATATCCTTAACTTGGCATCGATGGGCATTGAATTAAGTTTTTAAAAAAGGGGAGGCTTATTAGCACATGTTATAGTGAGACCTTTATTGGTAGAACGCATAAGAAATTTGCAGGTCAGTGATCCATTCCTTGAAAAGAAGAAATAAGATGTCTTAGAGGGTAAAGAGAGTGACTTTAAAATTAAGAATGATGAATCGTTGTGTTATAAAAACAGGATTTGTGTACAGAATGATCCACCCTTAAAGAAGGATATATTGGAAGAGGCACATAGTTCTATTTATTATATGCATCCGGGAGGTACCAAAATGTACAGAGATTTGAAAGAGTATTACTGGTGGAACAATATGAAACATGAGATTGCAGAATTTGTAGCTAAATGTTTAGTATGTCAGCAAGTGAAAGCGGAGCATCAGAAGCCAGCAAGATTATTGTAGTCATTGCCTATTCCAGAATGGAAGTGGGAGCATATAACGATGGATTTTGTTATAGAATTACCATGGTCACCAAAGGGGATTGATTCTATTTGGGTGATTGTAGATCTATTGACAGAGTCAGCTCATTTTCATCCAGTTAAGATGACCTACACTGTTGACAAATATGCACGTATGTACGTTGATGAGATTATCCGTTTGCATGGAGCACTAGTGTCAATAGTATCAGATAGAGATCCAACTTTCACTTCTAAGTTTTGGCCTCGTTTACAGAATTCCTTGGGCACAAGTTTGAAGTTCAGTACTTCATTTCATCCACAAATCGTTGGGCAATCAGAAAGAACGATTCAAATATTAGAAGACATGTTACGAGCTTGTGTATTTGACTTCAAGGGTACTTGGGATGATCATTTACCATTGATGGAATTCTCGTATAATAATAGTTATCAGTCCACCATTGGTATGGCTCCGTATGAAGCTTTATATTGGAGGAGATGTAGAACGCCTTTGTGTTGGGATGAAGTAGGTGAAAGGAAACTTTTGGGCCCTGAATTGATAGATATGACAACTGAGAAGATCAAAATGATTCGGGAACGGATAAAGATAGCGCAAACAGGCAGAAATTTTATGCAGATAAGAGGAAGTATCCATTGGAATTTCAGAAGGGGGATTTTGTATTCCTACGTATTTCACCGTGGAAAGGCGTTATGAGATTTGGAAAGAAGGGGAAACTAAGTCCAAGATACATTGGACCATATGAAGTGTTGGAAAGAATTGGGACCCTAGCATATAGATTGGCACTACCTCCAGAGTTATCTCATTTGCATGATGTGTTCCACATATGGATGCTTCGTAAGTATTTGGCAGATCCATCTCATCAACTGAAAACCCAACCTATTGAACTGAAAGAAGACTTGTCGTACATCAAGGAACCGGTGGAAATTCTTGATCGTAAAGAGCAAGTATTGAGGAATAAAGTTACTCCCTTAGTTAAAGTTATGTGGATGAGACATGAAATTAAATAATCAATTTGGGAAATGGAGGATAGCATGAAGAAACAGTATCCCCATCTATTTGGTAAGTGACATTCGTATTAAATTTCGTGGACGAAATTTTCTAGGGGGGAGGTTGTGACAACCCGTATATAATTATGATAAATTATATTTAAATCATACTTATCCTATGTGATACGAATAATGTGTTATTATTATATCTAATTTTAAGTGATTATGGTTAGTATAACTCTACTTTCATAAATCATGAATTGTCGAATTATTTACAAACACAAGATTTGGTTATTTTTTACAGAAATGTTCCTGTTTAAGACTAGTTTTGACCCTTGTAACATTACAATTGACTTGAGGTGAAAACACCATAGTTGTATATATGTGAGTTAGGGTTGTAACACAACAAACGGTGCATCAAACGGATGTTCGAGTAAGAAGTTAGGCCGAAATTACGAACAAGGGGCAAACCTGTCAATTCCCTTAAGTGGTAAATTGTCTTTTATTAAACCAAATGTTTTAATTTGATTGGATGGATTAGGAGGCAGCCTTGGCCGACTTAGAACTCTCCCTTAACCTTATTTCTTCAGCAAATAAGTCCCTAGGTTCAGTTTGAGGTGTTATTAGCTTGAGGAAAGAGAGGTAGAAGTTAAGGAAGAAAGGGTTACAAGGAAAATCTAGGAAAACAATTCCAAGAAAATCCTTAAGGTGTTTCCACATAAATTTATTTGTTAATATTGTTTTAATATTATATTATACTTATTTCAAATTATATAAATCGTGAAGTATTGATTAAAATTCCATCCTCCTTTATGATAATATGTATTGTTTCATATGTGAGATAAGTGGTGTTATAGGTCATATTGCTTTGTATTGAAACCCTTTGTATTCAAACTTTCATATCTCTTTGTGTGCTTACTGGAATTCAGAAATTGCAATTGGATATGTAAATAGACTCATATATTCATATCATATCCAAAAACTAGAATTTAACTCCTTATGGTTAGGTCTTAGTGATGGTTTCAAGTTGGTATATAGTTACTGTTTGTATATTTCATTTCGGTATGCCCTGAGTTTGGTCAAGCTTTTGAGATAGAAAATGAAGTCCAAATATTATGAAACTTTAATTTTGTATTCTTCAGTATGTGTACTGAAATTATGTTGAAAATCATGTAAAGTTATGCTGGAGAAAAATTATGAAAATTCTTGGTATTTGAAGAAACAATAGAGGAACTTGTAGGGCATATTTCTTATGTTGTAAAGAAATAGTCATAACTTGCCCTAGGGAGCTTGGAAAATTACACCGTCACTTGTGCTGGAAAGTATATTCATATATGTTTTCATATGGATAAGGTTGGACACGTGTATGTATGAAATTAACGAATATGGGAAGGTTAAGTATGGAGGACAATAATTTCAGGCCATACTGGATATCCCATGAAAGAATACTTTTATCTGCTCCTTCCCAAGGGTATTTTGAGTACATGTTTAATATGTATATATATTCAGAAGTATACTTTTATGTTTACTTGAGTTTAGTTATAAATTCCTTACGAGGTAGTTTCTAGGGTTGAATGTTCACGACCTTATCAACATATATACCATCGTTTCGTCTTTACATATGGTTCATGGAATATGACTTGAGTAGAATCATATTGTGCTTGTGTAATCATTTAAAGTTACATAATTGTATTAAGATAATACTTATAATTGAGTTTCAGTACTAATTTAGTTGGGTTAACAGGTGTAAGGTCAAATCAACCAAGTTCAACTCCACCCGAGGAAAACGTGAATACATAGTTGACAACACAAGGTGAGTGTACTTACTGATTTGATTTGGGATATGATGTGTATGTATTATATATTGAGATGATATGGCTTATTAAAAGTCATGAGATGTTAAGATGTTATGGCGTATTAAAATCCAAGAGATGTTGATATGTTATGGCTTATTAAAAGCCAAGAGATGTTGTAATGTTATGGCTCATTAAAAGCCAAGATATGTTGAGTTGCTATGCAATTCAGGAGATGTTAGGTTTTTAAAACCTATGGATATGATTATTGCCTACGGGCAGGAGATGTGGGGTTTATTAACTCCGGATATGTATATGTCCTAATTTGGCACAGATATGTATATATTGTTATGTTGAGATGTTAATATAGTACTTTTACTATAGATAGTTGTAGTATATTCACTGAGTTTTTAAACTCATGGTTTTATATGTTTAC
Organism: Sambucus nigra; assembly: GCA_949130495.1. Taxonomy (NCBI): domain Eukaryota; kingdom Viridiplantae; phylum Streptophyta; class Magnoliopsida; order Dipsacales; family Adoxaceae; genus Sambucus; species Sambucus nigra. The sequence continues at coordinate 359,693,489 of OX422209.1, read as the reverse complement.
ATTTTCAGGTTTTCAGCTGCCACTGCCAGGTCTAGGAGGTTGAGTAAATAGAAGTAGGGTCTTGTTAGTTTGTTTTATACACTGTACTAGTTGTAATTAAGTTAAATGATATGTGTGTTCTGTTGAAATTATGTCTCCTTAAAACGATTGAATTTTTAGTATTCCGCATTTTAACCTTGAAGTTGTGTCAATATGTATTACTAAAATAATAAATAAATTATAATTGTTGTTTGTAAAATATTTAGTTAATTATATCCTAATGGGGTTAGGGGGTGACACCTACCACCATACACCTCCCCTTCCCCCTCCCCCCCCCCCCCCCCCCACACACACACAGCTCAACCCACAACTTGGGGGACAAGCCCTCCATAACACCCAACATCTACTGCCCACTCAAATACTCCCCTGAGGTGAAAGAGATATCCAAAACACATGCCTCCTCCAACAAACCTCCTTTACCCTCATCCAAGATAGTATTAAGAGGACCACCACTAAATAAGCCCGCAAGGGGAGAGCACACAGGAACATTACCCTCAGAAAAACCACCAACTGAACACGCATAAACGTTACTCGTCTCCCCTCAAGTCCAAGAAAAAGGACTCTTGAGTAACCCCGCATTTACCTTATATTTCCTATTTAAATAATTCCCTTCAATCTTAGTTTTTTTCCAAATGCCACATTTTTAATCACATTGCCCAAGTTCAAAAGAGGACCAATCCTATTAGAGTCGGACGGCTGTTTGTTGAACTTTCCTGCAAAGGAGAATTGGTTTTAATCTTACTACCGTTCTCTATAGAGATAGACTCACCCTCCCCCCCAAGAGGGTCTTACCCCCTACTTCCCTTCCAGTAGACAAACGACCACATTTAATGAAATTAGAAGGGCCCTCTTTTAACACCGCCACTTTATCATTACATGGGATACTAAGGCATTTCATGTCACATATACTGGCAACCAAAGGACCCACTTTCTTCAAGTGGGTATTAGCAGACGTGACTACCTACATATCCACCCCCATCACAAACAGTAGCAACATCAGATAACTGACCACTTTCAGCCTCTAAATCCCCCAAACCCAAGACATTACCAACATTTGTCTTATCCGCCCCCTATCTCCCCAAAGACCCATATCTTTTTATTTTGGTGAAAAGGGTAATATATTAACTAATTAACCAAACACACCATGTTAGTAAAAATAGTCCGACATACATCCATAATATCAAGCATAATCCTAACAGTAACTCCACACAGTGGAGGCAGCTACGTTTAGTTTGATCCACATGCCTCATCCTGAAACTTGTTTTTCTCTTCATAGATAATTGCTCTAAGTTAGTCCGGGGGTTCCATCAAGGTGAAGAAGTCTGTCTCTCCATCAAGGTGAAGAAGTCTGTCGCCCGAGACTTGGCATATTTGGCTAACCAGTCCGCACATCGGTTGGCTTCTCTTGGGATGAACTTAAAAGCAATGCTCAGCTCCGTCTTCAGGTCCCTGCAGTCTAGAATAATGGTTGAATGTGGGTGATTCATCCACTCCCCCTCATTGATCATATCCACTACCACTTTGCAATCTGACTCGAGGTTTATGTTCTTCCACCCCCTGTCTCTAGCCAAGAGCAAGCCGTAAAAGATACCTTCGAACTCGGCACGAAGTGGGTGAGCTCCAATGATTTTTCCAATAAAGCCGGTGATCCATTCGCCCCTCCAGTCTCTCACAATTCCACCGAAAGATCCCACTCCGATACTATTGTCCCAACCTCCATTGGTGTTTATCTTCAATCTACCCACACAAGGACAAGACCACGAAATTAGTGAAGAAACTGATGCCCCCCTATGCTTGTCAGGTTTAGTGTATGAACTAAGGATCTCGAGTGCATAGTTTACACTAGACTTGGCAATCATAGTAGGAGGAGGAGAAAAATCCTCGAAGATTCGTTGGTTCCTAGCTTTCCAAAGGAGCCAAATAGTTGAGATAAAGAGGATGTCATGTTTATTATTTTTCACATTCATTATGATCCATTCTCCAAGACTCTCCGTGCCCTCACTGATCGGGTTAACCCTCGGTCTCATCATTTGCCAAGTTTCCTTGGCAGTGGAGCACTCACGAAACACGTGCCCCATGTCCTCAATCCTACCACACGTGTGACAGGCGGGGTCATTTGTCATATTTCTGATCGAACGGTGCTGGTTAGTTAGGAGCTTTCCATGTAGGATTGTCCATAGGAAAGTTTTCAATTTTTGGGGAATTTGTTTCTTCCATATGAGGTTCCACTCGTTATGCCCCGGCACATTAAGGTCCCTCCCCAGGAGAAGATCATAGTACAACTTGGTGGTGAATTTACCATTCGGGTTGGGGGTCCATATGGGTCTGTCGCTTTGGGAGCTAATCCTAGGTAAATTCGTGCTGAGGACGACATTTGTGTCCGAAGGGTGGATCCAATGGTGTATGGCATTATAGTCCCATCGACCCTGTTGGTTCAATAAGATTTCCACTCTCGTGTCCTCATCTGTGTTAATCCCCAAGTTGGGTTTTACGGGGTTTTCACCACACCACCAATCATCAAATAGGTTGACTGTCTTTCCATTTTCGATATTCCACTTGATATTTTTATTCATGATCGCCTTATTCTTGAATATTCCCCGCCAGATGTGGGAGGCCTTGCTTTTCTTCGGCCATGTTCTGGGGTTGTGGTTTTTCATGTATTTCTTTCTCAAGACTTTTACCCAAAGATAATTGTCTTCATTTATGAGTCTCCAACCGAGTTTGGCAATGGTCTCCATGTTATTAATAGCAGCCTTCCTGATGCCCAACCCCCCTGACCATTTGGGTCGACAGACAATGTCCCATTTAATTAGGTGGAACTTCTTATTCTTCCCGTGTTCTCCCCAAAGAAAGTTGCAATTTATCCTATCAATTTCCTTGCAGACGCTGACAGGGAAGGGTATAGTTTGCATGTTATAACTTGGGATGGCAGAGGTGGTGGCCTGAATGAGTGTGGCTCTTCCAGCCAAGGAAAGGAGATTCGTCTTCCACCCGGCGAGTTTTCTCTTCATCTTATCAAGGATTTCGGAGAAGGAGTTCTTACTCACATGTCCCATAATAATAGGGGTGCCCAGATACTTCCCCAGATCGTCGGTGAGGCTCATACCGTAGATGTGAGCAAGATCGAGGGCATCTCTTCTGACAATATTGGGAGACACATAGATCTTGGACTTGGTGAGCTTGATAGTTTGTCCGGAGAGAAGGCATAAGTCTTTCAGGGTTTCTTTGACCGTGTAGCACGCAGTGCTAGTAGCCTCAGTGAAGAGGATTAAGTCATCAGCAAAGAATAAATACGAGATGATTGGGCCCCCGGGGGAGGCACGGAGTCCCTTCCAATCTTTGCAATCCACTTTTTTCGAGATGTTGCAAGATAGGTATTCCATACATAGTACGAACAGATACGGGGAAAGAGGGTCCCCTTGTCTAAGCCACCTAGAAGGTCTGAAGGATGGGAGAGGTTCACCGTTCCATAAGATGGCCATGCTGGTGGTTGTAACACAATTCATGATGAGATCAATCAAATTTGTACTAAAGTTGAAAGCCGTAAGGACTTTGTGAAGGAACTTCCATCTCACTTTATCATAGGATTTCTCTAAATCGATCTTAAAGACGATACCACCCGAATTACCCTTCCTATATTGAAGGGTATGGAGGATTTCTTGGGTGATGATAATGTTGTCCGTGGTCTGTCTGCCAGGTAAGAAGCGAGCTTGGTAAGGGCTGATTATTTTCATAAGGATGGGTGTGATTCTATTCACAATAGTTTTAGCTAGTATTTTCAAAGACCCATATCTATGACCCTATATTTCCCACACCCCTAGCACTGTCCCTGTCCCACATGTGTGCTTGCACCGTCAATATGATGCCCGGAAAGCCACCCCGATGAAGACTCGGCAGCTGACTCGAGCTTCATTTTACCTTTTACGGCCCTTGCTCCTGAAGTATCCGACCTCATCGTGACAACCCCACCCAAAAGTGATGCGTCTAATGTTAACTGACCTCCGCAGCGAGGATCCACCAGAGTAGATGGCATTGTCGGTGACAAATTTACAGACACACCCATAACATCTTGATACTCAAACCACTTAACGTTATCCTTTACTACCGTACGGGAGAGAGAGCTCCTCACTACGGGTGAGACAATAACCTGCTTACCCTTTCTAAGACCTCTAAACCCAACATACCCTCCATTCACCTGCCTCGTTAACTCAGGCCCCCTGCACTGACCCAGAATAGGACCTTCTTCACCTCCAAAGTAGCATAAAGGCGACACCTCAACATAGATGGGAAGTTCAATGACCCCCCTGCTTTGAATAACACTTTCTCGGGAATATTCTCACCCCCAGAAGCCAAAATTCTTGCCCACCTCAGTTCAAATCCCGTATGAGTGTCCTCATCAATATACAAGAACCCCCACACTGGTTTCCTATGGCTTGGAAAACTTCCAAACCCCACAAGTGTTGTGGAATTCCCATAACCCCAATCCACCATCTAAACGGTCGCCTAACATCATTAGAACACCCCCACCCCCCCGAGGATGCCACTTATCTAAAAAATGTTGAGTCATATTCACAGACCAATGCTTATTCAATATAATCCTATCTTCTTCTACTTCAGACGTAACCATGAAACAAATAGGGAATGGTTTAGATATCTTACCACAACACCACCTACAAATCTCCAGTGTATATTAACCCACACCTTCAGTTTGTCTAGCACAAGCTGTAAGAAACCCATTCCACCAACTCTCCCCACCAGTGCTCTTTTAAAGAATCTGATTCTGGACATACAAGAATCATCAGTAATGGAGAACTAGGCCTTCAACAGTGGATCGGACTGGACGCTAAGTGGAGAGAAAGGCCAAGGCTTAACAGAGGCGACTTAAAGAAACGATCTTGTGTGCACCAACCCCATTATCCTCTAGTGACCTCACTCAATATTAACAGTTCAAAAATATTATGAATTCATCATGAAATAAGCTTACATCTTAATGGATGCATTGTTACATGCATACATATTTGAACCGAAGAGGAATTATTTAATAGTATTTTAACATTGTGTTTACAAGACTTTATTAATAAATATCATCCCACTCCACCAACTCTCCCCACCAGCGCTCTCTTGTAGAATCTGATTCTGGACATATAAGAATCATTAGTGATGGAGAATTGGGCCTTCAACAGTGGATTGTAATGAATGCTAAGTAGAGAGAAAGGCCAAGGCTCAATGGAGGCATCTTGAAGAAATGATCTAGTGTCCATTAACCCCATTATCCTCTAGTGGCCTCACTCAGTATTAACAGTTCAAAAATATTATGAATTCATCATGAAAGAAGCTTACATATTAATGGATACATTATTACATGCATACATATTTGAATCGAAGAGGCATTATTTAATAGTATTTTAACGTTGTGTTTACAAGACTTTATTAGTAAATATCATCCTTATACTCGGTATAATGATAAGATATTACTTAGTAATTGATCACAAGACTTATTTTGACCATCTTAAGAAGAGGAATTTAGATAAACATAGAATTATTTAAGAAGATTATCTTAGAATTAGATAAACATAGAATTATTATTTCTGAGAAGAAAATGCAATTATTTCAGACTGAAATAAACTTTGTGGGAATGCATATTAATAAAGAAAAATTATCCTTAGAAAAACACATAACCAAAAAGATTCTTGAATCTCCCGACCAACTAAAAGATAGAAAACAATTACAATCATATTTAGGATTACTTAATTGTGCTGCAAACTTTATTAAAGACCATGTTTCAAATAGACAACGCCTAACTTTCAAATTAAAAGGAACAGACAAGATTAATCCTTTTAAATGGACTAAAGATGATTTTGAAGTCATAAGACATATCAAAAAAGCAATCAAGAATATCCCTTTACTTGAACTACCTAATGCTGAAGATCAGTTTATAGTAGAAATAAATGCCTCTGATAAACAATGGGGAGTAGTATACCTTGCCATTGATCATCACACTAAAAAGAAGAAACCTTTTAGATATAGTTCTGGAACCTTTACTGATCTAGAAATAAGATACACTGCCCATAAAAATGGAGTTTTAGCTATAGTCGGGGCTATAGAAAAATATATGATTTTTCATAAAACTAAACATTTTACAGTTTATACTGACTCTTCTTATGCAGTCAAATTCAGAGACTTAGATTTATCCAAATCAAGAACTAATAGACTTATTAGATGGCAACAATTTCTTAATGGTTATGACTTCTCTGTTATACATATAAAGGGAAGCAAAAATACCATTCCATACATCATATCTAGAGAACCTAGGTTTGCTAACATTAATATTATCTCTTGTTTTATGTTGCAAATAGAAGACTTAGACATCATGAGTTCTTCTAGAATAAATAAACTAATAAGGAAGACGATGCAGACTATCTTAGATGCGTAAGACCAAATGCTGGTAAAATGCAAAGACAGACTCAGACCCATATTTAAGACTCTCAAGAAAATCAATTGTAGAAAGTTTTGATGATATTTTAGTTCTTCCTGGAAAATCTTAGAATGAAATCATTGCCCATAATAGACTTATTAGAAAAATGTATTTTCTCCAATATAGACCAGACTAAAGATACCCAGACTTGATAAAATATAGACGAGAATTTTCTAATCATGAAAACACTATTATAAACGCCTTATGGTGGAATGTTAAAAATAAACTATTGGTAGAATTAAAAGAAAATTTGGTAGTTGTTTCCAGGTTCATGAGACTTCAAAGACTTGTAGTGACTCAACTCAGTAGTACTGCTACTCCTAGACCACAAACACAAACATATGCTCAGATTCTTATAGAATACTCAAAAACTAGACCAGTTGATAATTTTTTTTATTGGTAAAAGACTTTTAAGACTAAGATTGTTATACCATTTGGTCATAATAATCTTCCATTTTCACAAGACTATCAGAAAGAGGATGATAGAATTATTAAATATTTCAATATGTTATTATCTGATATTAATAACGATGCCTTAATGATTAGGGGTTTCTTCAAAGACGTTCCAAAAATTTATCTTTGTCGAAAAATAGACATGGCATAGATACCTTTGGCGGACCATGGGTTCATTGGACTCGTCCAGATATAGACCGTAGAAGACGCTAAAGTAATCCATGAGTATGCCAAGAAAATAAAAGAATTTATTCCCCCGTTTGCCATAATTTACTAGATTGCTCCAAGTTCCTATAGAGGAATGACAGTTGAAGGATTTAGACTCATTAGATTCTCCACTTTTTTATTCGAAAACGTTGATATTCTATCTGAAGATGAAACTAAAGACCTAACTGTTGACAAGTCCAAACTCCAAATTTCTCAAGCTAGGGAGACATTAGAAATTGACAAGTCAAGAAAGATGGTACATTGTGTACCATAAGGAAGACCTGATTATCCAAGTAGATGAGCCATTCAATGGAAGGCTCAAAAAGGAATCCAAAGAAATGGTAGAGATAGCTTTGCCAGCCAGCATTAGAGTGGTGGGACTCATTGATGAATACTTCAACAATAATGCTCTACCAGATAAAGGCAACGTCGAAAAGACAACGGAAGAAGTAAACGGGATAGAATAGGGCCCACCATATTCAATAAATTATTAAAGATGTAAGATTCAATTATTTAGACCACTTGCAAAAGATTCGTTGTAATCACAAGACGACATATTCATTTCATAGACTTGACCTGCGAGCCACCAGACAGCCTCTTTTTAAAAAGGAGAAATAGACTCAAGACAAAGACCTGCTAGAATTATTGATAAACGATGAAATTTATTTATGTAAAGAAAAGACTTTAGTTATTGTATATTTCCCATCGATTTTCTTTTCACAACCGGTTGCAAGTCATTTGTATGTGCCCTTATGATTATAAAAGGGAGCGTCCGTTGTAATAGAAAGGCATGAGAGAGAGACAACTCAGTAAATAGAGAGAGGGAGACAGAGAGAGAGAGAGAGAGAGAGAGAGAGAGAGTAATATGTATATGAGTGAGTAAACCTCTCATAGTTAAGGGAGAGGGGAGAGTTACATTTACTTATGTTATGCAATAAAAGTATTTTCTTTTCTATAAATCTCTTATGCTAAGTTATTATTATTCTCCAAACATCTCCAACTTTATGTTCATAAATGACTACTGTGTGGAATCTCTGGTGTAGCACGTAGGTGTTATACTGTTGAACCGAGTGCCAATTTTTCATGATCCGTTAGCCAGGTGGGCGTTAGGCGTAGTGTCGTACAGATAGAAAATGGTTCCAATGCCAAACTAGTGGATTGAGGTGTGACACATAAAGAGAGAGTTGCAGGAGATACAGATCGAAGAAGAATAGTAAGAAACTGAAGAGATGAAGGAAAGAAGATAAAGGAATTGCAGACCAGAAGGAAGTTATAAACTCAAACCAAACCCCTAACTATTTTAAATATTACTATTAAATTTCACACTTGCATGAGCCTTCAGATAACTAAAGACTTTTAGCGTTTGTTAATCAAACAAATCAAGATTTAGCAAGAGAAATCCACGAGTGGACTCTCACAGACCCTTCAGATAACTACTTATGGAAACTGCGTTGACATACGCAGGTGGTACTTACAAATATATAGACCAAATTATTGAATAGTTAACACGAGACGTATCTAGAATAGAAATAATTAGAAGAGGGATTTGTGATCTTTGCAAACAATAATTAATAGTTGAAGATTTCGCATAAGAACTTTAAAATCAGAAAAATACCACGAATATAGTAGAATACTTAAAGATACTATAGACGTATTAAAATATATTAGAGGCAAAAAGTTACCCGAAACAAGAACTACCTTAATTAGATCAGGGGAAATACGTCATCTTCTTAAATAAGTAGAGACAGTTGCTCCTAAAACGTATCGAAAATTTTTGTCATCCTATGGTGATAGTGATTTAGATGAATTCATAGAAGACAACATAATTTACATTGTTAATCAAATATATAAATAAACTAGATTAATAAAACCTCAATACCGCATAAGGTATTTAAGACTAGAATATTTCCCTCCAAAACCTCTTGAAATCTCTAGATATCCCGAGGAAAATATTTATACAGATAATCCTCACTATTCTGCAACACAGTATGATAGTGACGGTAGAAGCCGGACAAGTAGCCCTGAAACCTCTACAATCAGGCCTCCAGATTAAATTAGACTTTAAAATAAACTTAAAAGATTCTAGAAAATATTGGGATAGAAATCCCTATTCCAAAAACCTTACAAAAAGACAAAAATATATATAAAAAAAAATGGTCCCTAAATATTTTTTGGATGGTAGCTAGTTCGCAAACTAGGTTTGCAAATTAGGTCTCCACGAGTCTCTCTCTCTCTCTCTCTCTCTCTCTCTCTCTATACACACACACACACACACACACACACACACACACATATATATATATATATATATATATATGGAAGGTCACATCAAGATGTGGAAAGGGTTTTATGCCATCCAATTAAAAAGCGAGATGAGAATCACATTCACGACCTACAGAAAGACCTAATCCAACCACAAGAGATAAATATTATAACTGAATTTCAGACACTAAGGTTAACATGACATAATTTGTAACTAAGTAATGACAACTAAATTAATCATAGCCATGCATCATATAGATAAGAGGAGAGCAGTACATTGCCGTTCATATGGAATCTCAACTCAAATAGTTTGGAAAATTAGCTTTTTGGTTTAATTCAACCCTTTGATTGCGACTCATTTCCAAATAATATGTTACATCAAGTAGTCCAGCTGCAATTTTTTTCTCAAAGAAGGGAAATGTGTATACATACATATATATTGAAGGAATGGAAATGAATTGCAATCGTTAAAAAGTAGAAATTGACAGCTTAACCATAGAATATATAATACAATTTATTTATTCTATTTCATTTTATTTTTGCAATATAGGACCACTATGATGGTGAAACAAGCCACAAAATCCAAAATTGGGTTCTTTGAAGATTTAAACTAGAACTTATTTAATTAAAATAGTATCCTAATTGATGTGTCTACTTTAGCAACAAATTAATATAAAAAGGATTTTTTTTATTTAAGAAAATAGATTTTTGTTTTGCTTCAGAATGAAATCTTATTCTTAACATATAAGAATGAAACAACTATAACAATTTTAAATTACAGCAAACAGGGACAGAACTTGCTTCTTTTCTGATTGTAGTGTTTCCCTTTTATTTATGGACGGTGACTTTGGTCAATTTATTGGCAAAACTTGAACATTGCCACAAATTTAATTCCCGAGTGTATAGCGCATTAATGTATTATACCTACAGCATATTATTAGTACTTAATAAGGCTATCGTTAATTATTATTTTATTTTGTTAGAGAACCCCAAATTAAAATTTTAATATAAACGTTATTTTTAGGAAAGACATATTGCTTTATCAAATAATATTTTGTTGACTCTGTTAAAAAATTAAGAATAACTGCAAAGGTGAATTTAATTTCCATTTTTGGCAAAAATTTTGGCGGGTCCTAAATAAACCTCTTGTGTTACCTTAGGTTCCGTATATTTTTGTGTTTTGCGATAGCACTTGCATTTTTTACTTTTGTTTCAATAGACCCTGACACAATAAATTTATCTGTTCATTACAACAAAATTATCTGTTTGAATTTTGAATAATGTTTTTTTTTTAAATTTTGATAAAGTAATATTGTTTGTGCATATAAATGTAGTTTAAACAATGAAAATCTCTAATAATTAATCTGCGAAGAATGATTTTTGGATGGACAATATATTTATTTGAGTTAATAAGAGTTGTTTATTTGTTGCATATAATTACTTTGGGACGATAATTTTTTGAAGAGATAATTATAGGCATGCTTAAATGTACTACTAAGTTTTTTTTTGTACCGCAACAATGATATTATATGTTTGTCACATACAAATAAATAGATTGTAAGACCTGTCGGTTTAACTATATTTTAATGGAACCATCACTTTAAATATGATAAGAGTAATTCTACAGCGACACATGATTTCGACACTTTTGTGACACGCTGACGTGTCGTATGCATTGGTTGGTATTTGGTATCCACCGATTATCATTAAAGAAACCAATCAATATGGACACGACACGCTAGTGTATCGAAATCACGTGTCCCTTTAAAATTATTCATTTCATAAATTTTGGAGCGAAGAAAAAATATCATAAATGAGATCAACAACTTAATTTATCTTTCATCCTCTCATTCTTTTATTCGCACATTTAATGGGATAAAACTAATGACGTTGCTCATTTGTTGGGAAATAATTGAGATTTATTCAACTGAGTCCTTAATTAATAAACTTGTTTCACGTTATCATTAGGGTTGTAAATCGGGTTAGGTGAGTCGGGCTTGAAGTTGCTCAGGCTCGGTCCGAATTACGTTACCTAGGCTCAAACCCGAGCTCGGCCCGAATTATATTTTTTCACCGAAACCCGAACTCGGCTCATAAATATTTCGGGCTTCGGGCCCGATTTCAATTTTTTTGTTAAAAAAAGTTTGAATTAGTATTTTTTTTCTTGTGTTTTTATTATAGAGAAAATGTACACACCAAAATCTAATTGATATTTATGAAATGTATTAAACTAAAACACGGGAAGTAAGAATGAAAACCTATAAAGACTAATTAAATTTCGTACATATAAACTTAGTTAACATAAATATATTATATTATATAAAATAATTTATTTATTTATTTATATATTCAAAGTTAGGGGTTCCGGCCCAATTCGGGTTTGGCAAAGTTCGGCTTAAGCTCGGCCCGAAATTCATTCAGGTTGAAATTTTGGCTCATGTGCGGCTCGGTTCAAACTCAAATAAAGGTCGGGCCAAAAATAGCGGACCGAACGGGCGGCTTTGGGCTTGTCCGGCTCAATTTATTGGCCTATTTATCATATTAACATGTTTTTTTCACACTAAAGTCTGCCACCTTAGTATATACGTTATATGTTATCATATACACAAACCTATATGTATACATTACAAATTATCATATACACAAGCCTACGTGCATATATTACAAAAATTCATAAATATAATTGACATGTACCATACAAAAATTCAACTATAAATTACTTCTACACTAAGATACAAAGTTTGCAGTGAAAAGAGGCACACGAAGATTCATGAATACAATTAACATGTACCATATATATATATTTTTTTTTTCTGTTTAGCATTTCTATATATTAACCTTTCTTACAATTTTTCTCATTCTCGGAATTCATAAGTATGTAGTTTTGTTCATCTGACCCTTATATAAAGTTATTATAGGAAAATATTGTCAGAGGTAATATTGCAATTAATTTAAGAACAAACTTATTTATTTTTATTTTTGTTTGGTAGGCTGCGATCATACTATTAATTGATGGTGTCTGGCCAAAAGAAATTTTCTTTCAAGTTACGGCCTATTTGTCTAGACTCAGTCAGAGAAACGACCTATTTTGACGGTCGCCTTGTGGGGAATGAGTGGAGGAAATCGAGACAAAGCAACATAACTCTGTTTGCTACACCTACACGACGAACATGAACGCCTGCATTTTCCAATACATACGTCAGCTTTCTTTTTTCTCTTTTGACAACTGATACTGATACCTTTCTTTCCCACCCCCCTAAATTTCTCCTATGCCCTTCAACTAACTAGTCTGCGACCTGTATAAAGTTGCTGGGGATTTCAACAAAAAGGTGTAAATAAAGTTGGATTGTATTCAATGTGGTCAAATATTATCTACTCAGCCGTTACAAGGCAAACGTAATAACAAGCCCATGTCAAACAGATTTGTCTTGGAGTTATTTTAAAGAGGTTGGGCTTGGACTTGAGTGGAATAGTTCCAAGGTGTCGTCAATTGTTTTGTACGTTTCTGGGTCAATTTAGCTGGGTTGTTGGAAGTTGGAACTGTTGTGTATTTTGTAAAGATAGCCACATACCCACTTACCCTTTTTGCTCGCTCCTCCAACATCGGTGCTTTGCAAAGGGAAAGTGGACTTCATGACATGAATGTTGGAAGTTAGGTTGGGCCAAAAGGACCATGTCTTTTGAGCAATAAGAGAGGACTTATTAAAGGTTTTCCTTGGGTCCTGATGGACTATTTGGTTTAACTTGCTTTGCATCCAAACAAAGACAATGGGAAATATAATATATGTGTGATGCCCTGTTCCCATGATCGGCCCTCCCGGGGCATGTGAGACATGGACAACTGCAAGGCCCTAGGCTCTCCATCCATCTGAATAGAATCATTGCCCCACATAAGAGCTTGCATATGTTTACTATTTATATATGTGCACAACTTGTTAAACAAAGGTGTCACCCTAATCCAATTTCGATCAAGTTCTTATAAACTCAGAAAGGTGTTTTGCAATACCAATTACATGCATTAAAGATGACTATTTATTTTATTATTTAATTTATAATTTTTTCCGAGTTTCATATTAGAATCCATAGCCATCATTAAACTCAATGAAGTCCTATAGAAGTTTCTTATATTAGTTGAAGTAAGTGGAAAAATTAGTGATAGTGAAAGTTAAGTTGCATAATAGGCAACTTGAATGAATGAAATTAATTTGTCTTTTAATATTACTGTGATTTTTATTAAATGTGTATATATTTAACCACAACGTTTAATGTTGATTGCATTTCCTGTATTATAAATACATCCCATCGTCAATGTTTGTAATCATTTATAAACAAGTCAAGTAATATACACTTAAGCTTTAGTTGAGTATTCTTTTGAGTGTTTTTCTTTTTGGCGTGTGCTTCTTTTTTAAGTAAGTTTTTCTTCTTGTGAATGTTAGAGTTTGTGTACTCTAACTTTCAACAATTGGTATCAGTATGGAACGATCGGTATCGATTTTTTGGGAGAGTTTTTTTGAGTCGTGAGAAGTTCGTATGTTGCAAGTTTGTATCTTGAAATTAAGCTTGTTCGGTATTATCAAAATTTTGCCGACACGATGGGTGATCTTCAAGTAGTTGAAGGAATCAAGACGCTTGACAACCAAAATTACAACATGCAGGCGGCGTGTATGATCTCTTACATGCAAGGTCAAGATCTTTGGGAGGTTGTCGACGGTAATGAAGTTACGCAACCCGTCGAAGACACCAATGGCACCTTACGTAAATGGAAGATTAAAGTGGGAGAAGCGATGTTTCTCTTTAAGACCACAATTAAAGAAATGTTAGAGCACATTTGGGATGCCAAAACACCGAAACAAGCGTGGAACACATTTTTTTCACTTTTTTCAAGGAAGGACGATACAAGACTGCAACTTCTCGAGAACGAGTTATTATCAGTTGTATAACGTGATATGACAATTGGTCATTATTTTCACAATACAAAATCAATATTGTATGAAATTTCTGAATTAGATTCTAGTGTTGCTATTAGGGAAACCATGGTAAAAAGAATAATTATCCATTCTCAAAGTTTAAATAATTTGAAAAAAAAATGATTGAATGAGAAATGGGAAAGAAGATCATTTTCTTGCGCTCAGATAATATAGGATAATGTAACTCAGACGAGTTCTCTTATATCTATGAGATTATAAAATACGTCATCAGTTTACCTGTGCCAACACGCCATAATAAAATGGTGTAGTAGAAAAAAGAACCACAATCTTAACGACATTTGTCGAAGTATTCTACATGCGAAGAATGCACTGGGAAGGTGTTGGGGTGAAACCATGAGAATAGTTGCCCATGTTATCAAAAAACTTCCTCAACCAAGGTTAGAGTTTGTTTCACCTTTTAAGAAATTATGGAATATGAAACCTACACTAAGCTACTTTCGAGTATTCGGTTGTGTATGTTACATATTTGTTCTAAGCCATTTAAGTAGCAACTTTGACAAGAAAGTAGCCAAATGTATCGTTACGGGATACGATGGCCAAGAGAAAGGGTGGAAATATTGTGATCATATAAGTGGAAGATATTACACATCATGAGATGTGGTGTTTGATGATGCATCTTCTTAGTGGTCCTAGGAAAAGGAGGTGTTACCAAATTCGAGGAAATTCCAAGATAAGCTGCAATAAAAGATAGGAGAGATAACTGCTTTATCCAATTGAGTTCGGACGAGCCTAAAAATTCAAACGATTGTAATGATTTTTGGCAAACTGGTATACATTAGCAACCAGACGAAGAAGATAAGCCTAGTAAAATGGACGAACCAACTGCACAATCACAATTCAGAAGGTCAACGAGAATCCGAAAGAGAAATCCAAAATACGCCAACGCAGCTATAACAAAGGAAATTACAAAAAAATAAAAAGCATTGCAAAATTCATAATGAATTAAAGTTATGGTAGAATAAATCACTGCGCTAGAGAAAAATCAGACTTGGGATTCGGTGTCACGGTCAAGAGATGCGAAACCCATGCACGTCAAATGGGTATACAAAATAAGGCGTCGTTTAGATGGATCAATCGAGAGACACAACGCTCGACTGGTGGCTCGAGGGTTCTCTCAGTAGTATCGACTAGATTATGATGAACCATTTAGTCGGGTGGCAAAGGTTACAATTGTACAAGTCTTGTCTGCGCTTGTGCTTACAGACATCAAGGATTGGAGTTGTGACGAATGGATATGAAAGATGATTTATTTCTTGGGAAGTTGGATTAGGAGATCTACATGATTCAACCAATGGGCTTTGTGAACAAAGTTCATCCCGAGGTCATGTGTAAGCCGAGAAAGGCGCTCTATGGATTAAAGTAAATACTAAGGGCATGGTATGATAAGATTGTTTAAGTTCTTACCCAAAGTGGTTATTTAGTAACATTTACAGATTCTAGCTTATTTGTCAAAGCCAATGGAGGAAAGATAGTTATTGTAATAACATATGTGGATGATGAAATCATAATTGGTAATGATAAGATATAAATTCACCAAACAAAAGAGAATTTGTCAGTTCTCTTTCAGATGAAAGAGCTTCGATAACTTAAGCTCTTTCTTAGACTAGAGGTTGATCTCACACAAGACGGAATATTTCCGTGTCAACAAAAATATAAAAAAGATTTGTTACAGATATTTATAATGCTTGTGTACAAAAAAAATTCAATGGCAAAGGAATCGAATGTCAAGATCTGCGCACATAAAGGCAAAAACTTAGAAGATGTGACGATGTGTCGATAATTGGTAGGTAGTCTGATCTACCTAACCTTATCTCAGCTTGACATTTCTTATGCAGTTGGTGTAATGAGTCGGAACACGAAAAATACAAAGAAGCCTTATTTGGATGTATTTGGGCAAATAATGAGATATGTGAAGAGTACAATTGACTATGGTCTTTTGCACAAAAAAGGTGAAGGTTGCACGCTATTTGGTTATTGTGACGCTAACTATCCAGGGGATCATGATACCATGAGATCAACTACCGGGTATGTGTTTAAGCTTGGTGGTAAACAAAAATTCATTCGCTTAGTCGTTGTAGTGGGAATATTTATCTATCGATTTTCCCTTGAAGTACTTACACAATACACACTAAAACGAGTATAACGACATGGTAAAGGTTCCAATCTATGCTCTTAAACTAGAGAGAAGTCAAATGATGCTACTAAAAATTATTTTCATATTTTAAAACTTGTCTTTCAAGGGTTTTTGTTTATCTAAAATGGTGAACTAATATTAAGTAATAAAAGTGAAAGGTAGGGCATAATATCAAGTTTGAAAATATACATGAGAGAAGTCAAATAGTGGAATTAGATATTTAATTCGTTTTCCTTAGTTTGCTAATTTTTCATTTAAATTGCCCCAATATAATTATTTAAGTCACTCCTTAACTCTTGTTACTACTAGTGATTTTAATAATTATAGTTTAAAATACTATTACTTTACTTCAACAACCTTTTTTAAATAATGATTTCTAAATTTCTCTAGTAATTATTTCGCTAAGAAAAAATATTTAGAGTCATCTTTTTATCATAAAAATTAATTTGAAGTTGTATAATAACAAGATACAAAATATAAGTTAAGAAAAGTATATCTCTAGCTTAATTTCAAGCACATATTAAAATTTGAAATTATTATTTGCTCTAAAAAATAGGTTCATACTTTCTCAAGTCATGAACAAAAAGGATTAAATTTATAATAATAGTATTTAATGGGGCATAATAAATAAATAATTATTTAACTAAAACTTATAAATTAAATACATCATTCCACCCATTGAATGGGAATTTTATCCAATCATTTGGAAATTAACACAAATAAAAATTGTTAATGACTCTATTAATGCTAATACACAAGAATATAAGAGAAATAATAATAATAATAATTATTATTATTATTATCAAGCCTCTTGAACACTAAAAATATTAGTCCCAACATATATATGAGAACAAGAGTATCTTTGATTATCAAAATGTCTCACAAAATACTATCTCCAATAATGTGAAAACACAACCTCAATAATATAAAACACTCACTCTCACTTAAAATTTTTGTCTCACTACAATCACTCACACTCTACAATCTAAAGATATATCCTCTCAAATATGTCTGTCTTACTCAACTCGGTAAAAAAATGTTAAAGAGAAACTAAAAATTTAATATTATGCCTCCTAAATATAACACTAAAAATACTCCTAAAATGAGCTCCAAAAACTATGTTCGGGACCTCCTCCAATGCAACTTCAGTCTCCAATATATATATAGACACACTAGAGAATGCATGGAGGACCAATTATTTTTTTTTCTTTTTGGGCAGTTGGGTTCAGATGGTGTCATGTGGTGTGTGGGTTTAAGGTGATGGATAAAATGGAGAAGCGGGGGTAGCAACGGGGTATAGGCTCTTATCTACTCTCTCTCTCTATCTCTCTCTCTCTCTCTCTCTCTCACACACACACACACACACAGATATATATATATATATATATATATATATATATATATATGAAGTTGTATAGGCGTGGGAGGGGAGCGTACTGGGCTCGAGTTCGCTAGGTAGTTATCGGGGTGACGTAGAAGTTAGGTGGTTCATGGCGTGTGTTTTGGAGGCATAAGGTGATGAGGCTTCGGTGGCTTTTGCTAGATTTAGATGGTTATGGGTGTAACACCCCGTACTTTTGGGAATAATTAAATTTCATAAATGGGTATAAAGTGAGAATTTAAGGTATTTCTCTGAATAATAATTTTTGGGATTTTTGAAGGTTGGATGATTTCTGAGGTGTGTTTCATTTACTTTTGGGACTAAATATATAAGTTGGACTATTTAATTACATGTCGCAGTGAGTAAAGCGACAAAGGATAATATTTTAATTGGATAACCCGTATTGAGATATGTAGAGTTTAATTAGTGGGTTGCGGTCAAGTACCTCGGATGGAAATTTCGATTGCGCGGTTGGTCTCAGAATGGCCGAGATAGTTAGAATAGAGTATCCGGGGGTATTGTTTAGGCTCCGAGAATTTTTGGGATTAAAAGGAACTCGTAATTGAGTAAACGAGTCATTTTTGGGTTTAAAGGGATAAACCCTTAATTTCTCCCTATATAAGGAGGGAGAGTGGAAGAGAAGAGAGAAAAGAAAGAGGAGAGGAAAGGAAGAAAGAAAAGAGGAAGAAAAGGGAGATTTCGATCAAACTCCGCGGGATTCGACTCGGGATCGTCGGATTTTATCCACGAGGTAAGTGTTTACTTGCTTTATTTATTTTGGATCATAGATCTCATATCAAAATTTTGTATAAACAAATCAGAAGATTTTTGGGAGGGGATTTTATAAATCAACATGGGTTTTCGAAAAATAAACGAGTAAACCCCGACTTTTATCCAATTTGAGAAATTTAGGAAATCATTGAAATTATTTGTTGGTTTTGGGTTTTAGGACGTTTAGAACCCATTTTATATGTGTACATATCGTTGTTTGAGGTTGGAGGATGTTGGGGTAGGAGATAAAAGCTTGGGAGAAGCTTTAATGGCCGAAACAGCTTCTCGAAAAAGAAGCCGTCTGAAGCGATCGATCGATCGAGGGTATATAATTGATCGATCGAGCATCGATCGGTCGAGGGACAAGGGTCGATCGATCGACCCTGCATAATTTTTGGCAATTTTTCCTAAGGTTAATTCTCTAGGTTGAGTTCCAATTTTTGATTGGTTCTAGCTTATTCACTTGAGTAAATAAGTATATATTGTAATTTATCACTAGCCATTTGGGAAAAACTTATGGGGTCTAGGATGGTGCTATAATTGTGTGGTATTAAGGTATATTTTTTAGGAAAATGAATAAATTGAAGGATTAGAAAATTTGGGAATTCCAGAAATATAAGAGGGAACTTTTAAATAATTATTATTGGAGTGAAATGTATACCTTGGATTAATTGGGTAAAATCCAATACTTATTTAATTATTGATGTTCGGAGTGAGTGACACCTAAGGGATTATTTTAGCGAGCAATTATAGCTGAATAGTCGTGCGAGTAGGAAAGAGGAAGTTTGCATGGAATTAGTGAGTAACTCCTACGAGGTGACTAGGATGGAATTTGGTTTATACTTTAATGATAAGTTGAGGTTATACTTATTATACAGTTATGTATCGGGATATTTGGAGAGTATATAAATCCCTAACAGCGATTAAGGTGTGAGATATATTTAAGTAGGAAAATACTTAAATACCTTTATAAGATTGGCAATTATAGTCAGGTATACACTTGAGGAGTGATGAGTGTATATGTATATATATACGATGTGTTTATAGTATGTATTATATACGATATGAGTACATATATATCTATGTGTGATTGATGTATGTGTATCTTAGAGGCTGATTCCATGGGATTTTCTTTGGTATAGCGTTGGAACATCCAGATTATATATCTCTCTAAAGCGATCCAAGGAGGTTGCGCGATGTGGGTGAATCCCCTGGCTTGAGGAGCAGCGAGAGTATAGTCCTCAGGTCATTATCGTAACACGTTCGAGTGTGATGTGCGTAACTCCACTTGTAGGGGGAACATGATCGCCTCCACCGTTGTGTGTTTTTACCATAATCATTGAGAGACTCCGGCTTGCTACCGTGGTTTAGTGAGTAAACCCGGGGTTGGATCAGCACTATGAGACCGCATCCTCGAGTTATAGCTCGTTGGGATGGTTATTGTACTTATGTGTTTAGTACACTACTTGTGTATGAGAGAAAGAATATATATATATATATATATATATATATATGTGTGTGTGTGTGTGTGTGTGTGTGTGTGTGTGTGTATGTATCTCTGCTAGAGTACAAAGATAAAATGAATAAAGAGTAAATTTCAGTCCGGGAGATATTATCCGGATGTATATTGTAAGATTTATATGCGAGTGAGTATGATATGTATATTATTATATAAGTATGTTTATATGTTCGTTTTGTACTGAGGGCCTAATGGATCTCGACCATTGACATTGCCAAGTAGTAGTGTATCGGGGGGGTTTCTTATTTGGATTTTGCTTCACGAGAC
Source organism: Sambucus nigra (assembly GCA_949130495.1). NCBI lineage: Eukaryota > Viridiplantae > Streptophyta > Magnoliopsida > Dipsacales > Adoxaceae > Sambucus > Sambucus nigra. The sequence continues at coordinate 359,672,993 of OX422209.1, read as the reverse complement.
ACCCCACGCACGAACGCAGTGCAATGTTGAGAATGGAGAGAAGTTAGCCCTTAGTATTCGGGTTATCGAGGTGTCTAGCATATAGGTGAATTAGATTAGTTAGGCGGGGTAGCTTAACTAGGATGTTTTAAAAGAAGGTGTTAGGCGTGCACTATTAGAAGAGGAGTGTGGGGTATCTCATGGGAGTGCGATACCAATTTAAGTATGAGACAAACTTATTTTTTTTTAAATAAAGCATTTATGCACTTGCAAAATATTTTTACAACTCGGGCTCTGACCCGTTTTCCTATTTTTCCTTTTCTTTCTATATTATATATATATATATATATATATATATATATATATCTAGGTGTCCAGACACAGGGACGCCGGGATGATGATTCCTTCGAGTCAGACGTCTGCTGCAGTAGCTGTGGATGCATGCAGGTTCACTGTAGACGCTTCTATCCTTGTAATCTAGATAGGAGGTACTGTATAAACATTCGGGCTAACAACCCACTTGCATTTATTTATTCTTTTACTGCCTTTGAGTGCGACATTTATTCTGATTGTATTATTGTTGAACCGAGTGTTCGGTTATTTTATTTCTTTTCAGTTTCATTTATTCAAATTATGTGAATGTTTTAATTGAATATTGTTTAAAAAGATTAGTTAAATAAAATTTTGACGCTAGCCTAATAGGTTATTAGTAATTAATTTGGTTTTCGACAGTGATGCTAAGAATAAACGATATGCGACTCCTGTTTTAATTAGGTACAATCGTGATCGCCGGTATTTTATTAGGCGGGGTGTCACAAATGGTATCAGATCATCAGATTCTAGTGTCCTTAGGAATCTGTGCGAACGTACTACGCTTTCAGCGTTGCCTTCGATTTGATGTAGAGCCTCAGGAATTCGAATTGTTGATTTCTCTTTTGAGATTTCGTTCTCCTTCTATTATATAAGATTATAGTTAATATTTTGCGCACTCGTTTGAGGTTCCTGTGCTGATCGAGGAAGGGCGACCAGGGAAGGTCGTGATGACGACAGAAGGAGACGGGGCTTAGCTGGAACAACTAGTTAAGTCAGGTACTAGGACCACATCAGTTGTCACTTACCTTGTGGCATTTGTTAAGAATTGTTGTGGTGACTACTAGAGTATAGTAGTCATGAGTAACCAAGTACCACTGTAATAAGAAGTGGTGATAAACTTAAATTACCCGGTAAAGTTGAATTGGAAAGAAGTTCGAAGGGTCTTCGATAAAGACCATACGTTGAGGTTTAAGTTATATGGAGTCGGTGTAACTTTACGTAGTGGAAGTAGAAGGCTCGAGAGTTTGGGATTTGAATAGGTTATGGAAAAATAACCATATGTGAAAATCTGAGGAAAAAATTTCACTCATAGGAGCAATGTTAAAATGGTGGGAATGGTAATCACCATATTCAGGGGAGCAAGATGTTTTGCTCATTGAGGGACCTTACGGATGGATACAACTGTTAGTTCTTTTGGGTTATTAGTAATGAAGATAATTTAGTGTTTGGATCATTCACATACGGTTCGGTTAGATACCGATCGTGAATCAAGAGTGATAAGGATAAGTAAGCTTTGTAAATAAGTAAGGTAGGTACAATGAAGACAGGGTCCTTCAATGGAAGGATAGGTTTGCTGAATAAGTGCTGCTAACACTTGTGGAGAATTTGTATCCATGAAACCCATTAGTGGACATCCACCCGGGGAATTCATGGAGCCAGGGCTATTGAAGCCGGTTGTAGAGTTCCTTGTAACGAAAAGATAAGGGAACTATACAGGAAATTGTAAGAATCGAGGCTATAGAGTCCGAGATACTGATAATCTTAACATGGTCAGGGTGGCCAGAGATGGGGATAGGTTGCTATTTGGAGTATAGAACCACACGGGTAGTCTTTGCCTAGTAGAAATTAAAGCACAATGTAAGGACACAAATTTCCAATTGAGTCCTTTGTAGTTTTGGCTCAATTCCGAACAAAAACATTTGAGTCATAGGATAGAGTTCAAGTTTATCCATTCAAGCCTATGATGTGTTTTTTGAAGATGTAGCGGCCAAGATATTAAAGCTTCATCAAATGTCGTGTGTGTTGTGCCTCGTTTCTACATCATCAACATGGTTCCATTGCTCCTAAGGTATGAATGCATTTTAATATATATATAGGAGCTTGGAACATTATTTATTGGGTGTATTTTAGAAATATTTTTGGGTGTTAGTATTTTTTTGTTAAACTGTTTTTGAATTCATAGTTTTAAATATTTTGTTTTCGGACACCTTTCAGTAGAAAATTAATATCAAATCCAAAAAAAATCAGAAAAATTTGAAATTGGCGGTCACGTGTTCGTATCGAAATTATCTAGAACCATAGCTTAAGATCTCATTAGATAGGTCGTTCGAACGACCTTGTTCGAACGAGAAGTTGTTTGAACCAATTTTCAAACGAGATTTTTTTTTTCGTTTTGTCTCTTCGTTAGAAGTCTCGTTCGAACGAGATTTCTAACGAAAAAACATCGGGAACAGTTTTAAGCGAGTTTTTTCCACTTTTCCACTACTTTTCTCCACTTCCTTTTTGACATACTTCTTAAGTGCGGGAACTAACTTTTTGAAGACAACTTTTTCACATTTCCAAGAGTCATTAGAGCAAAATACTTTGAAGAAAAAGTTCCTTTTTTTTTTGGTTTTAAGTTTTATGGAGTAAATTCCTTTCAAAACACATATACACCCATATGTTTGTCTATATCCAAGTTTCAACATATATATATATATATATATATATATATTGCTTGCAGTGTTTGGCACCGGTTTTCTCTACACCATTGAAGAAGACAATTTGAGTTTTCTTTTCAACTCATAAAGGAGAAGAGCTTTGTTTGATGTGACATTACCACTCGAAGAAAGGGTTCATTGAGAGTTGACGATTGTCCACAAGTCTCATTAGTGGATTCTAAGATTCTGGTGGAGTTTTGGGGTTGTCGACTAGGCGGAGGTGTTTATAAGAAAACGCGTCAAGGCTTGAAGGGAGTCGAGTCGAGGAAGTAAGTCATCTGTCTTGTAATTGTAAAACCGTACTTAGTGGACTTAAGGCTAGGGCCGTCCGAGGTTTTTCTCATTTGGGTTTTCCTCGTACATCCGGCCTAGTACGATTGCTATTTATTTTATCTTGCTATATCACCTAGATGCGTGCTTAGGACTAAAAGATAGAATTAGTTCAAAATCACAATCTATTTAATTTGGTGAAAATTTAATGTTTGGGTATGTTCAATTTAATTCAAGTGCAAAATTACTTTATCTTGATAACATGCAAGTTTAACTTGAATTGAATTAGTGTGTGTTTAAGTCGAAATGAAAATTGTGTGTGTAGTTTTAATTTCGCTTTTAGTTTAGTTTTATTTTTTCCATAAGTTGGTTTGTTCTCTTTAAGAAAAGAAAATTTTAAATAACTTTTGGAAAATTAAAATTTGAACCATTTCATTATATTTGAATTTAAAAATTGGGGGCTTCCGCACTTTCAAATTGGTATCAGAGCCAAAAACAATAAATTACTTCGTTAAGATCCTTTAAATATTTTTGGCTAAAATGGAATTTTCCCCATTTTGTAAATTTTCTATTTTCGATGTTTCTAACTATGCGTATTGAAAAGCGCGAATGAAATCGGCACAAAAATCTATTGATGAGAGAGTTTGGTTGTCTGTCATTAATGGGTGGTCCCCACCTACACATTTAGTAGACAATGAACGTGTTCCCAAACCCGCCGATAGATGGAGTGAGAATGAATTTAAACTTTTAAATTTTAATTCCTGTGGTTTAAATGCCTTGTTCAGCGAGGTCACACCGGATGAATTCTGACGCATTATGATGTGTGAAACCGCTAAAGAAGCTCGAGATATTTTACAACTCACTCATAAAGGTACTAGTGTCATTAAAGCTTCGAAACTCCAAAATCTCACCACTCAATTTGAAACCATCAAAATGAATGAAAAAGAAACATTTGATGAATTTTATGCTAGACTTTCCGATATTGTTAATACATCGTTTAATTTGGGAGAGAAAATACCCGACAACCGAGTTGTAAAGAAAATTTTAAGGTCCCTACCCAATAAATTTATTCCAAAAGTGATCGTTTTAAATTCTTTACCAACTTTAGCCTCTACGAAATTAGAAGAGCTCGTAGGTGATTTACAAACCTATGAACTAGACATGTTTCCCTCTAAAACTGAAAAGAAAATAGAAAAGGGTGTTGCTTTAAAAGGCCGAAAAGAGGAAAAACAAGTAGTAGAGAACGAGAGTGATAGTGACTCGGAAGATATGGTCTTGTTTGCTAGGAAATTTCGAAAATTTCTTAAATTTAACAAAGATAAATTTAAAAATGATTTTAAGAAATTTGAAACTTCTAAGCATGAGAAAGCCGAAAAGATCCCTAAAATTCCTAAAGAAAATTTAAATAGGGACTAGTCAAATAGGTGTTTTGGTTGTGAGGGTTATGGCCATAGGGCTTTTGAGTGCCCCACTAAACTAAGGAGAGAGGGTAAGCAACCTATTTCATATAACGCAACCCTTAGTGATAGTGATAAGGAAGAGGGACCCGATTCCCCCACTGAGCCCAACTTTGTGGCTTTTATGGCAAGTCATGTGAGTGATAGTGAGCAATCTTCTATTGATGAAATTTTAACACATGACACTTTCAAGGTCAAAGTTTATGATTCCCTTATTTTTTATGGTAGTGAAAGTGAAGAAGAAAGAGAGAGTGGAAGTGAGAATGAGGTTCATGTGAGTGAACTTCAAAATGCTTTTCAAGAACTTTATGAAGAATCTATTAATTAAAAAGAGCTAATTTGAAGTTAGAAGCAAGTTTAAAAGAGCGTGTCAAGGTCGTTGATGATATTGTGTTAGTTGAAGACCTTAGGGAATGTGAGAGAGCTCTTCGTGAGAAGATTGAATATTTAGAAGGAGAGAGAGATAGCCTTAAAGGTTTAATGGAATCCTTGAAAAAGGAGCTTCTCGCATTTGAAGAGCGCAATATTTTATTAGAGTCTAACATTTTAGAATTACAAAATAAATTAAAAGACTCTAGTAAAGTCAAATTTAATTTGGAGTGTAGTTCGAAGAAATTAGATAAAATATTAGGAATGGTCCAAATTAAAAATGACACTTGTGGTTTAGGCTTCGATACTTGTAATGAATCTACTCATAAAGCCAAAACCTATGTTTTATGAGAATCACCTAGGAAAGAATTTAGAGATCAATCCTTAGGTACCAATTTTCGACGTGTTTTTACTTGTGCACATTGTGGTCGAAAAGGTCATCTTAGGAAATTTTGTTTTGATCTTAAACGAGTTCCTAAAAAATCCCAACGTAAGGTAACCGAGGTAGCCAAGATTCCTACACCCCAAGATAGTCATTCGTCATTAGTGTGGGTTAGGAGATCCGACTTAGTAGCTTTACAAGCTAGGATTTTTTATTCTCATTTACTTTCACATGCTTCCTCCCTTGCAAAATCAAAAGGTTGAATGTGTCAGTTTTAGTTGCATACTTTAGTTTTTGTGCTTCATGTTATATCACCCATGCTAATTGTATGCTTGTTTTAGTCATTTTCTGGTTTATGCTCAATGCTTAAACACATGCTAGAATAATGATTTTTGTTTATCATTTGTATTATAGTTCTTTCATTTTTGTTTGCATTAAATGAAAAATACAAAAAGATTTTTGTCTATCATTTGCATTTTATCTTTTTATCAATTTAAGATTAATGAAAAATACAAATGATTTTTGTGTGTCTTTTAAGTATATATTTTTTATATTTGGTTAAAGATTTCAAAAACTTAAAAATATTTTTATTATATGTGTATTTTAGTTTGACACACTTTATGTGGCATATACTTGTGTTTGAATCCCATCTTTTACGCTCCCATGTGGCTACAACTTTTGGTTTAGATTGTCAATCCTTATTATGTTCTTTACCATGCTTACATGGAGTAGTTGGATTTTGTGTTGATTTAAATGGATTCTATTTTTATATGCCTCAATTCACACATGCACAACCTCATTTGAAATTTTAACTTAATATGTATATTTGAGCTTTGTGAGGTGTTCTCCTACTAATCTTGTCATCTACATGTTATGTGACCTAGGAGGACTAGTGCATGTCAAAATCCGTTGCACGTGAGATTTGTGAGATATAAAAAATATGATATACATATGTGCACGAGGAAGGGCTCCGAAAGGATTTATTATCCTTTGCAAATAGTAAGCCACCGTTTGTTTGGACCTAAAAGAAATACGTGGTCCAAAGGCCTAAAAGAAAATATGGAATTAAAAAGAAAAATAATTACCAAGGCCAATGTTTAGTTGATTTATTCATTCAAAAGAATAATATATATTCTTATTGAGGGAGTTTGGATGATATATCAACGGTTTGCACAATGTCCGTTTATCCTAGTTGCGTTTTTAATGTCATGACTCTATTGGTTTGTCGAATCATCAAAAGTCTAGGCTTGTATGCATTGTGTATGTTTGTTCATTGAGTTCAATCTATATTGTCACATGAGGTTATATTTAAATTTGATGAAGTTTGCAATCAATTGGGAACTCCGTGAACATGTTTTAAGTGATTGGGTATAAATTTAATTGTTTCTAGTTCACACCCCAACACTTCCATTTTCATATGACACATTTTTTGCCATACGAGTGTGAAAAAATTATTGTGTTTTGTGTCATTTTAGTGTTTATATCTATATGTGTGTACTTATGCTTAGTTTGAATATATTGTGTATACATATATATGATATTGTGTTTATTTTTTGTCTTTGTCGTGCGTTTCTAGTCCATCTATGCTTTAATTCACAATTGGTATCCATCTTGTTGAATTCTTTGTTTATATCATATGATTAATACTTTATATATCACATTGGTATCATTTTATTGCATCCTAATTGGTATCTGATGTTATTTGTTGGATTAGTTGAATTTTAGTTGCTTGTGTGCTTTAATGTTCTCATCACTTTATGCACTAACACATGTTTAGCTTGTTATCCCATTTTATTTATCCCTTGTTTAGTTTAAGGGGTGTATATGCTTTAATAGGGGGAGATAAGTTAAGTTTTGATTCTTTAGCCTTTGTCTATTCCTGAACAAAAAGGGGGAGAATGATAGGGGGAGAAATGGTATCTAAACCTATCGTATCTTAGTTTAGGGAGATTTATCTGGGGGGGAGACGTCTTTCTAAGTAGGTCATTTGTTTGATAAAAGGGGAGAATTCATTTAGGGGGAGTATTTATTTTTGCATTTAATATATTGATATTCCCTATGCATTTGATAGTTTGCTTAAGTGTGCAGGAATCATTCTAAATGTCAACGTTCATCATCGGGCAAAGATATTGATCATTAGGTTGTTTGAGTCAAGCCTTGTATTTTTATTTTGGGTGGGATATTTTTTAGTTTAGTAGAGCTTGACGGCCCCTTAGGATTTTTGTTTGGTTTTTGTCCCGGAATAGCCAAAGGGGGAGATTTGTAAGGACACAAATTTTCAAATGAGTCCTTTGTAGTTTTGGCTCAATTCCGAAAAAAAACATTTGAGTCACAGGATAGAGTTCAAGTTTATCCATTCAAGCCTATGATGTGTTTGTTTAAGACGTAGCGGCCAAGATATTAAAGCTTCATCAAATGTCGTGTGTGTTGTGCCTCGTTTCTACGTCATCAATATGGTCCCATTGCTCCTAAGGTATGAAGGCATTTTAATATATATATATATATATATATATAGGATCTTGGAACATTATTTATTGGGTGTATTTTAGAAATTTATTTTCGGTGTTAGTATTTTTTTGTTAAACTTTTTTTGAATTCATAGTTCTAAATATTTTGTTCTCGTACACCTATCAGTAGAAAAATCATATCAAATCCAAAAAAAATTAGAAAAATAAGAAACTGGCGGCCACGCGTTCGTATCAAAATTATCTAGAACCATGGCCTAAGATCTCATTCGATAGGTCATTCGAACGACCTCGTTCGAACGAGATTTCTAACAAAAAAAATAGCAGGAACAGTTTTAAGCCAATTTTTCCACTTTTTCACTACTTTGCTCCACTTCCTTTTTGACATGCTTCTTAAGTGTGAGAACTAACTTTTTTAAGACAACCTTTTCACATTTCCAAGAGTCATTAGAGCAAAATACTTTGAAGAAAGAAGTTCCTTTTTTTGTGTTAAGTTTTATAGAGTAAATTCCTTTTAAAACACATATACACCCATATGTTTGTCTATATCCAAGTTTCAACACATATATATTGCTTGGAGTGTTTGCAACCGATTTTCTCTACACCATTGAAGAAGAGAGTTTCAATTTTGTTTTCAACTCATAAAGGAGAAGAGCTTTGTTTGATGTGACATTCCCACTCGAAGAAAGGCTTCATTGAGGGTTGACGGTTGTCCAAAAGTCTCATTGGTGGATTCCAAGATTTCGGTGGAGTTTCGGGGTTATCGACTAGGCGGAGGTATTCATAAGAAAACGTGTCAAGGCTTGAAGGGAGTCGAGTCAAGGAAGTAAGTCATATGTCTTGTAATTGTAAAACCGTACTTAGTGGACTTAAGGCTAGAGCCGTCCGAGGTTTTTCTCATTTGGGTTTTCCTCGTACATCCGGCGTAGTACGATTGATATTTATTTTATCTTGCTATATCACCTAGATGCATTCTTCGGATTAAAAGATAAAATTAGTTCAAAATGACAATCTATTTAATTTAGTGCAAGTTTAATGTTTGGGTATGTTCAATTTAAATCAAGTGCAAAATTACTTTATCTTGATAACATGCAAGTTTAACTTGAATTTGATTAATGTGTGGTTAAGTCGAAATGAAAATTTTGTGTGTAGATTTAATTTCACTTTTAGTTTGGTTTTATTTTTTTCATAAGCTGGTTTGTTCTCTTTAAGAAAAGAAAATCTTAAATAACTTTTGGAAAATTAAAATTTGAACCATTTCATTATATTTGAATTTAAAAATTGGGGGCTTCCGCACTTTCAGACAAGAATGGAGTGCCGAGATGGGGCATCAATTAAAGTAGTTTATAGGTTCAGTTAGGATAAGTGTATTAACTCCGAAAACCATTTGGAGTAGCCAGAGAGATTGGCGAAGTTATCATTATGAGTTTTACCTCAGATGGGGGAGGTATATTTGGTGTGACTAGATAAAGTCGCGGTATTTCGCTAACCCTTAGTTCGTGTGTGTAATTCGAGCTTTGTGGCAGTATCTATAACATTTATATAGTGCATGTCTATGTGTTTTCTGTGGTAGTAAAAACGGGTGTTGATATTTTGAATATATATATATATATATATATATATATATATATATATATATATATATATATCTGGTTTGTATTACCTATTCTATGTGTGATATACGAGTATAGTATTTTTCTGAGTATAAAATATTCTTTGTTGATCGGAACGATAGCAGGCTAATGATTGAAAGACTATCGTGTCCGCAGTTCCATGGTAGAATAGGTTATTATCGCGATATCTCACCTGGATACAAGTTAAGTTCGCCTTTGTTATTATGGGTAAATGGAAACTTCGGTGAGAAGACATTTCGTTTTTTATGATTCGAGTGAGTGGTGAGCTTATAGATATGATTTAAGGTGTGCCGGATTTATTGTTAAGCTGTAAGATTAATTTCATTATTGTTTGCGCTGAGAACTTAGTGTTAGTACAAGCGCCTAGTAGTGTGGCTCCTGGAAGGAAATAGGAGTTCCGACCACATTTTTATAAATGGTGGGGTGGGTTTATCCCAGTGTCATATTTGAAGTTAACGGACCTCCACGATCGACAAAGTTAAGTAGTAGTGTATTGGAGGGGTTCCTTATTTGGATTTCTCTTGCGAGACGCTCCACGCATGAACCTTAACAACATCGGGAGTGGAGAGATGTTATAGGATGCAAGAATGTTGATTTCATGAATAATTCATATAGTGTGGATGAAACATTATAGACTGAGAGTTGTGTGATGATGGTATGCCTAGAGATGGAAGTTTTACAAAAAAGCACTAAAATGGTTCTCTCACCGTAGTATAAGGGTGAGACAAGGTAAAGGAAAGTTGACTTAAGTCTTGTAGTTGGGCCTTGATGAGAAGGCAAATTCAAGGATGGTACTTTTTGGGTGTGAAGCTCAAAACAGGTTTGAAGGGAGTAGGCACCTTGATTAATTAGACTTTCTTTTTTCCAAGGTGAAGGATGGAGTGGTAGATGTACGTGGGTAGGTTAGTGAGGCAAGATTTAGGACGTCATGTTGATGTGCCTTAGGCCTTTATATCTCGGTGACCGACGACGCGAGGGAGTAGTGTAATGGGAGGGTACCTTGTCTGGATTTCTCTTTGCGAGACATCCCATGTATGAAATCGAGCAAATGTTAGAAGATGAGAAAAGCCTTGGGAAATACGTAGATCCTAGGATTATTAGGGAGTAAGTTCAAAAAAGTTGGTAGCGCCGATATAAGAAGATTTTGGGAAGTAAACCACAAGAAGATTGGTTGATTAACCCTAAGGATAAATGAATTTCGCGGGTTGGGAGGACCCATGTTTGAGTATTACACCGAGGAAATGAGGCCCTTATTTAGAGAGAGTGTTATGTGTTGAATGTTTACAATGGTTGTGCTGATAGGCATGAGTTAAGAGGTGTTTAGGAACATTGGTAAATTGGTTTTGCCTACTGCCTGAAATAGAAGGGGCGTAATATATAAAGTTAAAGTTTTTGCCGTGAGGCAGTCACAAATGGAGGGAGCATTTTGGATGGAACATCGTGAGAGGTAGGTGATAATCCAATTGTATATGGCAATAAGAGATAGCATGCCCAAGATAAGAAAGGACACTTACGAGAGTGGTCGAGCGTTAGAGTAATTTCTTTTGGGGGAAATTAGATATCCAGATGTAGACGAGCAGGAGTTTAGAATCGTGTTTGGACGTTAGAGCGGCGACTGTAGGCTCATCTTTTTATAAATTTCATAAATGGGTGTAAAGTGAGAATTTGAGGTATTTCTCTGAATAATAATTTTTGGAATTTTTGAACGTTGGATGATTTCTGAGGTTTGTTTCATTTACTTTTGGGACTAAATATATAAGTTGGACTATTTAATTACATGTCGTAGTGAGTAGAGAGATAAAGGATAATATTTTATTTGGAAATCCCGTATTGAGATATGTTGAGTTTAATTAGTGGGATGCGGTCACATACCTCAGATCGAAATTTCGATTGTGCGGTTGGTCTCGGAATGGACGAGATAGTTAGAATAGAGTATCCGGGGGTATTGTTTAGGCTCCGATAATTTTTGGGATTAAAAGGAACTCGTAATTGAGTAAACGAGTCATTTTTGGGTTTAAAGGGATAAACACTTAATTTCTCCCTATATAAGGAGGGAGAATGGAAGAGAAGATAGAAAAGAAAGAGGAGAGGAAAGGAAAGGAAGAAAGAAAAGAGGAAGAAAAGGGAGATTTCGATCAAACTCCGCTGGATTCGACTCGGGATCATCGGATTTTATCCATGAGGCAATTGTTTATTTTCTTTATTTATTTTGGAGCATAAATCTCATATCAAAATTTGGTATAAACAAATCAGAAGAATTTTGGGATGGGATTTTATGAATCAAAATGGGTTTTCAGAAAATAAACGAGTAAACCCCGACTTTTATCTAATTTGAGAAATTTAGGAAATTATTGAAATCATTTATTGGTTTTGGGTTCTAGGACATTTAGAACCCATTTTATATGTGTACATATCGTTGTTTGAGGTTGGAGGATGTTGGGGTAGGAGATAAAAGCTTGGGAGAAGCTTTAATAGCCGAAACAGCTTCTCGGAGAAGAAGCTGTCTGAAGCGATCAATCGATCGAGTGTATAGGATCGATCGATCGAGCATCGATCGATAGAGGGCCAAGGGTCGATCGATCGACCCTACAGGATTTTTGGAAATTTTGCCAAGGGTTAATTCTATGGGTTGAGTTCCAATTTTTGATTGGTTCTAGCTTATTCACTTGAGTAAATAAGTATATATAGTAATTTAGAACTAGCCATTTGGGAAAAACTTATGGGGGTTAGGAGGGTGCTATAATTGTGTGGTATTAAGGTATATTTTTTAGGAAAATAAATAAATTGAAGGATTAGAAAATTTGGGAATTCCAGAAATATAAGAGGGGACTTTTAAATAATTATTATTTGAGTGAAATTTATACCTTGGATTAATTGGGTAAAATCCAAGACTTATTTAATTATTGATGTTCAGAGTGAGTGACTCCCAAGGGATTATTTTATCGAGCGATTATAACTGAATAGTTGTGCGAGTAGGAAAGAGGAAGTGTACATGGAATTAGTGAGTAACTCATACGAGGTGACTAGGATAGAATTTGGGTTACATTTTAAAGATAAGTTGAGGGTATACATATTATACAGTTATGTATCAAGATATTTGGAGAGTATATAAATCCCTAACAACGATTAAGGTGTGAGATATATTTCAGTAGGAAAATACTTAAATACCTTTATGAGATTGGCAATTATAGCCAGGTATACACTTGAGGAGTGATGAGTGTATATGTATATATGTAAATATATACGATGTGATTATAGTATATATTATATGCGATATGAGTACATATATATATATATGTGTGATTGATGTATGTGTATATTACAGGCTGATTCCACGGGCTTTCCTTTGGTATAAGGTTGGAATAGCCAGATTATATATTTCTCTAGTACTATCCAGGGAGGCTGTGCGATGTGGGTAAATCCCTTGGCTTGAGGAGAAGGCAGAGTACAGTCCCCAGGTCATTATCGTCCCGCGTTTGAGTGCGATGTGTGTAACTCCACTTTCAGGGGGAACATGATCGCCTCCACCGTTATGTGTTTTTACCATGGCCATTGAGAGAGTCTGGCTTGGTACTGTGGTTTAGTGAGTAAACCCGGGGTTGGATCGGCACTATGAGACCGCATCCTCGAGTTATAGCTCATTGGGATGGTTATTATACTTGTGTGTTTAGTACACTACTTGTGTATGAGAGAAAGAATATATATATATATATATATATATATGTATCTCTGCTAGAGTATAGAGATCAAATGAATAAAGAGTAAATACTAGTTCGGGAGATTCTATCCGGATGTGCATTATAAAAATGAATATAGAGTAAACCTTAGTCCAGGAGATATTATCCGAATGTATATTGTAAGATGTATATGAGAGTGACTATGATATGTATATTATTATATAGGTATGTTTATATATTCATTTTGTACTGAGGGCCTAATGGATCTCGACCATTGACACTGCCAAGTAGTAGTGTATCGGGGGGTTCCTTGTTTGGATTTTGCTTCGCGAGACACCCCACGTACGAACGCAGTGCAGTGTTAATAATGGAGAGAAGTTAGCCCTTAGTATTCGGGGTGTCGAGGTGTCTAGCAGACGAGTGAATTAGATTAATAAGGCGGGGTGGCTTAATTATGATGTTTTAAAAGAAGGAGTTAGGCGTGCACTATTAAAAGAGGGGTGAGGGATATCTCATGGGAGTGGGATACCAAATTAAGTATGAGACAAACTTATTTTTTTTTAAAATAAAGCAATTATGCACTTGCAAAATATTTTTACAACTCGGGCTCTGACCCGTTTTCCTATTTTTCCTTTTCTTACTACATATATATTATATTTATATAGGTGTCCAGACACAGGGATGCCTGGATGATGATTCCTTCGATTCAGACGTCTGCTGCAGCAGCTATGGATGCATGCTGGTTCACTGTAGATGCTTCTATCCTTATAATCTAGATAGGAGGTACTGTATAAACATTCGAGCTAACAACCCACTTGCATTTATTTATTCTTTTACCGCCTTTAAGTGCGGCATTTATTCTGATTGTATTATTGTTGAACCGAGTGTTCGGTTATTTTATTTCTTTTTAGTTTCATTTATTCAAATCGTGTGAATATTTTAATTGAATATTGTTTAAAGAGATTAGTTAAATAAAATTTTGACGCCAGCCTAATAGGTTATTAGTAATTAATTTGGTTTTCGACAGTGATGCTAAGAATGAACCATATGCGACTCCTGTTTTAATTATGTACAGGAGTGATCGCCCGATATTTTATTAGGCGGGGTGTCACAGATAGTATCAGAGCATCAGGTTCTAGTGTCCTTAGGAATCTATGCGGACGTACTACGCTTTCAGTGTTGCCTTCGATTTGATGTTGACCCTCAGGAATTAGGATTGTTGATTTCTTTTGTGAGATTTGTTCTCTTGTTATTCTATAAGATTATAGTTAATCTTTTGTGCACTCGTTTGAGGTTCATGTTCTGATCGAGGAAGGGCGACCAGGGAATGCCGTGATGACGACAGCAAGAGGCGGGGCTTAGCTGGAACAGCTAGTTAAGTCAGGGACTAGGATCGCAACAGAGGTCACTCCTCTTGTGGCATTTGTTAAGGATTGTTGTGGTGACTACTAGAGTATAGTAGTCAACCAAGTACCACTGTAGTAGGAAGTGGTGCTAAACTTAAATTACCTGGTAAAGTGGAATTGGAAAGAAGTTCGAAGGGTCTTCGATAAGGACCATACGTTGAGGTTTAAGTCATACGAAGTTCGTGTAGCTTTACGTAGTGGAAGTAAAAGGCTCGGGAGCTTGGGCTTAGAACAGGTTATGGAAAAATAACCATGTGTGAAAATTTGAGGAAGATAAACAATTACACATAAAGGGTCAATATTAACTAGAACTTACAATTAAAATGAAGTTGATTCTAAATATAACACTTTTGTGTGATTATCACACTATCCCCAAATAGAATTTTGCTAGTCCTCGAGTAAAAATAGAGACAAAGCAAGATAAGTAGCCAAAAGTGTGCCATTTTCGCTGACACTTACGATTGCACTTAGCACGTGCAATGAGTCATTAAACTTATAGGTTAACCTACAGGATGAGTATTATCTCGTGAGGGTATGCAATAAATATAATCATAAAATTCATGAAATGTTTTTAAGAAAAAAATGATTTATTAATAAAGCAGTGAGCCTCTAATTAAATGTACAAAATATCACACAACCAGCATTCAAGAATTCAAAGAATACAAAATGTCGAACTATTGATGTATGAAAAGATAAGCTTAATTAATACCAAAGGCATAATACTTCCTAGTACTCAACTTGCATTGTGTGAAATAAATCAACCCGTTTTAAGTCCCATAAGAGTAATTCTTTGATTGCCTTTAGAATCAACGTTTCGACTTCAAATATCACCTCATATATATATATATATATATATATATATATATATATATATATATATATATATATATATATATATATCTTTTCAAGATTTGGGTAAGTGTATCTCACTTTTTTATGAGGAAGTGAGTAAATATAAATAAGGTCAAACGTTTCACATACATATAAGAAAGAACGGATACAAGAAAGAATTGATCTCATGAAAGATTGTTAACCATTATTTTGATAATGTTTAGTTATTCACCATGTTGATTTTTCATTCGCTCGAACACCTCACCAAGGGTAAAAATAAGGATTTTGTGATTAATAAATGGTAAGTTAAATGGATGATATGATATTGTGAGGTTCTTTAGAAGAGCGGACTACAACTTAAATGATCTATATCTTCATTTAAAAAAATAATTGAACGCATTTTATTTTCCTCTCTTTATTTTTTTCCTTTTTTTTATATATATGATTTTTTCTTTTTCTTACGATGCATTTTTCCTTTGATACACAAATGAAGACATTTTTACATTTAGAATTTCAGCAACTTTTTTCCTTAAAAACAAGGATAATGGTACGATATGATGTGTGGATGATGTAGGGGAATATATATGGGCAAGTGATAATATTGGAAAATGAATATTGGAAAATGGAAAGTGTATAGATGAATTGGGTTAAGGTTCAGTGCTCGGGTCAAACTATAACACAAATCTTTCTTATAACTAGAGAGTGGTGGCGTTATTAGCGATTAAGCCAAATATTAAGATTAATTAGATCTTGCAATGGCATTAGTACGTTATCCAAAGAAAGTTAAGTCAACTTATGACTCGAAGATTGCATAAAAACCATCGCAAAAGTGAAAAGCTCAAAATTTATAGGTTTAAGTCTCCACTAGTGATCCTTAAGACTTTCTTGAAAATTTTTACACTATTCAACTTTTGACTATTATGAGGTGATATATGCGCAAAAAGGGTTGAGTTTAGGAATTCGTGGTGAAAATATGCCTTAAAAGGCATTACTTAAGCTAAAAAAATTGAAGTATAACTTCAAGTTTGAAAAACGTATTCATAGAATTATAAATGATGGATGATGGATAAATCACATAAAAAATAAGTTGAGAACCGGATAAAAAGGCTTGATCTGACAAAAAAATAGTACGGTCTCGATAAATTCCCGCCCCAAACAAAAGAGAACATCCTCCTCGTAAAATTTAAAAAGCATAAGATAGGAGGATGTTCCTATCTTATTTGGGTTTCTCATGGGGTACGTCTTGGTCAACTGCTATTAAAAAGTGTACAATAAGGCGTACCAAAGGAGAAACCCAAATAAGTGCTACGAGACGAATTGTACAAGTCTATCTATAAAGCATATATTAGCATAGTGGGAGGATAAAACACCGTCCCTAAACAGGATAAGACTTTTTTTTTTTCAAAATAAACTGCCGCCCGATAGCATTGGGTTTAACGTCTTCAGCTAGACTTTAACTGTACTCACCCTTAAAGATGAAAATAAGGATAAAACTGGGAGGCTGAGTAGTGAGGATGGTGGGAAACACCCCCAAACAAGACTGAAAAGTCAATCTCAAAATGTCAGGTCAACACGATCAATGCACTTGTATGGCAATGTGATTAAAACATTCTAGAGAATCGGTTGACCAAGGGAGTGTGGAAGCAAGGCCATATGGAGGGTGGGAAATGGATATGGTATAAATATGGTGTGTTCGAGCCTCATTGAGCGTAAAAGTGAGGGAAAAAAGACCATATAAGCATGGTACTCGAGTTGAACGGGGAGGAAGAACGGTTTGGTAGTGGTTAAAGAATAGGCCTCTAAGTAATCACGCAATATCTCTATAAATAGGTGATGAAAAGGGTCGCCCTGTGACACATCAATAAGCTAATGAAAAGTAAAATAAGCATAACATACAGGCTCTGTTTCACGAGAGATGAGAATGTAACCAAAAGCACTCTAATGGATGATGGTGGAAGGAAGAACTCGCAAAATGTCTTGTGGATCTCAAGGGTGGAAGGTGGTGTAAGTGAGGACCTAAATGAGTTGATGAAAATTGGAGAGGTATGGGAACATGGTCCAAACATGATGGTGGGTCGGGTGGGATAATTGGTGAGTTGGGTGGGACAATAGGTGGGGAAAAATGATGGAACCCGAGAGTAGGGAACACATACTCATTAGGAGGGTTAGAATAATCCTCAAGATCATCCTGAAGAGGTAATGTATCAAATGATGGAGATATCAACCTAGCCACCAATATTTCACTATTTGTGGTGATGAAAGGGTCTAACGAGGCATTAAGATTCGAGATATATGAATCAACATCAATATCATATCAAGAGATTTGGAAACCATCTTTAATTCAAACTCAGTGACATTGTGTGCACTCGTAGTCATAGTTAACCTATAAGAATGGGGTGCCTCGGGGACATGCACAATGTGCTCAATATGTGTAGACTCGGTACAATATTTTGATATGACGGGTGGGGTAACCTCAAGTGTGGATTATTTTGAATTTTCAAGGTTTGGATCAATCTTACAATTTATGGGTAAGTCAACATAATTGCAAACTTGCATCCCGAACCACCGGATGGACTCAGTTTCATAATTCTCAAGGAAAGTGGGTTGGACACACTCAAAATATTCACAAGTCAACTCATTTCCATCCCCTGCAAGGTAAGAAATTTATGGACTCGTGGGGAAATCCATCTCTCGCTCAGAATCATATTGATGTAATCATTTTTCAAGCCATTGAAGGGCTTGGTTTTGGATCTAAGTTGCTTGCTCTTCTTGGATAATGAATTTTTGTAAGATACTTTTGAGAGAAAATGTGGATTATTGCCGGGAAGTGGTGTATAGTTAAGATGGGACCAACTCATTATTAACACTAGGAAGGAAAGAATACTCATATAAAGTGGGTGCGATGGGATCAAGTTGATCATACATAAGAGGCGATATCTCGTGAGAGACAAAAGGCTGATGAATGTGGTGAGTGTAGTGAGGGTATAGGGTGGGTACACATTGTTTCCACGACGATGGTTGAAAGCTGTGAGGATAGTCAACATATTGTTGGGATTAGTATTGGGTGGGATGATGGAGTGGATTCCCAAATATTGTTAAGTGTATACACTTGTTCCATGGTTGGGTTGGGTTGATAATTAAGAAATGTGCACGCCTGGAAAAAGTGATCGATATGAAAAAAAAATTATATGATGAAGCATTAGAATTGTTGATATTAATCACCGGGGCGGTGGAATGTGAAATTGTTGCAAATATGCAAGAGTCTCAACAGTTGGTGGAGAGAGATGAATCACTTAAGTAGATTATGAAGGTTAGAATTTGTCTCAACCTTAAACCTGCTTTGGGAGGATGGGAATGAGGTGCAGTAGTCCTTTAAGGACGTTTTTCAGGCATGACGAGATGGATATGGGAGAAAATAATTTCTTCAAGTAATATTTTTTTATTTTTTTAAGAGGAAAATGAAGAAAAAATCTATTTGGGTTTTGATATGTTTTTCTTCAAATGAAAAAAAATATTTTTGGGTTTTTATATATAACAAAAGGAATGAAAATATTTTTGATTTTTTTAAAGAAAAAAAAATCAAACCCCAAATAGATTTTTTTCTTCATTTTCCTCTAAAAAATAAAAAATATTACTTGAAAGGGATAAAAATTGACTCTTTGAAACACAATAGGACAGAGCGTAAAACGGAATACCAAAGGATTTAAATTAGACAAGTATAAGAAAAGGACAAGCCCTAACTAGGACATAACCAATTTTTATCTTCAATTGAGTGGTTGGGTAGTCAAATTTTAATTCATTTGTAGGCGAGAAAAACACGGAGCCTTGCACGTCCCCTTGGAAAATGAACTCCTATTTGGCTTTCTAGTTGATTAATTTAAATTATGTAATGGCACGGGTTAACAAGAAAGTGAATTAAGTGAATGATTGAGTGATGAAATCCCAAATCATTTCAATGATCGAATTTAGGCCTTAGGTCCGATTGATTTATCAAACTATTCAAAGTAATACTATGCATAAAATAAACTCACATAGGATCAAATAGTCATATAATGAATGAGTCTCTTGCAGGAGATTCGCGAGTGATGAAGAAATGTAACTCCCACGGTTTGTGTACACGTGGGGTAAAAATCGAGTTGAGTCTGTGGTGACAATTATTATGCAACACAAATAGATATGAAAAGACAAGCACCAAGTAAGAGCAAGGAATGTAAAATGACAATCACACAACAAAGGATGTACGTGGTTCAGCAAAGATGTGCCTACATCCACGGTGGTGCAGCCGGTGTTATTTCTATATACTCCGGAGAGTGATTATAGAGAATACAACTTGTCCTTTTGCCCCGGACCTAGGGTTTTATATATACATGTACATTTAGGTAAGTGGGGGTGATGGATTCCCCCACGTCTTCCATCTCTCCCTATAACCTCCATTAATGGGAACGTGGGAAGAGACCGGATCATATTCAAAATAAGAGGTGGGGGCCCTGGACTTTGGACCGCCAGAATTGGGCTACTCGTTCAGGCCCATGGTCTTAATTTTGGGTACCCACAATTGCCCCTAAGTTTGTTGGGCCATGTTTATGGGCTCAATAAATTTAAATGATTATCCATAATGGCTCTTTTGCAATTCTTCGAAAGCTGTGAAGTTGATTTTGGCGGCACCCGCTTCGTACCTTGTGCACTATGATTAGCAAAATTTGAAGGTTTCTTGGGATAGTCACTTTTCTACCGTCACTTCAATCTTTCCAGCACTTTTCCATTTTCCGTGAGTTCTATCACTTCGTACCTTCTTCTCTCAATCTCCATTCTCATTGCTTCCTTGTCGTTTGGGCCCGTGCTTCTTCATCGTTCGAGTCGATCTTCTATCTTTTAAGTTTCCTGTACCTTTTCTCTGTACTTTCTCTTTGAGTTTGTAGTTTTCTAGGGTTTTCCAATGGCGAAGATTGGGAATAGGTCGGCCTTTGAGTTTAGGAAGTTTTACAACATCCCTGAGTGGGTAGATATTGAGTGTTGTGCCTCCCCTCCTAGAAACGTTAGAGAGATAGATGATGCCCACTGGATCCTCGTTTTGTTGCTTTCTCAAGGGGGACTCACTTTTCCTCCCAATGACTTGTTTTTGCATTTCTTTGGCTATTTTAATATTGTTCCTGCACAATGCTCGCCCAAAGTGTGGAAAACAGTTAATGGCATAGATAGGATAAATCAGTTGTATGGTACTAGGTTAGGGCTCGCCGAGGTCTGTTTTTTCTATTCATTTTCTCGAACTAGCTCTGGTGTCCTCTACCTGAAAGCTACGATCCCTGACAGGGTATTGGTAGTAAATCTACCCGATTACCATAAGAACTACTGGCAAGAAGGTTTCCTTGTTAGGAATTGGCAGTTTTCTCCCCAATTTGAAGGGTTGAGGTCTGAGAGGTTCTCTGTTCTCTTTTATGGGGAAGAATACATAGGTAGACATTACGCTGTTGTTTTAACTTTTGTTGATTTGTGATCTTTCTAACTCTTCTTTGCATTTTCTTCCATAGAGAGGTTAAAGAACTTGGAGCCTGCTCTCAGCGAGGTTCGTCTCTCGGAACTGATTAAGGCTTGGAATATCAGGGAGCCTTTGGGTGACGGCGAGCATCCCAGGTCTGCTGCCTTTCTACTCGAGTACAAGAATGTTGGCTCCAGCTTTATATCAAGGCCTGTGGACAGCATCCCAGAGTTTTATTTTCCCTAAGAGACTGCTACGGATCCTATTCAGTTGGAGGAGGAGGAGAGAAGCTCTGAAAGTGACCTCGCAGGAGCAGTAAGTAATTTGGGTGGAGGTATCTCTGATAGTAGCAGCTCCTCTGATCGTGGGGAGGTCTCTGAAGCTCGAGAGTCGTCGAGCATGTCCAGTAATTCGAGCGAGGAGATGGCTCCTCCCCGGAAGAACCTGATTCGGGATGATGATAATGAAGACCATATGCTTCTCGCTCAGAGGTCAAAGAAACAAAAATCTGGCTCTGGGGCTGTGGCCACTGGTTCCCGATCCTTTGCTCAGGAGCAGGAGAGAAAGAGGAGGGAAGAGGAGCACGTAAGGGAGAGAGAGAGAAAAAAGGAAGAAGAGAAGAAGAAGATGGAAGAGAAGAGGAGGGTAGAGGAGAGAAAGAAGAAAGAGAATGAGAGGGAGGAGGAGAAGAGGAGAAGAGGAGGGAAGAAGCGAGGACGAAGGCCGGGTAGGCCTTGGTCCCGGTGTACGCGCTGCTCGAGGTGGCTTCTGTTGCAATTTCCCCCTAGTTGTCCCCCGCTCTGCTTGAGAGAGTTGTCCTCCTGGCTGATCGCCAAAGGGCAATAGGGTCCGAGAGATTGGCCCTTCAGGCTAGTCAAAGGCTTTCTTTGGTAAGGTTTTTCCCTCCTCTCCCATGTTTTTATGAATTCCCTCATTTCCCTCTTCTAATGTCTTCTTTTTTCTGCAGTTTGTTACTGACTTCGTCATGCTGTATCGTTCACGCGATGAGCTGGTGAAGAAAAATAGCGAGCTGGAGAAGGAAAAAGCTGCCTTGAAGCTGAGGGGCACTGAGCTCGAGGCTAGTTTTAAAGCCATTGATGCTGCTCGAATATCATCCGACCTGGCTTTTGCTACTGCCAATAAGGAGAAAGACGCGGCAGTCAAGGATTTAAAAGAGATGCGATAGGCCTACGACCTGGTTTGCTCGAGCAAGCTTGCTATTGTGGAGGAGAACAGGGAGTTCTCTGAAAAGATGAAGAAGAAGGAGTCTAAGGCTGTTACTGCCAAGGAGGACTCATACAATTCTGGTTGGGCTGCAGCATACGAGGATGCTGAAGTTTAGATAGGCTATATTAGTCGTCTGAACTTTAAGAAGGGTTGGAACAAGGCCCTTTTAGTTGCTGGCGTCAACATCGATTTTCCCTTGTTTGACGAGCATGACCCGGGTTTGAATCCAATCGTGGATGAAGTCCCTGCCCCAGCTGTTGAAGGTGCCGATCCTGTCCCCCAGGCGTCCCCTGCTGATGCTTCCCTGGTTGTGGCGATAAAGATTACCCCTACCGAGGGCAGTGCTCCTTCTGATGCCGACAAGGGGAAAGGGCCATCGACCTCTAGGCCACTCGAGGTTGCTAAATAGTTATTTGCTAGGATTACTTTGTATTTTCAATTTTTTCTGTCTGTAAACTTTCTTTTTACTGTTCGATGTAATTTCAACCTTCATTAATGAAAAAGGCTTCGATTTCTCAGTGCACTGATTTGTCTCTTTCTTTCCCTTGTCTTTCGATTAGTTGTAGTTAATTGAGGTGGATAATTACATTCCTACTACTTCCAAATTGGGTAGGACCCTTGGTCCTAATTCGAGTCCTGAAGTTCGCCAGGCCTTCGTTAAGCTTTGCAAATCCCTTAGATCTAGGAATCAGAAGTATAAGGAGCAATCTAAACTTGTGGCCAAGCTGAAGGACAGGCTCCAGGAGATGGAAGAGGTTGGTGCTTCAGTGCAAGAAGAAGTGAATGCATTTAGAGCAAAGCTTCTCGATGCTTCCGATATCAATCAGGTTGGTGAGATGCTTCAGCAAGAGAATGAGGTTCTGAGGAGAGAGGTCTCACGACTTAGGGAGCATGCTCCGAGCACTGCTCCAGCAGTATTACAGGGTTCCTCGTCATCGCAAGCTAGAGCTGGTCAGGGTGATATTCCTCCTGTGTTGCGGGGTTCCACTGGTCCATCTATTTCGCGAACTGACAGGACCACCAGGAGCCAAAACAAGGAGGTAGAAGAACTTCGAGAGAGGGAAATGGAAGAGCTTCGTGGTGATGTCCAGCGAGCATATGTGATTGCAGCTGGGCTTCAGAGGGACGTTACTCGGATGTGGCACCTGTTCAAAAAAGGTCCTCAACAAGTGTGGGGTGATGGATATGACCAGGGTTAGTCAGATGCTCCAACAAGGTTATCAGAGTTTGAAGAGCTTTCCTTTTTCAGGGGGTGGCTGAGTGCTTTAAAGGAGCTGCAAGTCCCGAGGAACTCAATGATCTGGTATCGCCATAAGATTTCTCCCTCTACCCTGATGCCTAACCCCTTTCGGAGGGATGATCAATGGATCCCCATCGATGCCATCCCTCGGAAATTATTGGAGTCGGATGCGAATGAGGTTGAGGAAGAGTTAGCTCCTGCTCCCAATAACGGACGAAGAGCTCGAGTGGCTGATTATCTCGCTCAGAGGCCTCCCCCCCATTGAGATTTTGCCAGTTGTTATTTTTTTGTATTTTTGATAATGTAAATGCTTTGGGCGAGCTCGCCGACTAAACATGTATCACCATTGTTGTAAATATGATGAATTAATGAAAAGTTTGTGTTTTGGGCAATTTTGCCGACTAAACGTGTGCATCATATTCTTCATATTTTTGCTGTTTTATAATCTTCTAAGTTTTTTTTGTCATGCAAGTGTCCTCCCAGTCCAGTATAATACCGAGATACCATTTTGCACCACTTTACCTTTTAGGTTGTGTCGTCACACTCCCTTAGGACTAAGTGGGGCAATTGGCAAGGACACACCTGGTGTTGGATGCTTTATCCGATCAGGATTTTACTCAACCGAAGTAGGTTTGATTACCAGTATAAAATTTGGTAATATTGCCTAAGGATCCCCTATAGGGCTTCATATATTTCCAGGGGCAATGCTAAGAGGTCCTTCGTGTTTCATAACGATGACCTGAGGAGGGATTTCCCCTGCTATAGTGTAGTGATCAATGTGCCTGTTATTTGGAAAAGGGGTGCGATAAATCTCATGCAGTTGTTGCTTATCAGAATGTAACCAATTAAATAACTTTCATTAATGATAAGGGAAGTGAACTTCTAGCTTCATAACAAAAGAATAAAATAATGATCTAAAAATAGAATCTCTTGAGATTGGCTACGTTCCATGCTCGTGGTATTTCTCTTCCTTCCATCGTTTCCAAGTGATAGGCGCCCTGCAGATCGTCTCTTGTTATCTTAAAGGGTCCTTCCCAGTTTGTACCTAGCCTGTAGTCTGATGGTTTCACTGTGCTGCCTAGGAATTTCCTTAGAACGTAGTACCCAATTCGGAATGTCCTCGGGTTAACCCTTTTGTTGTAATGTCTCGCGAGCTGTTGTTGGTAGCTCGCTAGTTTCACTAGGGCTAGCTCCTGTCGCTCGTCGGCTAGGTCGAGCTCAGTGAGCAATATTGCATCATTATAGCCTTGGTCGACAAGGTTGGACCTCATTGTTGGCAAACCTTCTTCGAGTGGGATGATTACTTCCATGCTATATGTCAGCAAAAATGGGGTTTCTCCTGTTGCTCGCTGAGGAGTGGTTCGGTATGCCCATAGGATGTGGGGTAGTTCATTTACCCATGTGCCTTTGGCTCGCTCCAATCGCTTATTTAATCCATCGATAATAGTTTTGTTGGAAGCCTCAGCTTGTCCATTGCTCTGAGGGTAGGCCACTGAACTGAAGTGGTGTCTGATACCGTGTTCATTACAGAAGTTCTGAAAGGAGCCTCTTTCGAACTGTGTTCCATTGTCGGTGATGATGGTTTTGGGGATGCCAAAACGAGTGATTATATTCCTCCATATGAACCTTATCATATCAGCGTCTCAGATGTTCTCCAGGGGTTCTGCTTCGATCCATTTGGTGAAGTAGTCAGTCGCAACCAACAGATATTAATGATTACCGATGGCGATAGGCAGAGGTCCCACGATGTCCATTCCCCATTGGGCGAATGGACATGGGCTGGACAGGGATTTTAGATCACTGGAGGGTTGGTGGACCATAGGAGCGTGAAGTTGGCATTTCAGGCATTTGCGGACATACACTACAGAGTCCTTTTGCATATATGGCCACCAATAGCCTTCCTTCATTGCTCGAAAGTCTAGATACCTTCCTTCAATATGGCTTCCACAGATTCCTTCGTGAAGCTCGTATAGCACTTTCTCGACATCCCCTGGATGGATGCATTGGAGGTAGGGACCGGAGAAGGATTTCTTATAAAAGTTACCTTCTGGGGATAAGTGAAAGCGAGCAGCTTTGACTCTTATCTGGTGGGTAGTCTTCTTGTTATTTGGGAGCGTGCCATCCTTTAAATAGTCCCTTAAGGGGTCTATCCAGCTGGGGGTTGATCCCACCTGGAGTACCTATTCCACGTTTGGTGGATTGCTGTCGCGGTTAATGCTCGGAAAGTGAGGAAATCGATGGGGATGAATCTTTTTAGGTCGGAGTCAACTGCCGAACTCAGGGCTGCCAAGGCATCACCATGACTGTTTTGCCCCCTGGGAAACTGCTGGACGTTGATCTCTTTAAAGCTTGACATTAGTTTTTTCACTAGGGCGTGGTAGGTTGCCATTCTTTCATCCTTTGCACTGTAATCTCCACTTATCTGATTGGATACTAGTTGGGAATCATCGAACACCTTTAAATGTTTTGCTCCCAAAATATGCGCATTTTGGAGGCCGGCTATTAGGGCTTCGTACTCTGCTTCGTTGTTGGAGGCTGCAAATCCAAGCCTGATTCCTTGTTCAAGGATTGTATTCTCTGGAGTAATGAGGACAATGCCTACCCCTGCCCCCTTTGAGTTGAAGGCTCCATCAACAAACAGTTTCCAGGTTTCCTCTGTTGCTTGATTCTCCTCTTGCCTTATTGGTCGAGATTGGTAGGATGGTTCCTCGCCCGTAAATTCGGCTATGAAATCAGTAAGGATCTACCCCTTGATTGTGGTCCTTGGTTGAAATTGGATGTCAAATCGCCCGAGCTCGACTGACCATTTAGACAGTCTACCCGATAAGTCCGCTTTCCTCAGGATTGCTTTAAGGGGGTGCGATGTAAGGACTATAATAGTATGGACTTCGAAATAATGCTTCAGCTTCCTCGAGTCTACTATTACTGCAAAGGCGAGCTTCTCCAGTGGAAGTTACCTCTGCTCAGCGTCCAGTAATGTCTTGCTCGCGTAATAAACGGGGTGCTGGATTCCGCCAACCTCGCATATTAACGCAGAGCTGACAGTGTGGTTGGAAACGGAGAGGTACAGGTACAGAGAATCTGTCTGTCGTGGTATGATGAGCAGCGGTGGAGAGCTTAAGTAGGATTTGAGCTTGACCATTGCCCGCGAGCAATTTGGGCTCCACTTTACCGTCTTATTCCCCTTTAGAAGCTGGAAGAAAGGCGGGCACCTTGTGTGAGGGGGTTGTACCCTGCTAATGGCATCGACCTGGTCTGGGTTAGCCTCTATGCCTCTCTTACTGACCAAATACCCAAGAAATTTCCCTGACTGGACACCTAAAGAACACTTGCTTGCATTAAGTTTCATTCGGTACTTCCTGAGGATTTCGAAGGTGTTTGACAGGTCTGGGAGGTGATTTTCCTTTTTCTTACTTTTAACGAGCATGTCATCGATGTAGACCTCCATGGTGTTTCCCATCTGGTCCTTGAACATATTGGTGACCAATCGCTGATATGTTGTCCATGCATTCTTAAGCCCAAAGGGCATGACCTTTTAGCAGTATAACCCAACTGTTGTGATGAATGTCTTTTTGTCTTGGTCTGGGGTATATAAAGGGATTTGGTGATACCCCGAGTATGCGTCCAGAAAACTCATTCGCTCGTGAGCTGAAGTGGCGTCTACTGGTTGGTTTATCTTTGGGAGGGGGAAACTATCTTTAGGGAACGCTTTGTTGAGGTTAGTGAAGTCGATGCAAACTCTCCACTTCCTGTTGCTCTTCAAAACTACTATTGGGTTGGATAAACACTTGGGGAATTGTACTTCCCGTATGGATCCTGCATCCAGTAGTTTTTTAACTTCTTTTTCGATCACTTTAGCCTTCTTGGGTGCGGTTCGCTGTGCCTTCTGCGTGATCGATTTAAAGGTGGGATCGACGTGCAACTGATGACAGACCATACCAGGATCGATTCCAGGTAGCTCGTATGGTTCCCATGCAAAAATATCTACGTTGCGTCTTTGCCGAGTTGTCAATTCCTTATGTTCTTGGTCGGTGAGAGATGCTCCAATCAAGAAGACTCTGTTACTGTCGCCATCTCTAGCCGTGACTTCTACCAGGTCCTCTATGACACGCTCGGAGGGGAGGAGCCTGGTCTTCTCTACTCCAGGTCTTTTGTACTTTACTTTTTCTATTTAGAAGGTGTCAGACCTTCTTCAACTTTCTCGCTGGGCTGATCGACCTTCTTCTCTGGCTTTAGTCGGATGGCTTCTATGAAGCACCTTCTTTCCGTCGCTTGGTCGCCGTGGATCTCCATTACTCCTCACTCGGTTACATACTTGAGTTTCTGATGGTAGGTAGAGGAGATTGCCTTCATCGCACGAAGTCATCCCCTGCCGAGGATGGCCTGATATGGCGAGTCAATATCGACTACTAAAAATTCGATCATCTTGGAGACGTTTCCAGCGCGCACCAGTAGTACAATCTTTCCCAGAGGCATAGTTATTTTTCCAGCGAAGCCAACTAAAGGGACAGTAGCTTCCTTTAGGTCGGTAATGCTTAACTTTAATTTTCTGAATAGGTCGAGATACATTACTTCGGACTAGATTCCTTAATCGACGAGCAACTTGTCTACGTCAAAGTTGTCTATTCCGAGTGTAATGATCAGAGCATCATGATGTGGGGTTCTCACTCCCACCAGATATTCATCTGTGAAGACAATATGCTTGTTATAGTTGACGGCATCTGCTCGTCGACGCTTTCCGAACTGCGACTTTGTTGGATTGATCTGAAAAGCCTGCATTACCGTTGTAAGTTTCTTCATCTCCATTCGAGATGAATTTCCTTGTATTTGCTTGGCATCAGATGCCCCGTGAATTACCGCGAACTCATGTCCAACGTCATCCTCGAGTACGTTGTCAGGTCTCGCCTCTCTATTGGAAGCCACTTTCTCTTCCCTTTTCTCCACAAATTCGCTCAAATGCCCAGACTAGGCTAGCTCCTCGAGGTGAGACTTAAGAGCTTTGCAATGCTCAGTCTTATGTCCTCCTTCTTTGTGAAAAGTGCATATTAGAGCATTGTTCCTCTTCGAGGGATCTCCTCCCATTTTCCTAGGCCACTTGATGAATGGCTCATCTTTGATCTTCGCGAGAATTTTGTAAATTGGTTCTTTGAAGACGGTTTTGACCGCCTGGAATGCTTTCGACACATCATTGTTCCCTCCGTTCTTGGAGCCATTTTTGCCCCCGTTCTTTCCTCCTTTCTTCTGGTTTTTAGCTTTGTCACTGTTAACGCAAAAATTCTCCATCTACGAGGACCAATCAGAAAAGGACACATGCCATCCTACATGGTAATATTCGACATCCGAGGAGAGTTGGTCGGCACCCGAGGAGTATTAGTCGACACCCGAGGAGAGTTGGTCAGTACCCGAGGAAAATTAGTTAGCACCTGAGGAGTATTAGTCGGCACCCGAGGAGAGTTGGTCGGCACCGGAGGAGAGTTAGTCGGCACCCGAGGAGAGTTGGTAGGCATACCAACCTAGAAGATCAAAGGATAACTATGCATTTAATGTGCATTAATGAAGATGGCAGCGCATTTAATGAGCCTTAATGTACATTTATACTGTATTAATAAATGACAACACATAGCATACCAAGCAATTCAATAATTAGATTCGTTGAATGTAGACATAAATGTCTACATACAATGAATCTCTTTATCTCCCATCACTATAAATACATGAATCCCCTTAGCCAAAAGGGAAGAAATCCAGGAGATCCGGGGGAACCTAGAAACCCCATACATAAGATACACATCCTTTCTCTCTCTACACCCTATGGTGCTATTGTAAACCCCTGGGAATAAAATAACAGTGGACGTAGGCTTTATTCATAGCCGAACCACTTTAAAAATCTTTGTCTCTTATGTGCTTGATTGGATTTCTTTCATCTAATTATATGTGATCATAAAAATGGGATTCGGTCCAGTTTTTTACATCAACAGATTGGCGCCGTCTGTGGGAATCGTGTTACAAGCGTTGTTCTCCATCAAAAGCTAAGTTTTTATTTTCTCTGCGTATAATCAATTATACATACATATGTTGATTCAATCATGATTTTTATGTTTATATACATAAATTAGTTGTCCAATTTTTATTTATGAAATCTGAAAAAAATTGCATATCTTGATTTCAAAATCATAACTGTTAAAATTAATTCTTGTTGAGAAATCTGTGAAATGGTGGATTTCATAAATCAAAACTTTTGGCTTGATTCTCAAGTTAAAATTTTATATCATGGAATAAATATTTTAAATGATTACATATACCAATATATGTGACGGTGGTAAGATTTGGTAATTTTCATTATAAATTTTGTAAGATCTTTGATGTCTATTCAAATTCCCATCATATTTTTTATCAGAGAATGTGAAAAGGTTAAAGACAATAAAAAATTTTCTCATGGAAATCATGACCCAGATCTATTTTCTTTCTCTTCACGTTTGAGTCTCTTTGCATTCATTTTTATGAACTATATACTTAATTTGGTTCATCTTCCATCTATGACAATAAAGTCAAATTGATTGATTTTTGATATAAATTTGGTAATAACTTCGATCATTCAACATATTTTTATCTCTCCAAATAGGGAATAGGAGAGGATCAATATAAAAAATAATTTTCTCTCACCTGAAAAATCATTACCCACCTCTTGTAAAAGAGGACCAGTGAAACAAATCATGACCATATCAAGACTCTGGGCACAAATTTGATATGTTGGCCCCTCGTTCATCACATTACAGGGTTTCTTTATCGAAATCACACGATATAGTGGATTAGATAACTATTCATTTAATTAAAATTCTTAATGCTTAAATTTTACATCGAATGTTATTTTTCTGATCTAAGGGTTTGAGATATTCTGGTCATCCATCCATATTGTTGGTCGGCATCATCTTGGGCCATCTTTTATTAAAGGGAAGCTTAACCAAACTATTTTTGTTTGTCGAAGAAAAGATGTGAAGATCCATCAGCAATGTTGAAATAATTTTATCCAACTACGAGGTATCTTATTATTGGTCGGAGCCCCATATTGTAGCTCGGTAGAACCAATTGCAGGTCGACGATCATCTACTTCTTGATCGGCGACATCTCATTCTTGTTCGGAGGGTTCAATTTACTGGTCGGCAACTATCCAACCATCCACTTTTTGGTTGGTGACATCTAATGTTGTTCGGTGCTGTCAATGCACCATTTTTGTTGATCGGCGAAATTGCTCAGCTGGTCGGGGACCATTTGCTTCTTGGTCGACACCATATATTCCATAACTTGAGATATCCTTAAATGTTGGTCGGCAACATCCATGCCGTTTGTCGACAGGCGTAGAATCTTGGGGTATTAAAAAATGCGAAGCACCCCAGATATTTCTTGAAACACGAGTTCAGCTCGGGGTCAAACAGGGGGCTTAAGTCTTTTTTAACTTGTGATTACCCCAAAAATATTTTTAAAACCAAGTGATAAATAATTTTCAAACAGCAACTTATACCTGATTAGTTTTTGGAGATTAAATAACTTTAGAAAAAACTCTACGTCTTATTTATGGCGCATATCTAATAAAAATTTGTCCATCTCACACACATTTGGCACAAAACATATTATTTCATATTTTGAAATTTTTATTGCCTTATGCTGATACACATCACATATTGTTTGGCTGAATAATTATTCTCATGATAATAATTATTTTCTCTAGTCTCGACAGGTGCTCGGGCAGCCTATTAAAATTTCATAGGGATGAGATTCAATCCCGATGAAAGCTCTCGAAAAGTAGTATTGCTCAACATCAGGCAATTGTGCCTCGACATATCAACCACCATATATTATTTCATTTTTTGAAGTTAATATTTTTATTTCTCAAGCATATACATATCATATATTGATTGGATGAGTAAATTATTCGCACGACTAATCAATTGAGCCTACACAAATGGTAGAGCAAGATATTAATTTTTACAGGTATAAGACTCAACGCCGACGAATGCTCGAAAACAATCTTAAAC
This sequence comes from Sambucus nigra, assembly GCA_949130495.1. NCBI lineage: Eukaryota > Viridiplantae > Streptophyta > Magnoliopsida > Dipsacales > Adoxaceae > Sambucus > Sambucus nigra. The sequence goes on along the minus strand of OX422209.1, from coordinate 359,641,755 downwards.
CTCTGGAAAGTATTATCATTGCTCAGCATTATGAAATTTCACATTAGCAAGGAACTATATATTATTTCTCTGATCTATGCTCAAGCACGAATTATTCTATATATCCATTCGGATTCATATTCTATATTCATCTCATCATGGAGCTCGACGAGATATTTATTATCATATTCAGCTCCGAGGAAAAGCTACAACAATTATTATATTTCACCCCTAACGGATAGTTGGTCGGGGCAATTCTTATATCTATTCAGGCCCAGATATCGGCTCAAGCACAAATTATTCTATATATCCCTTGGGATTCATATTCTATATTCATCTCAACATGGAACTCGGCGAGATACTTATTCTCATATTCAGCTCCGAGGAGAACTATAACATTTATTATATGTCACCCCCAACAGATAGTTGGTCGGGGTAATTCTTATTTATATGCAGGCCCAGCAAAGTTCTCGGCCATATTCTTATGTTCTGGAAAATATTATTCTTATTCGTCATTATGCAATTATGCCTCGATACGATACTTATTCAGCTTTGAGGAGAATTGCAACATTCGTTGTATTTCACCCCCAACGGATAGTTGGTCGGATAATTCTTATTTATATTCAGGCCTGACAACGTTCTCGGCCATATTCTTATGTTCTGGAAGATCGTATTCTTGTTCGGCATTATATAATTCTACCTCGACAGATCAACGAGGCACTTTATTATTTTTAATTATTCTTTATATCTATTTGGATACATATTCTATTCTTATTTCAGCAATGAGGTCTTCAACATTTATATTATCTTATTCCCAAAAATCTGTTGGTCAGCTCCAAGGATGTCTCCAGCATTTATTATATTTTATTCCCAACAATCTGTTGGTCAGCGCCGAGGAGGTCTCCAGCATTTATTATATCTTATTCCCAACAATCTGTTGGTCAGCGCCGAGGAGGTCTCCAGCATTTATTATATTTTATTCCCAACAATCTGTTGGTCAGCGCCGAGGAGGTATCCAACATTTATTATATCTTATTCTATTCCCAACAATCTGTTGGTCAGCTCCGAGGAAGTCTCTATCATTTATTATCAAAAATGTATTCCTCCGGGAAGTAAAGCTACTTGTATTCCTCCGGAAAGTAAAGCTACTTGTATTCCTCCGGGAAGTAAAACTTGTATTCCTCCGGGAAGTAAAACTTGTATTCCTATGGGAAGTAAAACTTGTATTCCTACGGGAAGTAAAACTATGTATTCCTTTGGGAAGTAAAACTATGTATTCCTCCGGGAAGTAAAACTATGTATTCCTACGGGAAGTAAAACAATATATTCCTAAAAATGCCAACTTATGTTGGTTAGGAAGTAAATCTATTCCCAAAAATGTCAACTCAGGTTGGTTGGAAATAAGAAGCTGTCAACTACAGTTGGTCGGAAACATTTTATGAGTATGTGAAAGCGATCAAACAAAAAGCATTCAAAGTTTACATTCCACACTTGGGGGCTCTATTAAAAATCCAGTTGTTCATTCGGTGGCATATTCTCATAGCATGTCAGATTCAGCCCCAACTAATTAACATTCATAAGTTAATTTTCTTGCTCAGGAGCTAATTTTTCTTATGAAGTTCAGGGGCTATTGAAGTTCAGGAGGCATATTCAGGAGTTATTATGCACATACTATTGAAGTTCAGAAGTCAAATTTAGCATCTACAACACTGAGATCTTTACTACTACTGTCCCGACCAATATTGAAGAAGAAGTTGTATGAAAATGTTTTGAAGTCCACCACTAGCTTGGTACTAATCAGATTGAAGAGTTGGGTTCAAAAGCTAGTATGTTACTTGACAAAGTATTCAGAGAATCATAAATCAGAAGAATCAAGCACGCACTCAGTTTCTCGGCACAGGAGGCAGTTGGTTGGCTAGCAAACCAATCAACATACTTGAAGATTACGACAAGCTACTAGTTGCATACTATGGCATGGCTTCATCCAAATTCCTAGGGGTGATACATAGCACACAGAGTTCCTCAAAAGAAAGATTAGCAACCATCGATCAGCCTGCATCATATGTCGTCCAGGAGATAATGCACTTTATGTTGAACAAATCAAGAAGGTAGATCAAGAATTTCACGAGCACCGAGCAACACTGCAGAATAAATACTTCATCCTTTCAAGTAAACCATCAAGCATGGAGCATTGGGGGCTTCTGTTAACGCAAAAATTCTCCATCTACAAGGACCAATCAGAAAAGGACACATGTCATCCTATGTGTCAATATTCGACATCCGAGGAGAGTTGGTTGGCACCCGAGGAGAGTTAGTCGGAACCCGAGGAGAGTTGGTCGGCATACCAACCAGGAAGATCAAAGGATAACTATGCATTTAATGTGCATTAATGAAGATGGCAGCGCATTTAATGAGCCTTAATGTACATTTATACTATATTAATAGATGACAACACATAGCATACCAAGCAATTCAACAATTAGATTTGTTGAATGTAGACATAAATGTCTACATACAATGAATCTCTTTATCTTCCATCACTATAAATACATGTATCCCCTTAGCCAAAAGGGAAGAAATCCAGGAGATCCGGGGGAACCTAGAAACCCCATACACAAGATACACATCCTTTCTCTCTCTACACCCTATGGTGCTATTGTAAACCCCTGGGAATAAAATAACAGTGGACGTAGGCTTTATTCATAGCCAAACCACTTTAAAAATATTTGTCTCTTATGTGCTTGATTGGATTGCTTTCATCTATTTATCTGTGATCATAAAAATGGGATTCGATACAGTTTTTTGCATCAACTTGGCAGTGAGTTTAGCTTGACCGTTTTCATTTGTACTGAGGCGGGTGACATCTTGCACCTTAGTGAACTTCTCGATGCGAGCCATCAGGTCGTCAATAGTCATAACCTCCTTCTTCGTTAGGGACTGATATAGAAGGGAAGAACTAGGGAGCCTGATTTTGAAAGAGGCCACTGCCACTTCCTCTGCGCAATCCTCGATCTCATTGAATAACTCCCATTGCCTCTTTGCATAGTCTCGGAGGGTCTCTTGAGGTGTTTTCTTCATCGTCAGTAAAGCATCCATCATTTTGGGATGGGAGCTACTGGTAATGAATCGGGTCGTAAAAATTCGGCCAAGGATTTGAAACTCCTGATTGACCGGTGGGGGAGCCTTTCGAACCAATTTTGTGTTGCATCATGCAGGCTCGAAGGAAAAATTTGGCACATTAGCGCATCCCGGTGATTCCAGAGGTTCATGGCCTATCGGTACTCCCTGACGTGATCAATGGGATCAGTCTTACCGTCATAAATCTTGAACCTTGGAATGGAAAATTTCTTGGGGGCTTCTTCTTCCTCAATTTCCCTCGTGAAAGGTGACTTCATCTGGGTTTTGAGAGCTCGCCTAGCGAGTTCTCGGGTCGATCTGTTACCGTGGTGGACATGATGTTGGTCTATCTCCCTGCGGACCAGATTTCGTATGTTCTCGTCGCTGCGAGCAGGGCTCTGGTAATGGCGAGCTCTTCGCATCTGCTTGCGGAGGTCGTCGTCTGATTCGCCTCCTTCGACCTTTTGGGATCCCCGCCTAGGGCCCCTTCCTCGGCTGCGAGACTTGATCGCCTGAGGGCTAGGAGTGCGGTATGGACGTGTCCTGTTATCAGGACGAAGCTCCCTCTCCAGTTTTTCCAGTCTTCTTTTTAAGCGAGCATTCTCAGCCTCGTATCTGCGAGAAGACTCCCTCTGATCGTGGAGCCTTGCCTCGTATGCGTCAATCAATCTGGATATCTGTATGGACCTCGCTGGTCCTTGGCTCTCTTCTGAGGATGGCCTTTCCAAGCGAGCCCTCTGATCTGAACGTCGAACTTCAGACCTAATCTTGCGAGGAGCAGGTGGTTCTTGAATATCCCCTGCCTGGGGGGCATTGCTGCTGTGACCAGACATTTTAAACTCCTTTCTTGGTGTGGACTCTTCTCAGGGAAAGATGAACGCTTCCCACATACGACGCCAATTGTGGTGACAATTATTATGCAACACAAATAGATACGAAAAGACAAGCACCAAGTAAGAGCAAGGAATGTAAAATGACAATCACACAACAAAGGATGTACATGGTTCAGCAAAGATGTGCCTACGTCCATGGTGGTGCAGTCGGTGTTATTTCTATATACTCTGGAGAGTGATTACAGAGAATACAACCTGTCATTTTTCCCCGGATATATACATGTACATTTAGGTAAGTGGGGGTGATGGATTCCCCCACGTCTTCCATCTCTCCCTATAACCTCCCTTAATGGGAACGTGGGAAGAGACCGGATCATATTCAAATTACGAGGTGGGGGGGCCTGGACTTTGGGCCGCCAGAATTGGGCTACTCGTCCAGGCCCATGGTCTTAATTTTGGGTACCCACAGAGTCGACCAAGGAAAAATTTCTCCTAAACTTTAGTCATCCTCGGGTGTCCTATGGACCTAAAATAAAAAGGCTTATAATCCACTCCAATGACGTTCGTTCTCTATTTTGTCACATTTTTCTTTTTCCCCTTTTTAGTTAGTTATTACTAATAATTATTATCCAAATCACCAAAAATAAATGTACAAGGCATCGGTAGTCCTAATACAATTAATCTAATGAACTATACAAATGAGAAACTACTAAAAATTATTTTCATATTTTAAAACTTGTCTTTCATAGGTTTTTGATTTATCTAAAATGGTGAACTAATATTAAGTAATAAAAGTGAAAACTAGGGTATAATATCAAGTGTGAAAATGTATATGAGAGAAGTCAAAGAGTGGAATAAAATATTTTATTTATCCTTAGTTTCCTATTTTTTCAGTTGAAATTCCCAATATAAATATTAAAGTCACTGCATAACTCTCGTTACTACTGGTGATTTTAATAATTATATTTTTAAAATACTATTACTTTACTTTATTAAACTCTTTGAAATGATTATTTAAAAAAATTCTAATAATTATTCTACTATGAAAAAATATTTAAAGTCATTTTTTATCATGAAAAAATTAATGTAGAGTGGGATAATGATAAGATACAAAATATAAGTTGAGAAAAGTCTATCTTTAGCTTAATTTCAAATACATTTTATATTCTGAAACTATTATTTTCTCTCAAAAATAAGATCATACTTTCTCAAGTCGTGAACAAAAAGGATTAAAGTAATAATAATGGTATTTAAAGGGGCATAATAAATAATTAATTATTTAACTAAGATTTAGGAATTAAATCCATCATTCCACCCCTTGAATTTTAGCTAATCACTAGCATGCAAACCTCAGGATACGGGGTTGTATTTTCAAAAGAAATTGTTGAGATAAACACTAAAAATACATGGAATTTTTTCATGAAATCATATATTTTTTTAATTCATTGAAAAATAAATTCATACGTAAAGAAATATGCCAAACATAACCCTAAATGATAAAAAGATAACCAAGTGAAGTAATAACTCCAAAATTCTAAAAAAAAATGACCTTGAGTAGCACCCATTTCTTTTGTAACTAGCCTACATTTCATTGGGAGTCGTCGCTTCCTCATTCATCTCCTTCAATCGTTTCTTCATCTCATCTAGTTCCTAAAACCCATATTTAAAAAATATAGGGTTTGCATTTTACAAAAAAATGAGTTTCATTGTGATGCCATATCCTGAAAATTAAGAATACATATTTTCAAAAAATAGTAAGTAAATGCAAACAGGTGTATAAAAAAAATCATACAATCAGGTGTATTAAAAAAATTACAAACAGCTAATGGGATAAATCTTTGGTTCCAATCTTTAGTTCATACAAAACAGTAAATCCATTTGAAACTCATATCAAACTTAAGGTATATTGAAGTTTAAGTAAATATCTCCACAATTGAACAATTCAAGAACAAACCTTTTAAAAATCTATAATCAGGTCGTTGATCGAAAGTTAGTGAATGGTAATGAAGAGTTGATCCATAATCAACTCTTTTAAACCCTGCCATGGAAGGCTACAAAGAGTTATCACATTAAAATAGTTTTTAACAAAGATCCCGTAGAAAAACACTGATGTAACATCTAATACACCAAAAATAAATATTCCAATAAAATTTAGTCTCAGAGAGAGAGAGAGAGAGAGAGAGAGAGAGAGAGAGAACAGAAAAATTGAGAAAAACACTATAAAGAGGCATACCTTCCTCTCAATAAATATAAAAGTATATGCGCAACAGACTCCAAACCACCCCTCTGGATTGTTCAACAAAGAAGATGCTAAAGGAGGTGAATCATATGCCTACTTTTCAGTACCAATTTCAAAAAAATATACAAAAATAAAAAGGAAGAAAACCATCATTCTCATTTATTCCAAGATGAGTTTTGTAACTTGTATGTCATCATGTTCTTGTTAAATTTTTCTTCTCCCTATACAGGTCAACGATAACGAACATACGATAGTGTCCTTTATGAAAAATGTAGTTACAAAACAAAGATTACTTCTTCAGACGTGATACAATTTGATGGAGTAGGACTAATAACTTATTCAAGAATAACTATGAAGCTCAATTTTCTTAAACTCTGAATGAATCGTTGTGTCTGGTCTCTTCGAGATCGAGAAAATCGTTTATGTTTCCTTTTTCGTTTTTCTTGTTATTTGGAACGCCAGATTTGGAGATGTGGGACATTGGTGTGAAATCCAATTAATAGATCACTTCTACAAAATGGTGTGAATTCCAAAATATGAGTCTTCCTTTGGACATACCTTTTCTTTATACTTACCTTTGTCATCTTTGCCGTTTTTACAGTTATATCATTACTATTACCACAGTTATCCCATTCTTCTGAACTCGCCATTTCAATATTTGATCAACTGTTTTCCATCCTTGTCAGCCGCGTTGAGATGATCTTCAAGTTTAGTATTTTCTCAATTTGAGCCATTGAGTCATCAATGTTGTTGGCTAACTTTTTGGTCGATGATCTTTGCTTATTACGGGATAAATTTGAGAATGAGATGCACAAACGGCTGTTACAGGTTAATGTTAGGAGAAATGGGTCATTTGCTTTCGTTGGGAAGAGGAAAGGAATTTGGGAAAAATAAGATTAATTGGTATTAGAGAGAGACGACAGTTTTTGGGAAGTTTTAGAGTTGCAAATAATAAAATTAGGTTTTTTGGCTTTAGTCTCATCTATAAAGATGTATTTAAAGTCCATTTCTATATGTTTTTAGAATTGTAAAAAGTTTCATAAACACCCAAAACTGCCTATAACTTTCTCATAACCACTCATTCTTCTTTTTGAAGACAATGACACTTATCCCATATAGGACCAACAACTAAAAAAAATAAAAATGTTGGAATGGTGACAAATAAATCATTATAAATAGGACTAAATACATAAGATCCCAAATGTGAGAGACGTGATATTTATTATCAAGTCTCTTGAACACTAAAAATATCAGTTCCACCACAAATATGAGAAGAAGAGTACTTTTGTATTATCAAAATGATTCACAAAATATTGTCTCCAATAATCTGAAAACACACCCACAATAATATAAAATACCCACCCTCACTCAATATTTTTGCCTCACTATAATCACTCACACTCAACAATTTGAAAATATGTCCTCTCAAATGTGTCTTTCTCACTCAACTCATTGAAAAAATATAAAAGAAAAAAAAATCAACACTACTATTTCTCAAGGTTCTAAAAAACGCGGGGCGTGATCGAGGCGTGGAGGCCAAGCCTTAGAAGCCTAGGCGGGCCTTGACGTAAAAAGGCGTTTAGGCCTTTTTAATATATTTTAATATTTTTTAACCATAACAAGGCTATTAAAATACTAAAATCGTACATATCATAAAAATATGTCTGAATATTTGCAAATAAAAATATTATTTGATTATTTTGGATGAGATAATGGTCCAGTTTGCAAAAAAATCTTTAAAAGGCGATATCATTTCACTAAATCATTGTTGTTTTTAGAGAAAAAGTACGCCTTAAGGGTTTTACCAAGCATAAGGCGTCAAAATCTTAAGGCGGAGCGTTTCTCCCAAGCCTCAAGCCTAGGCGGATTTTTTAGAACAGTGCTATTCCTAAAAATAACACTACAACTACTCCTAACATGAGCTACCAAAACTATGTCCATAACCTCCTCTAATGCAACTTCAGTCTCCAATATATATACACACGCTAGAGAAAGCAATGGGGACTAACTATTTTTTTTTTTCTTTTTGGGAATCTGGGTTCAAATGGTGTCTGTAGGGGGCTCGAAGATAATATCTTAATTGGAGATAAGCCTCCCAAGGTAATAGAAAAGACTTAAAGCAACGAAGTAGCATGAAGACCTCGAGACAACTTAGTGTGGCAGCCCAACGAGGAGATTGGCCGATACAACCCACCCTTTACTTCCTGTTTGTTATTTAGTTAAATTGTTAACATTGATTGTAATGATGTAATAACTTTAGTATTCAGTGTGAGGTCAAACGGTACTCGCGAGAGACTAGCCTTGGCAGGGCTTGGGAGAGCTTACATGCTCTATCGAATGACCTTTACGTGAGAACTTCAGAGGGATTTGGTCTAGAGGATTGAGAAGTGAGACAATGCTAGAAGTGGGGCAATGTTACGCCCTGTCCTAAACATATTAGATACACCTGAAAAATCACCGAGTAACCTCTCACCATGGAAGCTTGTGCGAAGTAGCCTTGAGTTCCATCATTTATTGATCCTTGAGCCAAAAAGTACCTTACCTAATGTCACCTCTACTTTATGTGATTTCACTAGCTAGCTAGTCATCGTCAAATTCAAACTCGAGTAAACCGATGTGGTACTGGGGATGTCAGACAATTTGGTGAGCCACCTCTATGGTGATAGTACTCTGACGCACAGTGGTTAGGCAAAAGTCATGTCTTGGCATTTAATATCTTTGACGTAGAGTTGACTGATCCATCATGCATTTAATGTTTGTGACGTAAAGTATGAGGGGATGTCTTTTCACAACTATGAAGGACTGAGCCATCTCGGGAGTGGTGTCGGGTATATTTATTGGCCTTAACCACTTCTGAGAGAGAGAGAGAGAGTTCTTTCTAGAGATTATTTATAGAGAGAGAATACATATTAGAGATAAGTTATTGCAAACTAGAGTTCTTGCTCACCCACCACTGTCATTTATTGTGAAGCTTTTAATAGCTAACTAGAGATCTTTAAAAGGTTGTTGGTGTATTGGTTGCCTGCCAAGGTGTATCTAAAGTGCTTACTTCTCTCTCACTTTAAATGAGTTACTTCAGAGTTCCTTTTATTATTGTTTTTTGAGTTATACATGAGAGTACTATGAGTTCAATTTGAATGTTTATCATATATAATATTGTGGGTTACTTATGCTTATTGAAGAGTTTTCGGGTTATCATTTATCACTATACATATAGGGGTTACACCTCAACTAGTATTACCATACTCCCAGGCTACAAGGGGACTACCCTCTTATATTTGGCGACTTCGTTGGGGAGGTATTCTCCTAAAAGTATGGTGCAAATAACGTTAACTGTATTATAGACTTTGACGATACTCAACGTAATGAAGAACAAGCTTTGAGGGAGCTTGAGGCTACTAAGGACGGGGTTACTCGGGTAGAGGTGACCCCAATTCAAATGACAACAAGCGTCTCGGGGGTGATGCAAGCTTCCACTAGTGTCAAGATGGGACCAACAAATATGAACCTCCTCATGGACAAGTTCCTCGAATCCTTGCAAATCCCGGTTGTTGTAATGGTTTTGGGTGGGTTTGACCCCAGTTCCTTCGTAACACCAATGGAAACTCCTATAGCCCCATTAAGCACAGCTCCAATGGGAGCTGACCCACGAACACAGTTCCCACCCCTATCCCAATGGTGGGCATCCCGAGTGTAAGGGGCATTCCTCCTATGGTCCCTCATCCCATTACTCCAGTAGTCGAGAAAACATATGCATATGCCTTAGAAAAAATTAAAAAGGAGATTCATAAGGAGATGTTGAAAATGATAGCAGCTTCCTCGTAATCAGCGAGTGAGGTAGCATCGGTGTATGATGATTTTTACACCCCTTATCCCCAGGAATACAACGATGAGCCTTACCCAAAGGACTACATTCCTCCCATCTTTGACAAGTACACGGGTAAAGAGGGGAACCCGAAAGAACATATCAAACGCTTCATTGAGCATCTAGAGGCTCACTACAACAACAAGAAGATTAGGTTAAGGGAGTTTTCCAAATCCCTAATTGATATGGATTACACCTGGTACTCTCACTTGGCACCTAAAAGTGTCTCAGCGTGGGAGGAAATGCATGTGTTGTTTGTTCAGAAGTTCTTTCTGGCAGAAGATGAGTTCTTACTGACCTAGCTAGGCAGGGAGAAGCAACGGCCAGGGGAGGAAGTGGTGGAATATGTTCGAAGGTTGAGGGGGAGGTCTCTCGATGTAAGAGAAGATGCCAATGAGTCATAACTCCTTCAGAATTATGATAAAGGTTTTCTCCCAGAGTACATCTGCCATTTTATTAACGAAACGCGCGAGGGAACTTTTGCGACATTTTTGAAGGCAACAAGGAATATATCATTGGTTGTTCTGCCAAATCTCGTTGTGGTGCCTGTGATGTTGAGGCAGTCGATACAACCCTTTGTGACATGGGGCTATCCCCCATGGGTGGGCTACGCCGATGGGGGAGAAGGGGCTAAGCAATCAAAGAAGGATAAGAAAAAGAAAGTTTAGTAGAGACAAGGAGGATCCACCCCACTACCCTACACCGTTGAAGAAGCTATCAGCCATTACAACACCATGGTCCAAGGTGGAATGGTGTAAGAGCCTAAGGTCATTCCAGCGATTGAACCAAACGTTGAGACAATAGCTGATCCCAAGTATTGCCAGATCCATCAGAAGGTGGGCTATGGGTACTCTGCAAATCCCTCTGGCGAACGTAAATGCCAATCCCATGCCAGTACATAGGGCCAACCATGTAGTTGCTTATGATGAGGAGGCTGAATGGGAAGCGAGAGAACTGGAGATCAAAGGGGAAGAATTTGAAGATGTATTAGAGGACTGTACCAGGGGGAATTGCTAACGTAGTGATAACTTAAGATAAAGCTAGCACGAGGGATATAAAAGACGTATACAATCTGGAAGGGGAGTAGATGGATCAAGGGGTAGAGTGTCAGGCTGTTTCACAGGTGGAGATCTAAAAGAAGTCATCCCTTTCGCATCAACAAATATTTTTCTCCACATCGAATCACAACCGGATCCCATAGGTATTGTATTCTAAATTTTTTTTTATTTTTGTACTTTCAATGTTTGATTAATCAAATATCCATGGCTTAAAATTTTTATTTCACATTTATTGATCCCCGTCAATTGGTTTCAAAGCCTTTGGTTTAGATTAATCATCCATTAAATAAATACATTTTGTCCAAACTTGAAACCCTATTTTTTTATATTGTGGAATGGTCTAACTATATGTATACTTTCGTATTAACATGGTTTTGCAGAGATTATTGGTGTATATCCCTTCCATCATGCCCGCTCATTATTTTTCAATGTGAATGGATCCTGCGGTGGTTTATCCGTAGTTTCTTCTTGATTCGATATGGATGTAATAATTGAAGTTTGTAATTATTTCTATTCGATGTATTTGGAGGCAATTGAGGGAGAATTTAATGTTTATATTCACTTAGAATCATGTATTAGGATTCATTTAAGTTTTTAAAAAAGTTGTATAGAGTTTATTAAGGTTTGGATGGGCTATGGAGGTTCTTGAATGGAAAAACCAAGAAGAAGAATAACTTGGCTCCTACAGGTCGTTCAGATCGATTTATCCCCAAATTAATTTGGTCGTCCGATGATCTAATCAGGAGCCCCGACCTATCGTTGACAGAGTGGTGTTTTGGCCATTTGGGGTGTTTTTTGATGGTTTCTCGCGGTGGTTCTTTACCAGAATATTTCCAAACCATGGAGGATCATATTTCAGTGATCAAGACCCTCAATAACTCTTGTTTATGATCAAGTTTACTTTAAGTGTACTCTTTGTCAAAAGGAAGCCTTCTACAACAAGGACTCTTATACACGAAGATTTGTACTTAATGTGGAATTCTAGGCCATTATAGAAAAGGTTTTTATATCTTTTTAGTTTTGCTGTAATTATTTAATTATTTGTGTGCATGTCTCTCTATTTATTTTGTTGCATAACTTGCGTGCTAATTAATTTGATAATTCGGAGACTCCAATTTTATGGACAACGTGGATTATTCATTTTGAGACCAGCCTAAATCACCGATTTTCTTTGAATTTATGTTGTGTTTTATTATTTTCTAAATTGAATTAAAATCGATGTAATTAAATTTTAAGTTGTGACTTCAATTGAGATCTCCGGATTATTATTTTTACAAAATCTATATTAATTTTTTTATTATAAGAAAAATTAAAATGTGAGATCAAGATATTTATTTCGCACAAGTAAATTTAGAAATTACCAAGGATTAAAATTCGGTCTTTCAGAATTGAATAAATATTTTTTTTTCTAAAACCATCAAAGTTTTAAAATAGTAAGTGGAAAAGGGGTTTCAACATAAACCCCACGGTATCCTTCGGTAATTTAATTAATCAGGTGTGATTAATTCCTCCTGTCATCTCATTTGGTCCCCTAATGAATGGAATTAATTAGAGCATAAAGGATTTACTACGGCTCTTAAATGATAGTTCTGAGATATAGAATGAGAGTGAGTTCGATCCTATTAATGTCGAAGTTCATCATGAGTAGATTCTATTTCAAGGAATGAACCGGTGGTACACACTTAGACATAATTAGTGATATCCTCCCTAACGGAGTCATTGCCATTAATTGTTGGACCAAAAAGTCATTGGTTATTCAATTATGTTGGACAAAAGATCTTGAATTGTCATGGAGCATAATTGAAGGATGAAAGTTTATCTAGATCAAAGCAGGGCGATTGAAGCTCCCAACTATAAATCTCACTTCACAAGGGAACTAGGATGTCAATCGAGTTTTAATTCAAAATTGTGGTGAGGGAGCCACTTTAAAAATAAAACTTATTTAAATTATCATATGTTATTTTGAAATTAATTCACTTTTCAAAATTTATGATTCTCCAAAAATAAAATGGGATCATCTTTCAACCAACTTGATTTGATCTTAAAGGATAGAAAATTAATTGGCATGAACTATATTGACTAGAAAAGAAACTTAGATATTGTCCTAACTACTGAGGACTTTAAGTTTGTTTTGAGTGAGACCTTCACTGCCAAGCCCGAGGAAGGGGAACCCGAAAAGGATATCTAAGCCCACTAGAGGTGGCAAAAGGTTGATGTAATACCCCGTAATTTTATTGATATTTATTTAAGTGATTAATTGAATTAAATGAGAATAAATTGGAAATTAATCCGAGTATAAATACTAACGAGATGTGAGTTGGTATTTGATTATAATGTTAAAAATTTATTATTTTCGAATATGTATGGTAATACATGAGTATTGATGATACCTAAATTGTCACAAGATAGATATACGGCAATTTGGGAAGTTTAGTCGGGACGCGCGTGTCAGTCGCGTCAGGAATGTAATTATTTGAATTAAAAAGTGAATTTTATTTTTATCAATCGAATGGTCATTTTAAGCACGCCAACGAGTCCGGAAGGGTCGAAATAGTTAGAAACACTAGCTGGGGGTTTAGTTTGGGTCCCGGGGCATTTTTGGGCCATACCGGAAACTTAAAAGGGTATTTTGGTAATTTTAAAAATATGGGAATTTAAACCAACGAATTTTAGAGGTTTTTTTTTATATTATTTATGAACCCACTAAGCCCATTATCAACATTAGATAAGTTATAGGGCTATGGGAGTTATAGGAGAGTTTGAAGAGGTTCCTAAAGAAACCTCCAACCACCATCTTCAACCTTAAGAGAAAATCTGTAGAGAAAGGGGAGAAGAAATCAACATTCATTCACCAACATCAATTCTGAAGAACAACCTAAGGCAAGTAATTTGATATTCTTAGTGCATTGAATATTTCTTCCATGTTTAGTGTAGGAATTATCTTATCTTGAAAGTTTTGAAGAAAATTAATGAAATTGTTGGAGAAACTTTAAATTTGGGTTAGGATTTGCATGTAGAATGATGATGGACTAATTTAGTATTCGAAGAGTTATATATGATGATTTAAAAACGGATTTATGATGAGTAATTGGGCATAATAAAAATTATGGGTTCATGTTCATAGGGTTTGGGGAAATATTTGGAGATTTATATTAATTCCATGATGATTTGTAAGATTTGACCCCTAAAATATGTTAAGGAATGATCTAGGGTGAATAAAAATAGTTTATATACGTTAAAACATAAATTATATGGTCTTAGGGTGGATTTAGAGAAGTGAAGAATGAAGAAAACGGACTTGGAAATTTCTGGGCTGAAACTGTCATCTCGTTAGAAGACCTGCCCAGGTCGTTCGAATGACCTCGTTCGAACGAACTTCTATCGAGATGATAGTATCCCTTCTAACGAGTTGGTAGTTAGTTCGAAGCCTTTCGTTCAAACGAACTCGTTCGAACGGGATTTCTAACGAGTTGACAGAATGGCTTTTTTTACCTGATTTTATTTCTAGTATCCCGTAGACTTATTTAAACGGTGAGATAACTTCCCTTATTAACTAGTGAGTGTAGTTGTGGGATTTGGGATACATTGAAGAGTCAAACTTACTATCTTATAGAAAACCAGATGACATTTGTTGATTGGGAAGCGAGTACTTAATTATGACGTGAGAAGAGTTGATAACTTTAAGACGTATAAACCGGGGACTTGTGAGTTGTATAACACTTAATGTTGGTATAAGAACGAGAAGTATACCATTAATAAAATATTGTGATATCTAAGATGTGTGAATGCTTAGTGTATGAAATTATCTGTGTATAACATACCTACCGTACTTGCTATCATGGGAGGTCGGCGTTCGATCAGGGCCATCTAATCTTTGTGTGCCTTCGGGGGAATTTAGATTGGTACCTCGAGGACATAGGTCAGAAAAGGACTTATTGAGAAGTTAATAAGTCTGCTGATCATGGGAGCGTAGGTATGTGCGTGACCCATGTGATGTGAACTACGTTCGCCTCCATTGTTTGTGATTGTTGTTTAACGAAACGATTCCTGAGAGATTCGGAATACGTGGTCCTTATGTACGTGATGTACCGGGATTGGATAGCAGAGTATGTGTGCACCGCAGCTTAGTTTCGGGGTGCTAGTATTTTATATTTATAATGAGAATAATATACTCTTAACTGAAATGAATTGTCATGAATAAATGTGAGTATTAATAATAGCAACAGTTTATGAAGTGAAAATGGAAAATCTCTAGTAATTAGTAGTACTAACATGGGATACTGTGTAGCAAGTCATAACACTCTGTTAACTAAAAGTTGTTGGGAATTGAATTGGATATCTTATAGAAATGTTAGATTTTAGTATCGGACTAGTTAGATATGGGAACAAATACAATGGGTATGGGTACGATAGGAGTGCACAATTAGTTGAGAAGTGAGGAACTCATGTGAGTGCACACACTATCATGTACTTTATATTCATTGTTTAATGATATTAAACACTTGCAAATTTTTAAATTATTTTCACAATCGGGCTCTGACCCGTTTTCTTTCAAATCTATTTTTGTAAAAAAACATTTAGGTGCCCAGCCACAAGGACACCATGCTTAGGAGTTCTATTCAGGTGACGTGCTGTAGCTGCTGTGGAAGTTACAGGATCTTGACAGTAGACGCCTCCATTTCCGATCTTGACTCCATTATTAGATTTTATCATTTGTTGGGCATGTTGCCCCATTCCTTTTAGAGGCATCTTATTTTTCAGTTATTTCAGACTTTGGGTTGTAATAAATTTAGTGATGCAGACTTGGTATTTATTTATTTCAGTATTCAGATTGTTGTGAGGAGTATTCCTCCAGACTCATTATTATTTGGTAGTTATTCTATTGTGACCATATTGTGGTGGTTATGTTAGCATTTCATAATTTACTTATTGTATGTTAATCGGATTTAATTAAAATTGACAACTCACTTTTTAAATATTAGGTGGCTAGTAATTGTTAAAACGTTTTCGACAGTGATGCTATGAACTGAACCAACTTGGCATTTTGTATTAAATTAATAAAGGAGTAGCTACCCAGTATTTAATTAGTCGGAGTATCACAGTTGATCATATGACTCATTGTTATATTTTGACCTCTGTGAATAATGTGTTACATCACTAGCATCAACATATGTCCACTTCTTACGACATGATTCTGAACCTCAAGGATATGTTTCAGGATCAAAATCTTGCCACAAGGGTATACGTTATGGCAAGGCTGGTCAACATTAAGATGCCTAAAGGTACTCCCGACGAGAAAATGTTATTAAGATGATGTCCATATTGGGTGAACTGGAGGTGCTTGGATCTTAAATCGATGGAAAAATCTAAGTTGATTTCATGCTCCAATCACTACCGGAGTCCTTTAAACATTTTTGTCTAAATTATATCATGAATAAATTTGATTACTGTATGGAGCAACTACTTAAGGAACTCTGCGCTGCAGAGAGTATCCTGAAAGGTTAGAAGAAGAAGAAGAAGAAGAAGAAGAAGAAGAAGAAGAAGAAGAAGAAGAAGAAGAAGAAGAAGAAGAAGAAGAAGAAGAAGAAGAAGAAACAAGAAGGACAAGTCTCAGGGACAATTTAAGGTAGTCAAATGAAACTTTAAGCCCTAGGGTGTAGGTAAGAAGCTAAAAGGCGATTGTTACATCGATAAATAGGAAGAACACTAGAAGAAGCAATGTTCCATCTTCTTATCTCAAAAGAATGGAAACGATAATTATCCTATATCATTGAGATATGTTGCGTGGAAAAATCTATCAGTACTTGGTGAGTATATTTGGGAGTCACTAAATCATGTTTTTAATTCTTTGTAGGGATTCCAGGTAACTAGGGAGCTCAGTGATGAAGAAATATTTATGTTTATGGATGATCATCACAAGGTTGCTACAAAAATTTAATTTCAGTTTCTAAGCATGTGCTGAAGGGTTACTTAGATTGTTTTAATAAAGGAGTTTTTATTAAAAATGGAAAATCTCATATCTGTTCTTGAACGCTGGAAAATGATCTTTTTTATTATAAGACATGTCGCACCACTGCTACTTAATACTAAATTTAATAACTCAAATGGAAATAACGTAAAGAGAAAGGGGCCTTCTAAGTTTAACCAAACATATATGATCACTTATTATTCGGTTATATCAATTTAAAAAATGATTTAAATGAACAATTGAGTTCATTAGAAGTGAAAAGTTCATTTACGGCTAAGGTGTATATGGCCAAAAATGTAGTGGAATTAGTTCATTCTAATTTTTGTGGACCTATAAATATCTGTGCTAGAGGTGGTTATCATTATTTTATCACTTTCATCAATTATTACTCGAGATATGGATATGTTTATATTATGCACCACAAGTTTAAAGCCTTTGATGAGTTTAAAGTGTATAGGGTTAAGGTGCAGCGTAGGCACAGTAAACTAATCAATACTCTACGATCTGATTGTTGAAGGGAGTACCTCTTAGGAGAGTTTAGATAACACTATCAGGATTGGGTATAAAATAACCCAATTGTCTACGTTGGGCACTGCACAGCAAAATAATGTAGCAGAAAAAAGGAAAGTGAATCTTTTGGATATGATTAGGTCCATGATGACTTATCCAGATCTATTATATTTATTTTAGGGGATTTTAACTAGAGATGTCAATATATGTTTTGAACTTAGTTCCTTTTAAATATGTCTCAACGACTCCATCCGAATTATAAACTGGGATCAATCGTAGTCTTGTACATATTCGGATATGGGGTTGCCCGACCCACTTGTTGAGAAAGGAGCTAGGGAAGTTAGAATCAAGGAAGAATGTATATCTCTTTGTGGTTTACCCTAAAGGAACCGAGGGTGGTTAATTTTATGACCCTAAGGACATGAGAGTATTTGTTAGAACGAGTGTTAGGTCCTTAGATGAAGATTATATATTTGACCACAATCCCAAGAGTAAGATTATCTTAAAAGTGCTAAGAGGATAAGAGAAAGAAAATACTTTGGGACCACCCATATAGGAAGAAATACGACCGGATCTCTATAGTACACAGCCTAACGGTAGTGGGAGTATTAATGAGGATTAGGATTCACGTGTCACTTATACTGGATAACAAGTGGAGCCATGTTGTAGTGGTAGGGTTAGGCATTAGCCTAATAGGTTACTGTATTTGGGGGAGCAAGCCGCTGAAGTCTTAAGGTAATAGAACAAGATCCGAGTACCTATGAAAAGGCAATCCAGGATAAGGATGACATGCTTTGGCTAAAGTATATGGACACGGAGATGGATTTAATCTATTCAAATCAAGTGTGGGAACTTGTAGAATTGAAAGATAGGATAAATCCCATTGGGTTCAAGTGGATCTGCAAGTGAAAGAGAGGGGTAGACGGAAAGGTGGAAACCTTCAAGGCACGACTTATGACGAAAAGGTTCACTTAAAAAGAGGGGATCGATTATGAAGAGACCATTTCACCAGTAGGCATGATTAAGTCTATCTATATAGTCTTACTAATTGACGTGTATCTTTATTTCGATAATTTTTGGACGTCAAGGCAGCATTCTCGAATGGAAATCGTGATGAATGCATCTATATGGTGCAACCCATCGGATTCATAGCAATGAACCAAGAAGCAAGGTGTGCAAGCTTAAGAAATCCATTTATGGACTTATCAAGAATAAAGGTATTAGAATATTCGATTTGAACATGCAATCAGATATTTTGATTTTGATCAATGTTTGATTGAAACTTGTGAGTATAAGAAAAATAATGGAAGTGTGGTGATATTTCAAATACTTTACGTAGATGATATTATCCTCATAAGGAATGATATGGGTGTGTTGTTTAGTATAAGAGTATGATTTTCTAATCAATTTGATACAAAGAACTTAGGAAAAGCCAGTCACACCCTAAGGATCAAGCCTCTGCAAGATAAAAAAAAATAGGATGTTGGGGCTTATACCAAGCTACCTACATCGACACTGTTCTCATAAGTTTTAGAATGCAAGATTCTAAGAAAGGGTTTCTCCCTTTCAGACATGAATTTTTTTTTTATCTAAGGATCAGTGTCCTAAGACACCTGATCAGATAGAGAGGATGAGGAATATAACTTACACTACTAGAAAAATAACAATTAAGGACAACTAATTTGTTGTCCCAAAATGCCACTTGTTATCCCCAATAGTATTTAGGACAGTCATAAGGATATGACGAGTTGTCTTTTCAGGTAGGTGTCTTAAAATTGTAAAAGGACAACAATTGTTGTCCTTCTTGAGTTTTTAGGATAGAAGAAAGTCGTCCTTTTAGCTCTATCCTTTTAAATCCAAATACTACTATATGTTTATAAGGACAGACGTTGTTGTCCTTTAAAACAGAGTATTAGGGACATAATTAGTTGTCCTAAATATATTTTGGTGCCAAATTACCATTTTAAAAGACACTTGTAGTTGTCCTAAAAGATGAATATATATATATATATATATATATATATATTTTATAATTTGTATTGTAGTCAGTCTAAATTCAATTTCTCGTATAATAAAAGTAAATTAAAAAACCAAAAACGCGAAGTCATATTATACCAAAATTTAACCTTTAAAATAATAACAAAACCAAATAGTATATAATCACACTTCACAAAATAAACACCACCACATACTTTCACATCGTTATTGCCACATTAAAGTTAGTTACATAGATACATAGTCAAGCTTGGTTATCGGAAGTATCAAATGTTTTTGTTTCTGGTAGTGGTGGTAGAGAGATGTCCGCCTCTCATAGAATACGAGCGATTTCAATCCTAAATTCTACTAGAGTTTCTCTCATGGCCCTTATGAATCTTTCCTGCATCTCATTTTCTAAATCTGCATACACCATATCAATTTCTTCTTGATGATGATTATCTCGTGCCTCAACCTCTTCCCGATAATGAGTATCTCGCTCATTGGCCTCCTTCTCTAATCGAGCAATCTCATTATGATAATAATGGGATGATGTGGTTGAATGCGAAGAAGTTAGTTTTGTACATACTCCCATACACAATGCTCGTCCATGTTCATCATTACCTATCACGTCCTCAAATATTGTATCCCTCACTTCAACACTAGTTTGTTGATCTCGTGGTAACACATCCAATTGTCTTTTAATCATTTCCTACAAATTGAGAAAAAACATATAGAACAATTAACCTCTTTTTGTAATTGAAATTTGCAAACATCCACCAAAAAAAAATTCGTAATGTAACTAAGTCGTTTACATTATAATTACACACATATGCATACCTCTCTATCATCCATTCTAACATCGACATCTTATATGAGATCCTTTTTCTTACGTGTGCATATCCAAACTCTCAATTTGTCGATAGGATCTTGTTTTGACTTCATCTAATTTATATAAAAATAGAAAACGTGTTAACAAAATCCAAAAAGAACATATATATAATCATATTAAAGTAAGAACATAAAAACTAACATATTGATTTATTATGGCAATTGAAGTTCTCCCAATTCTATGGTGTGAACACAAATATGCTCGGTTAATTATGTTCCAATTTTCCACTTGCTGCAAGTTAAAAGAAATAATGTTAATGGAATTTCAAGTTTCTTGTAATTGTTTGTATATCCTCCCCACCGATACAATGTAAAATTTTTTGATAGAGTTTCCTTTGTTTGATATGTAATCCAACTTGTTTAATTGTCAACATTAACATCAATAATTAAAAAAAATATAAAATCCCTTCCCCACACATCCCGCCCGAACTCAAAAGATCCCCCACACCCCACCCTTACCCAAACTAGCCCTAACATCTCACCGAACCCAAAACAACCCCTTCCCCCCCCCCCCCCCCACCCCCATCAGAACCCACACACCCGTGCCCTAACCCCAAACATCCCCACATCAATAATTTATTATTATATATATATATATAAAGAGAGGATCACAAGAGAAACCTAAAACCCGAACTTTTTAATGAATCTTAACAAAAAATCATCCAACAACCCGTTAATTTTAATTCATATGGTGTAACTGGTTCGCGCCAGCGACAATGGACACTCCCCACCCACCCACCTACCCTACCCCCACCATGGGAGACAACTAGTTAAAAAAAATTAAGTTACTGGAATGTTTACTCAGGGGTATGGCCTGTCATGGTGGGGGCAGGGGTTGGGGGTGTGTAAAAAAAATATTCGATCGACCCGCGTGTCCATTGCTGCAAAGCAATAATAACATATGAATTAAAATTAACGGGATATTAGGTGTTTTATTTGTTAAGGTTCATTAAAAAGTTCAGTTTTTAGGTTCACTTGTGATCCTCTCCCTATATGCATATACCTTTAGTTGATATATACCATTCTTTAATTGATATGCGTGTGAGCGAGACTTTTTCTTTTGAGTTTTCTACTAAAAATTTTTGTTTAGTTTTTAAAGAATTTTAATTGGGTAGTTTCAAATCAATCTATATATTTCATATGCTTGGATATAATATCCTAATAAATAAATGCTATTTGTGTTTGAACCTTTAGAGGCAAGTATTTATGTTTTTTTGATAAATAATTGCTTGGAGATAATCCCAATGGGCTAGGAGATACATGTGATACATTGTAAATGGGTTTAGGTTTCGCACAAAGAAGCGTGAGAGAAGATTAAATACTCAGAATAGTGGAGTTATGCTTGATGCCACCACCGAAAGTTTTGCAAGTGCAAAGGACAAACGACCTGTTTCGGGGGATGTAACATATTATGGTCTATTAACAGATATATTTGAATTGCGCTATTGAAATAATTTCAAGTTTATGCTATTCAAGTGTGATTGGGTTGATACTCATTCGTGGAAGGCAAAGGATGATTTTGAGTTCACATTAGTGAACTTTAAACATTCACTAAACAAGCATAATCGATTGTCAGATGAGCCATTTATATTAACATCTCAGGAAAAACAAATTTGGTATGTGCGAGACCCTATTGAAGAAGATTGGCAAGTTGTCGTGAAGATGAAACCGAGAGATTTTTATGACATGTATGGTAAAAATACTTATGGAAATGTCACAATAGATGCAGAAGTTGAGCCGTACAACATCCAACAACTAGTTGACACTCTAATCAACCATGATGGGGATATTACTTGGGTTAGGGCTGGTGTGGAGGGAACGACTGTTGACAACATAGGTTGTATAGATGACGATAATGATATATTGTGTTGATATTGATGAGGATTGTAGTCATGAGGATGTTTTTGAGACTTATGAAGACGATTCAGAGGCGAATGAGGAAGCTAATGCGAGTGATATAGGTGAAAGTAATGAAAAAGAGGAGACCAATGATGATTATGATACTGACAAGGATGAAGATGACAATTGACATGAATTTTTCAGTTATGAATGGTTTTATGTTAAGGATGCTTAGATGTTCACGAAATTTGACATTCTTTTCTTAGTTTAATATTTTAAAAATGACTGAATGCATTTTTTTTTTTTCATATCATATGTATGAATGGATAAATAATGATGGAGAGTCAAGTTCTTTTTGCATTTAGTTTTATTTCTATATTTATTGATGATTAATGAATGACTGCTTTTTATATTTCTTGCATTTTGTTGATGATTACATCTACTACTGTATAGGTCTTAGTCAATGTGTGATATTAGGTCTTAGTCGAGCGTCGGCGCCACTTCGAGCGTCGGCACCACGGCGAGGGTCGGCGCCGCCTCACATGTCAGCGCAGATTCAAACATCAGCGCCACTTCGAGCATCGGCGCCAGGACAAAGGTTGGCGCCGCTTTAAGGGCCACTGCAATAATGACAGTTGAGAGAGTCGGCGTCACCGCAAGAGTCAGCGCCACTGCAAGGGTCACTGCAGAAATGTTATTCGAGAAGTGCTGCTACAGGGGTTTCCATCATGAAACGGCAGTCTCTAAATGAACAACAGCACTAACACTTTACTTTCTTGTACAGGTTGCCTAGTCGAGCAAGCAGGGCTCGAACAGGCGCGTTGGGACCTCCTGGGAGTTTTGGCTTGGCGGCTGAGGGACAAGGTATGTTGAGAAAGCTCAACCACTTAGCACTATAGGATTGAGATAATACTAGTAGGAGACCCTAGAGTCACCCAGTCCTCACACACCTCACACTTAGTCACAAGTGAAGTGAGCAGCCAAAGGGCTGGCTGCTCACAAGAAAAGAACTATTTATAAAATGATTTTAGAGGAGCGGGTCCTCTAAACCCCTCTCAAGAAAAATGATTTTAGAAGGGGGTCCTCGAGACCCCCCTCAAGCTTGCAAATATTTTAGAGGAGGTGGTCCTCGAGACCCCCCCCCCTCAAGTTTACAAAGTTTGTATCAAAGATACCGTTTCAAAACATATTTAGCAAATCAGATATTTTGTCTCCATTAGAAGACATACTTGCTTTTGAACTTTGGTCGGCGTCAGGGGGCATCTGCCAGAGGGGACAGGCAGACCTGCCTGCAGGTAGGGACAAATAGTACACTGCAGACTTTGTCCCTCACTAACCCTCTAAGTTTTGGCGCCAAAAGTGCCAATCCAGCCTTAGTGCCCAAGTATAAATAGGACCCCTGGGCAAGGTCATAAGGATGATAGAGAAGACATAGAAAATTACACTGTTACTCTGCCAAAATACCACCAGACCTACCTAGTATTCTCTCCCTGCTCATTCTCTTAGTGCTGAGTGCTTTGTTCCTTCACTCCCCACTGACAGCCATCACTCTCAGGTGTTGCCCTTGAGAAAATTGCTATTTTTGCTGTGAAAGTTCATCTTCTTGCAGGGAGTGAGTTGAAGCTTGAGTTCCATTATTACCAGAAGGAGAAGTTTTCTTCAGAAGTTGCACCAGGAGACCTTGAAGACTTGCAGACAGCGTCCATTGGAGTGGGTCACGCCTCACCCTTTCCAGTTATTCATAGACCCCAGTCTCACTACCCTCCTACACAAGTTGTCACAACATACGATTCCATGCACACCTCGGTATCCACCGATGAGGCTCAATAATCGTCACATACCAAAAATAACATGCACGGAGTCCACCGCATGAAATGAATTTTTCCAGGTGAAAAAAACAAACTTTAGTGCCCAATATCAAGATCCCAAAGCATAAGAATTACGAAACATAGATATTTAAATGTATAGGGTGAAACTTGTGGCTTCAAACTTTTGTAAATGGGTGTAAAATCATTTTTCGTTAAAAGTCCTTAAATTTTTTAGTCCAACACGCTTTAAATACTGAATGCAAGAATTTTGAGGCAGTGGCTCGTTTGAACAAAAATTGAATTCGTTCAAATGAGAATCGCATCTCTTTTGAATGACATCCTAAGTTCGTTCGAATGAGAATGCAATTTTGTTTGAACTTGCTTCAAGCAAGCTTCTAACAAGGTTGGTTCTACTTGATAGATCATTCTCATTTGATGTTCGTTTGATCCTCATTCTAACGAGAATTCATTTTCATTCTAACGTGCCATAAAGTCGCTCTAATGAAATAAAACTCAAAATATTTTTCTTAAAACATATTTAAAAAATAGTTCCAAACATTTTTTAAATCAAAAGCAAACACCCTTAAAATATTTCCAATGACACATAATAAATATGCATTCATACCTACGAGATCCTCGATAAACGTGAAGAAAACCTTGACACTAAACACGTCATGACTTATCCAGTCATTGAAGATTATCCGCTACTTCTTCATCAAACACGTCATAGGCTCATGGAATCAACAAGATAAAGTCTATCCTATGACTCAAACGTTTTATCTGGAATAATGCCAATTACATACATATTTACTCGATTGGAAATTTGTTCTTACAAATCTCCCCTTTTGTCTATTCCGAAACAAAACCAAACCAAAAATCCTATGAGCCATCAAGCTCTCTAAAATGACTCATTCCCCAACCACAAAATGGAAAAATAGTACACACACTCGACAAACACACAAACATGAGTAGCTTTGCCTTGCTTGAATTTTTTATCGCATTGATGTAAACCAGTAATTGTACACACTTAAACACACCTTCAAATGAAAAGGGAATATAACAAGAATAAATATACAAATGAATAAACATCTAATAATGTCTAAATAATCTCTACCTAGGTAAGACGCCTCCCCCAAGATAAAGATATCCTAATCATGCAAAGAAAAGATACCATTTCTCCCCCTTTTTATTCAGGAAGAGACAAAGCAAGATAGCAATAAATAATTAGTCCACCAAACCCAAATCTCTCCCTGAATACGTGATCTTAAGATACCACGATTAGAAAATTTATTCCAATTTTAAACATAGGGATAAAGGAATAAAGCATGCAACGGTGTAAAGTGTAACAAACACATGATATGGCGAATCAAGAAAAAATAATCTAAATGATCAAGCATATAGTAAACATGGGCTAAATGTAAACCACAACTACCATATATAACATATGCAAAATATATCATTGAAAAATCGACACATATATATTAGGTATAAACGACCACAAAACATGACACAAAATAAATAAGCTTTACACACTGGTATAGTATCTATGTGTCTACACATGTGGTATGGAATGAATGGGCATGAACTCGATACAAATGAATTATAACCCAAACAGTCAAATATGTTCAAGAAGTTTTAATTGATTGTTAAACTTTATCAAACTAAGAGTTACCCTCAAATGACAAGATAAAGTGAACATAATGAACAAACAAGCCTGATGCACACAAGCCTAGAATATTTATGATTCTATAAATCAATAGCGTCATGAAAAAATTGAAACTTGAATATATCATGGAACACAAACTAGATATCACGAGGCACAAACTAGATATAATATCCTTTGTATTATATTTTTAATAATGAAAAATACAAAAATATAATACAAAAGATAAACATGTCATAACACTAATAAACATATATCATGAGGCACAAACTAGAGTATGACAAACAGGATAACACAATCAAATATTAAATATAGCATGGGAAGTATCATGCGCAAGCAAGCGAGAAATAACAAGTCTAATATGTAAGGCCTCTAAATCTAATTTCCTAACCCATGTAGGTGTAACATGACTCTTAGGGGCTTTGGTAACCTTGGTGACTCTATTCTTAAAATTCCTAGGACCGTTATTAGATCATAACAAAAATGCCTAAGGTGACGTTTCCTACCACAATGAGTGCAAGCGTAAACAATGCGATATGTGTTACCTAAGGGTCAAACTTTCCTAATGTTCCTAGTCTAATCTCTCAAATGTATAGTCTTGGCTTTGGATGTGGAAGCATTATGATCATTGAAGCCAATTCCATAGTTGTCATCTTTGATTTGGACGGTGACTAACATTTTATCTAACTTTTATGACCTATACTCCAAATTCAAGTTCAACTATCCTAGACTTGAGTAAATTCTTAGAATCCTCAAACTCTAAAAGATATTTCTTCGTAGCCTCCATTAAGACACGAATACTATCTATCTCACCCTCGGCAAACTATAGCTTCTCTTGAAGAGTCCTCTAACGTACCCTAAGATCCTCAATCAAAACACTATCATTATTTCCTATGGCACGTTCTTTTAAACTAGCTTATAACTTCAAGTTAGCCTTATTCACCTTCAAAGTTTTCCATACAACTCATGTAAAGGAACTTATAGTCCACTCTCCTTCTCCTTTTCTTCATCCTAATTTTCATCTCCACTCTCTCGACCATCACTCACTTAGGATCCAGAAACTATGGTCTCAGAAGTGTTATGCAAATGAATATCTTCATTGGAATATTTCTCATTAAGTCTCACATGACTAGCCATGAACGCGATAATGTTGTGCTCAATAGGGGAATCATTTCCTCTTACAGATCACTATCACTATGCGTGGCATTAAATTCTATCGGTTGTTACGGATAACCTAGCGTAGAACTCATCAAAGGTCTCACTTTCTATTGTTTTAATCATTTCAAATTGATTGGTGAGGTTTTGGAGTTTGTAAGCCTTAACATCACTTGTTCCTTTCTATTGTCTCGAGCCTCTTTTGACGTCTCGCACATCATAATACGACAGAATTCCTCTAGGGTGATAGAATAAAATAGAGCATTTAAACCTCGAGAATTATATTATGATAATTTATGCCCAGCCTCACTCTACGATTCTATGGATTTTAAGTGAATTGACTCTCCATCTCTACTGACGGGTGGAGACCACCCTTTAACAACTGCTAACCACACTTGTTCATCTATTACCATAAGTGATAACTTCATACGCATTTTCTAGTATGCATAGTTCGACGCATCAAACATAGAGGTTCTAAAACAATCAAATCCTTCAAAATTCATGCCTAAAGACACGGGATCAAAACACAAAACTAAGTTTTCTAGCTCTGATACAAATTTGAGAGTGCCTCCACAGTGTGTGGTTAGGCAAAGTTGGTCCGAATAAACACAAGTCCAATAATTTTTATATTTTTTAATTTTTAAAGATTGAGACTTTAAACAAAATTAATTCAATCAAACTTAGCACTGATTTCAAAAAATTTCTTGTGAAAAACTAATTTGCCAAATTTTATCTTTTTACCCTAAATCATGCATCTAAGATGATAGGGAATAAGATAAATAAATCAATCGACAAGATGCCAATGTATGAGAAAAAACACAAAGGGAAAAACTTTGGACGACCCAGATAACAGATCTCTGTGAGGGGTATAGTTGATGTTGAACTCACTCAGCTCTAATGACCATTTGACAAGCCTTCATGAGGTGTCAAACTTATGTGGGACCTATTCAAGGGTTTGGTAGATAATAACCACGATTCAGTGGCACTAGAAGTAGGGCCACAATCATTTTGCTAAGATGATGAGGCGGAAAACTAGTTTTTCTATTCTTTGGTACTTGCTTTCAACCCCTGTAGGGCTCGATTAACATAGCACACGGTGTGTTTCACCCCAAATTCTTCACCGATAAGAGCGGAGCTACCTGTAGTGGGTGATGCAATAAGGTATAGGTACAAATATCCCCTACAATCTTCTAGAAAAAGTAGTGGTGTAGAATTTCCTCACAAACATAGCACACGGTGGGGTCAGATCATTGTGGGTGGGCGCTTAAAAATTACATTTGGATCATTTTTCATGTTTTTGTGAGGAAATTCTTGCATTTGTGCATTTACATGCATTTTTCTACATGCTTTGTTCCTTACTTAACATGTGTATGAATATGTGCATCATTGTTTTATCAAAAATTCCAAAAATATTTTTCACTTTGTTTCTTTTTATGATTATGTGATTAATTCTTTTCATTCAGGCGTTTGACAGATAGACTTAACTTGAATAATGATTAAAATAAGAATTTTTAGCCATTATGATTGCAAATGTTGATAATGTCCATGTTGGGTTAGAATTCATTTGTAGATTCATGATAGTTAAATTTATTAATTTCATTGGTGTTGATGTCACACTACTTAAGCACTTTCATATCATTTGATGCGTATGACTATAATTATGTGATTTTTTATTTTAGTTCTTGAATTAATAATGATCAAATCCCGATATCTCTTTTTGGTTTTGAAAGTTTTTATGGTCCATGTGTAAGATTTGTGTGTTCTGTGTTTAATGGGGTTGAAAAATGACCATTTTATATGTGTTGATAAGTGCTACCATCAAAGTCATTACACCTAATTTTGAATTTAAGTATCATTGGATAGGTGTCATTTAGGTGTGTGAAAAGTCAATCAACTATAAAAGACAATATGTTGTAAAGATCCACAAGACAAGAGCTTAGGTTAACATAAAAAAAAATAGGGACATAGCTTTTCAAATGAAATTTTATGTCTTAGTTTAGTATTGAAATAATTTCTAAACAATATATACTTGAGGGAGTTTTGTGGTTGGAAACCATCATTTTCTCAGATATTGAAAGGCTGTTGATGTAATGATCAAATAAAGTATCATTTGTAATTTCTTATGACTTTGTTACGTGTATTTGTTTGATTTTGTGAACCATATTTTCACAAATCACACCTTGATTGAAATACAAAGTTACTTGGATTGATTTGAAAATAATTTTTAACCTTATATAATGAATTGATTAATGTTTGAGTTGAATGTTTTCTTAATCTATGCATTAATTAAGATTCAAAGGAAATTTATTTGTCAATAGTAGTATGCATATGTACACACTAAACGTAAATAGCAGCTATCACATAATGATATCAATAGCAATATGCCAAATATGCAAAGTTTATTATTAAAAAGGTAGGAAAAAACAACTTGCTCGGTATTTTGGTCGGCTTTATATATCATAAGAGTATAATGGGAAGAGCGGGTGCTTGTTTTTCAGTATATAATGTTTGGGCATGTAAGTATTTGGGATTAGGTCAGTCAATTTTGTACTAAAACTTTATCTTTTAAAGTTCTGGGGGTTTAATCATAAATATTTTAGGACTTTAAAATATTGGACTTAAGATCATTATTGACCTTTGGTGTAAGAGACATTTTGTCTTAAAATATTTTGATGTATCCATAGACAATGATTGGGGATCAAATTCATAAATTAAAAAAGCTAGGAGGGGTTAATTTGTAATTTTGGAAAATATTATAAAGTAAAAACCTCATTTTTCAATAACTTAGGGTAGGTTTATCCAAACGTGACCTTATCTTATACCATTTTAACTAGAAAAATAAAATCAAAATATTGAAAAAAAATCAAAAATTTTTTATTAGCCGCGTGCCCTCATGCGCGTGTTCAGGGTTTTTGGTTAAAGTCTTTATCGTCAACAACTCGATCTTGACTTTTAGGGTTTCAGAATTTTGATCTCGAAACTCTCCTTCATTTCTATACCATTTAATATGATTTCTTAGCTAACTTAACCTAATTTTTAATGAGGAATCCAAATATATAAGTTTTGTAGATTGAGATGCAGTGTATCTCAATTTCTAAAACTGTGTTTTGCCAAAATTTTGACCTGATATTCATGGATTTCTAGATTATGAAAAGGATTTTTATGAATATGGGTTGGTTTTTGCTATATATAGGAGTAGTCTGGTTTTGGTTTCAAAGGTTGAGATGGATTATACATGGAGAATTTCAAATTTCAGGTTTCGATTTCAAAATACACTTTAGGTCGATTTGAGCTTAATGGACACATTCATGGATTTTGACCATTACACTCGAGATCCTTAGGTTGTAATGAAGTTATATATAGCTTTAAATCAAAGTTTGGAGCTTTATATCTAGATTCGCCATTAAAGCTCAAGCTTTAATGGTGTATCTTCATATTTTTTTTATCCTAGGTTGTTATACACATAAAAGCTTGCATATTATGATTGTTCTAAGTATAATAACTACACAGAAAGTAAATAGAATTGGAAGAACTGAAAATTACTCATAAAATAATGGTTTACCTAGTTTGAGTGGAATTTCAAGTTTTTGAATTGGAGTTTGAGGTGCGTCTTAACTACTGAATTGGTGGGGTATTTATACTACACTCTCAGGGGATTTGATTAGTAGAATTGGGTGGTGGATTTGAGCTGATTATGTGAAGTTTTCAAGATTTCTAAGCGTGGTTCGCATGTGTGCATGGTGTACGCATGTGCCGCTTAACTTCTAATGAAGATGTGGGGTACTAGGTGGAGAGGGTTTACTGAAATTAAGGAAACTTGGATGTTTGATCTTTGGTTGGTCTTATAATTACATTTATAGCCTAAAAACTACAGTTTTTATAAAGTACAAGGGTACTTTTATAATTTCAAAAGGTTTCAAGGGATGAAATTATAATTTTATATTAGTTAGAGTCTAAAGGATTAATTTGATATAAAGTTGGGGTTTAGGGATAAAATACACATCAAGTTATCATACTTTGAAATTTTTAGGGGCTATTTAATAATTTTTTAAAACTTCAAGGCATCTAAGTTAATTTAGTAAAATTGTAGGTTTTAAAGCATAGTTTCTTTCTTCTTAGAAGAATTTGGGTTTTGAACACTTTATAAGGGTTTAAACAATATCCGTAGGTATTTAGGGTTGGAAAAATATCCTGGTTCTTATAGTCTACCAACTTAAAAAAATCATCCTCGAATTTTACCTTGAAATAAGTCGGGGTAATTATCCTTCATTGCTTGTTTTCGTTCCCACGTAGCTTCTTGCTGATTCTGATTCTCCTAAAGTACATTTACTAAGGGAATTTCCTTATTTCCAAATTACTTCACTTGACGATCCAGAATTTGAATAGGGCATACTTCGAATTCGTAGTTGGGTTCAATGGAAATGTTTTTCAATGTAATGGTGTGAGGCGGATCTGAAACATATTGGCGTAAGTGTGACACATGAAATATATTATGAATATTGGATAATTCCACAAGTAATTATAATTGATAGGCTATGGAGACAACTCGTTTTGAAAAAGGTCCAATATATCTAGGGGCTAGTTTTCTATTCTTTCCAAAGCGTAAAATTCCTTTTCAGGGAGAAACTTTTAGGAATACTTAATCATCAACTTGAAACTCTAAGGGATTCTGATGTTGGTCTGCATAACTTTTCTATCGGTCTTGATCTATCTTCAATTTCTCACAAATCTATTCTATTCTTTCAGTGGCTTCTTGGATTATTTTAGGACCAAATTGCTTACTATTTCCCGTTTCTATCCAACATGTAGGTGATCTGTAGGGTCTTCCATATAAAGATTCAAATCTAGCAACTTTAATACTGTCTTGATAGCTATTATTGTATGAAAATTTAACAAGGGGTAAATACACATTCTAATTGTCAGAATATGTAACGTACAAGCATGTAGCATATCTTCTAAGGTTTGGATTGTACATTCTAATTGTCCATCCATTTGTGGGTGGAATGTGGTACTTAAATGAAGTTTAGTACTCATTGCGATTTGACATGCTTTCCAAAACTTTCCTACAAAACGATAATCACTATCTGATACAATGGATGAAGGAACTCCATGTAATCGAACAACTTCTCTAATGTAGAGTTAGTTAAGATTTTGGAATGAATTGATGGTCTTTAAGGGTAAAAAATGAGCAGATTTGGTAAGTCGGTCTAGTATTACCCAAATTGAATTAAATCCTTGGGACGTACGAGGTAGTACACTAATAAAATCCATGGTAATATGATCTCGTTTCCACTTGGTAATTGGTAAGAGTTGCAAAAGTCCACCTGGCTACTAGTGTTCTATCTTTACTTGTTGACAAGTAAGACATTTCCTTACAAAATTCTCGATATCAGTTCTTATATTTGGCCACCAATATTGCTTCTTCAAAGCGTGGTACATTTTCTAAATTCCGGGGTGAATCATAAATTTCAAACAATGAGCTTCTTACAGTAATTCCTCTCGGAGAAATGCGTTATAAGGTACATATAATTTATTTTGAAATCGTAACCCCGTGTCTTTATCATATGAAAAAATGCATTTTTTGTTCGAAAAGGTTTGTACAAAATAATCTTGGGTTTGTTGAACTAAGATTTTCTATTTCAACTCAGGATAAGCAATAATAGCAAATAATTTCACAAAATGAGTTATCAACCATAGGTCATATTACTCTATGGTAGCAGTAATATCGTAGGAGATTCAAGTATGGAGTCTTCCTATTGGATTTTGACTTAAAGTGTCGGCTATTACATTGACTTCGTTGGGATGGTAATTTAATTTAAACTGATAATATTCTAAAAATTATATCCAGCCTCGTTGTCTTATTTTTAAGTCCTTTTCCATAAAGATATATTTCAAACATTTATGATCCGAAAAGACTTGGAAATTTACACCATAAAGGTAACATTGCTAAATTTTTAACACAAAAACTACAGCGGCTAATTCGAGATCATGTACAGGATAGTTACATTCATAAGTTTTGAGTTGGCATGACCCATATTATATAACTTTCTCATTCTTCACTAACATATATCCTTTTCCTTGTAATGAAGCATCAGTATACACATCATAACTTAGATCACTGAAAGGAACAGTGAGGATAGGACTAGTAGTTAGTTTGTCCTTCAACACATGGAATGATTGGTTACATTATTTAATCCATACAAATGGAACTTCCTTCCTAATTAATTTTAAAAGGGGAAGAATAATGCGAGCAAATTCTTCTACAAAATGATGATAATATCCATCTAATCCTAGAAAAAAATTTATTTCGGGAATGTTCGTAGGAATTTTCCATGCTAAAATGGCTGAATATTTGGCTGGATCGACTTAGATTCCACTTTCATAAATCACATGTCCTAAAAAATTTATTTCCTTCATTAAAAAATCACATTCGCTCTTTTTGGCGTTTAACTGATGGTTTTCAAGAGTATTTAAGACCTCTTTCAAATGTTGGTCATGTTCTACTGGATTTTGAGAATATACAATAATATCGTAATTAAAAACGATAACGAACTGGTCAAGAAAAGGTCTGAAAATTCAATGCATTAGATCCTTAAAAATTACGGGTGCATTTGTTAACTAAACAACATTATGGTAAATTTGAAATGTCTGTAACGAGTTCGAAAAGAAATTTTCGGAATGTCTTCCTCTTTAAGGTGTAATTGATGATAACTAGATCGTAAATCTATCTTAGGAAAGACCCTCGCTCCTCGTAGTTGGTCAAATAAATCTCCTATTCGGGCTAAAAAAAATACTTATTCTTAGTGGTTATTGAGTTCAGTTTATGATAGTCTATGCACAATCTAAAGATTTCACCATGTTTCTTAACAAATAATACCAGATCTCCCCAAGGTGATGAACTTAGTCGAATAAAACCTTTCTCCAAAAGATCATCTAATTGGGTACGGAGTTCCCAAAATTTTAAATGAGCCATTTGGTATGGAGGTATCCAAATACGAAGTGTATTGGGATAAATATTTATACTAAACATGATTTCTCTAGAAGTAGGTAATCCTAGTAAATTCTCAGGAAACTGTCTTCGAATTGTTCCAACAGATTTGGAAGTAAAAAAGAGATCTAGATCTGGAAACTTGAGGGTTTCAATGGATCTAATCATTGAAATACAAAAAAAATAATTATCTTCGTTTCAAAAATAAATCTTCTTAGCATGACAAACGATGTAAGCATGATGTCTTTATATAACATCCATGTGATAATAATATCGAAACCACAAATATCTAAAATTACTAAATTAACAAGGAGTGTTCCTAGACCAAGCTAGATTCTATAATTCCTATAACCTTTCATTGGTGTATTGATTTAACCTATTGGCAATTCAATATCTAATGGAGCAGTTAAAGATGTAGGTAATAATTGCAATAATTTAGTTAGTCTAAGACTAATAAAAGAATGTCTGGATCTTGAATCAAATAAAATCTGTGTAGAAAAATGTTGGAAAATCAAAATATCTTTTATCACGTCACGTGTATTTCGTATAGGCAGTATAGCCTAATTCTTCCCACGAGTCGAGATTGGCTTAATTCATTTAGTTAAGTTTGGTTTGGATTGATTTTGGATAGGTCAGAATCTAGGATTTTATGAGGGTTTGTTTGACTAACGATGGATTGAAACAATTTTTATTTTAGGACACTATGGTCGAATATGTCCTGCTTCGTGACACTCGTGACAACAGATTTTTGAACGTGTTTTGTTATAACGAATCTATAAAATAAGCGTGTCGAATCGAGCTTGAATAAGGGTGAGGTCTAGAATGAGATGGAGTTCTAACGACATAGTTTTTCCTGATAGTAGGGGCGAAGATCAGATTATGGTAGAAGAGTTGTGTTACATAATGGCCGCAATATCAATCAGTTAAGAACACTCACGAATTTGTATAGGAGCTATCGAATTCTTAGCTCTCGAATGTAATCTTCTTTTAAACTGCTTACATTTCTTTAGCTCAGTATCCTTATATTCTAGAGCATAATGAGACAATTTGATAAACTTGGCCTCGTCTTGGCCTACTGATAGGTTAGATTAATGTAATTTGAAGAAATCAATAGTTTGTTGATCTTGCTTAATCTCGGGAAAATACTTTTTGAAGAAAATTTCCTCAAATTTCTCCTAAGTAAAATTAACAACATTCTGGTTATGTGACCCTGCTTGCCACCATAAATCAACCTCACCTTACAACATATATGTTGCTAAAGTCACTCAAAGATTAGTAGCTATGCCTACTCTATTCAGAATTTTCACAATCTTGCACATCCACTTCTCAGCTTCATTGGCATCTGGCTTTATAAGAAAATATGGGTGTCGTTGCTTTAGAAATTCTTTAAGAGAATTCATTCTACAAATTTCTTCAGAAATGTCCTATAAGATAGAATAAGTTGTTTGTTGTTTTTGGGCTAAAGAAGTAAGTTTCTAAAGACATCGCATGATTCCTTCAGTTTGAGTATGTCCAGATTGAGTTCTAGAGGAGGGAATTCGAGTGCTAACCATCCTTAAAGTATAACAAATTAAATACTTAGAATCATAAGCAAAAATAAGCCACAAGCCTATTATATTTCACATAATTAGTTATATGATACATTGGCAGTATATATCACAACCTACGTTAATGCAGCTAAAGTTTTAGTATAGTATACTATCTGCATTATTTTACTATATGATCCATTCTGAGACAACTTTGACTTTCAATTATTTAATTAGGGACAATTGCTTCATCATCGAAGTTGGACTCTGGACTGACTATATAATCTCCCTGATCTGAACCATCAGTTGAGTCGTCTTTAGTACCAGGAGAATAGTCACTGTGTACTTCACCATTGGATGTGGCCTCAGAATACATCGGTGGAGTTGGCATCTCATCTGCAAGGGCAAGATTTATGGCCTCTTAAAATATTACCGTATTATTCACATACGTATCCACTTTCCTCGTGACTTGCATTTCACCTAGAACTCTATTTGTCAGTACAAGTATTTTGATATCACTACTCGAGCCTGTCCAGTCCTCATTGACCATACGAATAATGTCTCTTAAGTTTTTTAATGCCTCTTCAATAACTCAGTTTTCCTAGCAATTATTTGATTCGATGTCTATATTGAATAAGAATGTGTCCCACGTATCCATGCTGCAAAATGGAATTACCATATAATAAGAGTAATAAAAAGAAGTTATGAAAAGATAAAATAACAAATGTCTTATTTTCTTTACCGCATAGAATGTTATCCCGATGATATATTTAGATTTAAAACATGCTCTGATACCAACTTAACACATCCTGCTTTTGGGTATGAATGCAGAAGAACTATACATAAAGAAATGACTTAAACCTAATCGGAATAACATAACTTTATTTGTAATTAAGTAGTTCTACTGAAGCTTGTACCACCGCATGGATGAGTTACGTTTTTTAGTACAAACTGTAATGTAGAAAATTGAAAAGAGTCACTTATTGCTCCCATTTGGCTTATTCTCTACCCACACAAACAGGTGACCAGTGTATGTCTCTAATAGGGAAGAGATGTTATCCTCTTTCTTTCTCCGGTCACATCTAGAGAAAAAAACGAATTAGCACAAATATGTTAAGCAGGTTTTTCCTCTTCTCTAACAAGTATATATGTATACGTGAGAGTTTATGTGTGTATAGAATCAATATTTTAACAATTCTAAACATATATGATGTTAATCCTATACTTATCAGTTTATAAAGACATTAAATTTCTAGAACTAATAATCCCATGATTGTCAGTTCATTTAAGAAAATAAAGCTCATTACCAGTTTATTAAGGATCAAGTAAGGAAAGTCAAGGATTAGTGAACTAATAATCCCATACTTATCAGTTCATTAAGGTTTATGAAAGTAATTAAGCAATCAGTAAAACCATAATAATAATAATAATCAATAATCAACCCAAAAGTTTTAAGAAAAGTAACCAGCTATGTGCACAATTAAATTGGCACTCATGCGTATGTAGCAATAATCAAGGTTCTCAATCGTCTGACACCAGTAGGGCAAGTAGAAAATTCAGTGGGATAACACATTAATCTACTTCCTAGTTAATATTGATGCGTATAATATAATGGCACAAAAGTACAAGGGTAACTGATTTAATATGGAACATGATACCTATTATTAGTTGAGAAGGGTTAAATTGATCCATAGTTTAATTCAAATACTGGTAATTCAAATACCGATGATATGTAATAAAATATGTAGTATGGAAATATAATAACATGCACACACTAAGAGTAAATATCACCTATCACATGGTGATATCAATAGCAGTATGATAAATACTGAAAGTTGATTGTTGAAAATGTAAGAAAAATCAACTTGCTAGCTATTTCGGTCGAATTTATATATCATAAGAGGATATTGGGAAGAGTTGGTTCTTGATTTTCTATATATAATGTTTGGGTATGTAAGTATTTGGGATTTAGTCAGTTAGTTTTGTATTAAAATTATGTCATTTAAAGTTTTAGGGTTTTAATCGTAAATATTTTGGGAGTTTAAAATACTGGACTTAAGATCATTATTGAACTTTGGTGTAAGAGACTTTTTGTCTTAAAATATTTTGAAGTATTCATAGACAAAGTTGGGAGATCAAATTCATAAATTAAAAAAATTGGAAGGGGTTAATTTGTAATTTTAGAAAAATAATTTTAAGTTAAAACCTCATTTTTCCATAACTTAGGCTTGGTTTATCCAAACGTGGCCTTACCTTGTACCATTTTAACCCGAACAATAAAATAAAAATATTGGGAAAAATTTCAGAATTTTTTTATTAGCCATGCGGCCTCACGCGCGTGGTCAAGGCATCTAGTTAAAGTCTTTATCTCCAACCTCTCGATATTGACTTTTAGGGTTTCGAAATTTTGACCTCGAAATTCTCCTTCATTTTTATACCATTTAAGATGATTTATTAACCAACTTAACCTAATTTTTCATGAGGAGTCCAAATATATAAGTTTTGTGGATTGAGATGCAATGTATCTCAAAATCTAAAACTGTGTTTTGCCAATATTTTGACCTGATATTAATGGATTTCTAGATCATGGAAAGGATTCTTATGAACATGGGTTTGTTTCTGCTATATATAGGAGTAGTTTGGTTTTGGTTTCAAAGGTTGAGATGTATTATACATGGAGAATTTCAAATTTCCAGGTTTCCATTTCAAAATACACTTTGGATCAGTTTGCGCTTAATAGACACATTCATAGCTTTTGGCCATTACACTCAAGTCCTTAGGTTGTAATGAAGTTATATGTAGCTTCAAATCAAAGTTCGGAGCTTTATATCAAGTTTCACCATTGAAGATCAAGCTTTAATGGTGTATCTTCATATTTTTTTTCCTATCCTAGGTTGTTATACACATAAAAGCTCGCATATTATGATTGTTCTAAGTATACTAACTACAAAGAAAGAAAATAGAATTGAAAGAACTGAAAATTACTCATAAAATGATGGTGTACCTAGTTTGAGTGAAATTTTGAGTTTTTGAATTGGAGTTTGAGGTGTGTCTTAACTACTGAACTGATGGGATATTTATACAACACTCTCAGGGGATTCTATTGGTAGAATTAGGTGGTGGTTTTGAGCTGATTATGTGAAGTTTTCAAGGTTGGTAAGTGTGGTTCGCATGTTTTCATGGTGTACACATGTGCCTTTTAACTTCTAGTGCTGATGTGGGGCACAAGGTGGACATGGGGTTTACTGAAATTAAGGAAACTTGGAGGTTTGTTCCTTAGTTGGTCTAATAATTACACTTATAGCCTAAAAAGTATACTTTTTTATAAAGTATAGGGGTACTTTTACAATTTCAGAAAGTTTCAAGGGCCGTAATTATGATTTTATGTTAGTTAGAATATAACGGATTAATTTGATTTAAAGTTGGAGTTTAGGGATAAAATACACATCAAGTTATCTTACTTTGAAATTTTTAGGGGTTATTTTGGAATTTACTTAAACTTGAGAAGGTGTTGTGATATTGATTAAACCGAATTTGCAAATTCTAATTGTAAACTTATTTAATTAGAGTCAATTTTTAAATCAATTTAGTTCAACCCTAAAACATGCAACTAAGTGGGTAAAATCAAACCAATATAAATAAATTGTTGACACAAAGATTTCAGGAAAAACCCTAAAAAGGGAAAACCTTTTATTTCACTTAACAATACTTACAATGATTACAAGCAAAATTTGCAATGAATATCCACAGATAGCCACAAGAACATGCAGTTTTGAGTTAGCAATGAATCAACCTCAGAAGATCCACAAAGACACGCAATCCAATCATCCAAGAACACTCACGAGTACTCCTTATGACACGCAGTCAACATCAGCCCAGTTTCTCCCTCAAGTTGCAACTAGATAAGCAGTAGATTATCCTCCCTACAACAGAAACTCCAACAAAGATGTATCTTGGGTTCCAAAATAATTCGCTAAAGAATTTGGGATTTTTGTTAATTTAAAAACAAAGGACTGAACCCTAAATTGAAGAAGACAAAGTGTTATGTTGTTTTGCAGTTTATGCAAAATGAAAATCCTCAAGTCATCTTAAAGAAAAAGGACTCATTTAACACGCTTTATATAGAAAAAATGAGTCGATGTTGTCGTTCGAAAAAAGTAGAGATCTCACTCGAACGATGCCACATGTCGCTCGAACGACATATCGCGCGACATTGCCATGTCGCTTGAACGTCATGCGTATATCCCTCGAACGACCAGGAGCGTAAAAAATAATTTTTTATTCCGTTAAAAATTTCGCCTCAACGCTTAGAAAAATATTTTGGTAAAAAATAACACCTTAATACTTAGAATATATTTTAGAAAAATATCCCAACACTTTTAAATGAACCTTAAAGTAACCAAAACACAACCTTACCAAAATTAATCTCGCAGAGACTTGAGTGTTAAATACCTTTTGATATTCGGATCCATCTTCATGTATCTTTAAACTTAAACTTTTCTTCAACGATTTGTTGTGGTATACGACATACACTAATGTAAAACGGGACTTATAAAATATGTCCTTACAAATCCCCCCTATGTCTATACTGGTACAAAATAAAAATATCTGAATTATCAAATTAAAATGCCTATAGAAATCTAATACCCTTCCATGATCCCAAAATTGAAAAGGTAGTAAAAAAGTAAGAAAAACTTTTCTTCAAAAATCTTCAACATAAAATCTTCAAATTTTTCTCATCAGGGTGTGCAACATATGATGATCAATATTTGAACCTACACACATGAGACAAGGAAAATACCTTCGTGACGTATCGAGTTTGAAATGAGATAAACATAACATCAAAATAATATCGAGTCTCCTATCTCCCCCATAATGTAAAACTCCTCCATAATTCGTTCTCCCCCTTTTTATATGTCCTAAATAAACAAGAAAAAAATAAAAACTAAGCATGGAGTTGTCACGACAAGCATAGAAAACAACTACGATCATCAAGAAATACTTAAAAGTATTCCACAAACTATTTTTGATTTTTCAATTTTTTACACAAAAAATGCAAAAATAATTTTACAAAAATCACACACTAAGAATTTTTACTAAGATAACCAAATCGTGGAAACGGAATGTATATGTGTGAACAAATTAGATTGGAAAATCAATGCAATCAAACATAACATTCGTGCACGATTAATATGGATACTCCTAACGAATGATCTCAAAATCGTCCTTAGGTGTCAAAATGTGAATTTATATAACATCGACTCAATCTAATCGACACATCGAAATCTCAAATGATTTCCACACCAATAACATCTAAAACTATGTAATGTTTTTCAAGACTTTGTCAGGACATGAAAACCCGTTTTTTACATATTTCCAACCAAACTCCCTCATAAATAATAATGCATTTATTTTTCTTTGAGGTTATCTATTTTTCTCTGCTTAAAGAAATCCCATTGGCCCCAATTTTTGGCATACTTATCTTTTTATTGCCTTTAAATTTTTTTGGGCTCTTTTCAAATAGTGGTTTTCACGACGAGTTAATTTTGTACTCTTGCAACCCTTTCCCATGAACACTCATTATTTTTTGCAATTTAAGTCCTCACGGTAAATGGTTCTTACATGCTCTACTATCATTGTTCAGTTTTATCGCATTTGGTTCATTTTATAGATAGGATTGAGATGGAAACACTTCGACCAACATGTGATTTAACAAGTACAATAATCAAACAAATCCGTGCAAGTGTGCATTAAAGAAAATTAGGAGTCAAACATGTAGATAGTAATCTCAAATTACATCTTAATAACTCCAAACATAATAAATCACAAAAATAAAATGATGGCGCATATCAAAACACTATTAAATAGTCACATGGATATGGTATAAAATTGTGACTCGGTCATCCTAAATGCCCATTCATAAACGGTGTAAACAAAATACAAAACTCTTTTTGTCTTTTTCAAAAAATTTATCAAAATAAAATCTTTTTGGCTTTTTCAATTTTTTCTTTCAAAAAAAGTTTTAATATTTTTCCAAAAAATTTCAAAAACAAAAATCTTTTTAATTTTTCAAAAAATAGATAAAAAAATGGAAAATATAAATACGAAAATGGTAGACACTAGCAATAGGCATAAAATATCATCATGAAAATCATCTTATGCTAATAAATAATTCCAAACCTCAACCATTAGGTGTGGTGGAGTTTTCCAAAGGTGGTGACTTCTTATGAAAATCATCAAGTCATGTGAAGTCTTGACCAAAAACTTAACTTGTAGGGAGCATCCAAAGTATCATGTGTGCGTGTATGTGTTTTAGAAACACGTGTAGTAGCAAAAAAGAGACACATTACCCAACTTAAAGCAAAACTCCCTAAGGTCTCCTCTCTTCTTACAATGAGTGCAAACATACACGAGCCTAGGAACACCTCTCTAAAAATGTATACGGCGCACTCTCCTATCAGGTGCGGGACGCCTAGGTGTGTTAGGTTGAGAGCCATATGGATCAATCAAAAACTCGGGAACCGGCTCGGGTGGAGCTTGGAAAGTGGACGCACCGTCATGACCTATTCCTAGTCTCTCAACATTACCCAAAGTGGGACCAAGGAGCATCTTTCCTATCTTCTTATATGTATCCTTTAAAGTGACCTTTACCTCCCGAGAATGTTCAAGATATCTCTCTAATTGTGACACACAGGCTATAAGTTCACTCTTCTCCTGATTTACGAGGATCAACTGATCACTCAAATAAACTTTCACCTTCTCGATTTGACTCGCTGGCGCCTCAAATCCCCTCAAACTCTCAATATTGCTCTCCAAATCAATCAGCCTAAGACCTAATTCATTATTCAATTTCTTCGTCTTTAAGGTCTCGGCGTAAAAATCTCTAAACGCAATCTGGAGCTCACTATCACCCTCACTAGTGCACTCACTCTCACACTCGCTAGAAACACTCAAACTATCATCCTCGGGGGTGTCACATGCACAAGTATCCACATCATCATTGGACAAACTAGGTGTACTCATGTGACTAGCTAAAAAGGAAACAAACTTCCCATGTGAAGACTCATCCCCTTGAATCTTTCAACACTTCCTCACTATCGCTAAGAGTGGTTGGCATGGAAATCTTTTTGCCCTTTCTTTTTAGCCTAGTTGGACACTCAAATGCACTATGCCCTCTACCCTCACACTCAAAACATCTTTCTTCTTCCTCTTTCTCTTTCTCACCGCTCTCTTTGGCCTCATCTTTCTTTTTATTTCTCTCAAAAACCCTTTTATTGGAAAAAATTTGCTTCAAAAACTTGAGTAATTTTTTAAAGTTTTTTGCAAGCATGGCCATATCAAAATCAGACTCGGACTCACAAACTCTCACTTTATTTTTCTTCTCACTCTTAGACACTTCATTTCCCTTCCTAAACTAGGCTCTATATGTTATCCCTCTATCCTTAGGTTTGATAGAGTCGTGAAACATGTCACTCTCATATGTCTGGAGGTCTCCTACCATCTCTTCCAATTTTAAATTTCTCAAATTACCTAAGAAATTCAAAACAATCACTTTAGGGATAAAACGTTTAAGCAGCGATCTCAAGACCTTTTTAACCACTCGTTCATCAAGAATGTGCTCATCAAGATTGAAAATAGTATTTATAATATCAGACAAACGTGAATAAAACTCATCAAAACACTCAGTTTCAAGAATGGTAATTGTTTCAAATTAAGTAGTTAAATCATGAAGTTTATACTCTTTGACCGCATTCGTGCCATCATGGGTAAGTTATAAAACATCCCACGCTTCTTTAGACATAGTTCACATTATAATACGTCAGAACTCCTCAGGAGTGACGACACCAGAAATTGCACTCAGCCCACGTGAATTAAAAGTGCTCCACTTAAACTCATCCTCAGTCCAGGCTTCCACAAGTTTTAAATTAGTAACATTATTTGCGATGACAGTGGGGGATTCCAGCCTCTTTCAAAAATAGCCTAAACACGTTCATCGATTGCTTTTAAATGCAATTTCATACGGGCTTTCCAATAGGCATAATTAGACCCGTCAAAAATTGGCAACCGATTATATAAGTTTTCATTTGCAAACATTGCAATTTTTCAAAAATAATCAATATAAAAAAAAATTGCGAAAAAAGAAATTCATAATAAATTAATGAAACCTTCTCGAATACCAATTTGAGAAGGCACTGTGATATTGATTAAACCGAATTCATAAATTCCAATTATAAACTTATTTAATTAGAGTCAATTTTTAAACCAATTTAATTCAGCCCTAAAACATGCAATTACGTGGATAAAATCAAACCAACATAAATTGCTGACACACAGATTTTAGGAAAAAATTCAAAAAGGAAAAACCTTTAATAATACTTATAATGATTACAAGCGAAATCTACAATGAATATCCACAGATACCCACAAGAACACGCAGTTCTGAGTCAGTAATGAATCAATCTCTGAAGATCCACAAAGACACGTAGTCCAATCAGCCAGGAACACCCATGAGTACTCCCTATGATACGCAATTAACGTCAGTCCAGTA
This sequence comes from Sambucus nigra, assembly GCA_949130495.1. NCBI lineage: Eukaryota > Viridiplantae > Streptophyta > Magnoliopsida > Dipsacales > Adoxaceae > Sambucus > Sambucus nigra. The sequence goes on along the minus strand of OX422209.1, from coordinate 359,597,794 downwards.
CCTTCTCAAGTGGCACCGAGATCAGTAGTAGGTTATCCTCCCTACAAGAAAACCTCCAGCAAAGATATATCTTGGGTTCCAAAAAATTCACTAAAGCATTTGGCATTATCTCTACCGATTTTTGTCTCGAGATTCATATTGTGTTACACATGTTTGTTTCTCATATTCATGATGATTTCTATTGAGTATACTATCTTTATAGTATTGGTTTAATTCACTTCATTATCCTATTCAATATGATTATTGCTATATTATCATGATATACATGTTATCTATGCCTTTCTACTTCTCTTTGACTTTTCGTGTCAAAAAGGGGGAGAAACGTCTAAGATAAGAGGAGTGTCCCATGTTTCTTATTTCAGGGAGAGAAACTTTCATTTATGAGGAGAAGTTTTATTTTGAAGAGATGTTTCATGTAGGGGAGCACATACTTGTTATACCTGTTGATATAAGATGATCTTATCACTTTACACACGATTTCATGTTTTATATCATCTATATATCTCATTGAATTTTTGGACGATTCCCAAAGCTGGGGGAGTTACTCTTTCTGCATGTTATTACCTGCGTGATCTTTGGTTTTTTCTTCATGTGTTTCAGGTATAGACATGTTGATCCAGCTCATGACCATGTTTCATACTCGACTTTGATGTGTTTTTGGTCTTCCGGGCTCTATGTTCATTACTTCCAACAACTCTCATTATATGGCTAATGTGGAGCGGGTTTAGTAGGAGTAACCAGGAGATTTTTGGATTTTTAAGGTTTGTCCACGGAATAAACAAATGGGAAGATTATAAATATAAACATTTGTAATTATAAAAAAGTTGGCTAAATTTCATGTAAAATCATTGAGATGTTGAGCCATTCAAGCTACATATTCATTTAGACTACATGGACGTTTTGGACGTTAATGATCTACCAAAGCTACTTTGATTCACAAGACTTATATTGTTGAATTTAAGATATATCCTATTGATATTTTTATGATTGAACGTTATAGGCCATGCACACACTTGCACATTTTTCAAAAAAATGTGTTTTTAAAGGGATGAAAAAGTGATTGTTGTGTATAATTTTGGTAAAAGACCTAACTTTATATGTGATTTTTCTTTATGTCTATTTCATTTTACTTCAAATCGTTCACATGATACCATTTGGACTCATGCGTGGGGTTAAGTTTTGATTCGTGCGCACAGTCGTGCACCATTTCATCCATGGTTGCATATTGGATAAAATTATTCACATGATAAATGATGATACGATAAATTTCCCACTTGTCATTCTCGAACGAGCAAGTCAAGTGTAAAATACATAATAAACAGATAGAGAAAGTAAAGAGAGATAAAAGACAAGATATAGAGTGGTTTGGCTACTAAAATGATCCAACGTCCACTTTGATGACACATTCTCATTATATGCATTGTAGTACAAGTATACAATGAAATAATAGGCTTACAATGTATATGAGAGAAGAGAATACATGTCTATAATGTTTTTGGCAGTGCCGAAGAGATGACCGTGATGCTGGTGAATAACCTTCAAGTTGTACCGAGAGGCGTCGAGTATCTGGGAATGCCTCCCCCAATCTAGTAGTCTTTGGACTGAATATCAGTGTATGAAATGTAATCGGATCCATCCCCAATCTCGAGGTGTGGACCCTTATTTATAGGAGGTCTAGGTGTTATATTGTTGATGTAGATGGAGAGGGGATGCGGCCAATGATTAGGCACATATTCTTCATATGTATCCCCTTAATTTCGGTATTTTTATGATCCCGTGCAGTGTAAATAGCTTGGATTTGTCTCGTATTTATGCTACTAACCTCTTTTGGCAAGTATTCCGTGTTTTGTGTATTTCTCATATGCTTTATAGGTATTTCATGCAAGTTAGTGCGAAGGAGAACTCAAAACAGTGAAAGAAAGCAAAAAATGTGAAGTTCAAGGGCATTTTCATAATTTTTTAGCCTTATTCTGGAGGTGGGTCCAATTGGAAAGTTGAAGATATTCCAATTACAAGAACATTGGAAAAAATGGCACCTCAATCCGAGGTACGGTGAAGAAGTAACGAGGTTTTGAAGTTGCGTTATATGAAGAGTCATTTTCAAAAATGAAGAGTCATTTTCAGAACTGAAGAGTCAAAACTCTTGAAATTTCTTATTTAATTCATTTTTATTAGTTTTAAAATGTGGGGAGGCAAGGGAAGAGTCTCATTTAGGTACTATAAAAGAGTAAAACGTGGAGAGGCATGGGAGAGTCAAATTTTAAGAGAGAAAGTCAGATTTTAGAGAGTTTTCTTAGTTTTTCTTTACATAGATAATTTCATAAACCCTAGTTTGTAAGTTTGAGGAATAAGGAGAATTCTGGATTCAATTTCATCTCTTTTCCCTATTGCTGATTACAAGTATCAAACTCCATTACCTTATTTTATCTCAATTATATTTTCAATTCAATTATCACTTGTTTTGTAATTTTTGTTTTTACAATATTTCTTAGATCCACAATTACATGCATTGTTATGAATTTGTTTTCTCATAAAACCATGTCTAGCCAAATTTTCAAGGGTTAGGGTACATGAACTCATTCTGAGGCAAATTACCCACGTAGAAAATAGGGGGTAAATTAAAATATTGACCAAATCGTGTATGGAAATTATACAAACATAGCCGATCTTTTAATCTCTCTTGCCCTAGGTACTTGGGATGTTTAAGAAGACTATGCAAGTATAATTGTCTATTCACCACTTTGTATTTACCTTTGATTTTTTCATATGATGCAGGCTAGTTTCCTCATATATGTAATGCTTAGGATCTATAAAGACTTGATTTAGTCAAAATTTCAATTTATAGTTCTAGTATTTTATATGGTAATTTACTAAGGTTTGAGGGATTGTACTCCACCCTATTTTCTCTCATTTTCAAATCTATTTTTTTTTTCAATTCTTAGTGTTTTTGTGCACTTTTTATTTCATCACCAATTGGAGACTTCAACCATCAATCATCTTTTCTTTTCTTTTGAGAAACCATTTGAAGGATAAATAATTTTTCTTACATAATTCTCAATTGCCAATTTCTGATCCTTGTGGAGACGATCCCGACTTGTCGGATTATTACTAATGGGACAGGCTTTCACTTGAGCCTAGAGAGAACGCACTTTTGAGACAAATTCTTAGCCGCGTCAAATTTTTGGCGCCGTTGTCGAGGATCGAAAATTGGTGATTCGTAGGAAAGTGAATTTAATCCTAAAGTGTTTTCCCGAACAAAAAAAAAATCATCTCATCTCTTGTACGATTACATGCAAAATCCACTTCTCACCCAAGTCCACGAAAACCCTATTAGGAAGTGGGAGGAGTTGTTTTTATCAAATTGTAGGAGGCTAGTAGTTATTTTTTAAAAGTATTCTTGTATCCAAGAACCCTAGTTTTGAAGTTTGGCTACTATTCAAGATTCAAAGATCTATTCAAGATTCATCATTCATCCATTGCAAGTAATTTTAATTTATTGTTTTTACTTCTTTCCTAGTTTGTTTAATTAATTGTTGCTTTCTACTTTTCCATTCCCAATTCAAGTCATGTTCTCAATTTTCTAGATTTAGTTATGAATTCTTGCACTTTCACTTTTAAGTTTTCTTTTATTTTAATCATGTTAAGCTAAGTTTTTAAGGGTGGGGATGCATGAACCCAACCCGATGTGGTATGCATAGATATAAAATTTGTCCTCTAAATTAAAAAAGTGATTTGACCTCGTTTGCCCTAGGTAACCGGGGTGCTTAAGGATGCAACGCGCGTGAACTATTACGACACTGCTTTACTCATTCTTTGATTATGTATGATGAGGGCTTGAACCTCATATATGTAATGCTTTGGAGAACTAAAGACTGGGTCTGATCAATTATTTAATTTATGACTAATTTTGTACCGGCATACACACTAAGGTTTGGGGGAGTGTATTATTAACCCATTTCTTCATTCACATTAATTCCTTCTTAGTTAGTTAATTTTACATGCATAGGTTAATTTAATTGAATTTAGTTAATTCATAGGTAAAATCCAAAAATCAATCATCTTTTTCTTTTCCTTTATTTTAACATCAACTTTAGGATTAAAATACCTTACCTTTGTCATCACGTTCACACGTCCTAATTCCCTGTGGATTCGATACCCAGACTCGCCACTATACTCCTTAAGAAGTGTAGTTACAAGTTTATTTTTTTTTGTATTGAGGTTAGAAGCCGATAACAAGGACTAGTGTATTACACGGACGGTCATCTTACACCTCGATCAAAATGGTGTCGTTGTCGGGGATCATTTGTCTCCTTGTGTCCCCACTATTATCGAACCCTTAAATCCATCACAAGAACTGGCTGAATGTCTTGAGGATGCTGATCCGATTCTTGTATGGGAATGTTAGTTTGAGATGCTTCATCTTACGAGCCATATACTTAAACTTGTCACTCCACCAGATCCAGTTGAAAATTTTTGGGGAGAAGATTTTGAGGACAAGGACTCTATGCTTGGATTGTTTTCCAAGATAGTCTCTTTCTATTTGTGTGCCCCACTTCCCATACTACTTGAAAAATCTATGGGAGGTGATTCTATTTTTCTTGGATCCCAATGGGACTTGTCCCCCTATGCATCCAAATCCTTCATTATCCCCCTAAATTTTTTAATAAGTGATGGTTCATTTCTTCCGCGTTGCACATGCCTTCCATTTTTCAAATGGAATTCTTATTTTTCGGGCGGCATGATTTCTAGTGAGGGCACACCATTAATCCCTCAAAGTCAAATTTTATTTTGGGTGGACCCTCAAATTTTTCGACTTCTACTGTATGAGTTATTAGAAGTTAAAATCGTAGGTTGTACATAATTAGCTTTTTTCTTTTTCCTTTTTTTTATAGTTTAGAGTAATTAGTTAAATTTTTTATTATTCTTTTTGCTATGCTTGGTTCTAACATATTTTGTTGATTCAATGGACTCGCACTCATCGGGGATCGCTCCATTTGGGTAATATCTTTCTTTTCTCTCTTTATGTTGTGTTCTTGATTCACATTGAGGACAATGCAACATTTAAGTTAGGGAGTGTGGGATATTCTTCCCGTTTATTATTTAGATTCATTGATTCGATCACATGTTCTTTCTAAGTGTGTTTTTTTAGAAAATTTCACCAATTTCAAAAAGTTGAAAAAACCAAAAAATATTTTTCTTTAAAATAAATAAAAATTGGAATTTAAATTTTTCAAAAATATCACCTTTATTCTATTTAAAGTCTCAAATTGTTAACAATCAATTGCACTAAGCCGAAAATTGACCGAATATGGAAATTGAAAGAAAATTGACGACTTAACGAATAAGTGTGGAGATTGATCAAACCCGGTGAGATTTCGAGTCTTTCAATTTTTTATGACTTTTTAATCAATCCGAGTTTATAATTAACTCAAAGTTCTTTTCAGCGTTTTAATAAGTCATTGATGATCTCAATCCTTTGTTTTGATCGGTTATGGGAAATGTGTGAAATGTTATCTCGAAATTCGTGCTAAATATATCTTTAAACTTAATTAATCTCGAGATGCATATGGTAATGTGATTAGCAATTTGGACAATGAAGTAGGCCCTCTTTTGTTTAACCCAAAAATATTAGCCATAATAAAGTTGTGAAAAATTATCCCTTTCCAACCCACTTTGAGCCTAATATAATATTTCCCTTTCGTTTGATAACCCAAAAAAAAAAAAAAATAGCCTGGTGATGATGCTGGAATTAGCACCACCAGATAATGTGTTTTTAAGCTCAATCTAAGAACAACAATGGCAGCACAGTTATGTAAAAGGTAAGAGAATGAGATGAGGTGAAGAGGAGAGAGCACCACGATATAAGTGGTTCAGCCTAAATTGGCCTACGTCCACTGTGTGTGTGAATAACCTCACTGCAATAAGGCACTAATGGTCATGGATACAATCTCTCAAGCTTTCTCTCTCTACTGTGTATCTAGACAGAGTTTCAGCTAGGGTTCAATATCTGGGATCCTTTTCAAGGTAGAGGATGACCTCTATATATAGTACCTAGAGGGTGTAATGTACCCCCCATGCATGCAATGAGCATGTGTGTGTTTGCCTCACCAATATGGGAAAGCCATATGTCACTGTCGCATGTAGAGAATGATGATGCAATATTCTCCCCACGTGTGGGGAATAATCTTGTTATAACTGATTTGTGCCCACGTGCCCTTATCCAAATGTCAGCAGATGCTCGGCTATCGTTCCTGGTGTATGACCTCGGCTTGGGAGAGGCCGAGGTTGTTAAGTCTAGGTACTCGTTCAGTCCGAGTATTCCATGGAGGTCTCGGCCTAATCCCAGCCGAGACAATGGACAAGGTTGGCCTGAGACGAGGTTGAGCTGGAGTGTTTAGAGTATCGACTAATGTATTGATGAGGTTGTTGGTGGCTTTATGTAAGCTCGCCCTATGTCTGGCCGAGGTTGCCATTCCAAGGTATACGAGAATGCTGCTGATCCTTGTGATGTCCCTTGGAGAGGCTCACGGCAGTGTCGGCCTGGGCCGACCTTACTATGGTCGAGGGTTGGTATCGCGTGTCCAAGATGTCCAACTTCGGCCATAATCTCAGTCGAGGTTGGCGCCTCTGAGCGGAGGTCACACTTGGGCATATCACCTGGAATTGTGAAAAATTAGAAATTCATCAAGTAAGTCCAAAGTGTGTAATAAAAAAAGGGGCAAGAAAAGAAAAATAGCAAGAAAAATGAGCAAAATCCCGAAAAATCACAAATGGACGTCATCAGGACATTTTCCAATTTCGAACAATCCGTTTATTCCCAATTTTACCCTTTACACTTTTTAACCCAAAAAGTCCTAACGGAGTCCGAATGGCGAAATTAATTACTTCATGGAGAGATAAGATATGAAAAGATAGTAAAAGAGATTATAATGGTGTGATTAAGAGATGATGTTTCCCGCTTCCTAATAACTATATTCCGATGATGAGATCTTTTCACCATATATTTTCTTCTTTTCAATTTTGTAAGCATGAATTTGTGTCCATTATATTTACTCTTTATATCATGCATACCGAGAGAAAACAACCACAATCCTAGTGATTCGTTTGTGAGTGCATCCATAAGAATTTGAATCAAAATTAATTTTCAAAAAGTAACGTAATACTCAATCGGTGAAAATTTTAGGTTTAATTTCTGACTTTGCACACACACACACACACACACTATGGTTTGAGACATTTGAATATGAATTTATGGTGATTATTTTTTGAAAAGTTTAAATTGTACAATTTTTCAGTATTTTGATATTTATTTGAGTCAATAAAGAATTTTGTGGGTGTATTCACTGCAAACCCTCATGAGATAAAATTCGTCCTACTAGGATAACCTAGGGGTTTAAAGGCTTATTACATATGCACAATGCAATCGCTTGCCTGCGAAAGTGGAATTTTATTTTAATAAAGGAATTTTCAAGAGTGGAATTTTGGTTAGATTCATTTACATTGCTCGGGACGCGCAAAGTTCTAAGTTAGGGGATGTGATTAGGCACATATTCTTCATATTTATCCCCTTAATTTCGGTATTTTTATGATCCCGTGCAGTGTAAATAGCTTGGATTTGTCTTGTATTTATGCTACTAACCTTTTTTGGCAAGTATTCCATGTTTTGTGTATTTCTCATGTGCTTTATAGGTATTTCATGCAAGTTAGTGCGAAGGAGAACTCAAAATAGTGAAAGAAAGCAAGAAATGTGAAGTTCAAGGGAATTTTTGTAATTTTCAGCCCTAGTCCGTAGGTGGGTCCAATTGGAAAGTTGAAGATATTCCAATTACAAGAACACTGGGAAAAATGGCACCTCAATCCGAGTTACGGTGCAGAAGTTACGAGGTTTTGAAGTTGCGAGATAATGAAGAGTCATTTTCAGAAATGAAGAGTCATTTTGAGAACTGAAGAGTCAAAACTCTTGAAATTTCTTGTTTAATTCATTTTTATTAGTTGTAAAAAGTGGGGAGGCAAGGGAAGAGTCTCATTTAGGTATTATAAAAGGGTAAAATGTGGAGAGGCATGGGAGAGTCGAATTTTAAGAGAGAAAGTCAGATTTTAGAGAGTTTTCTTTGTTTTTCTTTACATGGACAATTTCATAAACCCTAGTTTGTAAGTTTGAGGAATAAGGAGAATTCTGGATTCAATTTCATCTCTTTTCCCTATTGCTGATTACTAGTATCAAACTCCATTACCTTATTTTATCTCAATTATATTTTCAATTCAATTATCACTTGTTTTGTAATTTTTGTTTTTACAATATTTCTTAGATCCACAATTACATGCATTGTTATGAATTTGTTTTCTCATAAAACCATGTCTAGCCAAATTTTCAAGGGTTAGGGTACATGAACTCATTCTGAGGCAAATTACCCACGTAGAAAATAGGGGGTAAATTAAAATATTGACCAAATCGTGTATGGAAATTATACAAACATAGCCGATCTTTTAATCTCTCTTGCCCTAGGTACTTGGGATGTTTAAGAAGACTATGCAAGTATAATTGTCTATTCACCACTTTGTATTTACCTTTGATTTTTTCATATGATGCAGGCTAGTTTCCTCATATATGTAATGCTTAGGATCTATAAAGACTGGATTTAGTCAAAATTTCAATTTACAGTTCAAGTATTCTATACGGTAATTTATTAAGGTTTGAGGGATTGTACTCCACCCTATTTTCTCTCATTTTCAAATATATTTTTTTTTCAATTCTTTGTGTTTTTGTGCACTTTTTATTTCATCACCAATTGGAGATTTCAACCATCAATCATCTTTTCTTTTCTTTTGAGAAACCATTTGAAGGATAAATAAATTTTCTTACATAATTCTCAATTGCCAATTTTTTATCCTTGTGGAGACGATCCCGACTTGTCGTATTATTACTAACGCGACAGGCTTGCACTTGAACCTGGGGAAAACACACTTTTGAGACAAATTCTTAGTCGCGTCAGCCAACTATGCTGAAAGGTAGTGGACGTACCCTATAATATGTGGATGAGAGGGGCCTCACCCTATGGTATGTAGGTTCGTGACATATAAGTCAACAACCCGTATCATGTAAACGTAAGGCTGCGGCATCATGTATTTTGTGCATGCCTCTCAAAGGCTTCGTGGCAGTGGTGTTATATTTTCCATATCAATAAACCCCCAAGTCGTAGTGCAAAGAGATAACGATTGGGATTGCGGCTGAGTAGTCAAGTCCTCTTCTCAAGATGCCGCGGCAATTCAAACGTGACGCTTCATCTTCCCGTGGCCTCTTATATAAATGGCAACTGGTCGTGGCCTTCATTACTTTTCCAATTCTCTGAGATCATATAGAGAGCAAACCCGTGTCATTTCTCCCTTTTAACTTTTCGGTGACCTTTAGGTAGTTGTCAAGTGGTTCGAGGCTGAGCAGCTGGTGGTTAAAGGCTGAGCAACACCCAAGACTTCCTTTCAATCTCCACGTAATTTTCTAATAAAATATTCCCTTAATTATATTTTTAATTCGATGCTTTGCTGTTTGTTCTGGGTTTTTACTGGTAAATGATCCATACGAATGAATCCCTTAATTTGAACTTACTCGAATAACCATGGCCATAAACTGATTATCAAGTGAATCCATATTATTAATTCCATAATCATGTGAACTTACTTGAATCCCTTGATTTTCCTAATTGGGGTTAAATATCTAATTCTGAATTGAATCAACACTACTAAAATGAACTCATTTGTGCCCATTATTTTGACTTATTTGCTGAACTCATTTATCGTAATAGATAACTGAAATGTGGATATAACTCTTCAATAGATGAAATAAACTGTCAACATCCATGCATCATGTTCTTAATGTTCTTGAGAAGAATCCTTCAAATTCTAGGGCTTTGATCTTTAGATTAGGTTACTATTGTTATTAAACTATTTAGGAGTCTGTCCGCGACAGGTAGCATTCTTGTGCTATTTGGCTACGGCATCATGTCAATACTTGTGTATAATATTGTGACACCCTGCCTAATTAAATACCGGGTGATCAGTCTTATATCCAATTAAAATAGGTTTCTCATCTGGTTCATTCTTAGCATCACTGTAGAAAACTTTTTAAAATGTTACTAACCACCTAGTATTCGAAAAGCCGATGTCAAAATTTTAATCTTTTTATTTAACAATAAACAACAAAACATTATTACATAAATATATCCCATGCAAATAGTAATATAAATCCATCCACAATATAAAAGACTAGAATTAAATAATACCGAATAAACCATTAGTTTCAAAATCCAATATAAAGTCCAACCTGAATAAAAGTCTGAATACAAGGTCTGACTGTCATAAATGAAATAATTGTGGGCAACATACCCGAATAAAGTACTGCCCTGCACCCTACACTAGGAGTGAAGTAACTGAATTGTCTAAGTCCAAATCATGTAAGCATCCACAAGTGCTGCAGCTATGCATCCCTAGAATAGATCATCCTGCTTGGCGTCCCTGTTCCTGGACACCTAAAAGGTTTTGGAAAAATGTTTTGCAAGTACGGCTCATAGCTCAAGTAAAAATCATTTAAAAATATTTAGCAAATAATTAAATAACAGTTTAAATGAACAGTTATTAGATACACATGTTAGGTTGAGAACACTCCCTTGAGTTCCTCATCTCTCATCTATAATACACACGTAACGTTTTCTACTCAACCCCACCTTGTCAATTCTAGCGAATCTAAATAGGCAGCCATTATCTAAAAACCCAAATCAATATAGCTCCTCCGTACTGCCCATACAGTACGCTATCGAATACCCTTAATGATTAACATCTCTCTTATGTTATTATTAAACCCTAATTACCCTTTCTACGTAGGTTATTATTCAAACTTTACCATTTAAGTTTCTCTACTTAAACTTTATTTTAGATATTCACTAACTATCTTCCTACTATTCACACATTAGTAGCTTCATCATTATATAGATATACCCTATCTAAGTTCCCTACTAATTACTCTTTAGTATATTAATCGTTCTTTAGATGCATACTATCTCGTCTCTCTACTAGCACACATAAGTAGATTATTCGTGTTGTATATATATTTTACACACCATATATAATATAAGTACACACTCTACTATTATATCCTTGTATCACACATTAAGGGCTATTGGTTCGTAATGTTACCCCGACCCCAATAGTTATTCCATATGTATTGGTTCGGAAAGTTACCTCAACCCCAATATTCAATTACTTTTAGTTTAGATACACACAACTAACTAGTTTGAAATCATAAGTCTGCTACCCATAACTCATAGCGTCCACCCGTATTTCCATGCAAATACATTTATTAAATATATATCCATTTCTCTTTAATATGGACAAGGCTTTTCAAATTTTAGGATTAAGTGTTCGCATACTTAAGTCAAATAATATTTCACTATCTTTCTTGCCCATTAATTTTACAAAGTATATAACATAACAAGTATATATATATATATATATATATATATATATATATATATATATATATATAACACGGCACCTCCCAGACCCAGTTGCGATGCATACTGTAAAACATATCAAAGGTATATATATTTATCATCCATTATATCTATACTAGTACGGCACCCCTAGGCACAGCTGCGGTGCATGCATACTTTGCTATCATGTCCGGGTACATCTCTCGATGTACAAGGGACTATTGGTTCGTCTTATCTCACGAACCATATATATCAAATCACACATATTGGAGGCGAACATAGTTCACATATCCATGAGTCACGCACATACCTATGCTCCCACAGTCAACAGACTTATTGGCTCACAAATAAGCCCTTTACAGTCCTATGTTCTTGAGGTACCAAATCTAAAATCCCCCCGAAGACAACACAGGATAAGATTGTCCTCTTTCGAACGCCAACCTCCCATGATAGCAAGTATGGTAGGTATGTCATACACATAATAAACAATAATATAGGTACACATTCCACCTATATAAATATAACATCAGCAAGGTATTCACACAACCATATAATAACGATAGGTATTGACTCCACCTATATACATATATAATAACAACAGGGCATACACACATCCCATATCACAAGCCTCATACATAGTATATTTATATCCCGAATATTCTACGTATTCCATAATTTATAACTTCGTTTATTACCGTACATTCCTGAGTATTTCTCACCACTAAAAGGGTATCCTTTATTCCACATATATTATCAAAAGGTAAACTCTCTACCCCCTACTGGTCTAAGTCCTCGTTCCTCTCGAATTCTTTTAACTCAAATTATCCTTCAATTTAGATTTTTCCTCTCTATTAATCCAAATTAATTTAGCTCTTAAACTTCCCTCGTAGGCCACGCCTAAAACCCAAACTAGGCCTACTGATGTTTCAATATAATTCCCTTATATTAGAAATTAAATCCCACAAATTAATTCCAAATGATTTCCAAAGGTCCTAAACAAAAAGGAAATTATTAGCCAAAACTGGGCAACCGAATCGATTAGAAAATTTTCTGGGAGATTAAACACCTTGTAGTAAAATAATGATTACTCCCTCTACAAAACTCCGATTGACCTGATTCAAAGATCATTTGAAAGATAAGACATAGATATTAACAAGAATGTATGGATGTCACTCTAATTCTAAGTAGAATTTAAATGGAATACGTTTAAACTTACGTTAAAAATTCTGGCAGTTACTATGCTGGCAGATCAAATACCCTATAGTAAAACATCGATTTATCCCTCTACGAAACTCCGATTGACCTGATTCAAAGCTAATTAGAAATCCAAGACAAATACCTTTCCAAACATATATGGATATCACTTTAATTTTAAGTAAGATGAAAATGGCATACATTTAAAGTTACGTTAATAATTCTGGCAGATTGACATCTTGTGTTCATCAATTAGACCCTAAGTCATTCAAGATTCATGTTCTTCAATCAAGAACCCATCAAGATTCAATCTTAATCATCAAATATATTCTAATATCAGTTTATCTTTGTATAGAGATAAATTTCCAATGAAAATTTACACAAAAACATCAAAGATTCAACCCAAGAATCAAATTCTCCTTTAATTAACATAAAACCCTAATTTTCTCATGTTCATCAACTTTATAAATCAAGAACTCAAATTTCTCTCTTATTAATCAACCCAAACCCACTAATTTCATATTATCATCATTAAGGAACATCTCTGCATCCATTCCCACTTTAGTTTATGAATTAAACCCTCCCAAATTCATATAAAACTTCCAAAAGCATGAAATCACACTCTAATCTACATGGGTAGTATAACATGCTTAATATAAATTGACATTTAATTACTTGCCTCTCAATAGCAGGTCTGAATTTCATTAATATGAGGGTGTGATTGTTCTCCCATCGCTCCAATCTCGATTCCGTTGCGTTCGGGGCGAAAAACTGTGTAGGAAGCTTTGGCTTTCTCTTCCTCTTCCTCTTCAATGGCCTTTATTCTATTGTGACTGTGTTAACCCTAGCCCCTTATTTCTAATGGAAGATATACACTTAATATTTTCAGAGTTCTCTACACCTCCAACTCCCGAATGACCAAAATACCCTTAAACGATGCCGGGTCCAAAATCATCCCGGGACCCAAACTGTACACCAGAGTACACTTTTTCAACTATTTTGACCCTTTCATAATCAACCGTAACCTCAAAATCACCATCCGAGTCACTTTAAAAAATTGTTTTAATTCCACCTCAAAATATCGAACGCGTGAAATTAAACTTAAAATTTAACTGATTTATTCTCAATCACCGAATTAAATAATTTCTCTAAATTAAATAAATTCCAAATCACCGAATCAAATAAATTCCAAATCATAGATTTAATTAAATCCTAGATCACCAATTTAATTTAATTAAATATCCTCAGAAATATGGGGTATTCCAAATATGTACCCTTTTGCACTTAGGGTTTAGCCTTAAGCTAGTAGCCACGGTGTTTATCCAATAAACTAAAGGACTGTGGCATAATAAGACATACCTAATGTTTGCTTCCCCAGAACAAAGTGTCACGGCAGTAGTTGTAATCCCTAGGATTACAAATCCTAACATATTATAGTTAGCTGAAACTGTTGAAACTTTTATTTTGCTTCCAAACTTATTTTGTTGTTCCTGCTGCGGCCTCTAAGAGGCTTATCTGACCATACTGGCTGCGGCACCTAACAGTGGACTTTTTTCTTTTTATGTGTTGCTGCAACCCAAGATTCTAAAAAATGCGGGGCGTGATTAAGGCGTGGAGGCCAAGCCTTAAGCCTTAGAATCCTAGGCGGTCATAGGTGTAAAAAGGCGTGAAAAGGCGTTTAGGCCTTCTTAATATATTTTAATATTTTTTAACCATAACAAGGCTATTAAAATACAAAAATTGCACATATCATAAAAATATGTCTGAATATATGCAAATTAAAATACTATCTGATTATTTTGGATAAATAATGGTCCGGTTTGTAAAAAAATTCTTTAAAATGCGACATCGTTTCACTAAGGCATTGTTGTTTTTAGAAAAAAGTGCATCGTAAGGGTTTTACCAAGAATAAGGCGTGAAAAGCATAAGGCGAGGCATTTCTCCTAAGCCTTAATCTTAGGCGTGCCTAGGCGAAGCCTGGGCGGGTTTTTTAGAACAGTGCAACCATATGAGTTGGAATCCTGACGAATTTATGAAGGATTTATGGAACAAACATTTTGGAGTTTCTCCTCGTAAACTCCCTTTGTGCATCCATTACAGACATTTGGGCCTTGCATGCTCAAAGATTGCCCAAACTGCCTCACTTTAGATTCTGACTCAGCAAAAAACACTTGTAGGAAAGAGACTAACTCCGTGGACTCCTCTTGTAGGAAAGGTACTGAGTCTACCAAAATGGAAGAGGAGGCTAACTCCAGTAACAACCCTATGGATATTGATGTCGCGACTACTGGGCCTTCTGAAGCTAGGGACGCACCTATTGGCCATTCTAACAGAGCTGAGAGACCTCCTGCAACCTTAAATGTCCGCAGCATTATGACTCAAGAGTGGGTTAATCAAGTGGCTGAAGCATTTGAGTTTCTTGAGGATTTGATGTGCTCAGCACCCGTCATGGAACAAAGGCCCTGCACGTCACTTACTGATGATGGGATTTACTGCCCCCTTTACGCTTTTATTTATGGGTTGTGGTTGTCTGTGACAGTCCCCATTAGGAGAATCTTCCAGACCATAAAGTTAGCCCTAGCCCAACTAGAACCCAATGGCTGGAGGGAAATTCTTGCGTTCATGGTGCTACGTAAGAGTAGGTTCAAGAGGGATATAACTCCCGCAAAGCTTTTTCATTTTTACAGGCCTAAGGATAATGCTTTAAAATTGGCATGGTATTATTACTTTACCATCCGCAGCAATGAGGAAACCCTTTATACTGGGATGCCCACCAGTGTAAAAAATTGGAAGGGCAAATATTTTTATAATTTTGGAGAAGGGTGGGAAATCCACCTTGATGAGAATGAGAGAGAGAAATCATTCAGGATGCCGCGAAAGTGGGGACTCTCCTCTAAGCTTGGTAAATAAGGCTACAGCCCTTCGAATTGTGGTTGCGTCCTGTTGTTTAAAGTTGTATTTTCCATATTCTTTCCTTTACTTTTGTACTAATATTGAATTTTCTTCAACAAGTGTAATCCCAGTGACTGACGAGGGATTCTCATTTTTGGAAGTTGAGAATGCCAAATTAAGGCAAGAGTTGGACACTCTGAGAAGGTCTGGAGCTTCTCCTGTAGTTCGGGGACGAGGAAGAGGTTCCCGTGGACGAGGAAGGAATGCTCTGAACGTTGTCGAAGAACAAATTATTCCACTTGCTCGGGGATAATCAAGAGTTCTTCGTCATAATGTTGAAGAAGCTCGTACTCAGTCAACTTTGGAAACTCAAGCGTTCCAATTGAATGCAAAAGATCGTGCTTTGTCTGAAATGTCCAAGAAAAACCTATCTTTGGAAGATCAACTTTCTTCGACAAAGTCTTCTCTGAATACTAAGGATGCTCTTGTCAAGAACTTTCATGAGCAATTAGAGAAATTAACTTTTCAATTTCACAAACAACCTCGCGAGTTTTGGATGGCAGGCTACAATGAGGCCCTTTGTCACTTGGATGCTCGTATTGAACATGCCAATAATGAAGGTTATAAGCAGGGATGGTTGAACGCCCTGGGTGTATTAAAATTGGAGCAAGGGCATTATTTATGGGATTATCATGCTCCTGGGTTACTAGACTTGCCCGTGCCACCTTATAAATTGGACATGGAATAGATCCCTGCTCGTTCCATTCCTCGGAGCTTAATTTCAAAATACCTTGGTGACTACAATCTTCATTCCCAAATCGAGGTATCTCGTCCCGAGCATCTATTGGACACACCTTCTGTGATGAACGTCAGAATGCTCAGAGACATTAACTTTATAAATTCTCCTCTTTACCTGGAAGATCCTCCTGCTGGCGAGGAGCCTGTTTCAAAAGCTAAGGGAAAGAAACCAATAGAGTAGGGTTCTCAATGTAATAGTTAGCACACATGTAATTTGTAATTCATTTTGACTTTAATGAAAGAATTTCATTTTTGTTTGCAAATTTGTATTGCTATTGTTTTGTGCTTGTTAAACACTGCGTATGTATCTGTTAAAAAGATAACAATTTTGTGTTGTTCATCAACCAACTTAGTAATAAACAGTTACAAGTATAAAAAATGTTGCTCGATCACTTAATAATAAAGTAATGAGTATAAAAATGTTTAAAATTTTTCAAACCAACCAAGGTTGTTAAATTGTACTCGTCGACCAAGTATAATTAGCGAGAGTTTTTATCCCCGACTAACCATACTTGGTAATTTTTTTCATAAAATGTGTCTGACCAAGCAGGTTGATGGATCCTCCTCGTCGATAAGTTCTCCTCGTTGACCAACTACAGTTAGTGGGTTTTTATCCCCGACCAACTATACTTGGCTCAATTTGGAATATTTCGTTCTTCGAGGAACTTTTAGTAGTAATCTTACCTCCCGACCAACATAAGTTGGCAGTTGAGAGCATATTAGTAGGTCGTGGGTTTGAACTATTAGGTTCTTTCGAACTATCTTGTCCACAATCTCTTTTACCAACCGAAGTTGATCACGCAAGTGTACGCTTCCTAACCAAAGGAGTATGATTTGTTTTCTCTATTTTACCAACCGATGTTGATCACGCTCGAACTATCAGGTTCTTTCGAACTATCTTGTCCACAAGCTCTTTTACCAACCGAAGTTGATCACGCAAGTGTACGCCTCCTAACCAAAGGAGTATAATTTGTTCTCGCTATTTTACCAACCGAAGTTGATCACGCTCGAACTATCAGGTTCTTTCGAACTATCTTGTCCACAAGATCTTTTACCAATCTAAGTTGATCACGCAAGTGTACTCCTCCTAACCAAATGAGTATAATTTGTTCTCGCTATTTTACCAACCGAAGTTGATCATGCTCGAACTATCAGTGTAGTGTATCACACTAGTATTCCCCAAAAAACTTGTAATAAAAGGAAGAAGATGGTGAAACATCATCATTTTATTCATAATGAAGGAATTGCTTTACATTTTACATTACTGATAATACTTGCGTAGATGTTCAGCATTCCATGCATTCTTAAATTCCTCTCCTTCTAGAGTTTCTATTCTATAAGTTCCTGGTCGAACAACTTCTGTAACTCGGTAAGGTCCATGCCAGTTTGTTTCCAATTTATTGTGCTTCTGAATGACCTTCTTTAGCATGTAATCTCCTTCTTTTAAATCGCATTTCTTCACTCTCTTGTTGCAGAACAGAGTTGTTCGTTGTTGGTAAGCAGCATTCCTAATGGCTGCCTCTTCTCTAACTTCCTCAAGCATGTCCAAATCTAATCTCCTCATCAAATCCCTGACTGAGGAATTGAAATTCAGCACTCTATGTGTTGGGAGACCCAACTCAGCAGGTATTACAGCCTCACTTCCAAATGCCAGCATATAGGGTGATTCTCCAGTTGCTGCTCGGGGAGTTGTTCGGTAAGCCCACAATACTGACTGTAGCTCATTAATCCAATTAGCTTTAGCCTCACTTAGCCTTTTCTTCAAACCATTTAGTAATGTTCTGTTCGTCACTTCAGTCTGTCCATTGCTTTGAGGATGGCCTGGTGCTGAATGAGTCTTCAAAATATTTGATTGATGACAATAGGTGGCAAATTCCTCATTATCAAATTGTGTTCCATGGTCTATAATGAAGGCATGAGGGAGACCATATCGGCAGATGATATTCTTCCAAACAAACTGGTACACCTTCTCGTATGTCATATCAATAAGTGGCTCAGCTTCTACCCACTTAGTAAAATAATCCACTGAAACGACGAGGTACCTGAATCTTCCTCGGGTCGTTGGTAGTGGTCCAACCAAATCAATTCCCCACATGGCAAATGGACAAGGAGAAGTTATGGGTGTTAACAATGCTTGTGGAGTTCGTCGGATGGAGGAAAAACGTTGACACTTATCACATTTCTTAGCGTAGGCTATACAATCAGCCCTCATCGTCGGCCAAAAATATCCCTGTGTCATCCCCCTTTGCAAAAGTGTTCGACCTGCTACATGGGCTCCATATGACACTTCATGGATCTCTTCAATCAATTCTTTTACCTCGGAGGGATGTACACATCTCTGCAAACCTACGATAATTCCTCGTCTGTACAAAACGCCATTAGTTAGTACATACCGAGCAACTTTAAACTTCAATTTCTTTACAACGAGTTTATCCTCCGGTAATTCTCCCTCTTCAATGTATACCCTGATGGGATCCATCCAAGATGGTCCTAAATCAAGAGTAATAACATTCATCGTCATGTCTTCATCTATGCTCCGACTTTCTAGTACTTCAATTGGTATTGTTCTTCGTAGCTCGGTACGAGTAGCTGATGCTAATCGGTCCAGTACGTCTGCTTGTGCATTTTCTATTCTGGGTATTCTGATCAACTGAATGGCATCAAATTCTGCCAATAATTCCATCACCTTTGCATAATACTTGACCATTAATTCTCCTTTAACCGCATATGTTCCCATCATCTGATTCACAATTAATTGAGAATCACTAAATACCATCACTTGTTGTGCTTCCATAATCTTTGCTAAATTAAGACCTGCTATCATGGCCTCATACTCAGCCTCATTGTTGGATGTTTTGAATTGAAATCGTAAGGCATATTCTATGTCAATCTTGTCTGGGGTTTTCAAAACAATCCCTGCTCCACAACCTGCTATGCAAGATGATCCATCTACATACAATCTCCATGTAGGTAACTCGTCTTCAAATTTCTTATCTGACAGAGTTCCTCGGTGAAATATCTACTATTTTCTTTCATCCTCCCCTGGTAATTTTCCCTCCTCGTCGACCATCTCTTCTCTCCCTTTTACCAACCGGAGTTGGTCTGGACTTATGTCTGTTGATCCTGTAACATCCACAGGTTGGTCAGCGAGCAATTTTTGTTCTTCGGGGGTATCAGGATATGTAAACTCTGCTATAAAATCTGCTATAGCCTGCCCTTTCAATGATGATCTGGGTTCATACACAATATCATATTCACCGAGCTCTACTACCCAGTACATCAGTCTCCCTGACTTTTCTGGCTTATGAAGGGCTTGTCTCAATGGCATGTCGGTATAAACAACAATGGTATGGGCCTGGAAATATGGTCTCATTCTTCTACTTGCTTCAATTAATGCCAATGCCAATTTTTCCAATTTTGGGTACCTGATCTTTGCACCTCGGAAAGCCTTACTTGTGTAATAAATTGGCTTCTGGACTCCATTATCCAATCTGATCAATGCCGAGCTGACTGTATTTTCTGATACTGCCAGGTATAAGTACAACTTTTCTCCCATTACTGGTCTGGACAGCAGTGGAGGTGTTCCCAGATATTTCTTCAAGTCTTGAAAGGCTTTTTCACATTCATCATTCCACTCGAAAGTTTTTCGAAGTGTTTTGAAGAATGGTAGGCATCTATCTATCGCTCGAGATACAAATCTGTTGAGCGTTGCAACTTGTCCTGTAAGACTCTGCACTTCTTTCTTCGTTGTTGGAGATCGCAACCCTAAAAGATCTTTGATCTTTTCTGGATTCGCTTCAATGCGTCGCTGGTTGACAATGTACTCGAGTAACATTCCTTCTCGTACTCCAAATGTGCACTTCGTCGGGTTGAGCTTCATTTGGTATTTATTTAGTTAATCAAAAGTCTGACTTAAATCAACTAGATGATCAGCAGCTTTCTTGCTTTTTGTCAGCATATCATCGACATAGACTTCCATATTGCAACTGATTTGTTCGGCAAAAACCTTGTTCATCAGCCGCTGGTATGTCGCTCCTGCATTTTTCAAACCAAAAGGCATAACATTATAACAATAAGTACCCCTAGGAGTAATAAAAGAAGTACTTTCCCTGTCTTCAGGTTTCATCTTAATCTGGTTGTAGCCAGAGTAAGCGTTCATGAAGCTGAGCATCTCGTGCCCCGAGGTAGCATCTACTAGTTGGTCAATTCTGGGCAATGGGAAATGATCCTTTGGGCAGGCCTTATTGAGATCAGTGAAATCAACACACATTCTCCATTTATTATTTTTCTTCTTTACCATCACCACATTTGCTAACCAGTCCGGATACTTCACATCTTCAATTAATTGAGCTTTCTGGAGCTTGTCGACCTCCTCTTGAATAGCTTGATTCTTATCGGGCCTAAATACCCTTCTTCTCTGCTTTACAGGCTTGATCTCCTTATTCACATTGAGCCTGTGACATAGGAAGTTTGGATCTATTCCTGGCATGTCCTCATGACTCCATGCAAAAGTTTTCTTCCTGTTTCTCAAGAAAATTATCAACTCCTGTTATATTGAAGCATCCAACGTTGAACCTATCTGGGTTACTCGTTCAGGGTGCTCGTCGTCGAGAATAACATTTTCTGTAGATTCCACCACCTTTCCTTTTACAAGTTGGGATTCATCTCTTGGATCGAGAGTGTCAATCTCTGTATCTTCATCCACCTGGTAGGTAGTAGTCTTTTTCCTTGATTCCTCAAGCTCCTCTTGCTCGGCAGATGAATAATAGCATTCCCGGGCTACTTTTTGATCACCTTTCACAACTCCTACTCCAAAGTTTGTTGGGAATTTTAAGCATTGATGCACTGTAGATGGAACTGCTTCAAACTTCTTCAAACCAACTCTTCCCATGATGATGTTGTAGGCTGACTGCACATTCTTATCCATCACAAAGAAGCGTATTCTTTCTGTTCGACAAGCAGGCCAAGTTCCAATAAATATATCCAACTTGATCGTCCCAAGTGGAAAAACTTTCTCGCCAGCAAATCCCAGGAGGGGTCTGTGATAAGGTTCCAATTGAGATAATTTTAGATTCAAACTGTCAAAGGATGAATAGTACATGATGTCTGTCGAACTTCCATTGTCTACCAACACCCTTGAAATCACTACTTCCTTCATCCTCGTTTTGATCACCAGAGGATGGTCGTGAGGATAAAGAACACCTGCTAGGTCATTTTTTAAAAAGCCAATGACCAGCTTCTCTTTGTTTACCTTCCTCGGACGATCGTCCTCGGCCAGATTTATTCACTGAATATATGAACAAGCTTGAGCCTCTCCAAGGTAAGCCTTTCTTTCTGCAGTTAGGTCTCCTCCTCCTGCATCTCCTCCTGTAATAACATTACAATCAAATGATCCAAAACGTATGGAAAATACCTCTCGTTCTGGCTGCCTTGGCTTTTTGGGAAGATCGGGGTCTTCATCTAGATCATCTTCATAGTCCCTCTTCTTTTTCTCTTTTGCTCGGTAAGGAGATCTAGACCTCTCCCTAGTTCGGTCGTTATTTCTTTTTTTGCCTCCCCGATCAACATACTTTGCTAGCTTTCCTCTTCGGATGAGTGTTTCAATCTCGTTCTGAAGAGCTATGCAGTTTTTGGTCATGTGACCATGATCTTTATGAAACTCGCAATATTTATCCCTACTCCTCGAATCAGGGTCTGATCTCAGTTTCCTTGGCCATTTTACCTCCTCATAATTCTTGATTTCCTCCAAGATATGATTAATACCCATTTTCAAAGGAGTATAATTATCATATTTCTTCAGGACTTCCCATGGCGTCTTATTATTCTTGGAATGCTTGTCACCACCATTGCCCTTGTGCTATTTCTTCTTAGATTTTTCGACTTCCACCTTGATTTCTTTATCCATATTCTTATTTGCAGCCATAGCCTCCTCGGCATTCATGATTTTGGCCGCTTTTGCCATCAACTCTGACATAGTTGTAGGTGGATCTTTGGCCAAAGTGTAATACAATTTATTAGGCAACAAACCACTCATCAAGGCGGTGATTGCTGTCTTTTCTTCATAATCTATGACTTCTAGCTTCTCGTTGTTGAAACGAGTTATGTAATCTCTAGTACTCTCACCAGATTTTTGTCTAACACTTAACAAGTGTGCTAATCGTTTTACTGGCTTTGCTCCAAAACAGAAATTACCAATAAATAACTCAGCCAACTGAAAGAAAGTTGAGATCTTACCCCGAGGAAGATTGTTATACCATATCTGGGCAGATCCAGTGAGAGTTCCCGAGAATGCTCTGCATCTCATCTCGTCGGGGACAACATAGATGTCGGCAGCATCTTGATATTGCTCTATGTGAAGAACATGATCTGTCTTTCCATCATATTTGGGAGTCACTACGGGTGCTTTAAATTTCGACGGTGTAGGAAAATCCACAATGGCCTTTACGAAAGGTGTCCATTGAACAAAAGTTCGTTGTAGGGGATTCCTCGCCTTAGCCATTTCTCCCAATCTATCCTCCAACCGCTGAATGGAACCTTTCCACGCATCATTTCCCTCCTCGATCCTATTAGTTCGAGCAATTAATTGTTGTGAATTAGCTTCCTGAGATCTCTTTTGTCAAGCAGTTGGTCGTGATTGTGCTGATCCTTCTCTTAGATTTGATGGTTGTCGAAAACTCCTCGACATGACTTTAGATGGACTCTTATTCCTCCTCGGGCCTAATCGGCTGTAAGGAGACACCCTTCTCAGTCTTTCCAAAGCACTGGCTCTCTCTGGGGAGAGAGTGACACGTTGCTCAGTATCTGTGACCCGTATTGATGAAGTCTGCCCAGGTTGATAAGAGAAATCATCAGATTCCTCATTGCGATACGTCTCTGTACGCATGGATCGTGAAGAAGGTGAATAGGTTTGCCTCTGACCACTTCGTTGTCCTGAAGGTGCTGGTGCAACGCCATGAAGAGTTTGTATGAGTTGCTGCATCGTTTCTTGCATGGCGGTTTGTCCTTGAGCCAGATTCGTCATGATTCCAGCCAGATCAGGAGGTGCAGAAGGATTGGGAGGATTTCCAGTATTTCTAGCGTTTCGATTACTAGATTCGGGATTATCCGCCATTGATGATGAATGATTTTTGGTGAGAAACGATAATAATAGTTGTTCCCACAGACGGCGACAATCTGTTGATGTAAAAAATTAGATCGCTCTAATTATTCAATCACAGATAAATAAAATGAGACAAAGATTTTTAAAGTGGTTCAGCCTTATATGAATGGCCTACGTCCACTGTTATGTTATTGTTGAGTGTTTGGAAATTCTCGATTACAAGTTCAACCAAGAAATTTCGGTCCCTTTGAATGAGGGTGATACAAGGTATTTATAGCCCTTAGGCTGTACATGAAAGGGTTGATACATTAAATGATATACATATAAAAGGGTAATACATTTAATGCAGCGTGTGCGTCAAGATGATAAACATTCAATGAATAGTTGAACTATTGATTATCTGGAAATTAATGATGTGGTCGAGATGCAGCTCGAACCGCCTTAGTTGCTCGTCGTCCAAGAGTTCCTCGGAGCGCTGGAGTTCCTCGGAGTGCTAGAGTTCCTCGGTGTATCCTTGTTGCTCGGAGGGAACATGAGTTAGTCGGGGAAATGAACTTCCTCGTTGCTATTGTGCCATTTAGATTGACACGTGTCTTCTTATTATTCGTCCACATCAATGGTTGTATATGTTGAATATTTCAAAAAGTGGGTTGAAGCCGAGGAGATGGTCATAATCACCCATCCAAAGAATTTCTAGTTCATTTAAAAGAACATTATTTGCAGGAACGACCTCCCACATGCTTTTGTATCAGATCATGGGAAGTAGTTTGATAATGATTGATACAAAAACTATTGTGAGATATTTAACATCCAATACCACCACTCTATATCGTTCTACCCTCAATTCAATAACCAAACTGAAGTCACAATCATAAATATCCTTAATATAATCGAAAAAGGCCGTAAGGATGTGAAAGCAAATTTGATAAATAAGCTCCACATCGTCTTATGGGCTTACTGGATGATGTCGAAGACACTGATTAAGGAGACCCCTTATATACATGCCTTTAGTTCAGAGGTAGTTATACCGATATATATTGGCTTTCCCGTCCATAGGATGTTAAACTTTTATTCCATGATGAGTGACTTCATAAGATGTCTTGATTTTGACTCGGCTTAAGAATTTAGAGAATCGTTATCTCTTTGCTTAGCGAAATATCAACAAAGAGACACCTGATACTATAATACAAAGTTAAAAGTCGATTCCTAAAGGAACGGTATTCAGAATTGAAGATGATTATCTAGAAAGGAAATAAAACAAAATTGAACCGGCGCAGGCCATACAAAGTTAAAGAAGTGGTTCGACCCAAAACATATAGGATTAAATCTCTTAAAGGAAAACCTTTCACTAACTCTTGGAAGGTCAGCCATATTAGTAAATATTACCACTACAGGAATCTTGATAAAGTCATGATCCAATGTAAATAAAATCAATTTCAAATGTAAATGAAGAAAGGATTATTATAAGTGCTTTGTTATTTTTTATATATTGTCTTCATGTTCTCTATTTTTAGGTCCTATGATATGGGAAACAAGTTTAAACCAAAGTCATATTAAAAGGTATATTCAAGGTATTTCTTAGTTATTGTCCAAGGAAATAATGCCTTAGGAAAGTTCTAACTCTAAAAGAAAGAGTTTGGACCAATGGTCATAACTTCCTAAATGGGGCAAAAAGAGTCCTAATAAGAATGACCTCGGCCTTGACCTTGGGATTGTTAAGGACATATTCTACAACTAATTAAAAAAAACTAAGAAGTAAGAAGAGGCATGTATGGTATAAGATCTCTCCCTTATGAAACTTTGTTACGACAGGTCAAGACATATATGACCTTGTCCACTAAAATGCTAGCACAGTTAGAAAAGTTTGTGTTAATTCTAAGCTGAATATATTTTCATAACGTAGGTTCTTAAATAATTCCCAAGGTCAAAAATAGATTAACAATTAGGTAATATAAGGCTAAATACAAAGACAACTAATAAAAAGTTCTACTAAGTATAAATTCATGAAATTCCAAAATGAAGCAGGTTGCTACATATTGATACTTATAAATGCTCGAGAAAATAAATATGTGTGCACAAAGAACGGAAAGATAAAACACCATCATCATTAAAAAAATCATAAATGACAAAGAGTATTATAATTATAGACAAAACCCTTTGAAAGGTAAAAAAATGTTGTTCAAAAAGTAAAGTTAACTGCAAAAAAAAAATCATGTGTGAGCTTTGGGTTGATTGTAGGGTCAACTATTGGAGTAGGCATTACATAAGCAGTTGTTGAAATGCTTTCATTATCTAGAAGAGCCCCTTCGCTCTGTTGTCTTGAACTTCTTACTCTAACTATTCATCCTCGGTAGTAGTGGCCATTTCCTCCTCGTCACTTTATCCCAAGATTTCACCCCAACCGTGATCTCAAGTAAATTCTTAACCACCAACTTCTTCAACTCATCACAGTTGTCCATGAAGTAGATTGTAAGAGCATAATTTCTATCACTTGTTCATAGCTTAGGCTTACATAGATTTTGGTGTATCCCATTACCATTTTACTCGAGCTGTCAAGAAGAATCGAATCTCCAACATCTCCAAATTCAAGATGACCTCCACATTATGAAGGTATAAATAAATTAGGAGTTCAAATTTATTTGCATTTATATTGGGATAGATTTTTATTAAAAATGAAACAATTTTTATAATTAAAATTTTCAAAACTCGCTGGC
The DNA here is from genome assembly GCA_949130495.1 of Sambucus nigra. NCBI lineage: Eukaryota > Viridiplantae > Streptophyta > Magnoliopsida > Dipsacales > Adoxaceae > Sambucus > Sambucus nigra. The sequence continues at coordinate 359,571,614 of OX422209.1, read as the reverse complement.
TTCGTTCGAACGAGAAGTCTAACTCATTAGAAGGCTCGCTTTTTACATTTTATCCAACGTGCATCTAACGAGGGCGTACTCTTTGGCCTCATCTGAAGCTCATTTGAATCTCGTTCAAACGAGATAGTATTTTCATTCAAATGACCTTTCTTTTGTTCTAATGAGATACTATTCTCGTTCGAACGAATATTGTTTTCGTTCCAAAGAATGACACCACCTCTAATTTTGTGTCGTGTTATAAAGGCGTGCTTTTTATAGTTTTTCATAGAAAATTTTTGCAAATTGAAAACTTCATACCTGCACAAAATTCCTCACTTTATTTAGGTTTAAAACACCTTTTAATTCATAAATTTCATCCTCAATATATGTATGAATCTGTTTAAAACCCTAAGGTATTTTATATCTGAGTTACTCTTATGGAGAGCATTCTTCACTACAGAACTCATGGTTCTTGAGAGGATCACTACTGAAAATAAGACAAATGATGAATCAGTGGATACCGAGGGTGGACTACCACATGTGGACGACTCAAGATTAAACCGTATTCTTTAGAGGTTTTGTAAGTCGCGTTCTTATAAAACTCTAAAGTGCTGAATTGAAAAGGTTTTGTCTACAAGAGAATTTTTCTCAAATTTACCTTGTTTGATTAAATGCTTTAATTTATCTATTTTATCACCTACATGCATGTCTTAGGATAGAAAGATAAAATTTATTGGTGTGGGCTACATCTAATTAGATGAATTAAGCCATTAGACCTATAGCGCACTCTCAAATTGGATCAAAGCCATTTACACAAAATTACCATGTAATTGTTCTCCGCAAAAATTTTTGTGATATCAATTTTTTTTGAAAAATTATTGATGAGTTCTAAGGGACAAGTTCTAAGGGACAACTTATATAATCAGATGCCAGTTTTTGATGGATCAAACTATGTCTACTGAAAAGCCAGAATGAGATCCACTTTAAAAGCAATTGATTAAAGAGTTTGGCTAGTATGTGAAAGAGGGTGGACTCCTCCCATGATCACTGTTGATAACGTCATTAATCCTAAACTCATATTTACTTGGAGTGAAGAGGAATTTAAATGGAGTACCTATAACTCCAACGTCTTAATTATGTCCACCATGTCAAAAGTGGCATACCCTCCAGATTACACATGAAGGTACCAGCGTTGTAAAGGCATCTAAAATTAAAATTTTGACCACCCAATTTAAGACCATTGCTTTACCTGAGTCATAGAGATTTGATGAATGTTATGATCATCTTTCGGATATTATTAATTAGAGTTTTACTTTGGGTGGAAAAATGCCTGACATGCGGGTAGTCGAAAAGATTTTAAGATCACTCTATGCCCAATTTATACCAAAAGTTACTGTGCTTAATTATTTCGGGATCTTATATACACATGGATTAAAAGAACTCGTAGGAGATGTTTAAACTTATGAAATTGACATGTTCTTTAAATTGATTATACCAAAAAAAAGGGGATTGCACTTAAGGTCCAGTCAAGAAAGAGAGAGGAGATGTCTAGGAAGAGAGAGGATGTACCTAAAAAGAGAGAGGAGTTGTCTTCCGATTCTGAGATGATCTCCACTTAGATGGTTAATAAAAACTTTAAAAGAATTCTCAAACTTAAAAATAAAATTTCATCTAAAGATAAGAAAGGTTTGGAGAAAAATAATATTAGCTCAAAAAATGTTGAAAATGATAGGAAAGACTTCCCAAAGCGAGAGGAAGAGAGGTGTTATGAAAGCCCGTGAGTGTACAACTAGGCTTAAACGTCAAGCTAAAGGCAAAGCCTCCTTAAATGTCACCCTTATAAATAGTGAGGTCGAGTCGGTGAGTTTGGGAGAAGAATTATTGCATGAATGTAACTTCACCGCATTCATGGCTAGTCATGTGAGTACATCAAGTGCACCTCACAACGATGAGGAAGCTACTCCATAAGTACACCTTGACAGTGATTCCAACGTTAGTGAGTGTAAGAATGCATTAAATGAGAGTGAGAGTGATGTATAGCGTGCCTACGCCGAGTTACATGTTGAGTTCTTTAAAACGAATAATCAAAACAAAAGGTTAGAAACTAGAGTCTTAGCCCTAAAAACGGAGTTAAGTGAGACGAGAAAGAGAGTCCTCCATGAGAGAATCTTTAGAAAAGAGGGTGAGAGTTTTTGAGAAATAGAACGGAGACCTGACCAAATGAGTGCCTAGTATTACGAGAGATCTTATTTCATTCTTAGAGACTCTTGAGAAACTTAAAGCCCTTGTATCCCAACTCGAGAAAGATCTCAAACATGCTCGGGAGGTCAAGGTAGCTATCGAGGACATTATTAAGAAGATAGGTGAGATGTTTCTTGACCCCGCTTGAGGTAACGTCAAGAGGAAAGGAATAGGTTATGACGATTCATCCACTTCCCATGCCATACCCGAGTAGTTTCGCAAGTTTGTCATAGACCCTTATGGACCTCGAACTAACCCACCTAGGCAACCTAACCCACCTAAGAGAGTTTAACCTAGAAAAGTAGACCGAGGTAGACCCAAACATGTCCATGTTTGCACTTTTTGCAAAAGAAGAGGTCACCTTAGAGAGTTTTTCTATAAATTAGGTAGAACTATACGTACACATACTCTTGTACACCACTTTAGCGACTATGTTAGTCTTAGGGAGCAAGTTGAATTTATAGTCACAACTTCGCATAGTTTAATGGAAAATTTTCAATGGATGGCTTTGCCATTTGATAACGCTTCCAACTAGTGTCAACAATAATATGGGCAAAAAAAAGTTACCACCTTTGGGTATCTAAACAAGACGATAAATCCCTTATTGTTCATGTTGATGTCAAGGATCAAAATATTTCCCAATGGCATTTTAATAATGTGTGTTCAAGGCACATGATAGGTGACGTCTCATTTTTTACCCACCTTGAGATGAAAGGAAGGTGAAGTTGCCTTTGGAGATAGGAGTAAATATAAAATTTTAGGAAAAGGTAGTGTTGAGATAATCGAATTTCCTAAGACAAATGATGTGTTATACGTGAAAGGGTTGAAAGCGAAATCGATTAGCATAAGCCAATTATGCGACATAAACTTTGCATTAAATTTTGACCGGTCCGAATGCAATGTTTATTATCAATTCGATAAAATTTTACGACAAGGTGTGAGTATGAAAGATAATTGTTATGGAATTGTTCCCAAATCCTCACTTACATAAACAATGCCATGGTCTCCACTGTGGACCTTTGGCATCAACGGCTGGGTCACGTGAACTTTAGAGATCTTAAGAGAATTGTGAAAAAGGACCTAGTTTGTGGCTTACCATCACTTAGGAAACCAACTTCATCGGTTTATAGACCTTCCTAATAAGGACAAATTCTTTAGAAGTTGAATACCATTACTATCACTTAGGAAACCAACTTCCTCGAAAGTTGAATACCATTACCACCTCTCGTGTTTTGGAGTTGATTCACATGGATCTTATGGGTACTACTCGCACAGAGAGCTTAAATGGTAAGAGATGCATTCTCGGGATGGTCGATGATTTTTCTAGATACTTGATTTTAGGATTCCTTCAAGAAAATTCCGGTGCGATTGAGTTCCTTACAATCAAGTGCCATGTCCTACAAAACCAACACGGTGTCACTATTAATCGGATGCTTAATGACAACGGAACTTAATTGAAAGAAGGAAAGTGGATAACTATTACGATGGAGTGGGCACTAAACATAAGTTTTTCATCGTTCGTACTCCTCAACAAAATGGGATTTTTGAGAGGTAGAACCGGACGATACAAGAGATGACTAGATCCATAATTTTTAGGAGAAATATACCTTGTTGTTTTGGGGCATAGGAAGTGAGTACCGCATATCAAACGGTGAATAGGGTATATCTTCATCCTCACACACTTCACACGCCTTATGAGTTATGGATAAGGAAGAACCCCAATGTAATACCCCGTAATTTTAAATGACTTTTAAAATGGGTTATATTTTAAATTAATGGATTAATTAGATTTTATTATTAATTAATTCATTCAGGTTTTATCCGGACGGTGGATATTAAAATGGATGATTCTGAATATTACTTAAAGGTATTTAGGTAATATATGAATATGATGTCATTGATATGACTGTATGATATAAGTTCGATAATTTATATTTTTAGTCAGACGCGGTATGGGACGTGTCGGGACTAGTTTATTAAATTAAAAATAAAATTTATTTTCTATCGATCTAATAGTCATTTCGACTGCGTCGTTGCGTCCAGAAGGTTCGAAATAGTTAGAAAAGTCTATTTGGATGTTAATTTTGAGTCTCGGGTGATTTGGGAATGAATAGACAACCCGAAAGGGCATTTTGGTCATTTTTCTAGGGGGTAATTTCGGATTTGGAACTATTATAAGTATTGGTAGATTAAGTGTATGGGGATTATTCATCTCCTCTTCACAAATAAGAGCAGCCATCTTCCTAGAGAGAGTGTAAGAGTATTTGGGAAGGGAAAAGCCCACTTGGGAAGGAGAAGAACAAGAACCAAGGTTCACCACCACCAACCACCACCGGAGTTTGACCGGAGAAGAGACAACCAACTGAGATATACTACACCAAAGGATCAGACCTATAGAAAAGGCAAGTGTTTGATAATGGCAATTTAAGTTCGTATATTTTCCATGTTAGAATAGTATGAAAAGAGAAGATTATTCATGTTTGGAAGAAATAATGGAGTATTAAATGGATTTCTGAAATGATATAGGAATTTAACTCATGTTTTAGGATGATATTAATCCACGAAATAGTCATGAATCTGTTGAAGAAATTATGAAAACCATTGATGTGTTCTTGAAGATGATATGTTGATAATTTCTGGAAATAAGGAGATAAACATGCTTTTTAATCCAATCTCTTGATGATTCTAGGATGTTTAGAGTATTGGAAATCGTTCATATATGTTGATATATCATGTAGTAAAGTTTATAAGTTATTTTGGAGGTTAATATGAAGGTTTGTGTTGATACCAAAATTAATATGCTGATATGGACGAATAATATGAAGACACGTGTCAATCTACTTGGCACAATAATAACGAGGAAGTTTCATTTCCCCGACCAACTCATGTTCTCTCCGAGCAACGAGGATACACCGAGGAACTTCAGCACTCCGAGGTACACTAGCGCTCCGAGGAACTCCTGATCAACGAGCAACTAAGGCGGTCCAAACTGAATCTCGGCCGTAGCATTAACTGCCAGATAATAAACAGTTCAATTATTCATTGAATGTTTATCATCTTGACGCACACGCTGCATTAAATGTATTACCATTTCATGTGTATATCATTTAATGTATCAACCCTCTCATGTATAGCCTAAGGGATATAAATACCTTGTATTACCCTCATTCAAAGGGACCGAAATTTCTTGGTAGAACTTGTAATCAAGAATTCCCAAACACTCAACAATAACATAACAGTGGGCGTATGTCATTCTTATAAGGCTGAACCACTTTAAAAATCTTTGTCTCATTTTATTTATCTGTGATTGAATAATTAGAGCGATCTAATTTTTTACATCAACAGATTGGCTCCGTCTGTGGGAACGATTGTTACTATCGTTTTTTCACCAAAAATCGTCCATCATCAATGGCGAATAATCCAGAATCTAGCAATCGAAACGCTGGAAATCCTCAGAATCCCTCTGCACCTCCAGATCTAGCCGGGATTATGACGAATCTGGCTCAAGGACAAACCGCCATGCAAGAAATAATGAGGCAACTCATACAAACCCTTCATGGTGGTGCACCTGCACGTTCAGGACGGCAAAGTGGTCAGAGGCAAACTTATTTACTTTCTTCACGATCCAGGCGTACTGAGTCACGTCGTAATGAGGAGTCTGATGATTTCTCTTAACAACCTGGGCGAACTTCGTCAATAAGGGCGACAGATACTAATCAACATATCACCCTCTCTCTAGAAAGACCCAGTGCTTTAGAAAGACTGAGTAGGGTGTCTCCTTTTAGTCGATTAGGCCCTAGGAGGAATAGGAGTCCACCTAAGACCAAGTCGAGGAGTTTTCGACAACCGTCAGATCTAAGAGAAGGATCAACACAGTCACGACCGGCTGCTCGTCAAGATAGATCTCAAGAGGCTACTTCAGAACGATCTATTGCTCGAACCAATGGGCCCGATGAAGGAAATGAAGCGTGGAAAGGATCTCTCCAACGGTTGGAGGATAAATTGGGAGAAATGGCCAAAGCAAAGAACCCCCTACAACGAACTTTTGTTCGAGGAACACCTTTTGTACAAGCTATTGTGAATTTTCCTACACCGTCAAAGTTCAAAGCACCTGTAGTGACCCCCAAATATGATGGAAAGACAGATCTTGTTCTTCACATAGAGCAATATCAAGCTGCTGCCGACATCTATGTCATCCCCGACGAGATGAGATGCAGAGCGTTCTCTGGAACTCTTACTGGAGCAGCCCAGATATGGTACAACAATCTTCCTAGGGGTAAGATTTCAACTTTCTTTCAGTTGGCCGAGTTGTTTATTGGCAATTTCTGTTTTGGATCAAAGCCAGTAAAACGAGTAGCACACTTGTTAAGTGTTAGACAAAAATTTGGTGAGAGTACTAGAGATTACATAACTCGTTTCAATAACGAGAAGATGGAGGTCATAGATTACTAAGAGAAGACAGCAATCACCGCTTTGATGAGTGGGTTGTTGCCTAATAAGTTGTATTATACTTTGGCGAAAGATCCACCTAAAACTATGTCAGAACTGATGGCAAAAGCGGCCAAAATCATGAATGCCGAGGAATCTATGGCTGCAAAGAAGAATATAGATAAAGAGACCAAGGTGGAAGTCGACAAGTCTAAGAATAAATAGCATAAGGGCAATGGTGGTGATAAACGCTCCTGAAATAATAAATCATCATGGGAAGTCTTGAAGAAATATGACAATTATACTCCTTTGAAAATGGGTATTCATCATGTCTTGGAAGAAATCAAGAACAACGAGGAGGTAAAATGGCCAAAGAAATTAAAGTCAGATCCTGATTCGAGGAGTAAGGATAAATATTGCGAGTTTCATAAAGATCATGGTCACATGACCAAAAATTGCATAGCTCTTCAGAACTAGATTGAAACACTCATCCTAAGAGGAAAGCTATCAAAATATGTTAATCGGGGAGGTGAAAGAAAAAATAATGACCGAGCTAGAGAGAGGTCTAGATCTCCTCATCGAGCAGAGGAGAAAAAGAAGAGAAACCATGAAGATGATGACCCCGACCTTCCCAAGAAACCAAGACAGCCAGAACGAGAGGTATTTTCTATACGTTTTGGGTCATTTGATTGTAATGTCATTACAGGAGGAGATGCAGGAGGAGGAGACCTTACTGCAGAAAGAAAGGCTTACCTTGGAGAGGCTCAAGCTTGTTCATATATTCAGCGAATAAATCTGGCCGAGGACGATCGTCCGAGGAAGGTAAACAAAGAGAAGCTGGTCATTAGCTTTTCAAAAAACGACCTAGCAGGTATTCTTTATCCTCACGACGATCCTCTGGTGATCAAAATGAGGATGAAGGAAGTAGTGATTTCAAGGGTGTTGGTAGACAATGGAAGTTCGGCAGACATTATGTACTATTCATGCTTTGACAGCTTGAATCTGAAATTATCTCAATTGGAACCGTATCACAGACCCCTCCTGGGTTTTGCTGGAGAGAAAGTTTTTCCACTTGGGACGATCAAGTTGGATATACTCATTGGAACTTGGCCTGCTGGTCGAACAGAAAGAATACGCTTCTTTGTGATGGATAAGAATGTGCAGTCAGCCTATAACATCATCATGGAAAGAGTTGGTTTGAAGAAGTTCGAAGCAGTTCCATCTACAGTGCATCAGTGCTTAAAATTCCTAACAAATTTTGGAGTAGGAGTTGTGAAAGGTGATCAAAAAGTAGCTCGGGAATGCTATTATTCGTCTGCCGAGCAAGAGGAACTTGAAGATTCAAGAAAAAAGACTACTACCTACCAGGTGGATGAAGGTACAGAAATTGAAACACTGGATCCTCGAGATGAATCCCAACTTGTAAAAGGATAGGTGGTGGAATCTACAGAAAATATTATTCTGGACGACGAGCACCCTGAACGAGTAACCCAAATAGGTTCTACGTTGGATGCTTCAATAAAACAGGAGTTGATAACTTTCTTGAGAAACAGGAAGAAAACTTTTGCGTAGAGTCATGAAGACATGCCAGGAATAGATCCAAACTTCTTATGTCATGAGCTCAATGTGAATAAGGAGATCAAGCCTGTAAAGCAGAGAAGAAGGGTATTTAGCCCCGAGAAGAATCAGGCTATACAAGAGGAGGTCGAGAAGCTCCAGAAAGCCCAATTCATTGAAGACGTGAAGTATCCAGACTGGTTGGCAAACGTGGTGATGGTAAAAAAGAAAAACAATAAATGGAGAATGTGTGTTGATTTCATTGATCTTAACAAGGCGTGCCCAAAAGATCATTTTCCATTGCCTAGAATTGATCAACTAGTGGATGCTACCTCGAGACATGAGCTTCTCAGCTTCATGGATGCTTACTCTGGCTACAACCAGATCAAAATGAAACCTAAAGACAGGGAAAGTACTTCTTTTATTACCCCTAGGGGAACTTATTGCTATAATGTTATGCCTTTTGGTTTGAAAAATGCAGGAGCGACATACTAGCGGCTGATGAACAAGGTTTTCACCGAACAAATCAGTTGCAACATGGAAGTCTATGTCGATGATATGCTGACAAAAAGCAAGAAAGCTGCAGATCATCTAGTTGACTTAGCTCAGACATTTGATCAACTGGATAAATACCAGATGAAGCTCAACCCAACCAAGTGCACATTTGGAGTACGAGAAGGAATGTTTCTCAGGTACATTGTCAACCAGCGAGGCATTGAAGCAAATCCAGATAAGATCAAAGCTCTTTTAGGGTTGCGATCTCCAACAACAAAGAAATAAGTGCAGAGTCTTACAGGATGAGTTGCAACGCTCAACAGATTTGTGTCCCGAGCAACTGACAAATGCCTCCCATTCTTCAAAACACTTCGAAAAACTTTTGAGTGGACTGATGAATGTGAGAAGGCCTTTCAAGACTTGAAAAAGTATTTGGGAGCACCTCCATTGTTGTCCAGGTCAATAACAGGAGAGAAGTTGTATTTGTATCTGGCAGTATCAGAGAATGTAGTCAGTTCAGCATTGATCAGATTGGAGAATGGAGTCCAGAAACCAATATATTACACAAGTAAGGCTTTCCGAGGTGCGGAAATCAAATACCCAAAGCTGGAGAAATTAGCATTGGCATTAATTGAAGCAAGTAGAAGAATGAGGCCATATTTCCAGGCCCATACCATCGTCGTTTATACCGACATGCCACTGAGGCAAGGCCTTCATAAGCCAGAAAAGTCAGGGAGATTGATGTACTGGGCAATAGAGCTCGGTGAGTATGATATTGTGTATGATCCCAGATCATCATTGAAAGGGCAAGCTGTAGCAGATTTTATAGCAGAGTTTACATATCCTGATACCCCCGAGGAACAAACATTACTCGCTGACCAACCTGTGGATGTTACAGGATCAACAGACATAAATCCAGACCAACTCCGGTTGGTAAAAGGACTTATGGATGAAGAAAGATCATCAACTTCGGGCTCAGACCAACTCCGGTTGGTAAAAGAGCGAGAAGAGATGATCGACGAGGAGAGAAAAGTGTCAGGGAAGGATGAAAAGAAGCAACAAATATTTCACCGAGGAACTCTGTCAGATAAGAAATTTGAAGACGGGTTGCCCATATGGAGATTATATGTAGATGGCTCATCTTGCACAGCAGGTTGCGGGGCAGGAATTGTTTTGAACACCCCAGACGAGATTGACATGGAATATGCTTTTCGATTTCAATTCAAAGCCTCCAATAATGAGGCTGAGTATGAGGCCATGATAGCAGGTCTTAATTTATCAAAGATTATGGAAGCGCAACAAGTGATGGTATTCAGTGATTCTCAATTGATTGTGAATCAGATGATGGGAACATATGCGGTTAAAGGAGAACTAATGGTCAAGTATCATGCAAAGGTGATGGAATTGTTGGCATAATTTGATGCCATTCAGTTGACCAGAATACCCAGAATAGAGAATGCACAAGCAGACGCACTGGCCCGACTAGCATCAGCTACTCGTACCGAGCTGCGAAGAACAATACCAATTGAAGTACTGGAAAGTCGGAGCATAGATGAAAACCTAACGATGAATGTTATTACCCTTGATTTAGGACCATCTTGGATGGATCCCATCAGGGTATATATTGAAGAGGGAGAATTGCCAGAGGATAAGCTCACTGCCAAGAAATTAAAGTATAAAGCTGCTCGGTATGTATTAACTAATGGAATTTTATATAGACGAGGAATTATGGCAGGTTTGCAGAGATGTGTACATCCCTCCGAAGTGAAAGAATTGATTGAAGAGATTCATGAAGGGTCTTGTGGAGCTCATGTAGCAGGTCCAACACTTTTACAAAGGGTAATGACTCAAGGATACTATTGGCCGACGATGAGGGCTGATTGTATAGCCTATGCTAAGAAATGTGACAAGTGCCAACGTTTTTCCTCTATCCGACGAACTCCACAATCATTGTTGACACCAATAACTTCTCCTTGGCCATTTGCCATATGGGGAATTGATTTGGTTGGGCCACTGCCGACCACCCGAGGAAGATTCAAGTACCTTGTCGTTGCAGTGGACTATTTTACTAAGTGGATAGAAGCTGAGCCGCTTATTGATATGACATACAAGAAGGTATACCAGTTCGTTTGGAAGAACATCATCTGTCGATATGGTCTCCCTCATGCCTTCATCACAGACCATGGAACCCAATTTGATAACGAGGAATTTGCTGCCTATTATCATCAGTCGAACATTTTGAAGGTTCATTCAGCACCAGGCCATCCTCAAAGCAATGGACAGACTGAAGTGACGAACAGAACACAGCTAAATGGTTTGAAGAAAAGGCTAAGTGAAGCTAATGCTAACTGGATTAATGAGATACAATCAGTATTGTGGGCTTACCGAATAACTCCCCGAGCAGCGACTAGAGAATCACCATATATGCTGGCATTTGGAAGTGAGGCTGTAATACCTGCCGAGTTGGGTCTTCCAACGCATAGAGTACTGAATTTCAATTCTCCTGTCAGTGACTTGATGAGAAGACTGGATTTGGATATGCTCGAGGATGTCAGAGAAGAGGCAGCCATTAGGAATGCTGCTTATCAATAAAGAACATCTCTTTTCTACAAAAAAAAGGGTGAGGAAATGCGATTTAAAGGAAGGATATTATGTGCTAAAGAAGGTAATTCAGAAGCACAATAAATTGGAGGCAAACTGGCATGGACCTTACCGAGTTACAGAAGTTGTTCGAACAGGAACTTAGCGAATAGCAACTCTAGAAGGAGAAGAATTCAAGAATGCTTGGAATGCTGAACACCTTCGCAAGTATTATCAATGATGTAAAATGTACAATGGTTCCATCAATATGAATAAAACGATGATGTTTTCACCATTTTTCTCTCCTTTGTTTGAAAGTTTTTCGGGGAATACTAGTGTTGTACACTACGCTGCTTGACAGCAAAAAGAAGACAATAGTTCAGACCCACGACCAACTCCGGTTGGTAAAAGGGCGAGAACAAATGATATACTCCTTTGGTTAGGAGGCGTACACTATCGTGACCAACTACGGTTGGTAAGATAACTAGTGGACAGATAGTTCGAAAGAACCTGATAGTTCGAGCGTGATCAACTTCGGTTGGTAAAATAGTGAGAACAAATGATATACTCCTTTGGTTAGGAGGTGTACACTTGCGTGATCAACTTCGGTTGGTAAAAGATCTTGTGGATAAGATAGTTTGAAAGAACCTGATAGTTCGAGCGTGATCAACTTCGGTTGGTAAAATAGCGAGAACAAATTATATACTCCTTTGGTTAGGAGGCGTACACTTGCGTGATCAACTTCGGTTGGTAAAAGAGCTTGTGGACAAGATAGTTCGAAAGAACCCGACAGTTCAAACCCATGACCTACTCCGGTTGGTAAGAGGGCAAGAACAACAGTCTTAAAAATGCCAATTTTGGCTGGTTAAGAAACAAAATATGCCAATTTATATTGGTCGGAAGGTAAAATCATTCCAGAAAATACAAGAATTCCAAGATGAACCAAGTATAGTTGGTCGGTGATCAAAACTGTAATTGGTCGACGAGGATAAATTATCAACCTAGGTTGGTCGGACACATTTTATGAAAAAATTTACCAAGTATGGCTGATTGGAGACAAAAACCCATCAACTGTAGTTGGTCGACAAACACAATTTAACAACCTTGGTTGGTTGGAAACATTTTAAACATTTTATACTCATTACTTTATTATTAAGTGATTGAGCAACATTAATACTTATAATTTTTATTACTAAGTTGGTTGATGAACAACACAATATTGTTATCTTTTTAACAGATACATATGCACAAATGTAAAAATGTTTGATAAACACAAAATAATAGCAATATAGATTTGCAAACAGAAAATGAAAGTCTTTCATTAAAATCAAAATAAATTACAAGCTACATATATGTGCTAACTGTTACATTGAAAAACCTATTCTATCGGTTTCTTTCCTTTAGCTTTTGAAACAGGTTCCTCGCCAGTAGGAGGATCCTCCAGGCAAAGAGGAGAATTAATGAAATTAATATCTCTGAGCATTCTGACGTTCATCACAGAAGGTGTATCCAAGAGATGCTCAGGACGAGATAATTCAATCTGAGAATGAAGACTATAGTCGCCAAGGTATTTTGAAATTAAGCTCCGAGGAATGGCACAAGCTGGGATCCACTCCATGTCTAGTTTATAAGGCGGTACAGGCAAGTCTAGTAGCCCAGGAGCATGATAATCCCATAAGAAATGGCCCTGCTCTAGCTTTAACACACCCAGGGCGTTCAACCATCCTTGTTTATAACCTTCGTTATTGGCACTTTCAAGACGAGCATCCAAGTGACAAAGGGCTTCATTGTAGCCTTCCATCCAAAACTCACGAGGTTGTTTGTGAAATTGGAAAGTTATTCTCTCTAGTTGCTCATGAAGGTTCCTAGCAAAAATATCTTTATCATTCAAAGCAGACTTCGTCGCAGTAAGTTGATCTTCCAAAGATAGGTTTTTCTTGGACGTTTCATATAAAGCCCAATCTTTGGCGTTCAATTGGTATGCTTGAGTTTCCAATGTTGACAGAGTACGAGATTCTTCAACATTACGACTGAGAACTCTTGATCGACTCCGAGAAGGTGGAGAATTTTGCTCCTCGACAACATTTTGAACAGCTCTTCCTCGCCCACGAGACCCTCTTCCTTGTCCCCGAGCAGTAGTAGAAACGCCAGATTTTCTTAACGTATCCAGTTCTTGCCTTAATTTGGCATTCTCAACCTCTAAGAACGAGAAACCTTCATCGGTAATCGGTACTAAAGCAGTGGAAGAGGAAGCTGCAGACTCATACTGTGCCAACTTTTTCTGCAAATTATTGTTCTCTTGTTCCAGAAACTCAGCGATCTATCTGCAGGCCTAAACTTCACCTTTTAGGGTTCTCTCCCTAACATCGTACCCAGCGATGATCTTTTTGTGACCTGTTTCAGAGGAAAGCTGTTGATACCTATTCTCATATTCCTTGTGCAACAAAGTTGTTGATTTATTGTGCTGACTCTGAAGATCTTCTAAGGAATAATGAAGCTCCGCAATCAAGTCATAGTAGGCCACGTTGTTGGCCACAGCTTGGTCAAGTAAATCCTTCAAGTATCGATAAGCCTCAATTGCTTGTTCTGAAGCATCATGGCCAAGGATGTCAGCAATTTCTGATACACTCAAATTTGTATGACCAGCTTTATAATATTCATGGCATTGCTGCATCAGCTTTGTATCATGTGCAGATATGAGTTCCATTCTAACCACAAACTAATAATGAAAAGAAGACAACAGTCAACAAAAATAAATCATCAACAACAGAGATGAACAAAGATTTATTTTATTAGATCACAAAAAGATTACATTGTTTGATTACAAATAATGAAAGATAGAAATGATACCAAACAACTTCACACCTTTTCCTTGTCTCCCAAGACTTTCTCGAGAGGCTGGGACGAGGAGCTTGGTTGCTCGGTGGTAACAGAAGCTTGATCAGCAGGAGTTGAAATTTTCTCAGGAGGAAGAGGCATGGAAGAAATGTCCTCGTTGGCAGAAGGTAGAGATGCAGGGACTTGATCACCTATGGCCAGGGAAGATTCATCAGAGATAGGCTCATCTTCTTCTTCTTCTACAATTGGTGGGGGAGGACCAGGGAGGTGTAGCTGGAATAGCCCAGAGTCGTCTTTGATCTTCAATTCCTGTAGGGCAGCTACCCAGCCATCTCGGAAGTATTTAAACTTCCCGTATTGTACTTGGGATGTCATCGCAGCAATCCCTTTGTCCCATCCTTTATCCCAGCCAGCGCTGAAGGATTTTTTAACGGCGAGCTTTCTTTTCAGTTTCTCCGAGGAGAGATTCTCGGATAGAAGATCCTCGACAGTCTTTAACTTCACATCCAATTCTTCTTTTTGGCGCTTTACATCTCGCAGGACGAAAAACTCTTCCTCTGCCTTCTTCAGCTTATCTTCAAGCTCTCCAAAGTTCTTGAGCTTGTCATCATATTTTTGATGCTCAATCTCTAAAATTTTCACCTTGTTCTCCAAACTCTTGGAGATCTCAGCCAACTTCACCTTCTCAGCTTCAACTATTGACAACTTTTTCTCCCAGACAGCTTTGTCCTCACTATACTGCTGACGAGAATCCTTCAAGGATTGGGTCAAACCCAGCAGAGCATCCTCTACCCCCGACGAGGAGCTGGAAGCTTTAATTGCTTCATCTTTCTTCACGATGTTGTTAAAACAATTCACCAGCTAAACAAAGGAAAAAGCGACAGGTTAGTACAAAAATACAAGTATTCAAAGAAAGAAAGGAAATTCAGAGTGTGAGAAATTTACCGAAGCAAGCTGACGAGTAGCTAGGGATGTCAGCATATCCCTAGAAATCTTTTCATCAATTCCTTAGACCTCGGGTATGATCCAAGTTTTTACTAAGCTCATGGCAGATCTCGGAGGAATGATGGTTGGAACACCAACACCACCAGCTGGTAGAGAGGAGATGGTTTCAGCCAGATTGGCAGTTTCAGCCAAATTGACTGAGGATGATTTCCTCAATCTCCTCAAAGGGACTTCAGCAGTTTCAACCAAGGAAGAGCTCTTGGTCGGAGAGATAGCAATTATCTCCACAGTAGCAACCTTCTTGCTCGGAGCCACTGGGGGCTTCTCGGTAGCTTTGGAAGGTGCAACATCCACCTTCTTAGTCCCCTCTGGGACATCAATTTTTCTTTTCTTGGCTTCAGCAGCAGAAGTAGTGTCATCAAATAGAGTAGGGGGGGCTCTTTTCCTGACCATTCTTTGACTTAAAGGGATGTGAGAATCTGAAGAAGAATCCTCTGGAGTTGAGGCTGGTTCAACAGATCTAATCACAGGACGAGCAGTATAAGAAGTCGTATAGCTCCTATACTACAGCAAATATAATGCAGACCTGATGTGCTCGTCTGCAACGTTCTTATGCAAACCCCAGGAACAACGTCAAAGTATTGACAGAACTCTAAGCATAAGGGGTTTGGCGGAAAAGAAAATCCACATTCAGCAATGAATAGACTGGGGAACCAATGTCCCTCAGCCAATCGAAAATAATCTAAAGGCTCAAAAAGAACCTCCAGAGTTACCCAGGAAGGAATGGAAAAATCGAAACGAAATTTCTCAACAGACTCCACAATATAAAGCATAGTGAATAAAAGAAATACAGAAGAAAAGAAGAGAATCTTACAGGAAAAAGGAAGAGCTGACAACTAGCAAAGGTAAAGATGAAAGCACAAGGGAGAGAGAGAACAGAAAGCTTGAATGCAGAAAATTGGAAAAGGTAGAAGACGGTATGGTTACCTAAGAAGTTTAAATACTTTACCTTGGGAAGCAGCGAAGGAAATGATTACACAAAAGAAACTAATACGCCACTGGCGGCTAAAAGGACAAAAATGCACGAAGATCGAAGCACTCATAAAAATTCGAAAAAGGCGGATTCTGTGAATTTGAAAGAAATTCAAATATGAAGAAAAGGCTCCTAAAACCCAGGAAAGTCATTTAATATTGCCATATACCGAGAAAGAATGTTCCATACTCCTCAAAGTTCGAAATATGAAACATTGGGGGCTTCTGTTGATACCAAAATTAATATGCTGATATAGACGAATAATATGAAGACACGTGTCAATCTACTTGGCACAATAATAACGAGGAAGTTTCATTTCCCCGACCAACTCATGTTCTCTCCGAGCAACGAGGATACACCGAGGAACTTCAGCACTCCGAGGTACACTAGTGCTCCGAGGAACTCCTGATCAACGAGCAACTAAGGCGGTCCGAACTGCATCTCGGCCGTAGCATTAACTGCCAGATAATCAACAGTTCAATTATTCATTAAATGTTTATCATCTTGACGCACACGCTGCATTAAATGTATTACCATTTCATATGTATATCATTTAATGTATCAACCCTCTCATGTACAGCCTAAGGGCTATAAATACCTTATATTACCCTCATTCAAAGGGACCGGAATTTCTTGGTAGAACTTATAATCAAGAATTCCCAAACACTCAACAATAACATAACAGTGGACGTAGGCCATTCTTATAAGGCTGAACCACTTTAAAAATCTTTGTCTCATTTTATTTATCTGTGATTGAATAATTAGAGCGATCTATTTTTTTACATCAACAGTTTGAATGAGTAAAAATGGGGAAACCCGTAGTTGCTGAAATGCAGAAAAACCAGACTGTGACCTGAGGGATCGATCGATCGACCGACCCCTACCTTCGATCGATCGACCTCCCCAGAATATGTAAAGTTGTTTCTTTTTAAATGTTGATTATTATCCCAAACCTTTTGTGGATCTTTGGTGATTATTATTTGGAGATTATGGGACCTAGAAAATATCAGTAAACCCTTGATAAGATTTGAATTAATTTGTTTTGGATTCGAGTGATTTAAATGATGAAAATTATATTGAATGGAATTTCGATTGCTAGATTCATTTGTTAAATTCCAAATGGGGATGTATGAGAATTTAAGATAGGACCAGTAGGGGTGATTGAATATAACACCTGGGTATCCTTAAGTTTATAAGAGGATTTAATCCTAAGTGAAAGAATATGTGTTTATAAGAGATTTGAAACTATCGGTTTTAACCTTAATTAAAAGGAGAACTAAACTCGTAGTAGTTCGGGAGAAATAATGTTATGGACCAGTAGGATATTAGTGATTTCTTACTGAATATAAGATGAGGAAAATCCTATTTGAATCTTGTGAGATGGGAGTTTAGAACACATTTGATCGAAAGAGGGTATGAGGTTATCCCGATCGCATAGTTAAAGTTTTCGAACCTCCTCGATCGACAAAGTTAAGTAGTAGTGTATTGGAGGGGTTCCTTGTTTGGATTTCGCTTTGCGAGACGCTCCGCGCATGAACCTTAACGACGTCGGGAGTGGAGAGATGTTATAGGATGCGAGGGTAATTAAACTATGAAGTAAAGATATGGTATTTTAATACGTGGAATTTAAAAGAGATATAATGCTACGTATGGGAAATATCTTAGGGTAGGGATAATTACCTTATTGATATTATATTATAGGTATATTAATACCTATTTTATTGATTGATGATTTATGTGTACGACATACCTAGCTTACTTGCTATCGGTGGGAGGTTTGCGCGTGAGGGCAGTCATATCCTGATGAATCCATGGGATCTTTGATTTGTCGCTCGAGAACATAGGTCTATGAAAGACTTATCAGGGAGTTGATAAGTCCGCTGACTGTGGGTACATAGGTATGTGCGTGACCCATGGATACGAGAACTATATTCGTCTCCAATTTGTTTGTTGTTGTTTGTGGTTCGTGGAATCTTACCGAACCTTTAGTCCCCTATTCGGCGACCTGCGATGATGGGACATGATAGAAGAGTAATGCATTGCACCACAGCTGTGACTCGGGGTGCCGTATTATATATGAATATATATGTAATGGATTAAATGATTAAATGGATATATCGTGGTTAAATCTATCTACGGTGATAATTGTAGATAACGGTGAATAGAGAAAGATAATGGAATTAAGTTAATAATGTTTATGCTTATAGAATTGAAAAGCTTCACTCATGTTAATGAGAAACGATTCATATTAATGAATAATGATTCATGTAAATGAGAAACTAATCATATAAATAAGAGATGTAAATGAATAATAATGTGACGTATGGTATGGGACATACGGGGATTATGATATGGGAATGGAATTTATAATATGGAGACTAGAAAAGAGGAACCATTAACTAGGAGGTTAATAGG
Source organism: Sambucus nigra (assembly GCA_949130495.1). Taxonomy (NCBI): domain Eukaryota; kingdom Viridiplantae; phylum Streptophyta; class Magnoliopsida; order Dipsacales; family Adoxaceae; genus Sambucus; species Sambucus nigra. Next base: position 359,553,103 of record OX422209.1, on the reverse strand, counting down.
AAACGTTCAGTGTCTACTCTAGTTGAGAGGTGAGAATAGCAAGTGAGAGTTGGATCTAACATGTACATAATAAATGCTTTATTGCACTTGTTAAATACTTGCTGTTTTAAAAATAATCAACACATTCGGGCTCTGACCCGTTTCCTTACATATTTTCTCTTTTATTGTATCTCTATATCAGGTGTCCAGCAACAGGGACGCCAACCATAGTTGATTGGGATGAGCGATGGAGCTATGGAAGTTTTGTTTAGACGCTTGTCATCTTTTTGATTCACAGTATTCTTACATAGGGCATGTCGCCCAAAGGATTTGAATTATCATTTTTTGTCGGAGTTAAATACTATTGTATTTGTGTCTTTTAATTCCTTTAACATTGTGGGGATTATTGTAAAGGATTTATATTATTTGGGAATGTTTATTCCAATTGCATTTAAATTCTTTTGAGTTATTTATTGTGTTATCTGTGTTGTAGAATAAAATGTGTTGTGTTATTCTTAAACTGGAAATAGATTTTGTTAAATTAAAATTTGGAAAGTTTTTAACACCATCTTAATTGAGTTTTGGGTGAGTTGTAAATGTTTTCGACAGTGATGCTAAGAATGAGCCAACTGTATATTCTGTTTTAATTTGGTATGGGACTGGCCACCCGGTATTTAATTAGGCGGGGTGTTACAGGTGGTATCAGAGCATCAGGTTCTAGTGGGATCTGTACGGCTTATTGTGTCTTCAGCTTAGCGTTCTTTGATGTAGAGCCCTATGAGTAGGATTATTGCTTTTCTATTTACGCTTACGATCTTCAGCTATTTTGAGAATCAAATACTGATAGTGTTCTCTCGTTTCAGATGCCTCCTCGACGTGCACCTCAGCCCGCCCCAGCTCAGGGTACAATGACTGCAGCCAAAGTTGCTGCAATTGTCGCTCAGGCAGTTAATGCTCCTGTAGCTTCTATTCAGAGGCTCTCGCACCAGCACCGGTTGTGCCACCCGTGCAAGGGCAAGTGTTTCCTACTTCATGGGAACGAGCGAGGGATGCCTTTCAGAAAGCATACCCACCTGAGTTTCAGGGAGGATCAGATGTTGTGACTACTAGCAAATGGAAGAAAGATATCCAACGGCACTTGAGAATGATTGAATGCACTGAGGTTCAACGTCAAATACTAGCCACATTCAAGCTAGTAGGGGCATCTTTGCAATGGTGGGAAGCTACGACCACTATGGAGGAGAGGGACACAATGACTATCCAAGACTTTTGGATAAGGTTTGATGGGAAGTATTTTCCTTCCGCCATCCAGACAGAGATGAGGCGGAAGCTACTTGATTTGAAACAGGGAGAGAAAACTGTGGCAGAATATGAGGAAGAGTTTACGAGATTAACTAATTTGGTACCAGTTGAAGTACCTACTGAGGAGAGGAGAGTCCTAATGTTCACTGATGGGTTGAACTATAAAATTTTGCCAACATTTATTGGGGAATCTTTCACTACGTACGTATGCAGATGTTCTTAATGCTGCAATGCTCCACTGCCAAGATAACCGCTTCCATAATCAGAGTGTCAAGCGGGGGTTTGGGTCAGGCCTGCAAGGCAAGACTATTGGGGGCAGTTCTAGTGGAACTCAGCCAGGGCAGAGTCATCAGCATCAGAGTGAACAGGGTTCCCAGACAGGGGACTATACAAAGCGTTTGCGATCTGGAGATTCTCGATTTGAGGATAGAGGTATTGGGCAAGGACAACAGGGCCATCAGGGCCAGAGACAGGCTCATCAAGGCCAAGGGAAGGGAGGTAATGGCCAGCAGGTTCGGGGTCAACAGGGGCAAGGTGGTGGAAAGTTTGCGGGAAAATGTTTTGTGTGTGGCAAGTATGGACATAAACGTCAAGATTGTCCTGAGAAAGACAAATTCCCTCAGCAACAACATGCTGGACAGGAGTCACAGGTACCAGTGTTCCCACCAACTGCTCTTCCAGCTCCATCTCTGGTGCTAGCACTACCTCCCATTCCAGCAGCACCCGCGCAGCAAGGTCAGTACGGGCGTGTATATAACGTCCATCAGGCAGTGAATCAACAACCACCACCCGCGAATGAGGGTATGCTTTCTATATAAGGGATTATGAAGCGTATATTGATTTTGTTACGATTAATGTTGTGTGGGCAAAAGGGTTGCTAAACTTAGCCTATATCACTGTTATTTATGTAGACTCACTAAGGGGTGTGGAACACCCATATATTACTTGTTATCAAGTGGGTTTGATTTTTATGGGATTACTTACCTTGGGCATGTCCGAGCATGATGTGACTATCGGCATGCATTGACTTGTGGTATATGAGAGCATATGTCTGCATCTTGTCTTCTATAAAAGAGTAGATGCATAGACCCTATTTGAAATCGATAAAAACCAAATTTTTGTTTTAAAATCGATAAACCTGTTATTATTATTTTTTTAAACCAAAATTTTTTATATATATTATTGACTAAGGACCTTAGGAGTTTCGATGACCGACTACTTTAGGAAGTAGTGTATCGGGGTGGTTCCTTGTTTGGATTTCGCTTGCGAAACACCCCACGCATGAAACTAATAACCGTTGGGAGTCGAAATAAGTTAGGTCTTTGGGAAACGAGTTTATAACCTTTGCGAAAACTTTTAATATGGAAAGCAGTACAAGAGGGTGTATGGGCGCCCTGAATGATTGAATTGTAGTATTTTTCATAATTGTGAAAAAGGTAAGTAATTGAGACTTCAGGATTTATCTGTTCACTACGAGAGGATCATTTTTCCTAAAGTTTGTCACGAGGACGGTATAGGGAATATTAGGTAAAGCCTAAATTTGATTCAGTTGAAACTATATGGTGAGGCTTGGCGTATAACATCGATAGGGATTTTGTTAATGTACTGTATGGGCGGTACATCTTGGATTTCTTGCGAAGTGAGATTTATACTCGGAGTTGACCTTACCGGTATGACTTATATTCTTGAATTTCGGGACGAAATTCTGTTATAAGGGGGGAAGTATGTAATACCTCGTAATTTTAAATGACTTTTAAAATGGGTTATATTTTAAATTAATGGATTAATTAGATTTTATTATTAATTAATTCATTCGGGTTTTATCCGGATGGTGGATATTAAAATTGATGATTCTGAATATTACTTAAAGGTATTTAGGTAATATATGAATGTGATGTCATTGATATGACTGTATGATATAAATTCGATAATTTATATTTTTAGTCAGACGCGGTATGGGACGTGTCGGGACTAGTTTATTAAATTAAAAAGGAAATTTATTTTCTATCGATCTAATAGTCATTTCGACTGCGTCGTTGCCTCCGGAAGGTTCGAAATAGTCAGAAAAGTCTATTTGGATGTTAATTTTGAGTCTCGAGTCATTTGGGAATGAATAGACAACCCGAAAGGGCATTTTGGTCATTTTTCTAGGGGGGGTGAATAGTAATTTCGGATTTGGAACTATTATAAGTATTGGTAGATTAAGTGTATGGGGATTATTCATCTCCTCTTCACAAATAAGAGCAGCCATCTTCCTAGAGAGAGTGTAAGAGTGCTTGGGAAGGGAAAAGCCCACTTGGGAAGGAGAAGAACAAGAACCAAGGTTCACCACCACCACCACCACCGGAGTTTGACCGGAGAAGAGACAACCAACTGAGATATACTACACCAAAGGATCAGACCTACAGAAAAGGAAAGTGTTTGATAAATGCAATTTAAGTTCGTATATTGTCCATGTTAGAATAGTATGAAAAGAGAAAATTATTCATGTTTGGAAGAAATAATGGGGTATTAAATGGATTTCTGGAAAACTGAAATGATATAGGAATTTAGCTCATGTTGTAGGATGATATTAATCCACGAAATAGTCATGAATCTGTTGAAGAAATTATGAAAACCATTGATGTGTTCTTGAAGATGATATGTTGATAATTTCTGGAAATAAGGAGATAAACATGCTTTTTAATCCAATCCCTTGATGATTCTAGGATGTTTAGAGTATTGGAAATCGTTCATATATGTTGATATATCATGTAGTAAAGATTTTAAGTTATTTTGGAGGTTAATATGAAGGTTTAAATGAGTAAAAATGGTGAAACCCGTAGTTGCTGAAATGCAGAAAAACCAGGCTGTGACCTGAGGGATCGATCGATCGACCCCTAACTTCGATCGATCTACCTCCCCAGAATATGTAAAGTTGTTTCCTTTTAAATGTAGATTCTTATCCCAAACCTTTTGTGGATCTTTGTTGATTATTATTTGGAGATTATGGGACCTAGAAAATATCAGTAAACCCTTGATAAGATTTGAATTAATTTGTTTTGGATTCGAGTGATTTAAATGATGAAAATTATATTGAATGGAATTTCGATTGCTAGATTCATTTGTTAAATTCCAAATGGGGATGTATGAGAATTTAAGATAGGAACAGTAGGGGTGATTGAATATAACACATGGGTATCCTTGAGTTTATAAGAGGGTTTAATCCTAAGTGAAAGAATATGTGTTTATAAGAGATTTGAAACTATCGGTTTTAACCTTAATTAAAAGGAGAACTAAACTCGTAGTAGTTCGGGAGAAATAATGTTATGGACCAGTAGGATATTAGTGATTTCTTACTGAATATAAGATGAGGAAAATCCTATTTGAATCTTGTTAGATGGGAGTTTATAACACATTTGATCGAAAGAGGGTATGAGGTTATCTCGATCGGATAGTTAAAGTTTTCGGACCTCCTCGATCGACAAAGTTAAGTAGTAGTGTATTAGAGGGGTTCCTTGTTTGGATTTCTCTTTGTGAGACGTTCCGCGCATGAACCTTAACAACTTCGGGAGTGGAGAGATGTTATAGGATGCGAGGGTAATTAAACTATGAAGTAAAGATATGGTATTTTAATACGTGGAATTTAAAAGAGATATAATGCTACGTATGGGAAATATCTTAGGATAGGGATAATTACCTTATTGATATTATATTATAGGTATGACAATACCTATTTTATTGATTGATGATTTATGTGTATGACATACCTAGCTTACTTGCTATCGGTGGGAGGTTTGCGCGTGAGGGCAGTCATATCCTGATGAATCCATGGGATCTTTGATTTGTCGCTCGAGAACATAGGTCTATGAAAGACTTATCGGGGAGTTGATAAGTCCGCTGACTGTGGGTACGTAGGTATGTGCGTGACCCATGGATAAGAGAACTACGTTCGCCTCCAATTTGTTTATTGTTGTTTGTGGTTCGTGGAATCTTATCGAACCTTTAGTCCCCTATTCGGCGACCTGTGATGATGGGACATGATAGAAGAGTAATGCATTGCACCACAGCTGTGACTCGGGGTGCCGTATTATATATGAATATATATATAATGGATTAAATGATTAAATGGATATATCGTGGTTAAATCTATCTACGGTGATAATTGTAGATAACGGTGAATAGAGAAAGATAATGGAATTAAGTTAATAAATGTCTATTCTTATAGAATTGAAAAGCTTCACTCATGTTAATGAGAAACGATTCATATTAATGAGTAATGATTCATGTAAATGAGAAACTAATCATATAAAGAAGAGATGTAAATGAATAATAATGTGACGTATGGTATGGGACATACGGGGATTATGATATGGGAATGGAATTTATAATATGGAGACTAGAAAAGAGGAACCATTAACTAGGAGGTTAATAGGAAACGTTAAGTGTCTACTCTAGTTGAGAGGTGAGAATAGCAAGTGAGAGTTGGATCTAACATGTACATAATAAATGCTTTATTACACTTGTTAAATACTTGCTGTTTTAAAAATAATCTACACATTCGGGCTCTGATCCGTTTCCTTGCATATTTTCTCTTCTATTGTATCTCTATATTAGGTGTCCAGTAACAGGGACGCCAACCATAGTTGATTGGGATGACCTATGGAGCTATGGAAGTTTTGCTTAGATGCTTGTCATCTTTTTGATTCACAGTATTCTTACATAGGGCATGTCGCCCAAAGGATTTCAATTATCATTTTTTGTTGGAGTTAAATACTATTGTATTTGTGTCTTTTAATTCATTTAACATTGTGGGGATTATTGTAAAGGATTTGTATTATTTGGGAATGTTTATTCCAGTTGCATTTAAATTCTTTTGAGTTATTTATTGTGTTATCTGTGTTGTAGAATAAAATGTGTTGTGTTATTCTTAAACTGGAAATAGATTTTGTTAAATTAAAATTTGGAAAGTTTTTAACACCAGCTTAATTGAGTTTTGGGTGAGTTGTAAATGTTTTCGACAATGATGCTAAGAATGAGCCAACTGTATATTCTGTTTTAATTTGGTATGGGACTGGCCACCCGGTATTTAATTAGGCGGGGTGTTACACCCAACCTATCAAATTTTTTTATCTTTGGGAGTATATGCTACATCTTGTGAGATAGAGAATCCTTATGAAAGTTAGACTCTCGAAGCAACGAGGGGTACTTTTAGGGTATTCATCGATGAGTAGGGCTTGTAGGGTTTTTAATCTGTCTAGATAGAAGGTTATGGATTCAATAAACATCACGATTAGATTTTATGATCCATCGAAATTTATTTCTCCTAGACCACAGTGTGAGGATGATGCCATTGGTGATGATGCAAACCTTCCTCACACTACCACGGTGGAATTCGTTCCTATTTTGGGGGATACACCATCTTGGGTTCGAAAGATTTATGACCTTTCTGTAATAGTCGGTGATCCTACACTAGGTGTAAATACTCGTGCTCAACTAGAAAATATTGTTATCTATCTGTGCTACGCATCCATAGTCGAGCCCAAGAACATTAAATAAGCACTCAAGGACGAGAAATGGATATTTACCATGTAAGAAGAGTTACTTTAATTTAAAAAGAACGATGTCTGAGAGTTGGTCCCATGACCTATTGATACTAACATGATAGGTACCAAGTGTATTTTCAAGAATAAGGTGGATGAAAATGGTACCATTGTTTGCAATAAATCTAGGTTAGTCGATTAAGGCTACACATAAACCGAGAGTGTAGGCTTTGAGGAGACATTCACTCCTATTGCTAGGCTTGAGTTCATCCACTTACTACTCACTATAGCATGTCATATGTGCTTCAAGTTATATCAGATGGATGTCAAGAGTGCATTTCTGAATGGCATTCTACAGGAGGAGGTTTATGTGGAACAACTAAAAGGGTTTGCCTTTAGCACCCTAGACACGTCTATTATCTTAAAAAAGCCTTGTATGGTTTTAAAGAAGCACCCCGTGCTAGGTACGAGGGTTTTACTTCCTATCTCTTAGCTCGTGGCTTTAAGAGAGGGGGAGTAAATAAGATGTTGTTTGTGAGGAGAGAGAGTGGTACTATTTAAGTTGCCCAAGTCTATGTGGACGGTATAGTCTATGGATCCACGTGCTCCTGCTAAGCTCACGCCTTTGAGGAGGAGATGAAGAGTGAGTTTAAGATGAGCATGGTAGGTGAGCTTACATTCTTCCTAGGTCTTCAAGTTCATCATCTTAAGGATGGGATATTCATATCTCAATCGAAATATGCAAGAGACCTTGTGAAGAAATTTGATCTAGAATTTTCTAAGCACTCCCACACCCCTATGAGTACATAGATAAAGCTTAGCAAAGACACTTTAGGCAACAATGTTGAGCAGACCTTATATCGGAGTATGATAGGTAGTATTCTTCACCTTACCATTAGTCGTCTCGATATTTCCTCTAGTGTTGGAGTCTGTGCGCAATACTAGGCATCCCAAAAAAGTCACACTTACATTCTCTTAAATGTATTAACAAATACATGAGTGGGACTCTATCATACCTTTGATACCGATAATCGTTTATCCGCCTATTTGGATACCGATTAGGATGGAGATGTTTATGGCTATAGGAACACTTTGGGTGAGTGTTTCCATTTTGGGAGTGCAATTGTCTCTTAGTTGAGCAAGAAGTTTCCATGGTGGAGGCTGAGTATATAACTATTGGTAGTTATTGTACAAAACTCTTATGGATGAAGCAAAAATTGGAGGGTTACGACATTTCACAGAGCACGATGACTATTTCCTATGATAATATGAGTGTTATACACATTTCACGTAATCCAGTCCAGCATTCGCTCACAAAGCACATTTGGATACGCGAGAACTTTATTCGATACCTAGTTGAGGAGAATGTCATCCTTGAGATTTGTGAGCATCAATCGTTAATTAGCCAACATTTTCACGAAACCTTTAAATTCACTTCGATTTGAGGATCTTAGGAAATCTTTAGGTATTTGCACCATTGATTGAGATTGGATATTTTAATCTAGTATAAGATAATTATCATGTTTATATTCATTTATTCATATTGCTAGATTGTATTACTAGTGTATTATCATTGTACTTATTTTTTTTCATTTTGACATATTTCTCGAAAAATCTAAATAGAGCTTCGATTTTTATGAAAAAAACTTGAAAAATTCAAAAAGACTTTCAATTTTTAAGAAAAAAATTAAAAAGACAAAAAGATTATATTTTGATAAAAAAATTTGAAAAAGACAAAAAAGAGTTTTGTAAAAAAAAATCACCATATATGGAAGAACAATAAAGATATCTGAGTCACCAGTTCATTATATATCCACGAGACTACGTTGTAAAGTTTTAAAATATGACATCATTTCATTTATGTGCTTTATAATGTGTGGAGTCATTAAGATGTGATTTGATGATATCTTGTTATATGTTTGACTCCTTGTCACCTTTAATGCACACGAGCACGAACATTTTTGAATGTTACACTTACTTGTCACATGTCGAATGTAGTTTTTTCATCTCAACTGTGATTTTAAAGCGATCCAAATATAAAAAAACGAGATGATAAAAAGTTGTGCATGTAAGAACCATTGCTCGAATTTAAAACAACCACTTTTTTTAATAAACTTGATTTACTTTAAGAAATGGAAGGGGGCTTACGAAAGACATGTTGACTCTGCATGAAAATCCACTATTTGCAAGAAAAGAGCCAAAAATATTAATGGCGCATAAAAACATAAGTGCCAGGCCAATTGCTTTGAAATTGATGCTTCGCTACAAATGATCATTGATTTCTTCGGATTGTTAATGTTATTGATATATATGAGATTTTGATGGAGTTATGTTAAAGATCATTGGGTTTGCATCTACTATAAAAATTTATAAAATCATTACATAGTTTTGAGCGTCATTGGTGTGAAAATCATTTACGGTCATGATTTGTTGATTAGGATAAATCACTTTCACATGAGTTCACTATTCTTACACCTAAGGTAGATTTTGAGATCATTTATTAGTAGTGTCTCAATCCTTCTTACACATGTGTTATGATTGTGTAGATTTAGCAATTGTACCCAAAAATTATAGAATGGCACATAAAATAACAAATAAAAAATTCACTTCATTATTTGAAATCAAGATATTGAATATTTTGAATAAATCTCGAAATTCAAAACTACCTGTTACCCAATAAAAAATTAAAATTCCTAATAATAAACCAAAATCCCTCACACGATTGTCCTGATTAAACTATGGAATATGTTAACACCCTTACATTTTTCTTCCATGATTCGGTTATTTTTGTGCTTTTTCAATGACGTGTTATATTTGTATAATTTATACTTGAGAAATTTTGAAAAATTCAAAAATAGTTTGTGGAGCCTTTGAGTTTATCATTACATGTGCTCATTTGATATATCTTTGTGATGATATTCTATCGTTTGTGATGCTATCATTTTTATTCACTTTAGTTTCTACACCTTGTCTATTTCAGACAAAATAAATGGGGAGAAAAAATTATGGGGACATATGCTCATTTTTATATTTTTAAACTCTATGCATTACGGTTAGTGTTCTTGTTTCATGTGTTTAGGTTGTCCTTCGGCATTGATTCAAATATTAAAAGATCAATAAAAGAAGAACAAGAAGATTTGGAGAATAAAGGAAACACGCCCACATATCATTCCATTTTATAGGTTTTGGGAGGGTATTGGGACATTTTCATTATCTTAGGGGATCTTTTATGTAATTTGGATTTCGATTTTATTTTTGGAGTGGAGTAGACAAAAGGGGTTGTAAGAGGATAAATTCTATCATTTGCTCGTAACTTAGGCTCACATAGATTTTGGCGTATCCCATTACCATTTGACTCGAGTCTTCATGAAGAATCGAATCTCCAACATCCCCAAATTTAAGATGATCTCAATATTACGAAGGTGTAAATAAATTAAGAGTTCAGATTTATTTGAATTTATATTGGGAGATATTTTATTAAAACAAAGCAATATTTTATGTTTAAAATTTTTCAAAATTACCTAACTTCATTCAAATGAGAAGTCATTCTCGTTTGAACGAGAAGTCTAACTGTTAGAAGGCTCGTTATTTTACATTTTATGTAATGTGCATCAAACGAGGGCATACTGTCTGGCCTCATCTGAAACTCGTTCGAATAAGATAGTGTTTTCGTTCGAATGACCTTACTTTTGTTCTAATGAGATACTATTCTCATTCAAACGAAGCTTATTTTCATTCGAATGAATAACGCCACCTCGAATTTTATGTCATATTATAAATACCTGCTTTGTATAATTTTTCCTGGAGAATTTTTGCAAATCAAAAACTGCATACCTTCTACAAAAGTTCTAACTTTATTTAGGTTTAAAACACCGTTTGATTCATGAATTTCATCCCCAATATATGTGTGAATCCGTTTGAAATCCTAAGGTATGTTATATTTGAGTTACTCTTGTGGAGAGACATTATTTACTGCCGACCTTGTAGTTCTTGACAGGATCACTACTGAAAAGAAGACAAAGGATGAATCGGTGGATACCGAGGGTAACTAAGGATTGAGCCGTATTCTTTGGAGGTTTTGTAAGTCGTGTTCTTGTAAAACTCTAAAGAGCTTGGTTGAAAAGGTTTTGACCACAAAGGATTTTTGCTCAAAGTTATTGGTGAGGGTTGACATCTAATTAGATAAGTTAAGCCATTAGACATATAGCTCACTCTCATAGATCATACATCCATGAATAAAGGACAGAAAAGACTTGAATTTAGAAATAACATCTTCTTTGGACTTCTTGAGATCGACCTAAAGCTTCTTATTGGCCTTTCTTCTTCATCCAATTAAGTAGAAGCTCTTTATATTTTCTCACCAATGTGACCTTCTCCTCTTCTAGAGATTTATTTTTATTTCAAAACTCAAGGATCTCATCCAAAGGAGCTTCAAAATCCTTAGCATCGTTTTCAGATACATGGGAATTATCTTTAAGCATATAAGACAACATGTCCGACTATTAATAAAAGGTTAGAGGTTATAAAAGGAGAAGGATATAAATTATCAAGTAAAAACATTAATAAGAACAAATAGTATACCTGCAAGGACTTGTGTTGATTATAATACCATTTGGTGTCGATATTAGGGGTCCTTAAATAATGATAATTAAGGTCATACCTCTTGTAATCCATATGAGATGCAATTTTCCCAATTTGAAACACTAAGAGTCCTAGTTCATTCAGAGTTGGTCCCAAGTCACTAGAAGGTTATTGTCCTTTACATAGCCTGTGACACTGGCCCGGGCTATATTCTCTATCTCATCATCCAGGATAAGAACATCTAGCTTGTGCAGTACTAGTAGTGGTATGTTGGGTATTCGAACGCTTAGGATCGGCCAACAACCCTTTAACTAGGCACTTGCACTCAGCAATAGCAAGGGGCTTTTTATCCCTCAAATCACAAATAGTTGCATACTCGATAACCTTAGGATGTATTCCCCAAGTCTATTGATTGGTTTATTCATCCAAAGCATGTAATGGAGTTGGACCTGAACAAAGGATAAAGTCAAAACAATGAAAACATAAAGAATTAACTTAGAGCAATTCAGAAAATACTTATCTACTTCGGCCTCAATAATAGGCCGAGACAGATTAACTATATAGACAAAGTGTATGAGTTTGTCAAGTGAAAAATATCATCGAAGACTGGAGGATCATGTCAATAATACATGTCAATGAGCTTACTTTACTTTAGATAAAGATTGGGTGTCGCCTTATTGGCAGAACAAAGTCAGAATAAATTGAAAACTCATTACTTTTATAAAGGAATTGAAGCTAGGAGGCTGGCCCCTGAATTTCAATCATATAACAATGCAATAACAAAGGCATATTTTTAAACTGAAAAAATTATAAGTTCATTAGTTCAAGGGTTTCCCCACTTTTAAGACATATTAACATTCTTAAGCAATTCATGTAAAGGGGGCACCCATTGACCTTGGGTATATAAGAACTTATTCTTCTACTAAGGGTTTGAGTAACCTTTACTAGCTTTTGCTTAGACTTCTTAGGGGAAGATAATAGTACCCAGGAGCCTTATCATTCTCCTTAGTATCATGTATAAATATAAATATTATAGTTGTGATATCATGACCAGATCTCTCTTTCCAGTAAATTATTGACCCAAGGTTAGTTCGATAAGATTTAGGGTTGATTTAAGTGGGTCTTATCTCATAACCCCCATGGATACCATGAATAATGGGATGGAGATAAAGTCTAACAGCCAATAACAATTGAGAAATGGTTATCTACCCCTCCAAGGTAAGATCATAATCTTATCATAACTTTTGGGAGTTAACATCAAATGATCTTAAATGGATATTATACAAATCAATAAACTTTAGGAGTTGGTCATTAAAAATATTATAATGGTAGTTTAACACACCATCCCGGTTCGGATCAATTAGTCTCCAAACAAAGACAGTCTTATCTTACCTGAAGGTACACACAATTACTAGTTAAGAAACATTAAAGGGTGAAGACTCACACTTTTTTATTGAAGGACCCAAGATGTGTGGAATCGTCTCACTAAACATTTCATTGACCCAATTCATGTGAGGGGATTCCCCATCCATATTAGAGTCAATAGTCTTTTATACCATAAATTTAGAACCACTAAATTTGATATTTTAATAAGGAGAAGGTTTAGAACTAATTTATTCACAAGGATTAGGGAATATTATGGCCATCCCAACTCGGCGATGTACGGAGTGGTAGACCCGTGAAGAGGGTCATACCACATATTACTCGAGGGCAAAAGAAACATAAACGTTCATCATCGGTGTGTGAGGTGTGTGGCTATATAAATATCATATTTACTAGCCTATTTTATTAAAAACATGCAAAATAATGAGTGAACTCAAAAGAGATAGTTAATGAAAACCAATTCATGCGAAACAAAATGATATATGGGCAGGGAGACTATGTTACAGAGAGGGATTATGTTAGGCACCCACTCCACTCTTTAGATATCTCACAGTATTTAAAGTATATTATACTTCTCCTTAATGTATGAATGTGTGTGTGCATGTGTGGTAAACGTGAAGTGGGTGTATAGTGGAAAAAAGTGGAATAAGGGTGATTGTATGCATGGATGTGCGCATGCATGTGTATGTGAAGAGATGAGTCAGCATGTCATCACCATGGGAAGGTGGATATGTATTCTCCTAAAGATATAAAAATGTGAGTGCCCCAAGATAGTAATCTCATTATACAAAAGTGAGTACACATAAATGGGACCACTAAAGAATACAACGATAACAAAACTAACCAGAATAATGAATAATAAAATGTGTAATAATATGAGTGATGCCCCAAAATTGTGATTTCACTACTAAGAAGTGAGTAGGCATAAATGGGACTGCTAAAAGAGTAATGAAAGTGAGAGTCCTAACTGATGGATAAAATTAACTAAATAAATGAGTGAAGTAATAAACATGTGGAATAAACTAAATGAAATGAATAAAGTGGACTTGAATCCAAAAAATAATTTGAGGATGCCTACATTGCCAAAAAAGACATTAAGTCCATGTAATTTGTACAATGATCAATGGTGGGCCTAAATCATAATCCGAATTTTGGGTGTCTTTTTTTGGTTTGGGAAAATAGGATGAGATATGATGAAATTGTGGAAAATATGATGAGAACACTCTAAACTAGGAATATGCCTTAATCCCTTTTTATTTTTTTTTCATGAAAATTAAATTTGAGAATATATCTAATAATAAAAGAGTGGAATTAAGGATTTATTAGAGCAAATAACAAAGTATAACTAACATAATAAGAAAGAAATCACTAAAATATATGAAATGGCTTTCATGGAAAATGGTAAATATAAAAGGTCTTTGAAAATTCATGTCTCTTCAGTTTTTATTTTAGATGCTTTGTTTCATGATTTTTAGTGTTTGGACGATGGTGTTGGAGAGGTGCTTGATGGTGGAGTAGGGTGATGTAAGAGAATGTGTGAGAGAATGTTGAGAAAATAATGTGTGCTAGATTTGAAGTTGCTACCAAAATCAACGTCCTCTACAAATGAGGACAGGGTTTCCTTAAATAAAAAAACATTAAAGTGAAATGGGCAAGCATGTCCCTAGGGGTCTGTCAATCGGCAAGTCTTTTAGGCTTCAAGTAGGCAGCTTGGGCTGACTTTTTCAGTAATTAAGCTCCACCTACCTATAGGCATGTGAGGTGTACATTCTATGGGAAAGTTTTACTAGGTTATATAGCAATATAAGCCATAACTTTTAATTTGGATGTCAATCTCGTGCATTATCAGGACTGTAAAATCAAATCATTCCTATATGATTTTCTAAGAAAAGACTCTTGGGTTTAAGAGCTGACTAAAATAAAATGGGCCTAGGAAGAGCATTTCTTTTCTCCAATTAGGGTTTAAAGAAAGATTAGGAGTCCATAGTCGAAAGGTAATTATTTAGACCTTGTGCCAGACCGTAGGGGTGTTAGGATAGGAGTTCTATAGATCCCCTCAATAGGCAAGCTTAGGATAACACGTCTCCCTACCCTCTATATATTAACGAGTGGTCATAAGTGTTCTTGACCCTAGAAACACTTGTTAAATTCTCTCTCTCACACACACACAAAAACGTTGCATTTTAGGAGTTATTGTGTGATTTTTGAAGAAATGGTTTTCATGAATGCACCTCATAATAATGACTACGCTAATGTTGAGGTGCTTAATCGAGTAACTAAGTTAGTACGGGTTAAGAATGTGTACCATTGGGCGAGAACATTGGAGGATACCAAGATCCTTATGAGAAAGCCTATATGTCATCGCTCGGGCTTCATATAGAATTCGAGTGGTTATGTAAGTTATTATTATTTTTGTGTTTTTTTTTTATTTTGGGATAAAAAAAAATGTCTTTGATTTTGAGGTTCTCTTTGGATTATTAGAGGTATGTCTTTGCAATTTAGGATTTCTCCTTTTTTCTATTCGCTGCAAGGGTCTATAGGGATGAAGAATGTGTGGGAACATCTCCTTCCATAACTATTGGGTCTGGTGTGGGGGCGGGCTTCAGTGATTAGGAAGATTCATTGGATGAGACACCTCGATCTTCGGTCGTTTTGTGTTCTTTAGGGGAGAGGTGGTGGGATATTACTCATACCTTTCATTTTGGATTCAGGGAGATGATGGTGATATCGAAAAATGTGCATTAGATATTGGATTTGTCGTGTGAGGGCATGCAAGTGTCGGTGGACCTCTACTTACAGTTGACAAGTGTGGATATAAAGGCAGTTTTGGGGACTTTGGAGTGGGTTAGCTCTTGAAATTTTGTTAGTGTGGAGAATCTGAAGGAGTTTTTATCGAGTC
This sequence comes from Sambucus nigra, assembly GCA_949130495.1. NCBI lineage: Eukaryota > Viridiplantae > Streptophyta > Magnoliopsida > Dipsacales > Adoxaceae > Sambucus > Sambucus nigra. The sequence goes on along the minus strand of OX422209.1, from coordinate 359,537,437 downwards.
GACATGTTGATGTGGGGATGCCTAACATGTGTGGAAGATGGCTCAACTATTCATTATGTTCCTATTGGAGACTACTTTGGTGGTCAATAGTGTAAATGATATCCACTTGCAGTTCCTGCCTTTCTTGCGGGACTTCGCTCAAATTTGGCTTTTTGACTGGGAGGACTTTGGTGATGGTGTGCCTTTATTTCTATCTGGATGCATTCAGTTGATGTTTTTGAACTACATTCATGGGGTCACCATATCTCATGGAGGTAAATTTTATTAAATTCTTTTTTAATTTTCTTTTATTATTTCATTATTGTAGTTTTGTTGTTTTTAAGTATTTTTTTTGTTTTTTAGGTATGGTTTTATGAGGAGATCGGGTTTAACACCCGTCTAAAGCGTCAATGCGACCCAGAGGTAGGTATGAGGCCTAGGATGAGGATATGGGGGAAGGAGAATAAGGTTTTGAAATCCCTTCCTTCTTTCAATGAGCTGAGGAATGTTTTTACCACCATCAGCAGCGCGCAAGTTGGTTCTTACTTTAATTTTTTTTCCTTTTAAATATTTACTAATTTTATTATTTTGTATTGAATTTTTTACAAACATGTTTTCATTGGCTAGGTGATCTTCTTTCCCTTCTATCCCTGTGATGATTATATGGGAATCATCGACATGAACACATAGATGCATTGACTATTATCTCACAAGTTTGGCTATAGTTAGCAATTTGGGGAGTGGGTGATCAGGTAGGTGATGGTAGGTGAGAGGTTCGTTCCCCCTTGAGGACCTCTAAACCCCATGAGATATCAAAAGAAGATTTTAAAGGAGTCGTGGGATGTGGCTATTACCAAGGATAACTACTCTAGCTTCATATATATAGTGGTGACATATAGTTATCTAGATTTTGTTTTAAGATGGTTGATGCCACCCTCAATCTATGATGTGGCTAGGGATATACTTATGTAGTTTGGATCAGATGGTAGCAAGATTATAGGGGAGTCAGATTAGGCATCAGCCAGTAGTGTTAGGGCAGGTAGATTTTCCTTTATTTCATGAGTTTGGGATGGCTTCGTAATACCTACCGATGAGGCACAAAGAGAGGGTAGACATTCTTTACCTCCCTAATGCAAACTTACTAGGCTTTCCTCTTTTGTCAACTAAAGTTTCTTGTCAGAAGGTGACATAACTATTTTTTCCTCTTAAGTTTACCTTTTGATTTCTTCTTTACATCTTTTGATTTAGATATCTTTTCTTGTTTTTCTTTTAGAGTGTCACTATATGGATGCTTGGGTGCAGAACATTCGGGGTTGGATGGCTTCATCGGTACTCTCTCATGCACTGCGCTTGTGGTATCTCGTGATTACGTTCACTCTTCCTCCTCTATCTCCAACGATTCTGCTAAGGGGCCTTCTTCTTGTCACCGCGGAAAACTCCATCTGCACTTTTAGTGAGATATTGATTTTAAAAATTATGGGCCATGTCTCAAAAATTTTGTTATTTTCTTCTTCTTTTTTTGAATGAACCTGTAACTTTATAACACAATTTATATATGATGGTGAATTTATTTTAATTATCTTGTTTAAATTTCACATTCTACGTGAAATTTTATTTTCCCATTGAGGGTTTTATAAAAATTTGTAAAAGATGGGAGTGATGTTTTTATTTTTTTAGAAATATGTTGGAGATGTATAAACTGGGGCACATTTATGATAAAAATGTCATATATGGGACCATTTTATGATAAAATATCATTTATGGGGGCTTTTGTGATAAGGAAAGAATAAATAATGTAAAAGGGATAACTTTCTAAAATAAAGGGTGCCAATGAGCATCCTCCTTAGTCTGCCTATAGGTATGTTAGTGAGAGTCTTCTATTTTTTAGGCTCTTGGACACTCTTTTTACTATGAATGTACTCATGCTTTCATGGGAAGAATTCATATATTATCCTCTATGTCTTATTGTGGGATATCTTCAGTATAAAAAGGATGTTGATTTTCAAATCACCATTTATCTACTTCATTTTCTTTTGTGTTCTTAGAGTCTTCCTTTCAAATGGCCATTCCCTTGACTGGGGGGGGGGGGGGGGTACACCAGATATTTCAACCATTTGGAATACATAAGTTTATATGAAGTGGAATATGTCGCTTTTAACTTATTCTCGATCACATTATGGCACAATCAACAAATTAAATGGTGCCTCTTGGATGACACCTTGGAGTTATGGTATCTGTAGAATCATATGCTCTACTCTGGTCTAGATGAAGTTTTTCAAAATTATGAGGAATTTTTATCCATATTGGATGTGAACCCACACATTCCTGACACCATACTAGATTTTTTTGGTCACCTCGAGTGCACTAGGCTAGTTTTGCACATTTCTGTCTCCACTACACGACCTTTGGTGCGAGATGTGGGAATCAAACTCCTAGTTGTTCTTGAGTCAGTGCATCTCTAGGATGTTCGGTGTTTGAGATATAACGGATCCATTGCTTTGGGCAAAATTATCAAGTTGTTATGTCTCGTGGTATAACTAGTTAATTGATAATAGATCTATAACGCTTCGTTGGTATGTCCCCTGGTGGGGTGAATTAATGTATGTATTATAACTAGATAACTACTGTTATGTCTGACTTGTGGCTCTTTGGTATAATTGCTTCTATTTCACTAGGAGTCTCTTAGGTCAAGATATTTAGGAGCAAACTATATCCCTCTCAAAATAATTTTTTTCCCGGGGAGGACTTGATGAGTTGCTACGGATGTCTCTAGGAAGATCGTGGAAGATACAAATACCTACTCGACTTCTGACCCTTTTGGGAGGGGGGAGGCCTTGATGGTGTCAACCGAGTACCTAAAGTGCCTATGGAGGGACTTATTTTTAAAGGTTTAAGAAGAATAAACAAGTCAAAGGCGAATTGTAGGAATGGAGGTAGTCGAAGATGACAGGGTGAACCGTGGCAAGCTACTTAGGGCCTATCGTCAGATAGAGCATCCATAAGCATGAATTCAGGATAGGTACTATTAGGGTCCTCCAAAAGAAAGTGGTGATGCTATTGCCGACAAAGTGGTTTCTTCTGACTTTTAGTGCATGCCTTGATATGGTTTTGCATTGGTTGAAGATTTTAGTTGTCGCGTCCCGACTTAATTAACTTAAAATCAACCTTTTATTTAGATTTAAATCCTCATTAGACAATATGGTACTTGAAATCTTTTTAAAACTAGCACAATATTTTTTTTTCAAAGGCATGTTTGGATGAAAACATAGCTACCTTTATCAACAACTTAAGAGTACCAAAAAAATTTACTTATATAAGCTCCTTTGTTTCACATTTACCCAAAAAGTTTGTTGATATAAAACTCACTTTATTTATCCTCCACTCAACCATTTAATGTCCTAACTTGGTAGTTAACTCCAAACGATAAGCATACCTGCAACATAACATTGTAGGAGTGTAAGCAACACAAGCTTAGTGAATGACTGTATTCCACACATACATCACATATATATAACCAATTTGAATAACAATTTTTTTTTCTAATGTCATAACCCAACAGGAATTGTGTAACTCTCGCAAGCCTGGACCCGCCAGTCCAATTAACTCCCAGTTAATGGGGATACCACATCCCATAATTAGGCCCGAGTACAACGAACCTTTAAGTTGGATTAACGAGACCGCCATATCCCTTAGGACCCATCACAGTCCTTAACATTAGATAAAGGACCCTCCACAGTCCATTACATTATATAACATCACATAACATTCTTAATCATAACATCAGTCCAATAAGCGTTTTAACTCATGACTTTAACTACACATTTATATAGGAACATATAAGCATCTATATTTCATATGGCATGTCAATCACCTTGAATTTGGTACTAAGATTAATACCAAAACTATTTCCTTGGTATGGTAGTGTTAGCCGCTTCCCCACCTAATAATTCAACATCATTAGTATTTGAATACACCAAATCACATTAAACTCAGTAACACATCACATAAGTTGGTCAATCTGACATAACTGAAAATAATTGAATATGATACTTCACATTTCTATAACACCCTATTCATTAAGGTTCTAATACAATTTATGAACTTAAATTAAGAATTTTGTAGACAAAGTTATGACTATTTTATTACAACCTTTTTCCAAATCATTTCTGGAGGAAAAAAACAACAAAACTTCAAAGTAAACACAACCACCAATCAAAACCAGAAGCTATTTTATTCTCCCCTTCAATTAAATCATACTTGTATATGTTATCTAACATTTCCAATTGGAATTTCTTGATTTCAACAAGTATTCAATGATTTATGCCACCTTTGACACATCTAGGTATGAGTAGACCATCAAAGCATAACTTAAAATTTTTCAAGAATATATAACCTCCACCTTGGTTATAAATCATGGGAATAAATATTAAACATATTGAATAATATAAAATTAGAGTTGCATAATTTTTAGAGTTCATTTTCTAAGTCAAGCAAAACGTCGTACACCTGGTGTGCGCACTTACACTTTCGGGGGAAATTTTATACCTTAACTTCAAACTATCACCCAAGATTCATTTCTTGGTACTTTAACATAATTTTTGGATATATTATACATATATGAGTCTAGTTTAATCTCTAAGTGGAATCATTTGATTTGAATAAGTATTCCATTATTTATATCCTTTTTAGCACAAATATGTCGGAACAGAAGATTAAAGCATAACTTAACATAATTAAGCATACCTACTCTCCACCTCGGGCATCAATCATGGAAAGCATATACTAAACATTTTTTAGCATATATACAAATCATATACATGAATTTACTACATCGAAAAGCTTCATGATAAGGGAATTCAAATCTAGGACTTTAAAGTTAACATTTACGATCCTAGCACAAGTCCTCACGTATGCTCTTAAGCCATCCTTGTTTTAACTCAATTTGGAAAAATGGGTATTATTAAAATATTTAACCAAATTAGAAAAAAAAACATACCAAGTGTATAAATCATCCATGTGACCAACTTTAATAAAGAAGTAATTACCTTTCGAGAATTCCTCGATTTATGGAAATTTTTCGAAGGATTTCTTCCTTAACTTTCTTTTTCTCTCTCCATAAGCATATTTTTTCCTCAAGATTGTAATAGGAAATGAAAAAATGACCAAGTATGCCTTATAAGCATAAAACGTGGCTATGTGACAACTTTAAGCTGGTATTGTGCGATCGGTCGAGCAAGGGATCCAATAGGATAATACTATTAATGACCGATTGGTCCTTTCTTGTAAAATTACCATAAATCACTATTAAGGGTACCAATTTACTCTCACTTTGTTTCTTCGGGTAGATAACATATATTTCTACAACTTTCATATTTTGAGTTTTCCAAAAATCATAAAATTAGTACGCCTAATGTGGGCTCGAACATAAGAGTAATAATTGACTCAAAATTTCATAACTTTCACAATTGCCAACCAAACATCGCCAATTTCGGACCAACACCTTGGTTATATTTTATGATTATAATGATGTATGAAAAACATATTTTCATGATGCATTTTTCCACATAATTAATCATATGATCTAAACAAGTCATCCCCAATCATAATCTTGATTAACATCTAATGCAACCAACACATATATCACATGAGTATGCATCCCCCAAATATGATAATTAACATGTTTAACACCCCTCACAAACTTATAACTTATAACTTATACTTAACAATATAATTAACATTTCCAATCACGTTTTAAGGCCTTATAATTCTACCCCTCTTATTAAAATTTCGTCCCCGAAATTTAACGCATAAGAACTTACCTAACGGATGAGGATATTACATCTTCACGTTATTCCCTCTTTCCCAGGTGGCATAATCCACATTTTGACTTTTCCACATTACCTTAACTAACGAAATAGTTTTTTATTACAGAACGCCTATTTTTTTTATTTAAATTTAATGATTGGTTCCACTACGTAGGTCAAGTCATCTTTAAGCTCTATCGGTTGTGAAATAAACATAGGTGAAGGATCGGGCACATACTTATGTAACATTGATACATGAAAAACATCGTGTATCCAAAACAATTCTTGTAGTAAAGTCAATTTGTAAGCTACGATTCCAACTCATTTCACTATTTCATAAGGTTCAACATACCTAGGATTTACTTTGCTCTTGTTCTCAAATCTCATTTGCACAATTTTTTGCCCAAGTAGTTTTTGTTCTTCTACTTTTGTCCAACACACTAGGTTCGTGCACTTCCTCCCATACAACTCTTCATAAGGAGACATTTCAATATTCAAATGATAACTATTATGATAAGCAACTCTATTAGTGACAAGTGTTCATCCCAACTTCCCTTGAACTCTAATATATAAATTCTTAACATGTCTTCGAGTGTCTGGATCATTCTCGGATGAAAAGTTGTACTAAATTTCAATTTAGTCCCAAAAACTTGTTGTAAACTAGGATAAAAGTGTGAAGTGATTTTAGGACTTCGATCAGAGATAATAGAAATAGGTGCACCACGCAATCTAATTATCTCATCCACATATATGTTGGCATATCTATCCATGGAATAAGTAGCTTTAACGGGAAGAAAATGTGAAGGCTTAAATAATATAACAACGATAACCTAAATAGAATCAAACCCTCAGGATGATTTTGGTAAACCTATAACAAAATCAGTAGTAACATGCTCCTGTTTCCACTCAGGAATATGTAAGGACTATACTAAACTACTAGGATTTTGATGCTCCGCCTTCACTTATTGACAATCAGTCATCTAGAAACAAAGTCTACAATATTGTTTTTGATTCCGAGCCACCAAGAACATTAAAGTTTCGTGTTTCCTGGATAAATATCATACAAAGAACAATGGGCCTCCTTTCAAATCATTCTCCTTAAATTAGGAACATTAGGTACACACAAACGGTTATCATACATAACAATGTCATTATTATGACTAGAAAATTTATATGATTTACTCTCATATTGTCTTCGATTTTCTCTAATTCTATATATTCTTCTTGTGATTGTAATATCCAGTCTATAAACATAGGTGTACATTTTAAATGTGCCAGTATTCCACACGATTCATTCAAAGTTAATTCCACCTCCATTAAAGCTAACTTTATCAACAGGTCAACTCGAACACAATAAATACAAGATACACTATTTAGAGATTTTCTACTCAAAACATGAGCAATAATATTAGCCTTACCCGGATGGTGATGTATTGTGTAGTCAAAATCCTTTATAAATTCCATTCATATTTTTTTCAAGCAACACAATTACCATCATTAAAAATAACTTGCCCCAAAAATACTACTTTGGTCTAGCCAAAATTCACATTTAGAAAATTTAGTATATAACTGCTTTTCTCGCAAAGCCTGTAAAATAATACGCAGATGACGTTCCGTTCCCTAATAAATTTAAATTCAGGTTCATCCGGTAATCGAAACATTACCTCCTTTCTAAAACAATCCAAACATACATGATATGAGGACAACCAAACCATACCCAATATCACATCAAAGGCATGCATACTGAAAGGTAGTAAGTCAACCAATAACTTCTTTTCACTTATTCGCACCATACACTCCCTACACACCCTATCAATAAAAACCAATCCTCCCCACTGGAGTAATAATAGCTAAACTAGAATCTAATGATGATAGTGGTTTATTAAGATGCAATAGATAAAGCAAAACATAAAGAATGTGTAGAACCAGGAGCTATCAACACATAAGCGTCTTTATCATTCATACGTAAGGATAATCGTTTAGTGATTTCTTATCAACGAGAGTTAATTTCAAAATCATATATTATGTCATACCTTCATATATGTATGTTGAACATTCACACATAATATATTATCAGTTGTGTCCTCTTATATTCATAATGAGTGAACATTCTTAATAAACCAAACATCATTCTTTACGTTTCTCATTTCATTCCCATATTCCATCCTTATCATCGCGTAATATTTAAAATAATAAATATTCAATTACAAGACTAACTTCTTATAGTTCATCTCTCCAACTTCCATTCATTACTTCAAATGATAAAGATCATATTACAATACCAACTTATTACATGTCATCTTCTCATCTTTCACTTAATACCAAATATATGTGTTCAACTTTGACTACTATCTGTATCATCTCTGAAGTTTTAGAGTATGTTAATTATCGTTCCTACTATCCTTAATATAAACATAGCCTCACTACTTTCCACATATCTATAATGAATAATCATTCACTAAATGTATATTTTTAACCAATAGTCCATATTCACTTTCATGTATCTTGTGTAGTCATGCACTATGAACTCAATATAACTTCTTACTATATTCCTATTTTCAGTATCATTTGATTGTTCTTTAACTAAACATACAATTACCTTAACAAGTCATTTATCCAACACAATAACATTACAATCATAACCTTACCCAAATTATTTTAACATTATTGTCTTACACAACATCATTAATACACTCATCTTACTCGTTTGGTAACATGGATGTTAAGCGTAACATCACCACTTAAAACATTAACCATACTTACTAACTCCATAATACTTATCTAACTATTGCATATCATATCTCTTTCAAATAACTTGTACGAATACCTTAATGTACCACATTATGGTATCTCACATAGCACATTCTACTTACACATACTTCTTGGTGACTCCGTGTAATATCAATTATATTACTTATATAACACTTTTAGTGGTAACACATACGCACAATGACAAATACAACTCAATATTCACTCAACCCAATTGTAAATATTTAAACCTGACTAACATCTTTCCCATACTCATCCACAACACATATTCTTAAAAGGACTCCTCAATATTTTTAAACTTCCAACTCTTTAACACCTCATCTCAACTTTACTTTTCTTATAAGCGTTTCAAAACATCACAAAAGCAATATCCACTATATTTACTCACATTATTAAAGACGTACATCTCAACTCTCATTACTCTTTATTCTACTTGTAATAATTCACTATGAATTCATATTATGATCATTTGTGATATATCGACTAGTTATTAAATTTCATACTTATTTCACATGTTAATTATAAACATACATAACTATTAACCTTATCATTTAACCTCTACTATGTGAATCTTCATTTTTATTCACACTCCAACAATTTAAGTCTCATTATAATCATGTAACAATAATTCTTCTCATTTTTCATCCTTTAATGGAATATCTGTTCCCATACGCCACTCTCCCATACAGATGAGGAGAGAACCCATTCATACCGATACACGTAACATGACTTAAGTCCACATATACCAACATAGGAAGAGATCACCTCCAATACTTCATAATTTTTGCCAAGTTCACATATACCAATATAAGAAGAGATTACTTCCAATACTTCACAATTTGTATACCACATTGTGTCTTTAAAAATTTTTCCTTAATTGACACATTTGTTCATACAACATAAAAAAACAATGCAATGCTTTATACTAAAATACCTGTATTCGTTGTCATCCCCGAATAAATCTTAACATCTTATTTCCTTTCCTACAAGATCCTTGCATTTCATATCACGTACAACAATATATGTGCATAACTGACATATGTTAGTCAACAAAGACAATTTAAAATTTAATAACAAACTCTTCATGTTCATGCCTCGGGAATCCAACATACTTAAATGTAACCCTTGAAACTGAATACTTATGACTCAAAACAGTTTCTAAGTTCACTGCCAATCTAGACCCTCAAACCCTATCCAGAACCTAATAACCATGCTCTGATACCAAGTTATCGCGCCCCGACTTAATTAACTTAAAATCAACCTTTTATTTAGAGATAAATCTTCATTAGACAATATGGTACTTGAAATCTTTTGAAAAATAGCACAAGATTTTTTTCAAAGGCATGTTTGGATGAAAACATAGCTACCTTTATGAACAACTTAAAAGTACCAAACAAATTTACTTACAGAACTTCCTTTGTTTCATATTTACCCAAAAAGTTTGTTGATATAAAACTCATGTTATTTATCCTCCACTCTACCATTTAACGTCCTAACTTGGCACTGAACTCCAAACGATAGGCATACTAGAAACATAACATTATAGGAGTGTAAGCAACACAAGCTTAGTGAATGACCGTATTCCACACACACATCACATATATATAACCAATTTGAATAACAATTTTTGTTTCTAATATCATAACCCAACAGGAATTGTGTAACTCTCGCAAGCCTGGACCCGCCAGTCCAATTAACTCCCAGTTAATGGGGATACCACATCCCATAATTAGGCCCGAGTACAACAAACCTTTAAGTTGGATTAACGAGACTGCCATATCCCGTAGGACCCACCACAGTCCTTAACATTAGATAAAGGACCCTCCACAGTCCATAACATTATATAACATCACATAACATTCTTAATCATATGTATATATTTCATAATTACAACATCACTCCCATAAGCGTCTTAACTCATGACTTTAACTACACATTTACATATGAACATATAAGCATCTATATTTCATAGAGCAGGTCAATCACCTCGAATTTGGTACTAAGATTAATACCAATGTGACACCCCGCCTAATAAAATACCGGGTGATCAATCATATACCAAATTAAATAGGAATCCCAGTTGGTTCACCCTTAGCACCACTGTCGAAAACGTTTTTAAAACATACTAACCACCTGGTATTCCAAAAGCTGGTGCCAAATTTTAACTTTTTAATTACACAAAACATTACATGCGGAAATAAATATAAACCACTCACACAACTGAATAAAACTCAACTGAAAAATTAATTACACAACTTGCTGAATAAACCACCGGCCACCAAGGTGAAATAGTCCAATACAAATATCCAACACCGGAATTAAAATAAATTTGAAAACTGAATCGAAAGTCTGGGCGACATGCCCTAAATAAAACTGAAACTGATAAATGATTCCCACTCTAGGAATGAAAGAATGATGCGTCTAATACAAACTCCTGCTTGCATCCACATATGCCGCAGCTCCATGTCCCTGGAATAGAATATCAATCCAGGCGTCCCTGTGGCTGGACACCTAAAAGGTTTTGAAAGTAGTTTTATAGCAAGGGTTAGAACCCAAAACATTTTGAAAATATTTAGCAAGTGAATTAACTGCAGTAGTTTAAAATGCATGAATGCGCTTCATATTTAAGTTAGTGTCGCACTCCCTTATGGACATTCTCACCCCTCCACTATTGTTCACACCTAACGATTACCTTAACCTCACCTAGTTGTACTACCCCATCCAACTAGTCATGGTATAACCTTCCCTTGCCATACTCCTCTAACCTGAGTATAAGGATTCTTGAATTATAAGTTATCTCAAAATTAACTTAATTAATTCCTCTTAAATAGTAGCATATAACCGTGTCACAAGTTATATAAAGTAAATACATCACACTATATTATGACCCGCATATAATATTGAATACCATTATATACATATCTTTACTAAAACATCCACACATACAACACACATATGTCCATCCCTCCGAGTATACCCTCGCTGGATGATTACCTCTAAAGTACTATCCTACTAGGTGTGCTCACATTACCTAGTTACCCAAGTTGGATTCGCTCACCAACCTGGCCTAAAACATAAACGAAGTGGAGGTGGTCATATTCTTTCCCTGAAAGTGAGATAAATCCCTCATCCATATACCGGATGCTATGACCTAGGGATATACTCGCCCTACTCCTCAAGCTAGGGGATTCACGCACATCGCGCAACCTCCCTTGATAGCACTAGTGTATATAAATTGAATAAATATCTAGTCATTGATATTCAATATCACACACAATATATACACGTATATATATATTATCACTACACCGTATATGTATAATATAAACCCCGACTTTACCGTGTACTCAAAATCCCGTACACTAGCCTGTAATTTCCCGAGTCTGTGGTCCGACTCAACATAATTAATTTTCTCACTTAATAATTTATCATCTTCCCGAGTCTATGGTCCGACTTTAATATAATTAATTCACACCTCAATTAATATAATACTTTCCCCGAGTCCATCGTCCGACTCTAATTAAATTAATTAACACACTTATTAATCTAATACCTCCCCGAATCTATCGTCCGACTCTAATTAAATTAATTATCACACCTATTAATTTAATACCTACCCAAGTCTACAAGCCGACTCTAATTAAATTAATTATCACACCTAATAATTTAATACCTACCCGAGTCTACAATCCGACTCTAATTAAATTTATTATCACACCTATTAATTTACTACATACCCGAGTCTACAATCCGACTCTAATTAAATCAATTATCACACCCATTAATTTAATACCTACCCGAGTCTACAGTCCGACTCTAATTAAATTAATTGTTACACCCATTAATTTAATACGTACCCGAGTCTACAATCCGACTCTAATTAAATTACTCTCTCAATAATTAATTAAATACTTTGGTGTCACTTAACCAAAATACCCGGACTCGCTCACTTGGTCCATTTTTACATCTCATAATTTCATTCCCACATATTTGCCCACAATGTGTCACATATTCATCTCAATAAATTTCTCAATTATATTTACCTATATTTACCAACATACCCGGACTCGCCCACTTGTTCCATAATTACATATTTCCTTAGTTTATATTCCGACTCCAAATTAATTATTTATACCTCCATTAATTTAATAACGTAGTGTCACTCAACTACTATGCCCGGACACCCTCACACGACCCGTAATTAACACCTAGGAGTTTTACCTTATAAAACTCTTCCCGTAAGATTCACACCCTTACTTGACTTTTAAACTTCCTTAACGCCATCTTCTCAAAGTCCTAGGTATTAAGTTGTGCTTAATTATCACTAATTAATCCACCTTAAACGTCCCCCAAAGAATTAAGGTTAAACAATTGAAATAAGCGTCACTGCCAAAAATCCTACTTAGTCGATCGATCGACTCCCTGGGTCGATCGATCGATCGAGCAATTCATCTTCTCCAACGATCTATTTCTACCATAACCGAATTTCCAAGGTTTTACATCTCAAATTTCCAACCATAAATAATTATTTTTAACCAAACAATTATTCCCAAAACAAGTCCCAATCATCTATGACTGTTTTAGCATCCTCGATTCATACGATATCTCACTATTCCCAAAATGGGTTTCTCCGGTTAATTTCCATTGTTCATTCAAGATTTGTTCCACAGTCCACATTGTTCATATCAAACATGGATTTCTGCTATAGTTTGCATTCTAACAACCAAGAATAACACTATAATATCAATTGGATTTATCAGTTCGCACATCACGATTTCCAAATCAAAGACCCATTTTCTCCTCGAAAACCCACATGAGAATAGATTCGGTTTTACACATCACCATAATATGAATTGGATATCACAATTTAATCATTACAACAAGTTGACCACTTTCCTGAAATCGTTCGTAGGGTCTGATTTCGTTGGTGTAGAGATTAGTTGATGAAGAATACCCCAAATTAATCCCTTAATTTGGCTCCAAAAGACTCCCAATTGCTCTTGATTTGCTTTCCTCTGTGCCTCTCTCAAACCCTAGGTTTAGAGTTGTGTTGACTGCCGTTTCCTAGTCTCTCAATTTGGTTAAAAAATCTTAATCCCGTTTTTGACCATCTGGGCCTAATTAAAAATGTCCAACTCACTCCGTGTGGGCCCAGCTATGCCCAAAAATACTCCGAGACCCAATTACTACCCCCGGGTACTCTTTTCTGACTATCTTGACCCATTCGGACTCAATCCCGCACTTAGAATTTCCATCCGAAATATTTTTTAACATTTCCAAATTTCGACTTCAAAATGCGACACGCGAGATTTCGAACCATTAAACTTAAAAGTCGCCAATTATAAATAATTCAGCTCACTTAAATAAATTCTTGAACTCATGAATTTAAGTTTCTCCAATTTAAGTATTTTTATAACTCCCAAAATAATTAAATATTAAATCCTCAAAATTACAGGGTGTTACATACCCCTTACAAAGGAATTTCGTCCTCGAAATTACGATTAGTGTAATGTTCTAGGCTTTGCATATTACTTTCTAGTCATGTGCCTCCAAGCCCCCTATATCTATCCCATCCGCTTCTAACCATACGTTACACAAGTATGCATTTAATTTAACCAGGGTGCCCACACACCCTATACATGTTCTTAACCGCACAAAGTTTGCCTTAATTAACTTGGGTGCCCATACACCCTATCCCCGTGCTTTACCGCATGAAACCTACCTGACTATGCTAGTCGTAACCCGTAATATAACTTCGAACCCGTAGTCATATCACATATATATATATATATATATATATATATATATATATATACTGCCCGTGTACTAAAGACCGGACATCTCCCCATTTTCTAACGTTGCACTAAGTTTCATGCGTGGAATGTCTCGCAAAGCAAAATCCAAACAAGGAACCCCCCGATACACTACTACCTAGCATTATCGGTCGTTGAGATTCGTTAGACCCTCAGTCCATAGCACGTACCCTTAAATACTTGTCTCTTAACACAAAAATATATAAGCTTACCCTTATGCTACCAAAGACAACATAAAATACCGCGCCCTTACTATCACTAGTCCTTGCGCAAAATAAACCCCGAGCTATCTCTCTTTGCTAAAAAATAACTCTAACCACCCTGATTCACTTCAGTAAACACCCCTACTTATCGGGAAAAAAATGTGAGAACACAAGACCTCACTTTGTGTCTATCGCACCACACAATGTAACATAAATACACACATATACATATGCTAAACGCCCTCTCAGGTGATACCTCGTACCAATCATCTCCTGGTGTCGCGAACACCAAAACTTACTCCCACTATTCACAATAGTTCAAATCCCCTCGCTATCCAGTCGATATTTAGGAAATATTATCAACCCTACTCCCATAATTCTTGAAAGTAGTAACTCTTCGCATAATTCAAACCTTCACTCATTGTACACCTCCACTCTCCCATGAAGAACACCAAGGAACTCCGCTACCCCACGAAAAGTTTACCCACATACTATGGCTGCTAAAACCATCACACCCACTAAATTCGGCTCACTCGCGAACTCTAGTGAAAAATAAGTCTTATATTGTGACATCCTCCTTGTCACTCAAAAAATATATGTAATACCACATACTTTTACTGATATTTATTTACGGGATTAATTAAATTACATGTGAATTAATTGGGAATTAATCCGAATGAAATACTAACACGATGTGAGTTGGTATTTGATTATATTGTATACATATGGCGTTAAATGAATATTGAAAATATTGAAATTATCGTGAGACTGAAATACAGCAATTTGGGAAATTTTGTTGGGACGCGCGTGACAGTCGCGTCAGGTATGTAATTATTTTAATTAAAAAAGTGAATTTTATTTTTATCAATCGTATGGTCATTTTGAGTGCGCCAACGTGTTCGGAAGGGTCGAGATAATCAGAAAACACTAGCCGGGGGTTTAGTTTGGGTCCCGGGGCATTTTTAGGCCAAACCGGCAACCCAAAAGGGTAATTTGGTAATTTCAGAATTTTGGTAATTAAAACCCACGAAAATTAGAGTTTAATTATGATTTATCATTAAACCCACCAACCCATTATCAGCACTAAACTAAGTAGTGGGCTACGGGAGAAGTTTAGAAAAGAAGTTAAAAGTCCAAAAATAAACCTCCACCTCCATTTGTCATCTTTGGAGAAAAATTGTAGAGAGAGAGAGAGAGGAGAATTCTGCAGAGAGAGAGAGTGGATATCAACCATCATCTTCTATCATCTTCATCTACAACAATCTAAAGAACGATTAAGTCAAGTGATTTAATTACAATTGATTCAATGATATGTTCTTCCATGTTTAGGGTAATTATCGAAATTGTCTTGGAAGATTGATATAAACCCATGAATTTGAGGATTAAAACTATAATCCATGTTAGGATTTGCATGTAGACATATTATGGATGAATTATGAATTCATACTATAGCCCTTGATAATTCAAAAATGGATTTAAGAAGAGGATTATTGTTGATTTTGAAAGAAATAGAAAACTAGGGTTCTTGATGATATTTTGATTTAAATAAGACCTTTGGGTGATGATTAATTAGTTTTAGAACGTTAATAATGTTGTAGGACGATTATGTGATGATATTATAACGTTAGAATGAAGTTTCATGCATTGTAATGGATTTTTGGGACGATTTGAGGACTACAAAACGAAGCAGTCCGTAACCTATCTGGTGCAATCGATCGATCGACATTCATCAGTCGATCGATCGACCACCATCAATCGATCGATGCTCAAGGTCGATCGATCGACCTTCCCAGAATGAGTAATATTTTCCCTAAATAAATTTTAATGATGTTAACCCTTAGAAAATTATTAATGGAGATTTTATGAATATCCTTAGACTTAAGGAAGACCAGTAGGTATGGCTATAAAATTTGGACCGGAGTTAGAATTCAATTTGAGGAATTTTTATGAAATCTAATAAAATTCGATGAGTGAGATAATATTAGGGTTAAAAGAGTAAATTCGAATAATTTGAGAAAATGAGGTTTGGGGCAGAAGTGAGGATCTTAAGAATAATGATGTTATATGTGGGAATAATAAGAGACTTAGTAATCCCTTGAGATAGGTTTTAAGTACAAGAAACTATGACGTGAGATGTGTCGACAGTCTACATTATATATTATCAGACATCTTAAAAATGTATAAAATTGGAATAATGGTATAAGGATGTAGAATATACCTTTATTAATATTGAGATATCTAAGATGTGTGAATGCTTATAAATGACTTATGTGTATGACATACCTACCATACTTGCTATCACGGGAGGTTTGCGTTCGTTTAGGACCATCTAATCTTTGTGTGCCTATGGGGGGATATAGATTGGTACCTCGAGAACATAGGTCACAGAAGGACTTATTGAGATGTTAATAAGTTTGCTGATCGTGGGAGCGTAGGTATGTGCGTGACCCATGTGATGTGACTGTGTTCGCCTCCATTGTTTGTGATTTTTTATTATCTGAGAACGATCCCTAAGAGATTCGGAATGAGTGATCCTTATGTACGTGATGTACCGGGATGGATAGCAGAGTATGTGTGCACCGTAGCTTAGTCTCGGGGTGCTAGTATCGTATATTTATGATGTGAATAATATACGGTTAGATGAAAAGACTTATCACGTTTATATAGTGAAATATAATTATTGTGTTGCACGATTAAAGATAAAAAGAGATAACCTATAGTGCTTTGTATTTCTAATAATTGAGAATCCGGGAATTTAATGTAAAACTCTTTATTCAATTGATGATGTTGAAATTAAATTGCGAATCGAGTAGAAAGGTTAATAATTGTTTTAGTCTAAATAGATATGAGAATCACTTGTATGGGTACGTTTCGTTAGGAGTGCACAAGTAGTCGAGAGGTGAGTATTTCATGTGAGAGCATGTCCTAACATGTACTTTGCATTCATTGTTTTAAATGTTGTTAAAACACTTGCTGTTTTTAAAATATTCTCCACATTCGGGCTCTGACCCGTTTGCTTTCAAATCTATCTTTTTGTAAAAACCATTTTAGGTGCCCAGACACAAGGACACCATGCATAGGAATTCTATTCAGGTGACGAGCTGTAGCTGTTGTGGAAGTTACAGGTCCTTGACAGTAGACGCCTCCTTTTCTTGTCTTGATTCCATATTCAGTTTCATCATTTGTAGGGCATGTCGCCCATTTATTTTAGAGACACTTTACATTTCAGTTATTCAGACTTTGGTTTGTAATTAATTCAGGATACATGCTATTGTTCTTATTTTAGTTCCGTATTTGGATTGTTGTGAGGAGTATTTCCTCTAGACTTATTATTATTTGATGATTACTATAGTTGGACTTTATTGTGAATGGTTATGTTATCCTTTATATTTCACTTATTGCATGTTAATCAGAGTTAACTTAAAATTTGGCAACTCACTTTTTAAATACTAGGTGGTTAGTAATTATTAAAATGTTTTCGACAGTGATGCTATTAACTAAACCAACTTGGCATTTTGTATTAAATTAATAAAGGAGTAGCTACCCGGTATTTAATTAGTCGGGATGCCACAGGTGGTATCAGAGCATCAGGTTCTAGTGTCCTTTAGGATCTGTACGGCTTATTATGCTTCCAGCGTAACTTTCTTTGATGTAGAGCCCTATGCTTAGGATTGTTGATATCTTTTGTGAGATTTCGTTCTCCTGCTTCGATATATATGATAGTGAATCTTATTTGCAATCGGGTGTGTTCGTACGCCAAACAATGTAGTACATCAGGTGAAGACAGTTGGACGGACAGCAGGAGGCAAGGATCAGTTGAGGTTATTAAATTAATTAAAGGGATGACCGTAGTTGAAGTCACCCATATTATGGCACGGAAGTCCTGGATGGTACAGACGGACAAGGCGCGACTTGTTACATCCGGGCACAACAATAAGTAGAAGATGGGGTCAATTGAGACTCACCCAACCAGGCTGAAATGGGAGAGAAAGAGTTAGGTGGAACATTGAGAAAACCAGCAGTTAAAATACTTGAAAGGTGAAGATGGCGTGTGCTAACCAAACTAACGTAATACATCCAAAGGCTTGGACTTGTGTCGGGGTATGGCCAATCGGGAGTGAAAAATAAATTTAAGGAAAAATTTCCTCGGCTCGTGAGAGCGGAGTTTCAATGGTGAGAGACAATCACCACACTTAGAAGTGGAATGTGACGTCGCGAGAAGGCGTACATGTATGGTTTGACCATAAGTTCCTTGATCAGATGTTCAGGATGAAAGGCGAATGTCGTTCTGAACTCACACGAGAGGGCCGGACAGAGGTCACTTTGTGAGAAGAAATATAATTGTTTAGTGAACCCTACACTGGGTGAAGTGGGTGAAATGGAGAAGGGGAAATTAAAGGAAGAATTTACATACAAGAATAATTGCTAGACCTTCTGGTGGAATTTTGCTTGGACGGTTAAGGCAGAGGATATTGTCGCGTAGTGTTAATTTGGAGGTAAACATTCCCTCGGGTGGGGACATGCAAAAATCAAGGACTTTATATAAAGTAAGACTGGGGAAAACGGTGTTGATGAAGCACCACAATGGGAAGACCCAACGGAGAACCAGTTAAAATGATTCGGATAGCTGAATTACTATTGAGAAATGGTGATTTCAGTAAGAGATGTGGAAATTAGTAGCGTGTTCCTTAGGGTCGTCAAAGCTAAGGGAACAACGGAGGTATTCGTCAGAGTCGAGACTACCAACGTCCGAGAGAAGGACCACCTTAACATGATCAGTGTGACAAAAGATTAGTGGAGTATGTGTAGTGGTATTTTGTGGGGAGTGAAACCCGTGCGTTGTAAATATTTTCTGATGCAAGAGTAGGGATCAAGGTATTGTGCCCGGCGAGGGCAACAGTTATTGAAATATTCGGTTTGGGACGGACATGTGTGGTAATTCCAGGAACCATTTAAGCAGCCGGGAGGATTGTTAGGATAGAAGTATGAGTTATATCCTCAGATGAGGATGCATGTTATTTGTGGCATGAATGAGTTGCTACATTCGTTATAATTGTTATTCTCACTTGAGAGTCGAGTTTAGTGAGTATATCAGTAATTTTATTACATATAATAATATTTTCCCTGATAGTGTGGGGGTTACTTTTATTGTCATCCACAGAGGATGAATGGGTATATTGACAGCGGTTTATGCTTTATCGAAATTACTCGTTTTAGTGTTGTGTTATACGGGTATGATATGATCTTAATTATGGTTTTATATATACGATTATACCGATAGTGTGCTGGTATTACAAGTTTATTGGGATTACTACCTTGGGGTAGCATGTTCTGTTCTGGCTAGGCCCCATCTATGAGAGGGTCGGGCTCGCAATTGTACTTTCGTATATATATATATATATATATATATATATATATATAAATATGTTGTGATTTCAAAAAGGTATAATGGTCTCGAATATTTAATCCCAGTATGCATATAAATTCTTATGTTATGAGTCGTATGTAATTGGTTTACTAGTCAACAAAGAGTTAGCTGGTTTTTATAATTAACGCTAGAGAGGTAGTAATGAGAAGAGTGCATTGTTTTATCACCCGTTAGAGATTTGGAAGTTTATACTCATAGTTGTGTGTCTGGGGACGGGAATTTGAGAGTCTCGATTTTATTCGCATGTGTATATGAAATGTGATTTCCATCACTGTCAAGATAAAGTGTCTTTCGGAAGGAGTTCCTTGTTTATGTATAATTGCGATCGGATATGTAACTTTGTTGTTAAGAGACGGGAGTGTAGGGGTACATATTATGGACAGGGCTTAACGGATTCCGATGACCAACAATGTTAGGTAGTAGTGTATCGGGGGGGTTCCTTGTTTGGATTTCGCTTTGCAAGACACCCCACACATGAAAATTAGCATAAGGTTGGTAGTAAGGAGATGAGTGGCCATTCGTTCATGATTTGGATACCTCAATCGTTATGGAAGTAAGTAGTTATAACTGGAAGTAACAAGGAGTAAATTATGATGTAAGGCCATTAGAGCCAGTTGTTAATGAATTACGCTGTAAGTACTATTAATGTTTTTTTTGTCACGGCGTGTTGAAGGACGCATTGAGGTTAAGGAGGATTTAGGATTTCAAATTCGGAAGCGATTGAGAACGCCCAAGTGGTATAACAACGTTGTAATTACAACGGCAATAAAGAGTTTGGGATATGTATGGAGCGTATATAATGTTTAAAAAAAACGTACGATCGGGTTATAAGGGGTGTAGACATCTTGATTTGCTAATGTGTAAATCAAAAGAAGAGGAGACATAGATGGGTGAGATTATTACTTATGGGATTTAACGTCATAAGAAAAGGTGTAAATGAATATCATGTATAGTCAGTGTAGCACGTCCGAATTTGGAGAAAAGGCAGTGGAAAGCCATTTAATAAAGGGATATCTCTTGAGAAGGCAAATAATTAATTATTATGAACAATTTGGAGTAGAGTTCCGACCAATCGAATGCTGAGGGTGGATCAAGAGTAAATAGAATGAGGATGTCAATCAAGTATAAAGCGTCCAGATGTGCACAAAGTGGTGAAATGTGTAAGGGTCAAAACTTTTGGTATACGTCGAAAGAATAAGATCATTAAGTATCACTTAACGGAAAATTTTTATGTGAAAATTGGCATTGAAAGGGGTATAGTAAGTAGTAGAATGGTTAGGGTTAGATGACCAACCAAACAATTTTGTATCAAGTCGACGATTCCAAGGATGGAAGGGTCAAGTTGGAGAATTTTCTTGAGAGGTAGCCAACTTATTGATAAGTAACAAGTTCCTTCGAATATGTGAGACATGTTGTCCAGAAGGAGAGAAATTGTTATATACTTGGGTGATCTACACTATTAGATAGTGAACACGTCGGTACATGGTTCGAAGCAGTATTATTCAGAACTAAGAGGAGATCCCCGAAATACACCTTCAACGTGGAGTAGCAAGAAGTAGTGGAAATATGTTTCGTTTGGACAAGGTTATATCACCTACAGCCCGAGGTGTAGGAGCAAGGTGATCGACGATGGGTGGATTGTATAAAAGAAATTTTGGATTCATTGCGATCTTTTCATTTACAAATCTGGTAAAACTAGTAAGCAAGGTACATTGTGGTAATGGGGAGAAGATATTATCTAATAGTAGAGTTGGGTGAAAGGACCCGTATCTATTCTATAGTGGACAAGGTGCCAAAATTTGTTTTGTGTAACACCAGCCGACTGAAGTAATTTTCCCTTGGGTAAATGTCACAACGCCGGGAACAGAGATTCAAAGAATGGACAAGAGTAGTCAGATGTGTTATTAATTTCTTCCAGGATGGGAGTTTGGTGTGTTACTAAACGCGGGAGTTAATGCGTAGTGAGGTACGGACTCACAATAATATTGAAATGATGCGTATAACGATGTATAGGATATTTTTATTCGAAAGTTGTTTAATAAGAGCACAACGTGAGGTGCATTTATTGAAGTGTATTCTGATAAGGTATCAAGTCTGCTAAACAAGCTTGTTGTGAGCAAGGGCTTTAGTGACTGGGCCTTTCTTTATATTTTGTTTTGAACACTCGAGGGTACCAAATTTTTCCAGGTATGTCTTACTTTTTTGAATTTCGGGACGAAATTCTGTTATTAGGGGGGAAGTATGTAATACCCCATACTTTTACTGATATTTATTTATGGGATTAATTAAATTAAATGTGAATTAATTGGGAATTAATTTGGATAAAATACTAACGAGATGTGAGTTGGTATTTAATTATATTGTATACATATGGCGTTATATGAATATTGAAAATATTGAAATTGTCGTGAGACTGAAATAAGGCAATTTGGGAAAATTTGTTGGGACGCGCGTGACAGTCGCGTCAGGTATATAATTATTTTAATTAAAAAAGTGAATTTTATTTTTATCAACTGTATGGTCAATTTGAGTGCGCCAACGTGTTCGGAAGGGTTGAGATAGTCAGAAAACACTAGCCGGGGGTTTAGTTTGGGTCCCGGGGCATTTTTAGGCCAAACCGGCAACCCAAAAGGGTAATTTGGTAATTTCAGAATTTTGGTAATTAAAACCCACGAAAATTAGAGTTTAATTATGATTTATCATTAAACCCACCAACCCATTATCAGCACTAAACTAAGTAGTGGGCTACGGGAGAAGTTTAGAAAAGAAGTTAAAAGTCCAAAAATAAACCTCCACCTCCATTTGTCATCTTTGGAGAAGAAATTATAGAGAGAGAGAGAGAGAGAGAGAGAGAGAGAGAGAGAGAGAGAGGGGAGAATTCTGCAGAGAGAGAGAGTGGATATCAACCATCATCTTCATCTACAACAATCTGAAGAATGATTAAGGCAAGTGATTTAATTACAATTGATTCAATGATATGTTCTTCCATGTTTAGGGTAATTATCGAAATTATCTTGGAAGATTGATATAAACCCATGAATTTGAGGATTAAAACTATAAGCCATGTTAGGATTTGCATGTAGACATATTATGGATGAATTATGAATTCATACTATAGCCCTTGATAATTCAAAAACGGATTTAAGAAGAGGATTATTGTTGATTTTGAAAGAAATAGAAAACTAGGGTTCTTGATGATATTTTGATTTAAATAAGGCCTTTGGGTGATGATTAATTAGTTTTAGAATGTTAACAATGTTTTATGACGATTATGTGATGATATTATAACGTTAGAATGAAGTTTCATACATTGTAATGGATTTTTGGGACAATTTGAGGACTACAAAACGAAGCAGTCCGTAACCTATCTGGTGCAATCGATCGATCGACATTCATCAGTCGATCGATCGACCACCATCGATCGATCGATGCTCAAGGTCGATCGATTGACCTTCCCAGAATGAGTAATATTTTCCCTAGTTAAATTTTAATGATGTTAACCCTTAGAAAATTATTAATGGAGATTTTATGAATATCCTTAGACTTAAGGAAGACCAGTAGGTATGGTTATAAAATTTGGACCGGAGTTAGAATTCAATTTGAGTAATTTTTATGAAATCTAATAAAATTCGATGAGTGAGATAATAGTAGGGTTAAAAGAGTAAATTCGAATAATTTGAGAAAATGAGGTTTGGGGCAGAAGCGAGGATCTTAAGAATAATGATGTTATATGTGGGAATAATGGGAGACTTAGTAATCCCTTGAGATAGGTTTTAAGTACAAGAAACTATGACGTGAGATGTGTCGACAGTCTACATTATATATTATCGGACGACTTAAAAATGTATAAAATTGGAATAATGGTATAAGGATGTAGAATATACCTTTATTAATATTGAGATATCTAAGATGTGTGAATGCTTAGTGTATGACATACCTACCATACTTGCTATCACGGGAGGTTTGCGTTCGTTTAGGACCATATAATCTTTCTGTGCCTACGAGGGGATATAGATTGGTACCTCGAGAACATAGGTCACAGAAGGACTTATTGAGATGTTAAAAAGTTTGCTGATCGTGGGAGCGTAGGTATGTGCGTGACCCATGTGATGTGAGTGTGTTCGCCTCCATTGTTTGTGATTTGCTATTATCTGAGAACGATTCCTGAGAGATTCAGAATGCGTGATCCTTATGTACGTGATGTACCGGGATGGATAGCAGAGTATGTGTGCACCATAGCTTAGTCTCGGGGTGCTAGTATCGTATATTTATGATGTGAATAATATACGGTTAGATGAAAAGACTTATCACGTTTATATAGTGAAATATAATTATTGGGTTTCACGATTCAAGATAAAAAGAGATAACCTATAGTGCTTTGTATTTCTAATAATTGAGAATCCGGGAATTTAATGTAAAACTCTCTATTCAATTTATGATGTTGAAATTAAATTACGAATCGAGTAGAAAGGTTAATAATTGTTTTGGTCTAGATAGATATGAGAATCACTTGTATGGGTACGTTTCGTTAGGAGTGCACAAGTAGTCGAGAGGTGAGTATTTCATATGAGAGCACGTCCTAACATATACTTTGCAATCATTGTTTTAAATGTTGTTAAAACACTTGCTATTTTTAAAATATTCTCCACATTCGGGCTCTGACCCGTTTGCTTTCAAATCTATCTTTTTGTAAAAACCATTTTAGGTGTCTAGCCACAAGGACACCATGCATAGGAATTCTATTCAGGTGACGAGCTGTAGCTGTTGTGGAAGTTACAGGTCCTTGACAGTAGACGCCTCCTTTTCTTGTCTTGATTCCATATTCAGTTTCATCATTTGTAGGGCATGTCGCACATTTCTTTTAGAGACACTTTACATTTCAGTTATTCAGACTTTGGTTTGTAATTAATTCGGGATACATGTTATTGTTCTTATTTCAGTTCCGTATTTGGATTGTTGTGAGGAGTATTTCCTCCAGACTTATTATTATTTGATGATTACTATAGTTGGACTTTATTGTGAATGGTTATGTTATCCTTTATATTTCACTTATTTCATGTTAATCAGAGTTAACTTAAAATTTGGCAACTCACTTTTTAAATACTAGGTGGTTAGTAATTATTAAAATGTTTTCGACAGTGATGCTATTAACTGAACCAACTTGGCATTTTGTATTAATTTAATAAAGGAGTAGCTACCCGGTATTTAATTAGTCGGGGTGCCACAATATATCCCATTCCCATTGGGTAAAAATAATTACCTCCATACTCTAGCTACAATGGCTGATCCTCAGGTTTCGGAGCATCTTCTCCCTGCGTGAATGTGCCCATGAATTGCTTTAGTGGTTGTACATCCAGGATCTCGTCCTGTAGTTGTCCCCTTCCTCGCTTAAGACAATATCTCTTAATGTGTCTCTCTTTCCCCACAAACAAAACACCTTATAATACATTCACCCTGCTACTGGTCCCTTCCATGCCGACCTTGTTGGAATTCCTATCCATCCTGCCGATAGCCTCCTGTTCTAAATTGTTTGGCATGATTTCCCTATCGAAAATCCTGCCCCTGATCTCCACCAGTCTGCTGCTGGGATACCCCACTATATTGTTCCCTCCTGCCTTATCCGACTGGCTAGTTTCCACTCCCCTCCCACTTCCTTTCATGTGGAAGAGATATTCCTGACAGTGTTGGAGTGTTGTGTTAACGATATCAGTATAATCTACTAATGCGGAATTACCAATTAAATGTTGTCTGATTCTCCAGACTAACCCATGCACAAACCTTACTTTCTTTATCTCTTCATCGCTTACCTCATCCAGTAAAAAAATTTCCAACGAGTAAATTCTTCCTCGTAATCGGCCACGGAACGGTCCCCCTGAGTCACCTCTTTAAATGTTCTCCTCATTTCGGCCTCAACCGCTGGAGAAAAATACATGCGGTCGAACCTCACCCAAATATTTGCAATAGCTAGTGTATCCCTTTCCTCAACTGTGGTGATCGACTCCCACCCCAGTATCACAGCTCCCACTAAACTAAAAGTGGCTAGCATTTGCTTTCGCACCTCATCACAATCTACCATGCGTAGGTGACACTGGATATCTTTATTCCTTGACACGCTAGCACTACATCTGAACTCCCTCGCAACTCTATTGGGTGCCCACTCTTGAAAAATCTCTCGTACTTGTTGCCACCCCGACGGCCCCGCGTGACCTAAACATCTGGTGCCATTAACACTTATGGCCGATCCCGTGGAAAGTACCCTGCCATTGCGACCACAGTCGCTTCAACTACCTGCGCCACCAGTTCAGTTACCTGTGCTGCCAACATCATCTCCGGCAGTTGCTGCAGTAACTCTTGCTCCTGATGAGCCTCCCTAGTCTCATCTCCCCCTGCTGCCCTAGCTTCTCCATCTCCTGGGCGACATCTGGACTGAGAATCAAATCGTATGAGTTCACTCTCAAATATAAATTTGTCATAAGAACTTAATTGCGCATACGTATTGAGAATACAACAATCCTATGATAGGGCTCTATATCAAAGATTGCTAAGCAGAAATGTGAAAAGCCGCACAGATCCTAAGGACACTAGAACCTGATGCTCTAATACCATCTGTGCCACCCCGCCTAATAAAATATAGGGTGATAAGTCTTATACCAAACCAAAACAGGAATCCCAGTTCGTTCATCCTTAGCATCACTGTCAAAAAAAAAATTTAAAACATACTAACCACCTAGTATTCCAAAATCTGGTGCCAAATTTTAACTTTTTAATTACACAAAACAGTACATGCGGAAATAAATATAAATCACTCACACAACTGAATAATTAATTACACAACTTGCCGAATAAACCAGCGGCTACCAAGGTGCAATAATCCAATATAAATATCCAACACCAGAATTAAAACAAATTTGAAAAGTGAACTGAAAGTCTGGGGCGACATGCCCTAAATAAAACTGAAACTGATAAATGATTCCTACTTTACGAATGAATAAATGATGCGTATAATCCAAACTCCTTCTAGCATCCACATATGCCACAGCTCCGTGTCCCTGGAATATAATATCAATCTTGGCGTCCCTGTGGCTGGACACCTAAAACGTTTTGAAAATAGTTTTATATCAAGGGTTAGAACCCAAAACATTTTAAAAATATTTAGCAAGTGAATTAACTGCAGTAATTTAAAATGCATGAATGCGCTTCATATTTAAGTTAGTGTCGCACTCCCTTGTGGACATTCTCACCCATCCACTATTGTGCACACCTAACGGTTACCTTAACCCCACCTAGTTGTACTACCCCGTCCAACTAGTCCTGGTATAACCTTCCCTTGCCATACTACTCTAACCTGAGTATAATGATTCTTGAATTATAAGTTATCTAATAATTAACTTAATTAATTCCTCTTAAATAGTAGCATATAACCGTGTCACAAGTTATATAAAGTAAATACATCACTCACTGTATTATTACCCGCATTTAATATTGAATACCATTATATGCGTACCTTTACTAAAACATCCACACATATAACACACATATATCTATCCCTCCGAGTATACCCTCACCGGATTATTCCCTCTAAAGTGCTATCCCACTAGGTGTGCTCACATAACCTAGTTACCCAAGTTGGATTCGCTCACCAACCTGGCCTAAAACATAAACGACGTGGAGGCGGTCATATTCTTTCCCTGAAAGTGAGATAAATCCCTCACTCATATACCGAACGCTATGACATGGGGATATACTCGCCCTACTCCTCAAGCTAGGGGATTCACCCACATCGCGCAACCTCCCTTGATAGCATTAGAGTATATAAATTGAATAAATATCTAGTCACTGATATTTAATATCGCACACAATATATACACGTATATATACTATCACTACACCGTATATGTATAATATAAACCCCGACTTTACCGTGTACTCAAAATCCCGTACACTAGCCTGTAATTTCCGGAGTCTGTGGCCCGACTCAACATAATTAATTTTCTCACTTAATAATTTATCATCTTCCCGAGTCTATGGTCCGACTTTAATATAATTAATTCACACCTCAATTAATATAATACTTTCCCTGAATCTATGGTCCGACTCTAATTAAATTAATTAACACACCTACTACTTTAATACCTCCCCGAGTCTATCGTCCGACTCTAATTAAATTAATTAACACACTTATTAATTTAATACCTCCCCGAGTCTATCGTCCGACTCTAATTAAATTAATTAACACACTTATTAATTTAATACATCCCCGAGTCCATCATCCGACTCTATTTAAATTAATTAACACACTTATTAATTTAATACCTCCCCGAGTCTATCGTTCGATTCTAATTAAATTGATTATTACACCTATTAATTTAATACCTACCTGAGTCTACAATCCGACTCTAATTAAATTAATTATTGCACCTATTAATTTTATACCTACCCGAGTCTACAATCCGACTCTAATTAAATTAATTATCACACCCATTAATTAAATACCTACCCGAGTCTACAATCCGACTCTAATTAAATTAATTATTACACCCATTAATTTAATACCTACTCGAGTCTACAATCCGACTCTAATTAAATTACTCTCTCAATAATTAATTAAATACTTTCGTGTCACTTAACCAACATACCCGGACTCGCTCACTTGGTCCATTTTTATATCTCATAATTTCATTCCCACATATTCGCCCACAATGCGTCACACATTCATCTCAATAAATTTCCAAATTATATTTACCTATAATTACCAACATACCCGGACTCGCCCACTTGGTCCATAATTGCATATTTCCCGAGTCTATATTTTGACTCCAAATTAATTAGTTATACCTCCATTAATTTAATAACGTAGTGTCACTCAACTACTATGCCCGGACACCCTTACTTGACTTTTAAACTTCCTTAACACCATCTTCTCAAAGTCCTAGGTATTAAGTTGTGCTTAATTATCACTAATTAATCCACCTTAAACGTCCCCCAAAAGAATTAAGGTTAACAATTGAAATAAGCGTCACTGCCAAAAATCATGCTTAATCGATCGATCGACTCCCTGGGTCGATCGATCGATCGAGCAGTTCGTCTTTTACAACGATCTGATTCTGCCATAACCGAATTTCCAAGGTTTTACATCTCAAATTTCCAACCTTAAATAATTATTTTTAACCAAACAATTATTCCCAAAACAAGTCCCAATCATATATGACTGTTTTAGCATCCTCGATTCATACGATATCTCACTATTCCCAAAATGGGTTTCTCTGGTTAATTTCCATTGTTCATTCAAGATTTGTTCCATAGTCCACATTGTTCATATCAAACATGGATTTCTGCTATAGTTTGCATTCTAACAACCTAGAATAACACTATAATATCAATTGAATTTATCAATTCGCACATCACGATTTCCAAATCAAAGACCCATTTTCTCCCCGAAAACCCACCCGAGAATAGATTCGATTTTACACATCACCATAATATGAATTGGATATCACAATTTAATCATTACAGCAAGTTAACCACTTGCCTGAAATCATTCGTATGGTCTGATTTCATTGCTGTAGAGATTGGTTGATGAAGAACACCCCAAATTAATCCCTTAATTTGGCTCCAAAAGACTCCCAATTGCTCTTGATTTGCTTTCCTCTGTGCCTCTCTCAAACTATAGGTTTAGAGTTGTGTTGACTGTCATTCCCTTGTCTCTCAATTTGGTTAAAAAACTTTAATCCCGTTTTTGGCCACTGGGCCTAATTAAAAACGCCCAACTCACCCCATATGGGACCGGCTATGCCCAAAAATACCCCGAGACCCAATTTCTACCCCCGGGTACTCTTTTCTGACTATCTCGGCCCATCCGGACTAAACCGCGATCTCTGAATTTCCATCTGAAATACTTTTTAACATTTCCAAATTTCGACCTCAAAATTCGACACACGAAATTTCGAACCATTAAACTTAAAAGTTGCCAATTATAAATAATTCGTCTCACTTAAATAAATTCTCCAACTCATGAATTTAAGTTTCTCCAATTTAAGTATTTTTATAACTCCCAAAATAATTAAATATTAAATCCTCAAAATTACGGGGTGTTACAACCAAAACTATTTCCTTGGTATGGTAGTGTTAGCCGCTTCCCCACCTAACAATTCAACATCATTAGTATTTGAATACACCAAATCACATTAAACTCGATAACACATCACATCAGTTGGTCAATCTGACATAACTGAAAATTAATTGAATATGATACTTCACATTTCTATATCACCTTATTCATTAAGGTTCTAATACAATTTACGAACTGAAATTATGAATTTTGTAGACGAAGTTATGCCTATTTTATTATAACCTTTTTCCAAATCATTTATGGAGGAAAACAACAACAAAAATTAAACGTAAACACAACCACAAATCCAAAACAAAAGGTATTTTATTCTCCCCTTCAATTAAATCATACTCGTATATGTTATCTAACATTTTCAATTGGAATTTCTTGATTTCAACAAGTATTCAATAATTTATGCCACTTTTGACACATCTAGGTATGAGTAGACCATCAAAGCATAACTTAACATTTTTCAAGAATATATAACCTCCACCTTGGTTATAAATCATGGGAACAAATATTAAACATATTGAATAATATAAAATTAGAGTTGCATAATTTTTAGAGTTCGTTTGCTAAGTCAAGCAAAAAGTCGAACACCTGGTGTGCGCACATACACTTTCGGGGGAAATTGTATACCTGAACTTCAAACTATAACCCAAGATTAATTTCTTAGTACTTTAACATAATTTTTGGATATATTATACATATATGGGTCTAGTTTAATCTCCAAGTGGAATCATTTTATTTCAATAAGTATTCCATTATTTATGTCCTTTCTAGCACAAATAGGTCGGAACAGAACATTAAAGCATAACTTAACATAATTAAGCATACCTACTCTCCACCTCGGGCATAAATCATGGAAAACATATACTAAACATGTTTTAGAATATATACCCATCATATACATGAATTTTCTTCATCAAAAAGCTTCACGACAAGGGAATTCAAATATAGGACTTTAAAGTTAACATTTACGATCCTAGCACAAGTCCTCACGTATGCTCTTAAGCCATCCTTGTTTTAACTCAATTTGGGAAAATGGGTATCATTAAAATCTTTAACCAAATTATAAAAAAAAAACATACGAAGTGTAGAAATCATTCTTGTGACCAACTTTAATAAAGAAGTAGTTACCTTTCGAGAATTCTTCGATTTATGGAAAATTTTCAAAGGATTTCTTCCTTAACTTTCTTTTTCTCTCTCCATAAGCATATTTTTTCCTCAAGCTTGTAATAGGAAATGAAAAATATGACCAAGTCTGCCTTATAAGCATAAAAACGTGGCTATGTGACCACTTTAAGGTGGTATTGTGCGATTGGTTGAGCAAGGGGTCCAATAGGATAATACTATTAATGACCGATTTGTCTTGTCTTCTAAATTACCATAACTCACTATTAAGGGCCCCAATTTACTCTCACTTTGTGTCTACTCGTAGATAACATATATATATATATATATATATACAACTTTCATATTTTTAGTTTTCCTAAAATCATAAAATTAGTACGCCTAATGTGGGCTCGAACATAAGAGTAATAATTTACTCAAAATTTCATAACTTTCGCATTTGGCGACCAAACATCGCCAATTTCGGACCAACACCTTGGTTATATTTTATGATCATAATGATGTATGAAAAACATATTTTCATGATGCATTTACCCACATAACTAATCATTTGATCTAAACAAGTCATCCCCGGTCATAATCTCGATTAACATCTAATGCAACCAACACATATATCACATGAGTATGCATCCCCCAAATATGATAATTAACATGTTTAACACCCCTCACAAACTTATAACTTATAACTTATACTTAATCATATAATTAACATTTCTAATCATGTTTTAGGGCCTTACATTAGTATTATCTAGCAGATGGTGAAGGTTAATTGATTAAGTAGGTGTAGGTTTTAGGTATTTGTGATTTACGTTTTGTAGTAATGACTTTGTAGTAATGACGAACTTTGTGTAAAGATATCTTGCCTAATTTGAATAAGAGTAATGATAATCTTACCGGGTCCTAGTACCGGTTTAGTACCAAATGCGCTTTATTTGATTGTACATTGGTAGGACCTACAGCATCCCCTGGCGGGACCCACACTATAGTACAAGAAAATAAAGCAGTAACGGCACTAAATCGGTACTACCACCCGGTGTGTATAACATTTTCCTTTGAATAAATATGTTACTATGAAATAAATGTTGATATATAATAACTTCATCATGCCTTATTGAAATAATCCTTTATGTTTAAATTATCAATACCAATCGCTAAGACATAAATTATTCTTTGTTAAATTTAAAAATGATTAGAGAGACATATGCCTCTTAATGGGAGAAAAAAATAATTTTGTGAAAAAAAAGAACCACACCAAAAGTGTTACACCCCGTATATTTTAATACCCAGGTTGATCAAGTGTAATTATTAAAATATTACAGGTTGTTAAAATAAACAAAACATATGACAACACATGTTTAGCCGGAATACCCGTAACCACCCTGCTACGCGGTGCCAGAACTCCACAACTCCATGCCACACAATAACAGTCCATTATAAATCATGATCAATAAGTATCTCAACATAAAGGGTGTTCCTCGTCGGAACACACCCGTTAATCCATGTTTCTCATTTTCCTTTATCAATGACATTCTAAAGTTCAAACCTAATTTATCCCTCTATGTTATATCATCATTACCAATCACCCCATCCCCGGGTTATTACAAATTAGAGCCTTTGATTACATTTTAAGCCATTATATAAGGAGCTAAAGAGATAGTAATCCTATAAGTAATATCTCACAATACAAATCATTAATGTAGAGGTATATTGATTTCGTTAAAAGTTCGGAGTCGTTACTCCTACCTGTTACCAAACTCCATGTGTGGGACATCTCACCAGAGTGAAATCCAAACATGGACCCCCCTGATACACTTAAGTTTAGATGAGGTAGTTAGATATTATTATGGGAGGTTAAAGTGACGGAATAAAAGTCTAAATATCCAAAGTCCGTAACTAAACCAACTCGTCCAAAACAACAATACAAATCAAAAAACCAATATAAATCTATCCCTTACAATTTTATCTCGTTAATATGATAAATAGATTATCAAAAACAATAATATTTCAAGTAAAGGCTCATAATATGTTCTTGCATAAAAAAGGTCATGTAACAAAAATTTCAAGGGAATAATTCATCAAACAGGTTTCGTTTATAATTTAAGTGTTTCAAAGTAATCTAAGATGAGTTTCCATAAGTTACAACACCGTGAATAAAGTCCACATACTAAATGTCATTATTTTGGGGAAAAACTACCAAGAGTACTATCATTAACTGTAACACCCTGCCCGCCCGGGGAGAGAGAACGAAGCGCCACTATCGATAAAACTAACCAAAATCCACAATATAACAAGGTATAGAGGATCTAAATCCCACAATATAAAAAGAATCCACTAATCTCAAATTTCTTTAAATTAAATAAAACCAAAATTCTCTCAAAATAAAATAAATCTCCAATGCTCTATACATCAAAATAAATACAAATCTTCTCATCTTGTATTCTTGAATATTCTTCCCAATAATAATCCATGCTAAATATCATTCTCCATAGCGCCCAAATTTGCACTAACCTGCCAACTAAAAGAAAATATGGGGAAGTACACAATACGACAGGAAAGATGCTCAATAAATATTAGCGGTGAATAAAACGCAACAATACGAATACGAATATTCAAATCAAATGTGAATCTCTTAAGCAATTATATCAATATAATTTCTCAACAACACATTAACCGGGTCACCGGGCCTCACCACCGTACCGCGCCTATGCATTTTTTTTAGCATATCCGGAAAAAGGAATATTGGCGGGTGCCCAACCTCAGTGCCATATTAAAATCTCATGACAACGTGCTCAACGACAACATGAATAATACCACATGAATCAAAATAATTCCAACAATTATTTTTCCAGATTTCAATGAATATAACAATTCAAAATATGAGTTCAATTAACAAGAATTTTACGGAATAAAAGCTCGCGAGATTAAGGATCATATTGTGTAAAATCCCATACCTCAAAATCATCGCATGAATCATCACATAATTTCAGCCTCAACATCTATTCACACCATCATGTTCTTCTCGCGAAAATAATCAAATCTCGTTCTAGCCCAAACTCGAGAAAACACCAAATAAGCCTTTTAATCTAAGATTAAAATCTTGAATAAGTTTGGGGCTATGGTTTGTAGATGAAAGGGAGAAATTTTGGAGAGGTCTTCTGGTTGAAAAGTTTGAGAAAAAGTGATTTGAAAATCTAAGCCACAAATTTGTTGATATATAAAGGATTAAGAGTTCGATTAAGAAAAGAGTTGTAATCAGATACAAACACTAAAAAAAATTCGGACGATCGGACCGTTGGAATTGGATGAAATTTTATAAAGAATTAGCTGAAGACAAGAGGAAGCTACAGAAAAAAAAAACTCAGCTCGATCGGACCATTTAATATTTTTAAATATTTTGTTTTTTACTAGAGATTTTTATGTTTTGAGGACCCTTCTATATAATAAAAATTCAATTAAAACTCCATTTTAATTCCAATTCCGAAATCGTTTGAAATTCTCATCTTTAAAAATAAAATTCAACATATTTGAGCAATAAAAATAATTTTACCAAAAACTTTATTTTCCTCTATATTTTGAAAATACCCCAAAATTACGTGAGTTGTTACACTTCCCCACTAACAATGAAATTTTGCCCTCGAAATTCGCCGAATACCTAACTCTCAAAAATCAAGAAAATAATCTCGTCACCAAAAAATAATTTCCTCACATCTAATCTAGATTTCTAACACGAAACGATCATCTAAAGATTCTATCTCCAAAAATACGCGCCATAAAAACGTAACAGACCCAAAACTCAAGACCCGAAGGTGGTCGTATACCTAAGCTCTGATACCATTCTGTAACACCCCGCCCGCCCAGGGAGAGCGAAGGAAGCACCACTATCGATAAAACTAACCAAAATCCACAATATAACAAGGTATAGAGCATCTAAATCCCACAATATAAAAAGAATTCACTAATCTCAAATTTCTCTAAATTAAATAAAACCAAAATTCTCTCGAAATAAAATAAATCTCCAATGCTCTATACATCAAAATAAATACAAATCTTCTCATCTTGTATTCTCGAATATTCTTCCCAATAATAATCCATACTAAATATCATTCTCCATAGCGCCCAAATTCGCGCTAACCTGCCAACTAAAAGAAAATATGGGGAAGTACACAATACGACAAGAAAGATGCTCAATAAATATTAGCGGTGAATAAAATGCAACAATACGAATACAAATATTCAAATCAAATGCGAATCTCATAAGAAATTATATTAATATAATTTCTCAACAACACATTAACCGGGTCACCGAGCCTCACCACCGTACCGCGCCTATGCATTTTTTTTAGCATATCCGTAAAAAGGAATATTGGCGGGTGCCCAACCTCAGTGCCATATTAAAATCTCATGACAACGTGCTCAACGACAACATGAATAATACCACATAATTCCAACAATTATTTTTCCAGATTTCAATGAATTTAACAATTCAAAATAACAAGAATTTGACGGAATAAACGCTCGCGAGATTAAGGAGCATATTGTGTAAAACCCCATACCTCATAATCATCGCATGAATCATCAAATAATTTCAGCCTCAAAATCTATTCACAGCATCACGTTCTTCTCGCGAAAATAATCAAATCTCGTTCTAGCCCAAACTCGAGAAAACACCAAGTAAGCCTTTTAATCTATGGTTGAAATCTTGAATAAGTTTGGGGCTATGGTTTGAAGATGAAAGGGAGAAATTTTGGAGATGTCTTCTGGTTGAAAAGTTTGAGAAAGAGTGATTTGAAAAGCCAAGCCACGAATTTGATGATATATAAAGGATTAAGAGTTTGATTAAGAAAAGAGTTATAATCAGATACAAACACTAAAAAATTTATTTCGGACGATCGGACCGTTGGAATTGGATGAAATTTTACAGAGAATTAGCTGAAGTTGAGAGAACGCTAAAAAAAATTCAGCTCGATCAGACCGTTTAATATTTTTAAATATTTTTTTTTTGCTAGAGAGTTTTATGTTTTGAGGACTCTTCTATATAATAAAAATTCAATTAAAAATCCATTTTAATTCCAATTTTGAAACCGTTTGAAATTGTCATCTTTAAAAATAAAATTCAACATATTTGAGCAATAAAAATAATTTTACCAAAAACTTTATTTTCCTCCATTTTCCTTTATTTTCACGTTTCGGCTTAGCAATCTTTGATATAGAGCCCTATTATAGGATTGTTGTATTCTCATACGTATGTGCATTTACGTTCTTCTACCAAATTTATATTTGACGGTGAACTCATACGATTCGATTCTCATTCCTGATGCCGCCCAGGAGAGAGAGAGCAGCTAGGGCTAGGGGGAAATGAGACTAGAGAAGCTTATCAAGAGCAAGAGTTATCGCAACAACTACCAGAGATGATTTTGGCAGCACAGGTAACTAAATTAGTGGCGTAGGCAGTCAAAGCGATGATGGTCGCAGTGATAAGGTACTTTCCACGAGATCAACCACAGGCGTTAGTGGTACCGGATGTTCAGGCTCACCCGTGGCCGTCGAGGTGGCGGCAAGTACGAGAGATTTTTCAAGAGTGGGCACCCAACAGAGTTGAGAGGGGGTTTAGATATAGTGCTAACGTGTCAAGGAAGAGAGATATCCAGCGTCACCTATGCATGGGAGATTGCGATGAGGTGCGAAAGAAAATGCTAGCCACTTTTAGTTTAGTGGGAGCAGTGATACTGGGGTGGGAGTCGATCACCACAGTTGAGGAAAGGGATACACTAGCTATTGCAGATTTTTGGGTGCGGTTCGATCGCAAGTATTTTCCTCCAGCGGTTGAGACCGAAATGAGGAGATAATTTAGTGAGGTGACTCAGGGAGACCATTCAGTGATCGATTACGAGGAAGAATTTACTCGATTGGCAAATTTGGTACCGGATGAGGTAAGCGATGAAGAAAGAAAGAAAGCAAGGTTTATGGATGGGTTAGTCTGGAGAATCAGACAACATTTAATTAGTAATCCCACATTAGTAGCTTATACCGATGTCGTTAACACATCACTACTGCACTGCCAGGAATATCGCTTCCACGTGAAAAGAAGGAGGAAGGGAATGGAAGCCAACCAGTTGGATAAAGCAGGAGGAAACAGTACTAGTGGGGTATCCCAGCTGCAGACAGGGGGAGATCAGGGGCAAGATTTCCGACAGGGAAATCATGCCAAACGATTTAGAGCTAGAGGCTATCGATAGGATGGCCAGGAATTTCGATAAGGCCAGCAAGAAAGGGATCAGTGGCAAGGTGAATTTATTCGGAGGTGTTTCAATTGTAGGGAAATGGTTCACATGAAGATAGATTGCCCTTAGTGAGGCAGGGGTCAACTACAAGACGTGGTCCTGGATGTACAGCCACTACAGCAAGTCATGGGTGCAATCGGGCAGGGAGAAGATGCTCTGAAACCCAAAGATCAGCTGTTGCAGCTAGAGTATGGAGGTAATTATTTTTACCCTTTGGTATTTTTGAGTGACAATGAGGATGTCACAATATAAGACTTATTTTCACTAGAGTTCGCGGGTGAGTCGAATTTAGTGGCTACGTTGGCTGTAGCATCCATAGTATGTGGATAAACTTTCTGTGGGGTAGCAGAGTTCTTTGGTGTTCTTCACGAGAGAGTGGAGGTGTACACTGAGTGAAGGTTTGAATTATATGAGGGGTTACTACTTTCGAGAATTATGGGAGTAGGGTTGATGATTCTTCCCAAATATCGACTGGATAGCGATGGATTTGAACTAATGTGGATAGTGGGGTTAAGTTTTAGTGTTCACGACACCAAGGTATGATTGGTACTAGGTATCACCTGAGAGGGCGTCTAGCCTATATATATGTGTGTATATATGTTGTATTGTGTGGTGCGATAGACACATAGTGAAGTCTTATGTTCTCACATTTTATACCGGTAAGTAGGGATGTTTACTGAAGTGAATCAGGCTGGTTACATTTATTTTCGAGCAGGGAGAGATAGCTTGGGGTTTATTTTTGCGCAAGGACTAGTGATAGTAGGGCGCGATAATTTATATTGTCCTTTGTATCATAAGGGTAGGTGTATATACTTTTTTGTTATGAGACAAGTATTTAGGGGTACGTGTTATGGACTGAGGGTCTAATGGATCTCAATGACCGATAATGTTAGGTAGTAGTGTGTCGGGGGGTTCCTCGTTTGGATTTCTCTTTGCGAGACGTCCCACGCACGAAACTTAGCGCAACGTTAGAAGTGGGGAGATGTTTGGTCGTTAGTACATAGGCTGAGTACCCCGGCCAGTGATATAACTACGGGTTGGAAGTTATATTACGAGTTACGACTAGCATAGCCGGGTAACTTTCGTGCGGTAAAGCACGGAGATAGGGTGTATGGGCACCCCAGGTTATTTAAGGCAAATTTTGTGTTGTTAAGCACGGGTACAGGGTGTATGGGTGCCCTGGTTAATTAAAATACATATTTGTGTAACTTATAGTTAGAAGCGGGATGAGATAGATATATCGAGCTTAGAGACGCATGAATAGAAAGTGATATTTGAAGCTTGGAACACTAGGCTTATCTTAATTTCGAGGAAGAAATTCCTTTGTAAGGGGGGAAGTATGTAACACCCCGTAATTTTGAGGATTTAATATTTAATTATTTTGGGAGTTATAAAAATATTTAAACTGGAGAAACTTAAATTTATGATCTGGAGAATTTATTTAAGTAAATAGAATTAATTATTTTAGCGACTTTTAAGTTTAATTGTCTGAATTAAATGTGTGTCGCATTTTGAGGTCGAAATTTAAAAATATCAAAAAAAATATTTCGGATGATAATTATGAGTGCGGGGTTGAGTCCGGATGGGTCCAGATAGTCAGAAAAGAGTATCTGGGTTGGGCCAAATTGGGCCCATACGAGGGCATTCTGGCCTTTTTACATTTTAGGGTTAGGAGACCCACGAATTTTAGAACTCTAAGTCAGATTATAAGAGTTGGAGGCTAGGTTTAGGGAGAAGTAAAACACACCATAGCCATTAGAGAGAAGAAAGAAACAATTTCAAGGCAAAAAGGAAGAAGTGGGAAGGATTCAAAGGAGACTTTCACCACAAACTCATTGGGAAGAAAGATCATCAATCACCAGCCACAATTATGAAATCAAACCTACTAGACATAAGGCAAGTGTTTATTGCAAATCAAATTCAATTTATAATACCCATGTGTAGGGAGTTTTAAGAATTGGTTGATTCTATTGAAAACCCTTGAATTAAATATTTGAATCGATCACATGTTTGGGTAGGATTTCATGTAGAATGAATCCCTAAGTAAAGATAAAATGAAATTTGAATATATTTGATGATTAACATGGAATCTTTATGAGTTCTTGAATGAAGAACGTGAATCTTGAATGGCTTAGGGTTTAATTGATGAACACAAGATGTCAATCTGCCAGAATTTTTAACACAACTTTAAACATATTCCATTTGAGTTATACTTCGAATTAGAGTGTGAACCATATATTCCTGGAAAGGTATTTCTCTTATCTATCCAATGAACTTTGAATCAGGTCAATCGGAATTCTGTAGAGGGATTAATAGACATTTTACTATAGGGTGTTTGATCTGTCAACATAGTAGTCTGTCAGAATTTTGGCGTGATTTTAAACGTGTGCGATTTGAATTTTACTTTGAATTAGAGTGTGAACCATACATTCCTATAAAGTTATTTCTCTTAGATATCCAATTAACTTAGAATCACGTCAATCGGAGTTCTGTAGAGGGAGAAATCAAAATTTTACTACTAGGGTGTTCAATCTGCCAGAAAATTTGAGATTTTTCTTTTTAAGCCTCAAATGTTTAAAATTTTATCGGGGAAGTGTTTGGGACCTTGATGAAATATATTGATGGAATAATGATATGGCAGTAGGTCTATGATTGATTGTTGGACTTTAATTTTGTGAGAGAGTTAAAGTAGAGATTCATAGGCTTGATTGTGACGTACTCTAATTCGAAATGATAAGAATATAATTACGAAAAAGCATGAGCGAGCTTAAATTCGTTAGGTCAGTGGGTTAATAAGGGTAAATACGGAATTGATATAACAAGGGGTAACTAGGACCCTTAGAGTTGTGTGAATACTCGAATTAATACGAAAGTGAAATAAATTCGTAAAGCAAACAAGTACGGTGAATATTAGAGAGAAATATATTACATGCAAGTATGAATAATTGGGTTGTGTAAATACCTACTGTTTTATAGGATTACTTGGGTTGTGAATGCCTATTGTGTGTTTCCTTGTGATAGTATTGGTAAGTTCGATGAGACAATCCGAACTATACTCGATGAGATATTCCGATCTAGGTTCGAGGGGACATTCCGAACCATGTTCGAGGAGACATTCTGAACATTACTCGAGGAGACATTCCGAGCAAGGTTCGAGGAGACATTATGAATCATTTGTCCTTAATGTGTG
The DNA here is from genome assembly GCA_949130495.1 of Sambucus nigra. Classification (NCBI taxonomy): domain Eukaryota; kingdom Viridiplantae; phylum Streptophyta; class Magnoliopsida; order Dipsacales; family Adoxaceae; genus Sambucus; species Sambucus nigra. The sequence goes on along the minus strand of OX422209.1, from coordinate 359,496,728 downwards.
AAATAGGACCGATATTAGGATATGCTGTACTATGTATATGTGTGTGTGAAAGATATACCGTCTGAATAACCTACTTATGTGTGATAGGAGTAAGATTAGGTGGGGTATACCTAATTATTGTATTCAATATATACTCAGGCGTAATAGTAGTGAGAACTATTAGTGAATAACTAAAATTGTATACACTACACATGGGTAAGAGTGGCTGCAACATAAGTGGACAGCTAGAATATATATAAAATCTACTTGGGTGTGATTAGTAGAGAAGGTAGGTAGTGTTTACCTAAAATTTGATTAAGTATGAGAACTTGATTTTAAAGTATTAAACTAATCATTGAGAGAGTAAATTAATTTAGATTCGGATTGTAGACTCGGGAAGGTAATAAATTAATTAATGTGTAAATTAATTAAACTAGAGTCGAATCATAGACTCGGGCAATTATTATATAAATTAATGTGTGAAGTAATTATATTAGAGTCAGGCTATAGACTCGGGAAAAATATCATATTAATTAATGTGTGAATTAAATAAATTAGAGTCGGACCACAGACTCGGGACAATGATAATTTAATAAGTGAGAAAATTTATTTAGTTAAGTCAGACTAGAGACTCAGGAAATTTCAGGCTAGTGTTACGGGTTGTGAGTACACGGTGAAGCCGGGGTTTATTTTATATATATATATATATATATGTGTGTGTGTGTGTGTGTGTGTGTGTGTGTGTGTGTGTGTATTGTATGTTCTATTAAATATCAGTGATTAGATATTTATTTAATTATACTCTAGTGCTATCAAGGGAGGTTGCCTGATGTGGGTGAATCCCCTAGCTTGAGGAAAAGGGTGAGTCTATCCCAAGGTCATAACATCCGGTATATGGGTCAGGGGCTTATCTCACTTTCAGGAAAGGAATATGACCGCCTCCACTTCGTTTATGTTTTGGGCCAGGTTAGTGAGCGATTCCAACCTAGATAACTAGGTTATGTGAGCACACCAAGTGAGATGTCACTTTAGTGGGAATCATCCGTTGAGGGTATACTTGGAAGGACGGACATACGTATGATATATGTGTGGATGTTTTAGTAAAGGTACGTATATAATGGTATTAAATATTATTTGCGGTTAATAATACAGTGTGTGATGTACTTACTTTATATAACTTGTGTCATAGTTATATGCTATTATTTAAGAAGAAATTAAGTGAGTTAATTGGTGAAATAACTTATAATTCTTGAATAATTATACTCGGGTTAGAGTAGTATGTTAAGGGGAGGTTATGCCAGGACTAGTTGAATGGGGTAGTACAAGTAGGTGGGGGTTAAGGTAACCGTTAGGTGCGCACAATAGACGAGAGGTGAGGAAACTCAAGAGAGTGTGCGTAATCCTAGTATGTGTAATCAATAACTGATATTTATTGCGATAAATTACTTGCTAAATATTTTCAAAACGTTTTGTATACTAACACTTGCCATACAACATTTTTAAAACCTTTTAGGTGTCCAACCACAGGGACGCCAGGATTGATATTCTATTCCAGGGACACGGAGCTGCAGCATATGTGGATGCTAGCAGGAGCTTGGATTAGACGCATTGTTTATTCTTTCTTAGAGTAGTAATCTTCTATCAGTTTCAGTTTTATTTAGGGCTTGTCTCCCAGACTTCTCAGTACGGTTTTCAGATGTTTTTATTCAGGTGTTGGTTGTTTGTATTGAATTTCACTTTAGTGGTCGATGGTTTATTCGGCAAATTGTTTAATTACTTATTTAGTTATTTTAATTCAGATGTGTGAATGGTTTATGTTTATTCCGCATGTACTGGTTTGTTAAATTAAAAAGATAAAATTTGGCACCAGCTTTTTGGAATACTAGGTGGTTAGTAAGATTTAAAAAGTTTTCGACAGTGTTGCTAAGGATGAACCAACTAGGATTCCTGTTTTAATTTGGTATAGGACTGATCACTTGGTATTTTATTAGGGGGGAAGTATGTAATACCCCGTATTTTTATGGCTTTTAATTATGAGGTTAATGAAATGGAATTTTTTTTAATTATGGGATTTATTAAATTAATTTGGGATAATTAATTGGACAATTAATTAATTGGAAAATTAATTCGGATTTAAATGCTAGCGAGACGAGAGTTAGTATTTGTTTAATAATGTGTTGTCGAATATTACTAAGTAATTAGGGTAATATGTGATCATTGAATTTATTAAAAATTGTCATGAGTTGAAAATACTGTAGTTTCGGTAATTTAGTTGGGACGCGCGTGTCAGCCGTGTCAGGACCCAATTTAATGGATTTAAAAGTATTTTATTTTTATGTCATTCGTATGAGCTTTTTTAGTGCACTTACGCGTCCAGAAGGTTCAAGATAGTCAGAAAACACTAGCCGGGTGTTTAGTTTGGGTCCCAGTGCATCTTTAGGCATAACCGACAACCCGGGAGGGTATTTTAGTCATTCCTATATTTGGGTGAATAGTGACCCACGAATTTTAGGAAGCTTTATCAGCCAATAGGTTAAAGCCTTAGGGTTTTCATCACCAAAATCCACAAACGGCCATTAGAGATGAAGCGGAGGAAGATACCAAGGGAGAACCACCATCTTTGGACTTTTTGCACCACCGTCACCACCACTGGATAGATCGGAAAGTGAGGATCATTCCCATACCGTCTATTTCATCGGATCATAATCTTCATTACCAGTCAAGTGATTTAAGTTTCAATAATTTAGCGCATATATCATTCATGTTAGGTTAGAATTAAAGATTAACCTTAATTAATGAAAATTGAATGGATTTGAAGAATTTAAATCAAAATCTGGGTAGGTCTTGCATGTAGTTGAATGTTGGAGATAATAACAGCCACGAAATCATGATTTGTGGGTAGAGAATAACAAAAGTGTATTGAATTATGTGATGTTCTTGAAGAGATAGGAGAACTAGGGTTTTTATATGAAAATTGGGCAAATTGATCCAAGAATTTGATGTTCTATGTTGATTTGATGGTTCTAAAACGTGGGAAATCATGTAAACATGTTAGTATGATGATTACTATACTTGGTTGAGAGTTTTGGACGTTAAAATGAAGATTTAGAGGTGTATAAAAATGAAAACCCGTAACTTTTTAAGCAATTCTGGGCAAATACCTGCTTGATCGATCGATCGACTCAAGAATGTCGACCGATTGACCCCTTTTCTTCGATCGATCAACCCCCTTCTCATTTTTCGCAATTATTTCCCTTTAAGGTTTAATGATTATTCCAAAGCCGATGTTGATTCTTAGGGTGATTAATATAATATTGTGGGACTTAGATAAAGTCATTACGGTCTTAGTTATTATCGGAGAATGTTATAACTTATGGAATTGAATGATATTGCTTACGAGGGTCTACTGAATGAGGTACGATTGAAAATCGTTCAAATTGAAACTATAATGGGAATTAATGATGATGTAAGATTAAGGAAGTAACGGAGGGGATTCAAGTACTAAAATAACATTAGAAACTAATAAGAGACCTAATAACCTTTTGAGATAGGTTTAAGTACTCAAATTTATACGACGAGAGAGTTATCAAGCGGAATATATATTACGTATAATGTTCGAGGTAAACTTGCTACGTACAAGACTAACTTGATGAAATTTGTGAATATCTATATTGATGTAAAAAACTAGACTTGATCTAATTATTTAATCACAGATAAAAATAAACAAGACAAAAGATTTTAAAGTGGTTCAGCCTTGAAAGAATGGCCTACGTCCACTCTTTGTGTTATTCCTGACTGTTTACAGAATTCTTGATAATGGGTTTACCAAGAAATTTTGAGTCCCCTGCTAATGAGGAGTTTATAATGTATTTATAGCCTTGAGGCGGTACAAATGAAAGAATAATACATAGCTGTCCAATAAGCGTATACATCTGTGTGATAATAATGAGTATTTAATGCGCAGTCATCCTCTTGATTATCCGGATATGAATGCTCTGTACGAGATGCAGCTCGGACCGCCTAAGCTGCTCGGTATACATGAGTTGCTCGGTACAATAAAGTTCCTCGGAGAACACTTGTTGCTCGGAGCGCCTGAGTTGGTCGAGGGGGTTGAGTTCCTCGGAGTCAAGGTGTTGTTCAAAAGATATTTGCGAGTTCCATGTAGATTGACACGTGTCTCCACATAATTGGTCCACGTCAGCAGAATAAATTTGGTATCAACAAAAGCCCCCAATGTTTCGTAGTTTAATGTTGAAGAAATGTATGGAACATTCTGCTGCTTAGATTTTCGGTTTGTATGGTTTCTAGGAAAGCATTCGTTGTATACAAATCCTTTACAAATGCACAGTATCAGTCTTTATAAATATTTTGAATTTCCATAACCGCTTCGTTTTTTGTGCTATTTTCTTCTTTTTAGCCGCCGAATACGCAATCGTCCATCCTGGTAATCATTGTTTTTCTCTATTCCCGAGGTAAAGTATTTAAACGCTTCAGAAAATTCGTTCGTCTTTTACTTTTTTCAAATCTGCATCTTAGAACTTCTTTACTTTTTCTCTATCTTGTGCGTTCATTTCTTCCATTGTTCGTTGTCAACTGATCCACCCTTTTTCTGTAAGATCTTTTCCTTCTCTTTATTTTCTTTATTCATCATGGTTTACCTTGTTGAGTCACTTGATAAGTTTTGCTCTGATTTTTCTATTCCTTCATGGGTTACTTTGGAAGAACTTTCTGAACCTTCTGACTATTTTCGTCTGGCTGAGGGACATTGGTTCCCCAGTCTCTTTGTGGCCGAATGAGGCTTTTCTTTTCCTCCAAATCCTTTATGTTTGGAGTTCTGTCAGTTTTTTGATGTTGTTCCTGCAAAAATAGCGCCAAACACTTGGAGAATAGTTAATAGAGTTCATAGGTTAAATCAAATTCATGGAACCCGTTTAGGAATTCCAGAAATTATGTTCTGTTATAGATGGGTTGTCAGCGATAGTACTTTTTATTTAAAAACTAGGTTTTTAAATAAGGCTTTAGCTGTCAATCTCCCAGATGCCAACAGGGATTACTTCGAGCATGGGGTTGTTATGAAAAATTGGCAACATACTCCATTAAATGGAAATGACGTGTATCAGGGTCCTAGATGCCCTCCATATGGCAATGGGATAGGTTGTTTTTATTTTATTTTATTTTTTAGATTGTGTCTTCTTTGTGTTTGATAAAATGCGTCATTGACATTTTAATTTTTATTTATTTGCAGTTGATAGAAAAAGAAAATCCCCTAAAGAAACTGATGTCAATTTGAAGCACTTGAAACTTATTTGGAGTTTGCACCAAATCGTTGCTAACGAACATATCAGATCAGCCTCGTACTTATTGCGGTACAAGAACTACACTTCGTCTTTTACTGCTCGTCCAGTGGTAGGTGACATCGACCCAATACTAGCTTCTGAAGGTTCCTCCCCTGAATCAAATATTCCTTTGAGTGACAGAATGAAGAGAAGAAGAACTCCCGCCTTCTTTGATAAGTCTGCCTCTACTGCTGGAGAGGTAAAGAAAAATAAGCCAAATATCCCAGAAGAAGGGATGAAAAATATTGATGCATCCCCTCCTGCTGCTGCTAAGCAGATTGTCGAGAAGCCCCATGTGGCTCCGAGCAAGGTTGTAGTTGTTTCTCCTCCAAGCGAGGTTATCGTTATATCACCGACCAAGACAACATCCTTGGTTGAGAATGTTCCTGCTCCTACGAGGAGGTCAAAGAAAATCTCTCTTGAGAAACCAGCTGAAGCAGTCTCTCAGTCTTTAAATGTTGAAGGTGGTATTCCCACCTTTGTTCCTCCGAGCTCTGCTATGAGCTCGGTGAAATCTTGGATTATTCCTGAGATCCAAGGTGTTGGGGACATTCTTTCTCAGGATAGGGTTACCACCTTGGCAGCTCAACATATTGCCTCAGTAAGTATTACTAATCTAAACTTTCATTTTTCAATGTTTTGTCCCTGCACTGACTTACAATTATTTTCTTTTTCCAGCTGGTAACATGTTTCAACACTATTCTGAAAAAGGATGAAGCTATTAAAGCTTCGAGCTCCTCGGGAGCTGTGGAGGAAGCTTTTGTAGGACTGACTCAGTCTTTAAAGGATTCTCGTCAAAAATATGACGAAGATAAGGAGGCCTGGGAGACACGACTCAAGTCCATCGAGGAAGAAAAAGACCGAGCTGTGGAGGCCTCCCAAGAGTTGGAGAGGAAAGTGAAAGAATTTGAGAAGAAAAATAATGAGCATGAGGAGAAGATCAAGAACACTGAAGAGCTTGAGAACAAGCTTAAGAAAACTGAAGAGGAAGTTGTTAGACTTCATGACGTTGATCGTCAAAGGCAGGAGATAGAAGGGAAGATGAAGGCTACCGAGGAACTTCATACTGAGAGGATTTCCTCAGAGAAGGCAAAGAGAAAACTTGATGTTAAAAAGTCCTTTAGCGCTGGCTAGGACAAAGGTTGGAACAAAGGCCTAGCTGCCATATCCTCTCAGATGGAATTTGCTAGCCTCAAATACTTCAGGGATAGATGGATTGTTTCTCTTCAGGAGTTAAAGGTCTCTGAGAGTTCTGAACTTTTTCAGCGCCATGTTCATGGTCCTCCTCCCTCTCCTGGAGAAGAAGAAGAAGAGGACGAAGCTGCCTCTGAAGAGTCTTCAATGATGATTGGGGATCAGGTCCCTACTGTTGAACTTTGCTACGAACAGCCCCAGCCAACCAACATGTCTACCGATTAGCTTTCTCTACCCTCCGAGCAAACTACTTCTTCGTCCAAGCCTCACGAGGAAGTCTTAGGAAGCAAGGAGTAGGTGTAGAGTTGTTCGGACCTTTATCTTTGCTTTTTATTTTTTTGTTGAATGTAATTTTGGGTTATGTACTTATTTTTATGACGTAATAATATTTGAAGTTTTAGTTGTGCATCTTAACTCCATTTTTCTTGCTCTGCTCTTATTATCAATCCATTTTATTCTTCTTGCTCTGTCTGCATTCTTAATTATTCTTTCTATCTCTTCTTGATTCTTTTTATCTCTTCTTTTTGCTAGTTTATGGCCTGGATGGAACTATTATCATCTCATGATACAGAACTAATGAAGAAATGTAATGAGTACTTCACAGCTGGTCATGCAGACCTAAACGAGGCTCAAATAGTTGACATTCTTGGTCCAAATTCTTCTGAACAAGCAGTTGAAGCATATCAGTATTTGAAATTCCTTCTTGATCGAGATGTTGCCAATAATGTGGCATACTATGAGATAATTTAGGACCTTCAAGGAATCATCAGGGAACTCCAATAACAATACAAGGAATCTTCTGCCCTTTTGCATCAGGGGTATGAGAAAAAATATCAGCAGCTCAATGCTGATAAAGGATATGATAAGTTCATTCCTGCTTACGAGAAGAAAGAGAAAATTTTAAGGGTTGAGGTCGAGGAGCATAGGCAAATCGCGAAACTGTTGGAGCAGGAAAATAATAACTTGCGAGGAGAGATATCCCAACTGAAATCTGCAGCATCTACCTCGGGAGCCATGGTCCCTGTCAATGACGAAGGTTTCTCTTTCTTGGAGGTCAAAAATGCCAATTTGAGAGACAAATTGGAAACTTTAAAGAGGATTGGACACTCTACATCTGCTCACGGACGAGCAAGAGCTGCTCGGGTTACTGTTGAAGAAGCTAAAATGCAGGAAACTTTGGAGAATCAAGCATTCCAGTTGATGGCGAAGAATCAAGCATTAGCTGAGATGTCCAAAAAGATTCTGAACCTCAACGAGCAACTCTCTGCACAAATCTCTGCCTTGGAGAATAAAGAACTTTTAGTGAAGAACCTCCATGAGCAACTGGAGAGGTTGACCTATCAGTTTCACAAACAGCCCAGAGAGTTTTGGATGGCTGGATATAATGAAGCCCTTTATCACCTCGATGATCGGATCAAAAATTCAAATAACGAGGGTTACAAGCAAGGATGGTTGAATGCACTGGGGGTGTTAAAGTTGGAGCAGAGCCATTATCTCTGGGATTATTATGACCCTGGATTGCTCGAGTTTCCCGTTCCACCCTTCAAACTTGATATGAGCTGGATTCCTGCTCGGGCAATTCCTCAGTGCTTAATCTCCAAGTATCTTGGCGACTACAGTCTTCATTCTAATTTTGAGATATCTCGCCCAGAGCACTTACTTAATCGGCCATCAATGATGAATGTCAGGATGCTTAGAGACCTGAACTTCATAAATTCCCCTTACGCCTTAGATGATCCTCCTGCTAGAGTAGAACATGTTTTAAAGGCAGAAGGGAAAAAGCTAATAGAATAGGAGTTTTGATGTAATGATTCGTCATGTAACATGTATTTTATTCTCAATGTAATTTGTTTTGATTTTAATGAAGAAACTTTTAGTTTTCTTTGTAATCTTGATTGTCATCTATTTTATTTACTGAAGAATGTGTATGTAAAAAATACAAAAATATTTATTTTTAATTGCCGACCAACTGGAGTTGGTGAAAATTTATTGTGAATTATCTTGAATTGGTGATAATTATCTGAGGACCAACCAGAGTTGGTGATATTTTGTTTCCCGATCAACTTAGAGTTGGTGGTAATTTAAAATGTCATAAGTAAAGAAATTCTATTTCATTTTTTGATTATAGTGGCTTATCACTTTTTTTTTAATTCTAGGTCATGAAACGATTTTCATCCCATGACCTTGCTTTTGTTTAACCAACTGTCCCCGTCCAACCGGAGTTGGTGGATTTTTATTCCCGACCAATCGTAGTTGGTGGATTTTTATTCCCGACCAACCGTAGTTGGTGGATTTTCATTCCCGGCCAACCATAGTTGGTGAATTTTTATTCCCGACCAACCGTAGTTGGTGGATTTTTATTCCTGACCAATCGTAGTTGGTGGATTTTTATTCCCGACCAACCGTAGTTGGTGGATTTTTATTCCCGACCAATCGTAGTTGGTGGATTTTTATTCTGGACTTGATGCGTAGTGAGTAGCACTAGTATTCCGAAAAAAAATCAACAAAAGGAGAGAATTGGGTAAAACATCCACAACTTTATTCATATTGAAGAAAACTGCATTACATAGGGATTGAACTACTGATAATATTTACGCAGATGCTCTGCGTTCCATGCATTCTTAAACTCCTCTCCTTCTAAGGTTTCAATCCTGTATGTCCCTAGTCGAACAACTTATGTTACTCTGTAGGGTCCATGCCAGTTAGCTTCCAATTTAGTGTGTTTTTGAATTACTTTCTTTAGCACATAGTTCCCTTCTTTCAATTCACATTTCTTTACTCTCTTGTTGTAGAACAGAGCTGTTCTTTGCTTGTATGCAGCATTCCTGATTGCTGCTTTTTATCTAACTTCCTCGAGCATATCCAAGTCTAATCTTCTCATCAAGTCACTGATAGGAGAACTGAAATTCAGCACTCTATATGTGGGGAGGCCCAGCTCGGCAAGTATAACAGCTTCACTTCTATATACCAGCATGTATGGAGATTCTCCTGTTGCTGCTCGTGGTGTAGTACGATAAGCCCACAGCACAGAATGTAGCTCGTTTATCCAATTTTCCTTCGCATCATCCAGTCTTTTCTCCTAACCATTCAGCAGCGTTCTGTTCGTCACCTCAGTTTGTCCATTGCTCTGGGAATGGCCTGGTGCAGAGTGGGTTTTCAATATGTTTGACTGATGACAATATGCAACGAACTCCTCATTATCAAATTGAGTTCCATGGTTTGTGATGAATGCATGAGGAAGACCATATCTACAAATGATGTTCTTCCATATAAATTGATACACCTTGTCATATGTCATTTCAATAAGGGGCTCAGCTTCCACCCACTTAGTAAAGTAATCCACCGCGACCACGAAATGTTTAAATCTTCCCCTAGTCGTTGGAAGTGGCCCGACCAAGTCAATTCTCCATATGGAAAATGGCCAAGGGGAAGTAATGGGTGTTAACAATACTTGGGGAGTTCTTCGGATAGAGGAGAAGCGTTGATATTTGTCACATTTTTTGGCATAGGCTATACAATCAGCCCTCATCGTTAGTCAATAGTATCCTTGCGTCATTATTCTTTGTAAAAGCGTCTGACCTGCTACATGGGCTCCATAGGACCCTTTATGGACTTCTTCAATCAAGTCTTTCACCTTGGAGGGATGCACACATCTTTGCAAACCTGCTATAATTCCTCATCTATATAGAATACCATTAGACAATACACAATGAGCAACTTTAAACTTCAATTTCTTGGCTGTGAGTTTATCAGTTGGCAAAACCCCTTCTTTAATATATGCCCTGATGGGATCTATACAAGATGGTCCTAAATCGAAGGTAATAAATTTCATCATCAGATCTTCGTCGATGCTCCTACTAGCCAAAATTTCTATTGGGATTATTCTTTATAGCTCGATGCGTGTGGTTGAGGCTAACCGAGCTAAAGCATCTGCTCTTGCATTCTCCAATCTTGGTGTTCTAATTAATTGCACAGCGTTAAAGCTCGATACAATCTCCATTGATTTCGCATAATACTTGATCATCAATTCTCCCTTTGTTGTGTACACTCCCAGCATTTGATTTACGATCAACTGTGAGTCACTGAATACAATGACCTGCTCTGCCCCCATGGTTTTTTCTAAACTAAGACCTGCAATCATAGCTTTATATTCAGCCACATTATTAGAAGCCTTGAATTGAAAGTGCAGATCATACTCCACATCGATTTCATCCGGGCTGTTTAAAACAATCCCTACCCCACAACTTGTATTGCAAGATGAGCCATCCACATACAAATTCCATATAGGTACTTCATCCTCAAATTTTTTTTCGGATAGAGTTCCTCGGTGGAATATTTGTTGCTTCTTTATATCCTCCCCTAACACTTCTTGCTGCTCGTCGACCATCTCCTCTTGATCGTCAACCGGCTTAAGTTGGTCGGAGTTTAAATTTGATGATCCTGTAACATCCATAGATTAATCGGTATTCATCTTTTGCTCCTCGGAGGTGTCAGGATAAGTGAATTCTGCGATAAAATCTGCTACTGCTTGCCCTTTAAGCGAAGATCTAAGCTCATAAACTATGTCATATTCACCAAGTTCTACTGCCCAGTACATCAATCTCCCTGATTTCTTTAGTTTATGAAGAGCTTGCCTCAACGGCATAGCGGTATACACAACTATGGCATGAGCGTGGAAGTATGGCCTCATTCTTCTACTCGCTTCGATCAATGTTAGTGCCAAATTTTCCAGTCTTGGATATCTGATCTCTGCTCCTCGGAAGGCCTTGCTAGTGTAATAAATTGATTTTTTCACTCCATCCTCCATTCTTATTGATTTTTTCACTCCATTCTCTGAAACTGCCAGATACAAGTACAATCTTTCTCCCATCATTGGCCTGGACAACAGTGGCGGTGCTCCCAAGTATTTCTTCAATTCCAGAAAAGATTTCTCGCACTCATCATTCCATTCAAACATTTTTCTGAGTGTTTTGAAGAATGGGAGACATCTATCAGTTGCTCGTGATATAAATCTATTAAGTGTTGCAACTCGCCCTGTGATACTTTGCACTTCCTTCTTCGTCGTTGGAGATCGTAGTCCCAATAGAGCCTTGATCTTTTCAGGGTTTGCTTCAATACCTCGTTGGTTGACAATATACCCTAGGAACATGCCTTCTCGTACTCCGAATATGAATTTGGTAGGGTTCAACTTTATTTGATATTTATCTAGTTGATCAAAGGTCTGGCCTAAGTCAATTAGATGATCAGTAACTTTCTTGCTCTTCGTCAGCATATCATCAACATAAACTTCCATATTGTAACTGATTTGCTCTGTAAACACCTTTTTCATCAGTCGCTGATATGTTGCACCTGCATTTTTCAACCCAAAAGGCATAACATTATAACAATAAGTTCCCCTAGGGGTAATAAAAGAGGTACTCTCTCTGTCTTCAGGTTTCATTTTAATCTGGTTGTAGCCAGAATAAGCATCCATGAAGCTCAATAACTCGTGTCCCGAGGTAGCATCCACTAATTGATCAATTCGGGGTAAAAGAAAATGATCCTTTGGGCATGCCTTGTTGAGGTCGGTGAAGTCTACACACATCCTCCATTTGTTGTTCTTCTTCTTCACCATCACCACATTAGCTAACCAGTCTGGATATTTGACATCTTTAATAAAGCAAGCTTTCTGGAGCTTCTCGACTTCCTCTTGTATAGCTTGATTCTTTTCGGGGCTGAACACTCTTCTTCTCTGCTTTACTGGCTTGATTTCCTTGTTCACATTGAGCTCATGACATAAGAAATTTGGGTCTATCCCTGGCATGTCCTCATGGATCCATGAAAAAGTTTATTTTCTACTTTTTAGGAAAATATCAATTCCGGTTTTAGCGAGGCATCCAACGACGAACCTATTTGAGTTGTTCGTTCTGGGTTCTCGTTGTCCAGAATGACATTTTTAGTGGCTCCCACCACCTGGCCTTTTACGAGCTGCGACTCATCTCTAGGATCTAATGTTTCAATTTCTGCACCTTCATCCACTTGATAAGTAATAGTCTTTTTCCTAGATTCTTCCAGTTCTTCCTGCTTGGCAGACGAATAGTATCATTCCCGAGCTAATTTTTGGTCACCCTTCACAATTCCTACTCCAAAGTTGGTTAGCAATTTTAGGCATTGATGTAGAGTAGATGGGACTTCTTTGAACTTCTTCAATCTTACCCTTCCCATGATGATATTGTAAGCTGATTGAACATTCTTATCCATCATAAAAAATGCACTCTTTCTGTTCGACAAGCAGGCCATGTACCGATGAACATATCCAACTTGATCATCCCAAGTGGAAAAACTTTCTCGCCAGTAAAACCGAGGAGGGGCCTGTGATAAGGCTCTAATTGAGACAACTTTAAATTTAAGCTATCAAAGCATGAGTAGAATATGATATATGTTGAGCTACCATTATCCACCAGTACTCTTGAGATCATCACTTCCTTCATCCTCATTTTGATCACTAATGGATCATCATGAGAATATAGTACACCTGCGAGGTAGTTCTTGGAGAAATCGATGACCAATTTTTCTTTGTTTACCTTCCTCGAGCAGTCATCCTCAGCTAGATTTATTCGCTGAATATATGAACAACCTTGAGTCTCATTGAGGTAAGCTTTCCTCTCTACAATAAGGTCTCCACCTCCTGCATCTCCACATGTAATAACATTACAATCAAATGATCCCAAACGAATTGAAAATACCTCACATTCTGGTTGCCTTGGTCTTTTGGGGAGATTCGGGTCGTCTTCTGGATCATCTTCATGATTTCTTTTCTTGTCTTCTTCTTCTCGACGAGGAGATCTGGATCTCTGTCTTTCTCGGTCATTGTTCTTTCCTTCACTTCTGATATCAACATAATTGGCCAGCTTTCCTCGTCTGATAAGTGCTTCAATTTCATTCTGAAGAGCTATGCAATTTTTGGTCGTGTGACCATGGTCTTTATGGAACTCGCAATATTTGGCCTTATTCCTCTTGTCAGGATTTGTCTTCATTTTCTCTGGCCAGTTTAGCTCCTCACTGTTCTTGATTTCTTCCAAAACGTGGTTTATGTCTACTTTCAAAGGAGTATAATTTCCAAATTTCTTCAACATTTCCCATGATGGCTTTGCTTTTGATTTCTTGTTACTACCATTGTTCTTCTGATACTTCTTCTCAATCTTCTTTCCCTCAACTTTGGTCTCCTTAGTGTTCATGTTCTTCTTTGCAGCCATAGCTTCCTCGGCATTCATGATTTTGGCTGCTTTTGCCATTAATTCTGACATGTTCCTAGGTGGATCTTTGACCAAAGTGTAGTACAATTTATTTGGCAATAGTCCACTCATCAAAACAGTAATTGCTATCTTTTCCTCGTAATCAATAACTTCGAGCTTCTCGTTATTGAAACGAGTTATGTAATCCCTGGTGCTCTCACCTGCTTTTTGTCTAACACTTAACAAATGTGCTACTCGTTTAACTGTTTTTTCTCCAAAACAGAAATTTCCAATAAAGAGCTCGGCCAGTTGAAAGAAAGTTGAAATCTTCCCTCGAGGAAGATTATTGTACCATATTTGAGAAGATCCGGTAAGAGTTCTCGAGAATGTCCTGCATCTCATCTCGTCTGGCATGGCATAGATATCGGCAGCAGCTTGGTATTGTTCTATATGAAGGATAGGGTCAATTTTTCCCTCATATTTAGGAGTCACAATAGGTGCTTTGAACTTTGATGGTGTGGAAAAATCCACAATTGCTTGGATAAAAGGTGTCCCTTGGACAAAAGTTCTTTGTAGAGGATTTTTGGCCTTAGCCATTTCCCCTAGTCTATCCTCCAACCTCTGAATAGAGCCTTTCCATGCATCATTTCCCTCCTCGGGCCTGTTGATTCGAGCTACTGATCGTGTAGAATTTTCTTCCTGTGATATTTCATTACGAGCAGTTGGTTGTGATTGGGCAGAACCCTCCCTTAGATCAGATGGTCGTCGAAATTTCCTCGACAGATCCTTAGGAGGACTTCTATTCCTCCTAGGTCCCAAACGATCAAAAGGAGAGGCCCTACTTAATCTCTCCAATGCACTAGTACTTTCTAGAGAGAGAGTGATGTTTTGTTCAGTATCTTTAGCTCGTACTGATGAAGTTCGGCCAGGTTGATAAGAAAAATTATTAGATCTATCAGTGGATATGAATCGGCATGTCTAGATCGAGATTCCTCTGGGAGTAACATTCACCTAGGAGGTAACCGGGTATTTCTTTGAACACTTCGTTGTCCTGAATGGGTAGATACTCCACCCTGGACAGTTTTTATGAGTTATCGCATAGTTTCTTGCATGGCGGTTTGGCCTTGGGCTAGATTAGCCATTATTCCGGCCAGATCTTGGACATTTGGAGGAGTATATGGATTTGGGGGGTTTCCAGCGTTTCGATTACTGGATTCAGGATTATCAGCCATTGGTGATGAATTACTTTGGTGAAAAATGATAATTACAGTCGTTTCCCACATACGGCGCCAATCTGTTGATGTAAAAAACTAGACTTGATCTAATTATTTAATCACAGATAAAAATAAACAAGACAAAATATTTTAAAGTGGTTCAGCCTTGAAATAATGGCCTACGTCCATTGTTTGTGTTATTCCTGACTGTTTACAGAATTCTTGATAATGGGTTTACCAAGAAATTCTGAGTCCCCTGCTAATAAGGAGGTTATAATGTATTTATAGCCTTGAGGTGGTACAAATGAAAGAATAATACATGGTTGTCCAATAGGCATGTACATCTGTGTGATAATAATGAGAATTTATTGCGCAGTCATCCTCTTGATTATCCGGATATGAATGCTCTCTACGAGATGCATCTCGGACCGCCTAAGCTGCTCGGACCGCCTAAGTAGCTCGGTATACATGAGTTGCTCGGTATAATAAAGTTCCTCGAAGAATACTTATTGCTCGGAGCGCCTGAGTTGGTCGGGGGGTTGAGTTCCTCGGAGTCAAGGTGTTGTTCAAAAAATGTTTACAAGTGCCATTAGATTGACACGTGTCTCCACATAATTGGTCCATGTCAGCAGAATAAATTTGGTATCAACATTCTATATTGATATATGATTACTTAGGTTGTGTGAATGCCTAGTGTATGGATTTCTTATGTGTATGACATACCTACCATACTTGCTATCACGAGAGGTTAGTTTTATTTTGGAAAAGGACCCTCTTATCCTTGTGTGCGTACCTTAAGGACATAGTTTTATTTCGGGGGGATTTAGACTGGTACCTTAAGGACATAGGGCTGTGAATGACTTATTTGTGAGTTGATAAGTCAGCTGACCATGGGAGCTTAGGTATGTGCGTGACCCATGGATATGTGAACTATGTTCGCCTCCAATATGTGTGATTGGTATTTAGACGGTTCCTGAGTGATTTGGAACACGTGATCCTTACGTACGTGATGTACATGGATTTGATAGGAAAGTATGCATGCACCGTAACTTAGCCTAGGGGTGCCATATATGTATTTATGTACTGAGAGTGATATACTTATATACTTATGACTCGTTCATTGTTGCTTAGTAGATGTGAATAACTAAGATATTTGAATGGGTTAAGAATGTGAAATTAATTAACACTTGAGATAAGTAATTTAATGAATGTGAACATGGGTTATAAATATGGCTTATTTGGGGGTTACGTGTATATACTCTATGTTAGAATACGAAGGCAGGAGTGGTACAAACTAGTTAGATAGTGGCATAACTAGGATGCGTTAAAGGCATCGTTAGGTGTGCACAGTAGTTGAGAGGTAAGAAACTCATGTGAGAGTACACAACTAAAGTGTTTATAATATGTGTTGTTTAATTGTAATTTAAACACTTGCTAAACTTTTAAATTGTTTTCACATCGGGCTCAGACCCGTTTTCCTCCAAATCTATTTTTGTTTTGTAAAAATATTTTAGGTGCCCAGCCACAGGGACGCCAAGCATAGGAGTTCCATTCTGATGACGTGTTGTAGCTGCTGTGGAAGTTACAGGATCTTGGTAGTAGACGCTCTTATTTTATCCTTGATTCCTTCAGAGTTATTTGTATCAGTTAGGGCATGTCGCCCATTATTATTTAAAGGTTGTAGTTGCAGACTTTCATTATTTCAGTTTTTGATTTATTATTTATTCAGACTCTTGTATTGGGACATTATTTACTCTGGCATCTTTATTATTGGAGTGTTTACTCCTGACTTATTTGATTTCATCCCGTTGAGCATTTATATGAGATTGTTTATGCGATTGATGGTTTATAAATAAATTCTTGTTTATTTGTTAACTTAATTAATAAAATTTGACACCTATCTTTTTAAATATTAGGTGGCTAGTAATTAATTAAATTTTTTTCGACAGTGATGCTAAGACTGAACCAACTTGATATTCTGTATTAATTCAATAAAGGAGTAGCTACCCGATATTTAATTAGATGGGGTGTTACATAAACCATAAGATACAACCATACTGACCATGTGAAAATTTCAAAATTTATCAATTTTAAATTATGTCCATATCATCCATATTCTAGAACCAAATAATCAAATCCTAAAATGAGGTCTCAAATTTGTGAAGGCGAAATAATCGCAAGGGTGGAAACCAACATTGCTATACCAATTTTAAATGCGGAAGCAAAATTGATTTTTTCTTTTTATCCTATTCATGCATCTATGGTGATAAAAATGATAAATCAAACAAGAAAATTGTGACACCCCCCTTAAAATAATAACGGGAGGCCAGCCCTATACTAATTTAAATCATGAATCTCAAGTGGATCATCCTCAGCATCTACTGGCGATACTAAATAAGCATAGCTAACTACCCAATACGATAATAAGCGGATGCCAAAAATTTCAAAACCACATAATGAACCATCAAACCAACAACATAATGTCTACCGAACAAGGTAAAATGTACACATGTACAACAATAAAAGGATACACTCAATATAGAATGTAACAAGTACAATAAAAGACGTATACCCGAATATATTGTAGGGTAACAGATAATACAACAAACCAGAGGAGAGAAATATAAAAGTGTTAAATATAACTCTTGGGTATAAACCCGATACACAAAATGAATCCTATCTAGATTTACAAATGGTAGGAAGCGGCTATAACAAAATCTCGCAACACTTTACAAATGGATTGAACCTTTATTTGATGTTATTTTGATTTAATTAGTTTGATTACTTGAAAATTCCCTTTGAATATTAATTTTGATCCCTCACCCTTAAATTTATGCCTCGAGAGAGGGTAAATGATTTTCGAGAGAAAATTAAAATTCTAAGTTATAATACCCATTTTAGATTCGAACTAGAGATAGGGGTTTCTTAAGTGTGATATTATTCCTTGAATTTCAACTCTAAAATTCATTTTCTAGATTTACATAAATTTTGATAAATAGATCCTAGTAGGTGATTAATCAAAAGGAGTGTAGATCTATTTTCTAGAGTTGTGGGGGATCATACTTAATTTTTTAAAAGGTTACTATTAAAATTACATTTGCAACGAGAGTTGATTTGTAATTTTGATATTAATTTGGGAGAATTCAATCAATTCAATTAATTAATTAGAATAGCTAAAATTTGTGGTGTAATCCCACTCCTTGATTGTTCTCACATTTATTTATCTCATTCATCTCATATTTTAGTGTTAGACTTTATTTTTCATTTTAGTCACTTTTTAGTTTGTAATTTGATCTTTCATTTTAGTTTAGTGTCATTTCACCTCACCTCACCTAATTGTTTTAATATTGAAAAAGCTAAAAAAAAAATAGAAAAGCAAAATCCCAAAAAGAAATAAAAAGTGAACTACAATTGAGTTTTTCTCTAGCTTACCCCCTTAATGTGTATCGATACCCTTACTTACCTCTACACTTGAGTTTGTTATATTGTGTAGGTAATTTGAGGATTTTGATTAGAGGAGATTTTCAAGCAACGAAAAAAATATAAACGCAAAAGTTCTTTCTATCAAATGGCGTCTTTGTCGGGGATATAAAAGTCAAAGTTTATCAAATGGCTTCGTTGCCGGGGATCGAATGGCGTCGTTGCCATTCTTGGGAGCGTGAAACACTCGGAGCGGATTCAATTTTGTAGTTCATTTATTTCCTATATTTTGTTGCATTTTAGTACCATTTTTCTTTATTTTAGAAGGCTTGTATCATGATTTTTATCATTGCTTGTATTGCGGTGCATTGAGACACCTTTAATTTATTTTTCCTTTTGAGAATTGTAATAAACAAAGATAATCTTAATTGGGAAACCGGACAAGGTAGAGAGAGGGCGTCCAAGGCGAGGATTTAGAAGCCTCTCTATCTTTGGTCGGTAGGACTCCCGGGGCCGACTGAGATTGGCGTGATCTCCCCCGATCGACTCAAATTTTTCGACACTCCACGGCGTAAAAATCGTGGGAGGTACATTTCTCAACCGTCGCGCCTCTCCTATTAGCGAGTCAATTTTGTGTGCTCTTGTGTGCTCTTGTATGATTTTATTCTCGCATTTATTTTTCGAATGGTGTGATGAATTAAATTACTAAGATCTACACCCGGTCACTCACGAGAAGGGATTTCATCACCCGACTCACTCGGTTACCAATTGTGTGCTACCCTAGCCATCACTAAATTTAAAATCCATAAACTAGGTATCCCAATAGGAGAAAATTTTGCAAATGCGATCATAAAGAATTCTGTGATTTTTACCGCCCGCGGACTTCTTTAAAATTTGACTACCCTTTCATTAAATTCAAAGATAAAAATTGGTTATGTGCTAGTTAGGAATTCTCCTTAACTTGTGTGTGTCCAATTCCATTTATTTTTTGGTAGTCGGTTTTAGTTGGTTCGTCCAAATCAAGAACCATTATTTTTCCCCACCTTTTCTTCCAAAAATATTTTCTTTCCTTTTTATAAAAAAATATATATATTTTTTCTTTCATTTTTATAAAAACAAAATCCAAAAATATTTTCTTTCTTTATTTTTATTGTAAGGACACAAATTTCCAATTGAGTCCATATATAGTTTTGGCTCAATTCCGGACAAAAACATTTATTCATAGGATAGTATTTAATTGTAATATTCTCAAGCCTATGAAGTGTTTGTTGAAGACGTAGCGGCCAAGAGTATAAAGCTTCATCAATATGCCGGTTGCGTGCCTCGTTTCTACGTCATCAACCATAGTTCCATACTCCAAAGGTATGAATGCAATATTATATATATAGGAGCTTGGAACATAGTTTATTGGGTGTTAGGTTTATAAAAACTGCGTTTTGTTTTAAAAAAGAATTAATTAAAACTTTAAATAAATGTTTATAAAGTTTTCTGGGCTAAAAATGAATTTTTCAAACTTTCTGGTGGTTCGTTAGATATGTCGTTCGAACGAGTTTTTTCGTTCGAACTAGATGTCGTTCGAACGAGTTTGCCAACGAGGTTCCAGTATAGGCCACTGACATGTCGTTCGATATGTCGTTCGAACGAGATTGTCGTTCGAACGAGATATCCAACGAGATTCTAACGAGTTCAATCTGGAACGTCGTTAGAAGTCTCGTTCGAACGAGATTTCGTTCGAATGAAATGTCGTTCGAACGAGATGCCAGGCGGGAACAGTTTTTGGCAGTTTTTTGGCATTTTTGCACCCACTTCCCCACTTGGTTTTTAACCAACTTTTTCAGACTTTATTATGTGCGGGAATAACATTTTCCAATCTAACTTTTCCAATCTATTTTCATCTCTTAGAGAGAGTTTGAGAGAAAATTTGTTTAAGGAAAATGTTCAAGTTTTGAGTGCTACTTTTCAAGAGAAAATATTTTATCACTCTAGTTTTACACCCATATTGTTTATCCAAGTTCTTATATACATATCAAATTGCTTGGAGTTTGGCACCGATTTATCTCTTCCGTTTCAAAGAGAAGTTTTGGGTTTTGCTTCTACCTCCCACAAAGAAAGAAGAAGTGTTTTGTTGCGATTCTACCCACTTGGAGAAAGGCTCCTTGCTCGGGTGACGGTGACCATATAAAGTCCCATCGGTGGATTTCGAGACCGCGGTGGTATTCCAAGGTTATCCGCTAGGAAGAGGTGTCTACAAGAAGAAGCGTCGACGCTTGAGAGGGATCGAGTCGTGCGTTGTAAGTCTATCTGTCTTGTAATTGTAATTCCGTATCTAGTGGATTTGTGGCTAGGGCCATCCGAGGTTGTTTCTCGTCTTGGGTTTTTCCTCGTACATCGCGGCGTAGTGTGATTGGTTTATTTCATCTTGCTTAAATAACGTAGAACGCATGCGTAGAATAATTCAAGATAAAATTCGGTTTAAATCATCACACTCACTTTAATTGGGACTTATATTAAATATTGGGTAAAATTTATTTGATTCAAGTCACTTGCTAAAATTTGGTTTCGCCTAACTTTGCTAATATCGATAAATATGACTTAGGCAAATTCTAGGACTTGGATTGAATTAATTGGTTTAAGTGAATATATTAATTGATTAATTTTACTTCACTTAGGTGTAATTTTAATTTTATGATTTTAAGAAATTAAAATTTGGCTTTTGTTTTTTTTTGTGAACCATCTTTACGCTTCCGCATCGAGTTTAGTTTAAAAGGAAATTAATTTTGATTTTAATTGAGAAAATCACAATCCGGGGTTCTAGATTTTACAAATTGGTATCCGAGCTTTGATTCAGAAAAGCTCACCGCTTTTACAAATTGGTATCCGAGCTTTGATTCAGAAAAGCTCACCGCTTTTTCAAATTGGTATCAGAGCCGGAGCGCTAAGTTATCGCGTTAAAGATCCGTTTTTCAGCTTTTTGTATTTCCTTACCTTTTTAGGTGGTTCAATTTTTTTATCACTCTCATATTTTTTTCTCTCTCGATGGGACGTCTTAATGAAAATTTGTCCAATTTTAATGAAAATAAAATTTTTGATTTTCGAAAGGAATTAAATGGGCTTAACAAATGTAACGAAAATTTAAAGGAATTAAATTTGAGATTTGTAAAAAGAATTAAATTTCTTAAAAATGAAAATTCTTGTTTTAAAGCTCACATTGAGTCTTTGCAAATCTCCTTATCTCAAAAAGATATTTTTCGTGAAGAGCTCATGGACTTACATTCAAATTTTGATATTTTAGAAAAGTCCAAGAAAGAGAGTGAAAATCGTGAAAAGACTCTTAGGGACAAGTTTGCTCATATTGAGGGAGAGCGTGTTAACCTTCTAGGAATTATTGAAAATTTAAAGAAGGAGTCTCATAATTTTGAGGAGTCTAATTTATTACGTGAGTCCGAAATTTTAAAAATGAAAAATGATTTTCAAGACTCTAGTAGTATTTCTAATGGTTCTAGCACATCATGCTCAAATGTGTCCATTGCTAAAGCTAAAACCATTGTTTGTTTTAGAGGGTCAACTTTGTCCAAGGTCTTTAAAAAGGCTCACACCTTAGGTAACATTCCTCGTGTTTACACATGCTTGCATTGTGGTAGGAAAGGTCACCTTAGGTCATTTTGTTTTGATCTTAAAATAAGTCCAAGGAAATCTTTATCAAGCATTTCACTATTTCCTAATCCCCATCATGTTAAATATAAATCTATATGGGTTAGGAAATCATTATTAAATGCGCTAGATACAAGATTTGTTGATTCTCATTTACTATCACATGAAACCTCCCTTGCTAAATTTAAAGGTTGAATGTGTTAGTGTTTTATGCATACTCTAGCTTTTTGTGCTTCATATTATATATCATTGCTAGATTTATGCATGTTTAGTCATTTTCTAGTCATTTCCTTATTTCATATCACATGCTAGAATTTATGACTTGTTTATCTTTTTGTATTATATTTTGTGTTTGAATTTATTGAAAAATATAAAAAGATTTGTGTTTATCATTTGTGTTTTATCTGTTTCATTTGAGATTAAGGAAAAATACAAATGATTTTTGTTTGTCCTTTTGAGTAAATATTTATTTTTGATTAAAAATGTTAAAACTCAAAAAGATTTTTTTGTGTGTATTTTAGTTTGACACACTTTAAGTGGCATATACTTGTGTTTGAATCCCTCCTTTAACGCTCCCACGTGACTAGAACTTTTGGGTTAGATTTTCAATCCTTATTATGTTCTTTACCATATTTTGTGGAGTAGTTGGATTTTGTGTTGTTTAAATGGATTCTATTTTTATATACCTCTATTCACACATGCACGAGCTCTTTTCAAATCTTAATGTCACATGTTATATTTGAGCTTTTTGAGGTGTTCTCCTACCAATCTAGTCATCTACATATCTATGACCTAGGAGGACTAGTGCATGTCAAAATCCGTTGCACGTGAGCTTTGTGAGATAAAAAAATTATATATCTAAATGTTCACGGGGAAGGGCTCCGAAAGGATGAATTAAATCCTTTGCGATAGTAAGCCACCGTTTATTGGATCTAAAAGAAATACGTGATCCAAAGGCCTAAAAACAGAATATTTGCCATTAAAAAGAAATCAATTGCCAAGGCCTATGTTTGTTTGATATATTCATTCAAAAGCAAAAGAATATATATGCTTATTGAGGGAGAATTGGATGGTATATCAATGGTTTGAACAATGTCCGTTTATCCTAGTTGTCTTTAATGTCATGACTCTATTTGGTTTGTAGAATCATCATCATGCTAGGCTTATATGCATTGTGTATGTTTGTTCATTGAGTTCAATCTTTATATTGTCACATGAGGTTATATTTAAATGTGATGAAGTTTGCAATCAAATGAGAACTCCGTGAATGTTTATTAAGTGTTTGGGTCTAAATTTAATTGTTGCTTGTTCACACCCCTACACTTCCGTTTCCATATGACACATTTTTGCCATACGAGTGTGCAAACTTATTGTATTTTGTGTCATGTGTGAGTTTATATCTATTTATATATGCAAGTACTCTATTGGTATATTTCTAGTATATATATATATATATATGATATTTTTTTTGCCTTTGCCTTGCTTTTGTTTCCCATATGCCTTCGTGTCTTATCACTTTAAGCTTCAACATGCGTTTATGTTTATTAGTTCTCTATCCTTTGCCTATTCCTGAACAAAAAGGGGGAGAATGATGATAGGGGGAGAAATGGTATCTAATCCTATTATTATCGTATCTTAGTTTGGGGGAGATTTATCTTAGGGGGAGAATTAATTTAGGGGGAGTAATTAATTAATTGCATTTAATACTTTGATATTCCCTATGCATTTGATGAGTTTGCTTAAGTGAGCAGGATTTCTTCTAAGCGGCATTGTTTAAACGGCAAAGCGTTTGATCCTTGCGTTGAGTCAAGTTTGGGTGCGTTATGTTTTGAGTCTAGTAGAGCTTGACGGCCCTTTAGGATTTTTTGTTTAGTTTCTGTCCCGGAATAGCCAAACGGGCAGATTTGTAAGGACACAAATTTCCAATTGAGTCCATATATAGTTTTGGCTCAATTCTGGACAAAAACATTTATTCATAGGATAGTATTTAATTGTAATATTCTCAAGCCTATGAAGTGTTTGTTGAAGACGTAGAGGCCAAGAGTATAAAGCTTCATCAATATGCCGGTTTGCGTGCCTCGTTTCTACGTCATCAACCATAGTTCCATGCTCCAAAGGTATGAATGCAATATTATATATATAGGAGATTGGAACATAGTTTATTGGGTGTTAGGTTTATAAAAACTGCGTTTTGTTTTAAGAAAGAATTAATTAAAACTTTAAATAAATGTTTATAAAGTTTTCTGGGCTAGAAATGAATTTTTCAAACTTTCTGGTGGTTCGTTAGATATATCGTTCGAACGAGTTTTTTCGTTTGAACCAGATGTCGTTTGAACGAGTTTGTCAACGAGGTTCCAGTATAGGCCACTGACATGTCGTTCGATATGTCATTCGAACGAGATTGTCGTTCGAACGAGATATCCAACGAGATTCTAACGAGTTCAATCTGGAACGTCGTTATAAGTCTCATTCGAACGAGATTTCATTCGAATGAAATGTCGTTCGAACGAGATGCCAGGCGGGAACAGTTTTTGGCAGTTTTTTTGCAGTTTTGCACCCACTTCCCCCCTTGGTTTTTAACCAACTTTTTCAGACTTTATTATGTGCGGGAATAAAATTTTCCAATTTAACTTTTCCAATCTATTTTCATCTCTTAGAGAGAGTTTGAGACAAAATTTGTTTAAGGAAAATGTTCAAGTTTTGAGTGCTATTTTTCAAGAGAAAATATTTTATCACTCTAGTTTTACACCCATATTGTTTATCCAAGTTCTTATATACATATCAAATTGCTTGGAGTTTAGCTCCGGTTTATCTCTTTCGTTTCAAAGAGAAGTTTCGGGTATTGCTTCTACCTCCCACAAAGAAAGAAAAAGTGTTTTGTTGCGATTCTACCTACTTGGAGAAAGGCTCCTTTCTCGGGTGAAGGTGACCATATAAAGTCCCATCGGTGGATTCCGAGACCACGGTGGTATTCCAAGGTTATCCGCTAGGTAGAGGTGTCTACAAGAAGAAGCGTCGAGGCTTGAGAGGGATCGAGTCGTGCATTGTAAGTCTATCTGTCTTGTAATTGTAATTCCGTATCTAGTGGATTTGTGGCTAGGGCCATACGAGGTTGTTTCCCGTCTTGGGTTTTTCCTCGTACATCGCGGCGTAGTGTGATTGGTTTATTTTATCTTGCTTAAATAACGTAGAACGCATGCGTAGAATAATTCAAGATAAAATTCGGTTTAAATCATCACACTCACTTTAATTGGGACTTATATTAAATATTCGGTAAAATTTATTTGATTCAAGTCACTTGCTAAAATTTGGTTTCCCCTAACTTTGCTAATATCGATAAATATGACTTAGGCAAATTCTAGGACTTGGATTGAATTAATTGGTTTAAGTGAATATATTAATTGATTAATTTTACTTCACTTAGGTGTAATTTTAATTTTATGATTTTAAGAAATTAAAATTTGGCTTTGTTTTTTTTTTGTGAACCATATTTACGCTTCCGTATCGAGTTTAGTTTAAAAGGAAATTAACTTTGATTTTAATTGAGAAAATCACAATCCGGGGTTCCAGATTTTACATTTATAAAAAATCCAAAAATATTTTCTTTCTTTATTTTTATCGAAAATCCAAAAATATTTTTTTCCTTTTGAAAAAATTTAAAAAAAATATATATATTTATCTCCTCATAGCCGAAGAACGTCCCTTATGGGACTACTTTGGTCATTTTTCATTGTCACGCGACACGTGTGAGAGTGATCCCGAGCCTTCTCTTTATGATATCCTTTGTGGTTTCACCTCTCTCACGAGTATCTTAGATACTCTTGACCCATCCATGCACGCACCTCATTTTCCATCACCCTCGGTGTCAAGTGTCGACGTGTCTCATCCTTTGTTGTGCACCCACTGTTATTATGCCGATCGCATGTCCCATGAGTGCCCATACTTTTCATATCCCTAGGCACCCACCATGGAGCTTGTGTATCCATATGACACTGTTTCGGAACCGACCTCGTCCTAAAATTCGATGTATCTAATCCCGAGTTGTGTGAGTACCCGAGCTATTCGTGGAGGCCTGATCACCCTTCCACGCAATACGACTCCCAACCCGATGTTGTGGATCCTCACACGTTCCAACAGTCGTCATGGCAACCTTGTGCACCCATTCATGATCATTTCCCTCACTATGTAACCCATGATTATCAACCTTTTGTCCATCACGAAGGCGATCCTTTCGTGTATGATGCACTTGGCCCCACTCCACACACTTCATTCGACTATTCTCCGTGCACTCCTGATAGTAGCGAGTTATGTCCACCTCACCCAATACCACCACCCGTCACACCACCACCCGTCACTCCACCACCACCACCACTATTCACTATGAAACCCCGATTAATTAAATACCGGGTAGCTACTCCTTTATTCAAATTAATACAAAATGCCAAGTTGGTTCAGTTCATAGCATCACTGTCGAAAACATTTTTATAATTACTAGCCACCTAATATTTAAAAAATGAGTTGTCAATTTTGAATTAAATACAATTAACATAACATCCATTTAAATTCTGAAATACTGATATCACAACCACATCACAGTCGTAAATAAATAGCGATGTAATAAACTAAAATCTGGAGGAATACACCTCACAACAATCCAAATATTGAAGTAACAAATACATGCCTGAATCATTAATTTAATTACAAGCCAAAATATTAAATAAAAACTGAGTAAATGAGATGTCTCTAAAATAAATGGGGCGACATGCCCTACAGATGAGTAAATCTGAAATAGAGTCAACATAGAAAGTGGAGGCGTCTACTATCGAGGTCATGTAACTTCCACAGCAGCTACAGCACGTCACGGGAATAGAACTCCTATCTTGGTGTCCTTGTGGCTGGACACCTAAAAAGGTTTTTACAAAAATATATTTGAAAGCAAGCGGGTCAGAGATCCATTGTAAAAACAGTTTAAAAATAGCAAGTGTTTAATATCATTAAACAGGGAATATAAAGTACATGATAGCGTGTCCACTCACAATAGTTCCTCACCTCTCAACTAAATGTGCACTCCTATCGTACTCGTACCCATTCTAGTTATTCCCATATATAACTAGTCCAATACAAAATCTAACATTACTATACGATTCACAATTTAACTCTGGCATCTTTATTTAAACAAAGAATCTTACTTTTCTTCATATTTTCCCATATTAGTAATACTAATTACTAGAGATCTTCCATTTTATCTTTACAAAACGTTGCTATTATTTATACTCACATTTATACATGACAGTTCATTTCAATTAATAGTATGTTATTCTCATCATCAATATACAATACTAGCATCCCGAGACTAAGCTGCGATGCACACATACTCTGCTATCCAATCCCGGTACATCACGTACATAAGGACCACGCATTCCGAATTTCTCAGGAATCGTTCTCAAATAGAAACAAT
This sequence comes from Sambucus nigra, assembly GCA_949130495.1. NCBI lineage: Eukaryota > Viridiplantae > Streptophyta > Magnoliopsida > Dipsacales > Adoxaceae > Sambucus > Sambucus nigra. The sequence goes on along the minus strand of OX422209.1, from coordinate 359,469,262 downwards.
CACACATAATGGAGGCGAACATAGTTCACATCACATGGATCATGCACATACCTACGCTCCCATGATCAGCAGACTTATTAACTTCTCAATAAGTCTTTATCTGACCTATGTCCTCAAGGTACCAATCTAAATCCCCCCCGTTGGCACACAAAGATTAGATGGCCCTGATCGAACGCCGACCTACCATGACAGCAAGTATGGTAGGTATGTTATACATAGATAACTACATATACTAAGCATTCGCACATCTTAGATATCTCAAAATATTAATAGAGGTATACTTCTCGTTCTTATATCATCATTTAGTGTTATACGTTTACAAGTTCCCGGTTTATGTACATTAACGTTGTCGATTCTTCTCACGTCGTAATTAGGTACTCGTTTACTAATCCACAAATGTCCTCCGATTTACTACAAGAATCTAAGTTTTACTCCTCAACGTACTCCAATATCACAATTATACCCACTAGTCAAAAAGGGAAGGTGATTACTCCATTAAATAAGTCTACGGGACATTTGAAATAAAAATCAGGCCTAAAAGGCTATTCTATCAACTCGTTAGAAGTCTCATTCGAACGAGGTCGTTCGAACAAAAGGCTTCGAATGAACTACCAACTCGTTAGAAGGGATACTGTCATCTCGTTCGAACGAGGTCGTTCGAACGACCTGGGCAGGTCTTCTAACGAGATGGAAGAATACGCCCAGAAAATCCCAAACTCATTTTTTCTTTATTCTCCTCTTCTCTAAATCCACCCTAAGACTATCCAACTACGTTTTAATGTTGGTAGACCATTTTTAGTCACCCTAGATCATTCCTAAACATGCTTTTGGGGTCAAATCTTACAAATTAACATGTCAAAATCATAAATCCCCAATTCTTGTTCCAAACCCTATGAACTTGAACCCAGAATTTAATTTCATAAAAAGACTCCTTATTAATCCGTTTTTAGATCATCAAAAGTTATGTTTTGTATAAATTCGTCCATAATCATCTACATGTAAATTCCTACCCAAAACCACAAGTTACACACTAATTTCATTGGCTGTTCTTCATCAAAATTTCCAAGACATAAATAGTTTTCTACACTACACATTGAGGAAATATTCATTGCAAATAATGACATCAAAACACTTGCCTTAGATTTGTTTCTTCTGAATTGATGTTGGTGAACGAAGGCTGATTTCTCCCCTTTCTCTACAGAATTTTCCCAAGGATAGTGATGGTGGTTGGAGGTTTCTTTTGGAATCTCTTCAAACTCCCCCTTTAACTCCCGTAACCCACTAACTTACCTAATGCTGATAATGGACTTAATGGGTTCATTAGTAATATATTATTTAACCCTAAAATTCGTGGGTTTTAATACCCATATTTTTAAAATTACCAAAATACCCCTCTAGGTAGCCGGTTTGGCCTAAAAGTGCCCCGGGACCCAAACTAAACCCCCGGCTAGTGTTTTCTGACTATTTTGACCCTTCCGGACACATTGGCGCACTCAAAATAACCATTCGGTTGATAAAAATATAATTCACTTTTTAATTTAAATAATTTCGTTCCTGACACGACTGACACGCGCGTCCCAACTAAGTTTCCCAACTTGTTGCATCTCTGCCTCGTGATAATTTAAATACTTTCAATACTCATGAAATATTCAATTTTAATATCATAATCAAATACTAACTCACATCTCGCTAGTATTTATATCTGGATTAATTCCCAATTAATTCTCATTTAATTTAATTAATCCCTTAAATAAAAATTAATAAAATTACAGGGTATTACATACTCCTCCCCAATAACAGAATTTCGTCCCAAAATTCGGAATTAAAGAGTACCTGGTAAAAATAACTCTGAATAACGCTCGCGCATCTCATCCTCACGCTCCCATGTGGACTCCTTGGCATTATGATGCCACCACTGAACACGTACTAGTGGTACTATCTTTGACCTCAGTTTCCGCTCGCTTTGGTCCAAAATAGCAATCGGCCCCTCCTCGTAGGAACTATCGGGCTAAAGATCGATGTCCTCTAAAGCAATGTGGGTATGGGACAAATCGTCCCTAAGATATTTCCTTAGTGAGGAAATATGGAACACATCATGAATCCTATGCAAGTGCTCCGGTAACCCGAGTCTATATGCAACTGGTCCAATCCGCTCGATGATAGGAAATGGCCCCACGTATCTTGGTGCCAGTTTCCCCTTCTTCCCAAAACGCATTATCCCCTTCATATGAGATACTCTGAGTAACACCTAGTCCCCCACCATGAATTCTCTAAAGAACCTCTTGGCATCAGCATAGCTCTTCTTTCGGTCCTGAGCTACCCGAATACGGCTCCGTATCATCTTTATCCTTGCCGAAGTGTCCTGAATCACTTCTAGCCCAAGGAGTTTGTTATCCCCCACCTCTAACCAACATGCTGGGGAACGATAAGGTCTACCATACGACGCCTCAAATGGAGCCATGCCAATGGTTAACTGGTAGGAGTTATTATAAGAAAACTCCACTAGTGGAAGGTACTGCTCCTAACCACCTCCAAAATCTAGGATGCACAGACGCAACATATCCTCCAACATCTGATTTGTCCGCCCTGTTTGCCCACCAGTCTAAGGGTGATATGCCGTACTCAGCCGCAACTCTGTACCTATGGCCTCCTGGAAACTCTCCCAAAATCGTAAAACAAATATCTTATCTCGGTTAGACACGATATTTAGAAGCACCCCGTGAAGTCTCACTATCTCTGCAATGAAAATCTGGGCATACTGTCCCATAGTGTAATCTGTCCTTACGGGTAGAAAATGAGAAACTTTGGTCAACCGGTCCATAATTATCCATATAGAGTCGTGACCCCTCTGTGACGTAGGTAACCCCGTGATAAAGTCCATCGATATGTTCTACCATATCCACATCGTAACCTCTAACGGTTGTAGAAGTCCCGCCGATTTCTGATGATCCACCTTTACTAGCTGACAAGTGGCGCATTTAGAAACAAACAAGATAATATCTCTCTTCATCCCGCTCCACCAATACTGTCATCTCATGTCTTGGTACATATTATCCCCACCAGGGTGTACCACGAACTGTGAGCCGTGCGACTCTGTCATTACCTCGTGTCACAAGTCTTCCCCTTCTAGAACGACCAGTCTCCCATTGAAGCGTAATCCCCCATCTGAGCTAACAGTATAGGACTTGGCTCCCTCTGCTAGTAATTAAACTATCTGCTCCTGACAGAACGAGTCATTTGCCTGGGCCTTTACCACTCTCGTCATAATCTGAGGTGTAATAGTCATCACAGACATGAACGATCGGGTCACTGCATCCTGGTGTCCCAACTCCTTCCACTTAGCTTTCCATACCTCAGCCACCTCATCTACTGGCCTACGGCTCAACGCGTCTACTACCACGTTAGCCTTCCCTGGGTGATACTGGATATCGAACTGATAATCCTTCACAAACTCAAGCCACCGATGTTGACGCATATTCAGTTCCTTCTGCGTGAAGAGGTATTGTAGAGACTTGTGGTCTGTGAACAACCGAAATTTCTCCTCCAGGAGATAGTGTCTCCAAATTCGAAGAGCTAATACGACTGCCGCTAACTCCAAGTCGTGTGTGGGGGTAATTCCTCTCATGAGTCTTAAGCTTACGGGAAGCATAAGCTATTTCCTGACTCTCCTGTGGCAACACACCTCCAAGTCCTTGTAAGGACACATCGGTGTAGACTAAATACTCAACTCCCAGTCTGGGCAATGCTAACACCGGTGCTGAGGTTAATTTGTCCTTAAACTCATCAAATGACAATTGATAGGCATCGCTCCAGATGAATGGCACACCTTTGCGAGTCAGATGTGTCAAAGGACCCGCTATCTTTGAGAAACCCCAAATAAACCTCTTGTAGTATCCTGCTAAGCCCAAGAAACTACGGATCTCAGTCGGTGTCGTGGGCTGTTCCCACTCCCTCACCGCGGATACCTTCCCCTGATCAATTGATATCCCCCGGTCTGAAATGATATGCCACAAAAACTGAACCTCCTTCAGCCAAAATCCACATTTCTCGTACTTTGCATATAGCTCGTTCTGACGTAGCGTCTGCAAAACCTGCCTCAAATGCTTGGCGTGCTCCTCTTCTGTCTGGGAGTAAACCAAAATGTCATCAATAAAGATAATGAAGAACTGGTCTAGAAACTTTCTGAACACCCTATTCATCAAGTCCATAAACACAGCTAGAGCGTTGGTCAAGCCAAAAGGCATAACCCAAAATTCAAAGCAGTCTTCGAGACGTCCTGTTCCCTGATATGCAACTGATGTTATCCTGATCGCAAATCAATCTTTGAGAAGAAGAAATATCCTCTCAACTGGTCAAATAAGTCATCGATTCGGGGAAACGGATACTTATTTTGTACCGTGACTTTATTCAACTATCGGTAATCTACACATAATCTCAACGATCCATCCCTCTTCTTTACGAACAACACAGGGGCACCCCACGGTGAAGTACTCCTTAGGATGAACCCCTGAACCAACAATTGCTCTATCTGATCTCTTAGCTCTCTCATCTCCTCTAGAGCCATACGGTAAGGTGCGTGGGCAATTGGCCGAGTGCCCGGCGTCAAATCGATAACAAAATCTATATCTCTACTAGGCGGTAATCCAGGTATATCCTGAAATACATCAGCGAACTCACTAACAACGGGAATCGAATGAAGTGGTATTACCACTTCCTTAGAGGTCTCCTCCTCTATGTAATACAAGTGTGTGGACGATCCTCCCTCGGGGCGAGGCATCGCCACTAAAAATATCTCCTGCCCGGGAATGGTAAAAATAATAGTCCTACTGAAACAATCAATCATGGCTCGGTATGCAACTAGCCAATACATACCAACAATCGCATCGTACTCAGCCATCTCTAATACTAGCATATCAGCGGGTAAAGTAAATATCCCTATCTCTATACCCACACCTCCACAAACAAGGGAAATCATGGAACCCCTACTCAACGGTGAATCTACGCAAGTAACCGTGCTCTCTGCAGTGTCTAACAACCCCACAGTGCGTGCAAATCTCGTGGCAATGAAATAATGTGTGTCCCCCGTATCAAATAAAATACGCCCCATAGTCCCCTAAATAGAGAACATACCCTCAATAGCAGGTGGATCCTGTGGGACTGCGGCATGCTAGAGTTGATAAACTCGCCCGTACTGAAGCTGTCCCTGTTGGACTGGGACTGCTGGGATGGGTGGTAAAGCTGGCATCTGTGGTGCTGCTGGGAGGACGGCGGGAAACATAGGTCTCTGGGGCTCATGTTGAGTACCCTGCTGCTGTTGTTGTGGTGCCCTGCCCCTATCAGGACACTCCTGGCGCTTGTGGCCAATCTTGCCACAAATGAAACATTTTCCCGGAAAGTTCCCCCGTCTCTAACCATGCTGCCCACGGCCCTGGTGGTCGTTGCCATTCCTCCCCTGGCCGTGTTGGCCCTGCTAAAACTGCTGCTGCTGGCCCTGCTAGCCCTACTGACCCTGATGGCCATGATGAAAACCTCCTTGTCCATTTCTGAAACCCCCAGATTTGAACCTCTTAAAATACCTTTGCTGGGAACCCTGATCTCCCTGCCTATGCTGACCCTGAGCAGATTATGCCCCGCTGGCACCAATTCCCCCTATCCTGCCCTGATAGATGGACTCTCTTGATCTCTTACTCTCAGATATGTGAAAGCGGTGATCATGTCAGTGAAGCAGTGCTGCGTTAACCACATCAGAATAAGTGGCCAATGATAGATTTCCCAACAAGTGCTGTCGGATCCTCCAAGTCAATCCGTCCATGAACTTTTAAATCTTCTTCTCCTCAGTCGGAATATCATCGGGAACAATTTTCAAGAGATAGTGAATTCGGCCTCATACTCGGCCACCGTCCTCCCCTCCTACTTGAGGTTCATTAAATTCCTCCTCATTTCAGTGTGAACAGCTGATGGAAAATATTTGCGGTCGAACCGCACCCAAAACTCTTGAATAAAAAGGTCGTCTCTCTCCTCCGTGGTGGTAATGGACTCCCACCACTGTAATGCTGATCCTACTAGCTTAAAAGTAGCCAGTATCTGCTTCTGAACATCCGTGCATTCGTACATCCTTAAGTGCCTTTGAATGTCCTTCTTCCACTGACTGGACACAACAACATCAGAGCTACCTGCAAACTCCGGAGGGTGTGCTTTCTGAAAAGCATCACAAACACGTTCCCAAGCAGATGGGAATGCAGGAGCCTGAACTGGCGCGACTATCGATGCCTGGGGTGGTGCCTGTTGCACAACTGCAAGGGAGGTATTTACCACTTGGGCTACAATAGCTACAACCTCTGCGGCGTTCAAGGAGCCCTGAATTGGTGCAGGCTGTGGCTCGGGCTGAGCATCCCAAGGAACTCATTGTGCACGTCGTGGAGGCATCTGAAATGAGAGTAAAGTCTTATGAGTTCGCAGTTATTATCTCAAAATAGCTGAAGAGCGAAGCATACACAAAAGAATACAACAATCCTAAAATATAGGTCTCTACATCAAAGAAAGCTCAGTGGAAACATAATAAGCCGTACAGATCCTAAGGACACTAGAACTAGATGCTCTGATACCACCTGTGACACCCCGACTAATTAAATACCGGGTAGCTACTCCTTTATTCAAATTAATACAAAATGCCAAGTTGGTTCAGTTCATAGCATCACTGTCGAAAACATTTTTATAATTACTAGCCACCTATTATTTAAAAAGTGAGTTGTCAATTTTGAATTAAATCCAATTAACATAACATCCATTTAAATTATGAAATACTTATATCATAACCACATCACAGTCGTAAATAAATAACGATGTAATAAACTAAAATCTGGAGGAATACACCTCACAACAATCAAAATATTGAAGTAACAAATACATGCCTGAATCATTAATTTAATTACAAGCCAAAATATGAAATAAAAACTGAGTAAATGAGATGTCTCTAAAATAAATGGGGCGACATGCCCTACAGATGAGTAAAACTGAAATAGAGTCAACATAGAAAGTGGAGGCGTCTACTATCGAGGTCCTGTAACTTCCACAGCAGCTACAGCACGTCATGGGAAGATAACTCCTATGCTTGTTGTCCTTGTGGCTGGACACCTAAAAAGGTTTTTACAAAAATAGATTTGAAAGCAAGCGAGTCAGAGCCCCATTGTGAAAATAGTTTAAAAATAGCAAGTGTTTAATATCATTAAACAGTGAATATAAAGTACATGATAGTGTGTGCACTCACATGAGTTCCTCACCTCTCAACTAAATGTGCACTCCTATCGTACCCGTACCCTATCTAGTTATTCCCATATCTAACTAGTCCAATACAAAATCTAACATTACTATACGATTCACAATTTAATTCCGGCATCTTCATTTAAACAGAGAGTCTTACTTTTCTTCACAGTTTCCCATATTAGTAATACTAATTACTAGAGATCTTCTATTTTATCTTTACAAAATGTTGTTATTATTTATACTCACATTTATACATGACAGTTCATTTCAATTAATAGTATATTATTCTCATCATCAATATGCAATACTAGCACCCCGAGACTAAGCTGCGGTGTACACATACTCTGCTATCCAATCCCGGTACATCACGTACATAAGGACCACGCATTCCGAATTTCTCAGGAATCGTTCTCAAATAGCAACAATCACGCATAATGGAGGCGAACATAGTTCACATCACATGGGTCATGCATATACCTATGCTCCCATGATCAGCAGACTTATTAACTTCTCAATAAGTCTTTATCTGACCTATGTCCTCGAGGTACCAATCTAAATCCCCCCATAGGCACACAAAGATTAGATGGCCCTGATCGAACGCCGACCTACCATGACAGCAAGTATGGTAGGTATGTTATACATATATAACTACATATACTAAGCATTCACACATCTTAGATATCTAAAACTATTAATAGAGGTATACTTCTCGTTCTTATACCATCATTTAGTGTTATACGTTTACAAGTCCCCGGTTTATGTGCATTAAGGTTGTCGATTCTTCTCACGTCGTAATTAGGTACTCGTTTCCTAATTCACAAATGTACTCCGATTTACTACAAGAATCTAAGTTTTACTCCTCAACGTACTCCAATATCACAATTATACCCACTAGTCAAAAAGGGAAGGTGATTACTCCATTAAATAAGTCTACGGGACATTTGAAATAAAAATCAGGCCTAAAAGGCTATTCTGTCAACTCGTTAGAAGTCTCATTTGAACGAGGTCGTTCGAACAAAAGTCTTTGAATGAACTACCAACTCGTTAGAAGGGATACTGTCATCTCGTTAGAAGCTCGTTCGAACGAGGTCGTTCGAACGACTTAGGCAGGTCTTCTAACGAGAAGGTAGAATACGCCCAGAAAATCCCAAACTCATTTTTTCTTAATTCTCCTCTTCTCAAAAGTCACCCTAAGACTATCCAACTACGTTTTAATGCTGGTAGACCATTTTTAGTCACCCTAGATCATTCCTAAACATGCTTTTGGGGTCAAATCTTACAAATTAACATGCCAAAATCATAAATCCCCAATTCTTGTTCCAAACCCTATGGACTTGAACCCAGAATTTAATTTCATAAAAGACTCCTTATTAATCCGTTTTCAGATCATCAAAAGTTATGTTTTGTATATTAAATTCGTCCATAATCATCCACATATAAATTCCTACCCAAAACCACAAGTTTCACAATAATTTCATTGGGTGTTCTTCATCAAAATTTCCAAGACATAAACAGTTTTCTACACTACACATGGAGGAAATATTCATTGCAAATAAAGACATCAAAACACTTTCCTTATATTTGTTTCTTCTGAATTGATGTTGGTGAACGAAGGCTGATTTCTCCCCTTTCTCTACAGAATTTTCCCAAGGATAGTGATGGTGGTTGGAGGTTTCTTTTGGAATCTCTTCAAACTCCCCCTTTAACTCCCGTAGCTCACTAACATACCTAATGCTGATAATGGACTTAATGGTTTCATTAGTAATATATTATTTAACCCTAAAATTCATGGGTTTTAATTCCCATATTTTTAAAATTACCAAAATACCCCTCTAGGTAGCCGGTTTGGCCTAAAAGTGCCCCGGGACCCAAACTAAACCCCCGGCTAGTGTTTTCTGACTATTTCGACCCTTCGGGACACGTTGGCGCACTCAAAATAACCATTCGGTTGATAAAAATATAATTCACTTTTTAATTTAAATAATTTCGTTTCTAACGCGACTGACACGGGCGTCCCAACTAAGTTTCCCAACTTGTCGCATCTCTGCCTCGTGATAATTTAAATACTTTAAATACTCATGAAATATTCAATTTTAATATCATAATCAAATACTAACTCACATCTAGCTAGTATTTATATCCGGATTAACTCTCATTTGAAATATTCAATTTTAATATCATAATCAAATACTAACTCACATCTCGCTAGTATTTATATTCGGATTAATTCCCAATTAATTCTCATTTAATTTAATTAATCCCTTAAATAAAAATCAATAAAATTATGGGGTATTACATCCACATCCGCTCTCGAAAGACTCTTGCACAATTTCACACTCGAGCAAGAGAAAGTCACTCAAATTCAAAATGAAGCCCTCCAATGGCTTGAACAAAGATTAAATAAAATTGAGTGTGACCGAGAGTCAAACTTCACCCCAAGTCAACCTATTGTTTCCCCCACGTGGAGTGATGATGTGTCGTATTGTACCACTGATTTTGAGTGTGACAAACCCTATCCTCCCAAGCATCTCGATGTTGAGACCATTCCATGGTCCGGGCCTCAAGTTTACACTTGTTTTGATTTATCCATCGATAGTGATATTGATCAAACTCCACCACGTCCACATGAACCCATCATTGCGATTCAAATTCCTTTTCCCGTCGAATCCAAAACAATTCCCGAGTCTACACCTATTGAGCCAACTGTGTATGTTCCCGAGGAACCAACTTATCCTAAGTTAGCTCCGGCTACGAGTGCTCACCATTTTCTCCAGATAGAATCCGTGATAGTTCCTACCTATCTGGATATGGATGATTTCCCACTATGCATGGATCCCATTGAGCCTGATATTTCTAGTGATTCCTCTATCTCTGATCTTGGTGCCTCGTTTTACCCACCCACCACATTCACTAATGCTAATCTTGTGGAGAAGTTAATCACTCACTCGTTTATTTCCACACTTCCTCCTGCGAGTGACCTTAAGGATCACTTTGTGCCTCATGAGGAGTGTGTGTCTCCCACTCTTGAGTTGGATCATCTTCCTCCACCATTTATCCTACCCAACCCACCCATTATCCCTTCCATCCCACCACCTGGTTTGGATCTTGATTTTACACCTTGTCTGTTCCCAACCACATTTTTAGATCCTAACCTAAAACCATCCCCCACCCATGAGAGTATTTCTGGTGCTACTCTCCACTTCCGTGACATCGAGCTTGTTACTCCATGCACACCACTTCCTTGTGGTGTTGATTTTTTTTCTCGACAGCTCCCTGGTATGTCACTGCACGACCATTATCATCACACATTCATAGAACGGTCGTGCGATTTCTCTGAGTCCCAAACCATTTTTCCTTCTCATCCAACTTGAGTACCATGCTTACAGGGCCCTTGTTGCCCTCACCTTTCAGCTAAATAAGGCCCGTGAACGATACCTTTTCGCCCTCACCCTTACCCTAATCCCCACTCGCCCTTGGTCCAGCGATTTTTTTGCATCGCGTGATGCATTTTTCTATACAAGTGCATTCACCACTTTAGCCTGTTTCCAACAAGACTGGCGCTTCAGTCTTGTTTGGGGGTGATTCTCATCACCCAATTTTTCTGCCGCCCCATGATTTCACAGAACTTATCTTTAGGGTGAGATTCCATCGGTCTGGCTGAAGACATTAAACTTAGCGCTACTGGGAGGCATCCCGCGTTTCTTGTACTAGTCTCATCCTATTTGGGGGTGGTGTTTCACATCACCTAATGTTTACCATGTTTTTAGACTCGTACAAAAAAAAATTATGTCAATTTTTATTCTTGGCTACATCTGAACATTTCATTAGAGGTTGATTCTGGTATTATCCTTCCTACCTTATGCTCTCAATTTTAAACATCATTTTATTTAACAACGAGGACGATGTTCCTTTTTGTTTGGGGTGGGGAATTTTATCAAAATCGTACCTCTTTTGAAAAATTTGATTTTTAAAACCTGATTTTTAAAATTTAGTTCAGTTTCTTTAATCTCAATCATTGACGTGAATTTTCTATCATCCATCTTTTAAGTCTAGGAATCAAGCTAGAGAATTTTTTTTTTCTAAATCGCTTATGTACTACATAAGAAGGCATTAAGCACCATGAATTCCTAGACTCAACAAAAATTTGCGCACTTATCAAGTCACTACGGTTTAGAGTTGAGTAGTACTACAATTTCCAAGAGAACCTTTAGGATCACTAGTAGAGACTTTAGCTTGTGAGATTCGTGCCTTTCACCTTTCAGAGAGTTTTACGCTATCTCTGAGTCACAAGTTGATTCAACTTCGTTTGGATCCGCACTTTAATTGTTTTATGATCTCATTATTCTAATTTTTTTGCTTAATCACTGAGAATGACATCTTTTTCGAGTTGTAAGAAATATGTGTCTTGAAATTTGTCCCGATCACTAGATTTTCACCCATACACTACCCATTCACTTCACCCATTACTTTCCCATTTTTCACATATTTCCCCACACCATCACCTATCATCTCCATATCATCTTTCATTTTCAAATAAAAGAGTGTTGATTCTAAATATAAAATGTCTTCAGTGTTGAGAGTGAAAAAAAAGAAGAGAAAAACCAAAAAGAAAAAAGAAAAAAACAGAAAAATAGCAAAAAGGAAAATAAAAGAAAAAAAAAATCAAAAAAAAAAAAGAAAAGAAAAGAGAAAAGAAAAGAAAGAGAGTTAATAGTTAGTAGTTGGTTGTGAAATAAAGACATTTGTTCTTCATAGTACACTCTTCTCGCTCATTTATCATGCATCCACCATTTTACACATCCATCATATTCTACATCACTATCCTACCTCATATCATCATATCCCTTCCATCTTATTTCCCCTCACCCATAATCATCCATATTTTTCCTAGGTGTTCAGGCAAATGAAAGTCAACGTGGTGAATAACTCGACGTTCTCACTATAGTGATTAGCATTTCTTTCATGAGATCACTTTTCTTTCTAATTGTTCGTTCTTTCTTATGTGTGTGTGAGACGTTTGAAGTTGAAAACATTTACTCATCTCCTCACAAACAAGAGCGATACACTGACCCTAATCTCGAGAGTTCGTTTGATAGAGATATACCTAGTGAGATTTGAAGTTCTGACAAGGCAATCTAGGAATTACTCTTGTGAAACTCAACTCGTTTTGACTGATTCACACTACACACATTGAGATCTAGGAAGGATGTGCCTTAAGTATTTACTTAGCTAAACTTTTTACAAATTCTAGCTTGTATTTCTGAAATCATGTATCTCATGATGGATTGTAGGATTATTCTATGTCTAATAAGAGATTGACTGCCTTTCAATAACTCTTTGCAAAATAAAGAATTTTGTGGGTATATTCCTTGCAAACCCTCACGAGACACAACTCAACCTGTAGGGCAACCTATATGTTTAAAGGCTTGTTGCACATGCTAAGTGCAATCGCAAGTGCCCGCGAAAGTGGTACACTTTTGGTTACTTATCTTTATCTTTCTCTCTATCTTATTACTCAAGGACTAGCAACGCTCTATTTAGTGGGGGTGATAAGCACCCAAAAGTGTTCATTTTATACCCCGAATAAATGCATTTTAGTCTCTCATTTGTAATAAAAATGGTCGTATGCGCTTTATTGTATATTGTGCAGGCTTAATTGCAGTTGCAGTGTCAAAAGCTATATTTCGAGGGAATTTGCAGTTAAAATGGAGATAATTCCCTCCCCCATAACCTCACCCAAGCCTAAACCTAGTCCAAACCTACCCCGAAGCCTGTGTGTGTTTAGTTTGTGCCTTTTTATTATTTTTTAAATTTTTAGTTGAGTCATTTTTATTTATGGTTTTATTTTAAATTTATTTAGAATTTCTAGGTTTCATTTTCTATTTTTATTTTATTAGTGTAATTTTATTTTATTTTGATTTTTATTAGTTTTTAGTTTTATTAGGATTGGTTTTTAGGAGTTTATTTTTAGTTTATTAGATTTATATTTTTTTGGACTTTAGTTTTCATTTAGAATTTAAGTTTTTATTTCTTTTGTTTTATTTTAGTTTTTATATAGCTTAGGATTTTATTTTTGTAAGTTTTAATATTTTTATTTTTATTGTTTTTATTTTGTTTTAATTTTAGTTAGATTTTATTTTTTAAATTTTATTAATTTTAGTTGAGTCCTTATTGTTTTAGTTGGATACAAATTAAACACACACATACAAACATCCTACACTCACATACACCCTAAACTAATACCACACCCTCATCCCCAACATACACCCTACACCCTCAAACACCATATCCCTCAATCATGTTCAACCTATCAACCAACCCACCTCCTCTCTCTTCTCTCTTACCTAATCCACTATAAATCATCTTCCACTTTCCCCAAAACCAAAAACCACTACCCCATATCCAAGCCATGGCCATCATGAAAACCAACCCCCTCCCGCCCTTAAACCCGTTGCCAGCTCCGTCGGCGCCCCTCGCCTAGATCCAGCGATCCGGATATACCGAACTTGTTTCCCAGAACCTCTCACCTCCTGTCCAATACCCAAAATCGTCGGCACACCCCCTTCTGTCATTCCACCCAACCGCCGGCAACACCACCTCATCAAACCCATTTTCGACCTAACCCCCCTTCGTCGGAAAATTCCAAACCCACGATCCAGCCCACCATTCCCGCCTGAGCGCGTATCCGACCCCAACCCGCGGCCAATACCCCATAACCTGAACCTCAAATCCATCCGACCTCACCCCATTCCAACCCAAAACCTAAAGACCCATTTCTCCATTTCAACCAAACCAAACACGATGTCACCTGCTTTTAAACCAAACTACAAACCAAAGACCAAAAGTCAAGACCACATTCCAAAACAAATAAAAGCTACATGCCATTTAAACCAATTTAATCCCTTTTTGCCATTCTACCCCCAGCTACCTATTTTAACCCAACTTCCCAAAATACCCTCATTCACCCCACTTCCCACATGACCTCACATAACCCATGCACATGTGTGCATAATTCTCTAAATACCCTCACCTCAACACTTTACACACCTCTTACACATTAAACCTACCCAAATTACCCCCATGCTCCATACCTACTATTTAAAGAATGGAAGACCCAATTTGAAGAGAGCTTTAGCTTTAGAATAGGAATTAGTAGAGAGAATTGTATAGAGAGAAACGCCTTTTTTTTTAGTTTAGTTTTTTTTAGGTTATAATTTATTTTTATTTTACCTTTTTTAGATTAGTGAGAAAAATAAATTAGAGAGAATCCATTTTCGAGTGTAATTGTTGATGTAATTTTGGTTTGATCACATAAATTGGAGGGATGTAAATTACAAATTCAAGGATTGGAGTCCAATTTCACTCAAAGAGATTTGGTTTGATTTTTCTTCTCTTCTACTTTATTTTATTAGCCTTTGATTATTTGATTATCATGTTTGATATTATGTTAGGCTAAATCACTTTAAAGGGGTGGGGTTAACCTTTATTTGATGTTATTTTGATTTAATTAGTTTGATTACTTGAAAATTCCCTTTGAATATTAATTTTGATCCCTCACCCTTAAATTTACGCCTCGAGAGAGGGTAAATGATTTTCGAGAGAAAATCAAAATTCTAAGTTATAATACTCATTTTAGATTCGAACTAGAGATAGGGGTTTCTTAAGTGTGGTATTATTCCTTGAATTTCAACTCTAAAATTCATTTCTTAGATTTATATAAATTTTGATAAATCGATCCTGGCGGTGATTAATTAAAAGGAGTGTAGATCAATTTTCTAGAGTTGCGGGGGTTATACTTAATTTTCTAAAAGGTTACTATTAAAATTACATTTGCAACGAGAGTTGATTTGTAATTTTGATATTAATTTGGGAGAATCCAATTAATTAATTAGAATAGCCAAAATTTGTGGTGTAATCCCACTCCTTGATTGTTCTCACATTTATTTACCTCATTTATCTCATATTTTAGTGTTAGACTTTATTTTTCATTTTAGTCACTTTTTAGTTTGTAATTTGTTCTTTAATTTTAGTTTAGTGTTATTTCATCTCACCTCACCTAATTGTTTTAATATTGAAAAAGATAAAAAAATAGAAAAGCAACAGTCCAAAAAGAAATAAAAAGTGAACTACAATTGAGTTTGTCTCTATCTTACCCCCTTGATGTGTATTGATACCCTTACTTACCTCTACACTTGAGTTTGTTATATTGTGTAGGTAATTTGAGGATTTTGATTAGAGGATCTTTTCATGCAACGATAAAAATATACATGCAAAAGTTCTTTCTATCAAATGGATCCGTTGCCGGGAATATAAAAGTCGAAGTCTATCAAGTCCGCATCTGCTACGGCTCCCAGACACTGGATAGAAAAGCATCATCAGTATCCTTGCGGTGGGACACCTGAAGTAAACAATATATATATATATATATAGCAAGAGAGAAATATAAACGAGTCAGAGCCCGAGGTGTGAAAGCATTTATAGCAAGTGTATTAATATGCATAATAATTATAAATGCACAATTTCATAATTAAAGTGGAGTCGCACTCTCGTGAGACTAAAACTCACCCCTCGACTAAAGCGCGCACCGAAGCGTATGCACATGGGGACCTTAATTAAACTTCCCAACACCTTCTAGGGGTAACTCAATATTAAACTACACATAGACTACACCCGCATAACCCACTAACTCAAGTATAAACCCAAAATCTTCTCATTCTAGCATACCCTAAGTTTACGCTCAAACTTATATATTAGCATATTCATATTCATACATCTTATTAGAAATTATATGTTTCTAATTCTTAACTTAAACAAGTTATTAGCTTCATAATATTCACTCGTCATCTTTTTAGACTTCTAAAGCAATGTTACACTATAACACACAATTCCGAGTACTAAGAACTAAACTTCTCCCAACGCCCAACATTGCTCTACGTTTCGTGCATGGGGCGTCTCGCAAAGAGAAATCCAAATAAGAAACCCATCTATACACTACTCATTGACAATGTTGGTCGTCGAGATCCATTATGTCCTCGGTACACAACACACCTAACATCAACTACCTATTCTGAATAATTATCCCTAATTACCCAAATAAGATAATCACATTCTCTAGGATATATAACTTTTCTATAGTTATAAAACATAACCATTCAACCCTAGTGAACATGTACACATATTACGCATAAAGTGAAATTAAAATACCCAGAACATATTCACTTATAGGATATAAAATATGCTACACAATGTTATCATCTTCCAGTAATTACTCACTTTATCTCGGGTTACCAGCCACCGCACTATTATCACACCGCCCTGGTAATAAAAACAAAACATAACTTATGGGAAGCGGTCATAGCTCCGAACCTGAAAGTGAGAACGAATCATACCCAAGACTTCTCACCCAGAATAAAAATCATGCAATAAATAATGGACGACTATGACGTGGGGACTATACGCTCCCTGCTCCTCAAGCCAGGGGCCTCACCCACATCGCGCAATTTCCCATGATAGCATGTGCTAGGTATGCCCACACAATAAGTATATATATCATTCACACTATATATATATATATATATATATATATGCGATCACATCATATACACAAACCATCACACAAGGTATATACATTCACTCCATATATACACACATTTATATATATATATATATATACATACACACACATATACGTACTATATCCAATCCGTATGTATAAGGGAAATGAATTCAGTTATATGTATATAACTCTCATTATACTATCCGTCGCTATAACGCATACCTTCCCAATGAATTTTAATAATGCGGTCTCTCACTTGAAACTTATTCATCCATTTCACCTATGATATGAATAGTCTCCAAATTTTATCAACATTACGGATACTATCATATAATCCGAATGGATATAACAATCCTCATTCACACACCATATATATCCATATGCACACAGATATACAATAATCATCCCAGTTATAGGTACGCACATAATTAATAGTCGGTAAACCTCACGCTCAATCCTAAATTCATTTCATGGTCCCATCACGCATTGGAATACCTATCGTTAATCACATATAGATATATAGAAACTATCCCGACTACAATTACAACACAACCTATTCTAGTCGATAGTACAATCCAATCATTCTCAATTTAGATTTCGGTTGAGTTGTCCATATAAACCCTTAACAATGTTGCATCTATGATTAAATCCGTATGTTTTTCATCTCTAAAGATACACGACCTCTCTCTCATTGATCCCCGATCATATCTAAATAAAATCCTATCGCCCGGAGAATTCGACATAAAAGTCAGCACAATAATTCCAAGTCATGCCTTCATAACCACCTCTAAGAGTCCCCCAACCTTACATCACAAAGTAACTCATGTTTAATCTCCAAATAGGATTCCCTTAGCTAATGGTATTCCCACTAAGTCGATGCGACAACTTCAAT
This sequence comes from Sambucus nigra, assembly GCA_949130495.1. Classification (NCBI taxonomy): domain Eukaryota; kingdom Viridiplantae; phylum Streptophyta; class Magnoliopsida; order Dipsacales; family Adoxaceae; genus Sambucus; species Sambucus nigra. The sequence goes on along the minus strand of OX422209.1, from coordinate 359,451,551 downwards.
TTACATTTTTCCAAAACTCGATACGTCCCCGAATATCACCTCATATAGGGAACCTCCCTAAGAATCTCCAAAACGTACATCTCGTACCATATTAGGATGTTCTTATTCGATAAAACCAATCGAAATGGATTAAAACTCGCATTAGAAAATTTTCTCAAAACAGCCCTGTTTTCGAATCGATTCAGACTAGTCCGAATCGATTCGGTCCCAAAGGTGAATCGATTCGCCCCTTAAGCGAATCGATTCGGTCCAAGGGACCTATAAGTCTGCCTTAGTCCAAATCGATTCGGTTTAAGTTCGAATCGATTCGAAAAGGGGCCGAATCGATTCGGCCTGTTCAGCAAGCTACGAGTTGGCTTTTTTTCTCCAAAATCTAAATTTCCAAAACCCAAATTTATCAACTTCTAACCATTAATCTTCCACCCAATTATTTTTCTAATATCAAAAATCATATATATATCAACCCCACTCATTATACAACCTCAAATCCATTTATAAACATCAAATGCAAGATTTAACACACAAAATCTAGGTTTTGATATATATACCCAAAATCCATACTTTTATCTAGAAATCATGAAATAAAATACACATGTGAATTATTTAGCAAGATTAATCACTTGCCTCGAAGTTGTGGAGGTTGAATCTTCCTTGAAATCGCGAATTTTGGCCGAAATTCCCAAGCTCCAAGTTTTTCTCCTCTTCTCTCTCTCTCTCTCTAGGGCTTTTAGCAATCTCAATAATGAGATTGTTATCCCCCGTAGGCTTTATAATTCTTATATCCAAGATACCCAACTTTAAATGGTAATACACACTTTAAATGACTCGTTTACTCCAATTCAAGTCAAACTAACTTAAAATATTTCGGAACCGAAATAAAACCCAAGGACAGTCATTTTAACTATCTCGACCCATCCGGAATCAACCACGCACTCAGAATCGTCATCCGAGATACTTTATAACATCCTCAAATTTTGACCTCAATGGCCAAACTTAAAATTCTCCAATTCAAATAAATTTGTATTTCTCCCAAATAAATTAAATTTTCAGTCCTAAAAATCACGGGGTATTACAAAAATACGACAAGGCTAAGTTTCAGGAAAAAAAATCCTCGTAGGGAAAAAACCTTTTATTTCACTGATAACTTGCAAATCGTAACTTACAAACTTACAAGTGAAATACAGTAATGAATTTTTGCAGAAACCCACAAAGTCCGCAGACTTCAACTCAACAATGATTCCCTCGAGAACCACAATGGATCGCAGCCCTCTATCAGCCTCAACCTTCGTCTTCAGTAGTGAATCCCCTCAAGTATCACAAGTCAGCAATAGATATCCTCTCCACAAAAGTGTATGCAAAGATATAAAATTTCTAGGGTTCTAAACTAATTCATAAGAACAATATTACAGGATGTTTTGTTATGAATTAAAATAAGTGTTTTTCAACACAAAAAGGTGAAGAACTTTTGCAAAATATATGCAAAAAATGTTATGTCAAAAATTTTAAACAACTGAATCAAGAAACAGGTATTTATAAAAAATTTAAGTCGGTGGGTCGTTCAATATGACTCAATCAAAGAAAAATATAATAAAAAGAGTACACACGTCATAACACTAGTAAGGATATATCATGAAGCAAAACTAGAGTATGACAAACAAAATCATGCAACCAATCATCCAAAAGAAATATCATGTGACGCATCATGGGAAAGCTTGTGAGACTCAACCAACCTAGCATTTAACATCTGCAAAACAGATTTCCTAACCCAAACAAGTGTGTACCTAACTTGAGGGGTTATGGGAACCGATAGGACACTATCTTTAAACTTCCTGGTACCTCTTCCAAGATCAAAACAAAAATGTCTGAGGTGACCTTTCCTACCACAATGTGAACATGTGTAAACGGGAAGAATGTTACCTATGGGTTGACCTTTTCCAACGTCCTTATTTTTGGTTACCATTTAAAAAAAACTATGGTTTTGGCTTTAACATTCAAAACATTAAAAACATGTGATCTATTACATCAAACTACCCGAGTATTTTAAATCATGTTTTAACTTCAAAATTTTAAACTCCAGCAAAGAATTCGACTCTTCCAATTTTAGGGACTCCTTTATATTTTCAATCATTCCTAGAAGGTTATCTCTCTCTCCCTCAATAAAAGCAAACTTATTCCTAAGAGTCTTCTCGCGTGCCGTAAAATCATTAATCAAAATATTTTTATCCTCTTTGTCACAAACACAAACCCTTAAAATTTTCAAGTCCTCTAATTCTTTTTCTAAAACAAGGACTCAATCATCACTCTCCTTTTTGGCCACTTTTAAAGATTTAAAGTCAACATAAAAAGAACCAAACTTCTCACGAATGATATCTCTTTGATTTCAAACCTTTGGCAAAAGTTCCTAAACATTTTTAAAACGATTTTCAAGAAATTCAATTCTTTCAGTAAACTTAAAATTCAAATGAGAATCCATCGAGAGGCAAAAAAACACAAGAGAGGTGAATAAACCACCCAAACAGTAGGTAAACAAGATCAAACACAATAACTTAGTGCAACCTACTTTGATACCAATTTATGAAGGAGAAATAATCTCAAGGGTGGAAACTAATAAAAAAATGCAATACCAATTTTAAATACGAATGCGAATTTTAAATTGATTTTATCTATTTATCCTAATCATGCATATATAGTGATACAACATATAAATCAAACAAGCAAATACGACAAGGCCAAGTTTCAGGAAAAAATTCTCGCATGGAAAAAACCTTTTATTTCACTAATAACTTGCAAATCGCAAATTACAAACTTACAAGTGAAATACAACAATGAATTTCCGCAGAAACCCATAAAGACCGCGGCTTTCAACTCAGCAATGATTCCCTCGAGAACCATAATGGACTGCAGCCCTCCATCAACCTCAGCCTTCGTCTTCAATAGTGAATCCCCGCAGGTATCACAAGTTAGAAATAGATATCCTCTCCACAAAAAGTGTATGCAAAGATACAAACTTTCTAGGGGTCTAAACTAATTCACAAGAACAATATTGCAGGATGTTTTGTTCTGAATTAAAATAAGTGTTTTTCAGAATTAAAAGGTGAAGGCCTTTTGTAAAAGATATGCAGAAAATGTTCTGTCAAAAGTCTTAAACAACTGAATAACGAAATAGGTATTTATAAAAACTTTAAATCGATGGTTCATTCGAACGATTTCTGGATATCGTTTGAACGACAGGAGGATGTCATTGGAATCGACATGAAATGTCATTTGAATGACAGCATGTTGTCATTTGGAATGACAAAAAGGAAAACTTTGAGATTAAAAAAATCCTCCTACAGTTATCTCAAAAAACATATTTTTGAAAACAAAAGATTTGTTCTCCTTTTGATAAAAATTAAACATCCCAAATATAATTCCATGAATTAATTCAAACTCTAAATAGTTTTATACTTTATGGAATGTCGGGAAGTCTTCAAACTTGGAGATGCATAAATTCGGTTCTTCTTGATGGTGCATGATGATTTGTAACGGGATATGCCAAACTAGTCTTAAATTATGCTTTGAAAAATGTTGCAAAACATGTTTTTACAAAATCCTAAAATACCAAATTCGTATTTTGAGGGAAAATATTCAATTCCTATATTTGTTAAAGCTCAAACCTTTATATCAATCATGAGAGAATAACAGATTACACCTAATTACAACAATGTATTAGGATGTCACAATTCCCTAAGGGATTCTAATTGAATTTAACATTACAATTAGGTTTAGATGAAATTTATCATATACACATAGATAAAAGGAGAAGAGTAGAAAGTAACTTGCCTTAATTGGGAAATAAACTTGATTTGATTTGAATGGCAAGCCCCTTGAAAAATTGATTTGAACGTACTTGAAAGTTTGTCTTAAAATTCAATAGAAAGACTCCTTCAAAAATTGATTTGAAAACCTTGATGTTTGATTTGATTCCTTTAAGAAAATACCATTGAAATATTTGTTGAATCTTTAAAAAAGTTTTTGATTTGATCTGCGGAACAATGGTTTTCTTGAGAGAGAAATTCAGTTGTTTAGGGTTTCCTTTTGAAAGGGGGCACTTAGAAAATGATATGGGGACATAAAATGAGGCATTAAATAGTGAAAGAGCTCAAGCTCACCAGTCGGACCAAAACACCCTGCAACCCTATCATGAGATGCCCGCGAGTGCACCTTTTGACCCTGCGATCATGGATGTTAGGCTCATAGTCGCGTGTCTCGTGCATAGGAGCCCTAATGTGGCGGTTCTTAACCTTAGGAAACCCTTAAATGACAAAAACCCTAGAAACCCTACTTGCATCCCAAGTTGAAGACATTTACTCCAATGCCATTAAGACTTTATACAATTTACTCAAGATTCAAAATCCTTCCTTGGGTTCTTAAAATTACTAAATTACCCCATACTTTTATAAAATTAAACTTTAGTCCAAAAACTTTTTATTAATTAAACAATTGAACTATAAAAATAATAGTTAACTTCATGTAACTTATTTTTTCTTAATGAATTCCAATTTTCTCCGTTTTAGTTCTAAAAATTTATCCATGTTGCTTTCTTAATAATTAAATCACTATTAATCAAGTAATTCTTTAAAATATCGAGTTATTACATTCCTCCCCTTTAATAAAAATAATTACATCCTCGAAATTCACAGAAAAATAACACATACCTACTTCAAAACAAATATGGATACTATTATCTCATCACATCCTCAAGATCCCAAGTGGACTCATCCTCGTTATGGTGACCCCGTTGAACACAAACTAACGGTATCTCCCTAGTCCTAAAATATGTTCCCTGCGGTCTAAAATATGAGTTGTCTCCTTAGTGTACGAAACATCAACATATAACCGGATATCCTTTAAGGCAATATGTCAATACGTTGCCTTACCCCATAAAAATATACGAAGCATCGATACATGAAACACATTATGTATACAAGCTAGATGGTATGGAAACGCTAAATGATAAATGAGTGATCCTACTCGATCCATTATCATAAACGGCCCAACATAACTCGGAGCCAACTTACCCTGCTTCCCAAAATGCACCAACCCCTTCATGGGTGACACCTTAAAAAGTACTGATCCCCCATTTGGAATTCAATGTCATTCCTACCCAGATCCTCATAACTCTTTTGCATATTCTAAGTTGTCTTGATTCGCTCTTGAATCATCTCAATCTTATCTGTAATCTCCTCAATGAACTCAGAACCCAACATGTTACTCTCCTTTGAGCCCAACCAACATACTGACGACCTACACAATTGCCAATAAAACACCTCATATAGTGACATACTGATCAATTTATGGTAACTATTGTTGTATGTGAACTCAAGGTAAGTGAGCCTCCTAACAACCCTAGAAGTCCAAAACATAATCCTGAGGCATATCCTCCAAAATTTGGTTCACTCATTTTGTCTGCCTATATATCTGAGGATGGTATGATGTACTCAAGTGCAAACTAATGACCTCCTAGAAATTAACCCAAAATAGAGTTATAAAAGTCAAATCTATATCTGAAATGATCGAAAAGGGTACCCCGTGAAATCAAACATTCTCATTTAAATATAAACATTCATATTGCTCTATCGTGAAGTCTGTGAAAATGGGCAAAAAATGGGAAAACTTCATCAAACAGTCCACTATAACCCAAATCGTATCGTGTTGGCCGACGATGAAATTCATTGAAAATTTATCCCACTTCCACTCCGGAATGGGTAAGGGTTGAAGTTTCATCAACGGTTGTTGGTGACCCACCTTCACCATCTCAGATGTGCTACATAGGGACACAAATATAGCAATGTCCTTCATACCAGATCACTAATAATATATCCTCATGTCTTGGTAGATCTTATCCCCACCTTGATGAACCCAAGCCTGCGATCTAACCTTCATGATTCCCTATATGCAACCCCTCATATGATGGAATAAACAACCTCCTTATATACATAATCCATCATCTGAACCAATAGTACAAAGAGGCACACCGGTGGCCAAAATCTTGATCATTATCTCCTTGCAAAGCACATCATTTTCCTATACTCAAAAAACCCGTATAAGAATATCGGGAGTCACGGTGAGAACCCTTATGAATGCATCGTCTAACTCACCAATCACCTAAACACACTTCATATGAGTCAACTCAAGATAAGACAAACAGCCCCATGGACGGCAACTTAAAGCATTTTCCACTACATTGGACTTCCCCAGGTGATACTGAATCATAAAATGATATCCCTTGATTAACTCGAACCACCGTCGTTATCGTATGTTCAAATATTTATGGGTGAACAAATACTGAAGATAATTATGGTCATTAAAGAGCCTGAATTTCTTCCTCCAAATATTTAGTGCGAACACTACTGCCACTAACTTTAAAGCATGAGTCAGATAGTTACCCTCATGGGGTATTAATTTTCGACACACATAGATAATAGGATGATCCTCCTACATCAACACCCCACCCAATTTTCTATAGGGAAGCAATGATGTATACCAAATACTCAACCCCACTCCTAGGTGGAGCAAAAACTGAAGTCAAAGTCAAATTCTCCTTGAGACTGTTAAAGGCATACTGACACTTCTCGGTCTAAACAAATTGTATCACCTTTTGAGTCAACTTAGTTAACGGTCCCTTTATCTTTGAAAATCCTCGAATAAACCTCTGATAACACTCGACTAATCCCATAAAGATATAAACCTCCGTAGGTGTCGTGGGTTTTCCCCAATCCAAACGGCTGACACTTTTTTTTAACCCACCGATAATTCATACTCTAAAACTACATGGCCCAAAACTGCACCTCCCATTTCCAATAGTTGTACTTTGGAACTTTGAATACAACTTGTGGTCTCTTAATGTCTGAATAAAACCTCTGAGGTGCTTGGCATGCTCCTCCTCGATCCATGAATAAATCAATATATCATATATGAGGATTATAATAAACTGATCTAAATACGACTAGAACAGTGGTTTGTCAAATCCATAAACATGATGGGGGCATTAGTCAGCCCAAACGGCATGACTGTGACCTCATAAGAACCATAATGATTCAAAAAAGTAGTATTTGGAACTTCCTCCCCCTATACCCTCAATTGATGACACCCTAATCATAAATTTATATTTGAGAAGAATGAAGCACGTTGTAACTGATCAAACAAGTCATCGGTACTTAGAAAAGGGTACTTATTCCAAATTATCACCTTTTCCAACTCATGATAATAAACACAATACAGTATTGAACCATCCCACTTCTTTATAAAAAGAATTGGAGCTCCCCATGGCGATTTGTTATGCCTAATGAACACATGCTGCAATAATTACTTAATATTCTCTCTCAACTCCTTCAATTCCATAGGAGGCATCCGATACAAAGTCTTGGAAATCGTCATTATTTCGGGAACCAAATCAATCTCTAGAGCTAGAGATAACCCAGGAACCTCCTCAAATACATTGGAAAAAATCTTGACAATTATTATGGAATCTAACAAAATAGTGGTTCCATCCTGAGTCCTCTCATCAATGATATACGAGTGAGTCATGGCCCCACCCTTTGGCCTATGCATAGCCATAATATATATCTCCTGGCTGGATATTATGCAAATAATATCCCAACCCATACTATTTATATGAGAGTCATACCTAACTAACCAATTCCCAGCCAAGATTTCATCATAAGAGCGGTTATCTAAAACCAATAAATCTACCTCGAAACACAACCTACCATTGTATATCTCCACACCGTCACAAATATCCAAGATATGAGTAGATACACCTAAACAGAGTAGCTATTGATGATGCCCTATCACAAGGTCTAGGAAGTAAACCATAAATCTCTATAAAATTATGTGATACGAAAAAGTGTGAGGTGAATATTTCAAATAAAACTCTAGTTAAGGTTCCATAAATATAAACGTATCGTCCACCACTTGGACCTACCCCTGGCTCTCCAGTTGGGATTGTGAAATATGATAAACTCATCCATACTGAAGTTGGATATATTATTGTGCAACTTAGGGTTTGGGTTGAGCCACTATCGGTTTTAGCCACGGTTCTAGGAGTTGTTGAGGTAGATATGACTACTACTACTATTATTATTGGGAACTAAATCCTAATTGTTCTTTCCCCTGACATTATTTATAAGGAACATATCCTTATTGTCCCTGACCCTGGCCTTATTGGCCCTGACGTTGCTATTCCTAAACCTCTGTATTAGGTAAAACTCAAAATCTATGTCCTCTACCCCCACATATAAATCACAATCCATAAAATGTGATTGTCCCTATTACCTCTGCTACTATGGGTGTTATGGCTGTTGTGGTCCTTGTCCCACATGAGGGAGTCCATAGAGATATTTTTGGCATTTTACATGCTCAGGCTTAAAATGCCTCCACTTCCATTGACCCTGCATGCCACGTATGTCTCCCCTTAAACTCATATTTGCCTTAGGCCCACTAAATTTGAATAAGCAAGGTTATATGATCTTAGTTTAATGCGTAGAATACACACACGCGATCCAATTTTAATATTAGCTATAAAGTGATATTCTCCAATTTCAATTTAAAAGCAGATTCATAAGTTCGCAAGAACAAATTTCAATTAATGCAATGGGATTGATGACTTGACTAATTAAGATAAAATTATTCCAATTTTATTCAATTTATCCTAAGCATACATCTAGGTGATTTAATAAAGTAAAATGCAATAATCCCAACCACAACACGCCGATGTACGAGGAAAACCCAAATGGGAAAAACCTCGGACGGCTGGGACTAGACAAAATCCACTACAAAAATAGGTTTTACAAGAGACTCAAAAGACTTACAGACATTGACTCACTCAAGACTTGCTTATGCCATCCTCGACCTCTGAATTTGTAGTACGCAAAGCTCCAATGCGTTTCTCAACACTCCTCGTATCGCGGTATCCACCGAAGCCCGAAAACACCGTCTCCTCAAAGCTTGAATGCAGAGATCCGCCACAAACTTGCTTGTTGAATGTCAATTTGATTAAAGAGGTTTTGTTTCAAAATATGATAAAAGTGTCGGAGATAATTTTTACCAAAAAGAGGGAAGTTATGGAAAAAACTCTCAAGAGAATAAAGAACTTCCTTGACCTTTGAAACTCATTTTTGTCCATATAAAATAACTGAAAAAGTAGTGGACAAAAACAGTTATGGGAAAAAACTGCTTAAAAAATAAGTTTAAAAAATCAGACCTGGCAGAACTCGTTCGAACGAGGTCGTTCGAACAACTTCTCGTTCGAACGATTTATCTAACGACGTTCCAGTTTTGAATTAGAAAGGTCGTTAGAAATCTCGTTCGAACGAGGTCGTTCGAACGACCTTTCTAACGAACTTCTAACGAAGTTCCAGTATAGGCTGGGGAAAGTCGTTAGATCCAGGTCGTTCGAACGACCTGGATAAACTTCGAATGAGATTTTATATTTTGTACAAATTCGTTCAAATTTATTTCAAAGATTTTTCTTTATGAAAATTACTTATTTACGAACATTTCCTATATGAAATTTTCTTGATTAGACAAAATACTCCAACACATAAAAATTTATTTTGGTCATATACCTTTTTAGGATAGCTAGCATGGCATGCATATTGATGACGCGTGAACTTTGGATGCGATGCTTGAATCTTTAGGTTGAATGAAGCTTGAGGCAGAATGACCCAAAATTGTTTTGTCCAACGGAATATAGACAATATAACAGATGACTCAATTGGAAATTTGTCCTTACAAATCTCCCCCTTTGGCTATTCCGGGACAAAACAGAATAATAAAAAATAAATAAAAGACAGAATTTGCTAAGCCAGTCGTCAAGCCGTTTCTAAGGCCCGTCCCAAAACCCAAAAAAAGACAGACACAAGGACAAGACTAACGAGCTGCAAAGGAGTAGGAGATGTATCCTACACATATGAAACAACAAATTCATAAACGCATGGGAAAATAGAGAATAAATTATATATACAACTATGTGTTAGCATATGTTGTGAATGGTAAATGAAAGTCTCAATATTCAATATTAAGAATTTAACTCCCCCTAAATTATGCATATGATCAATATTAAAAATCAATATTAAATCCAATTAAGTTATTCAACTCCCCCTAAATATGAATTCCCATTAATTAATGTTTCTCCTCCTTTTTGCCCGGAAAAGACAAAGGGATAAGGGGCCTGCATGATAAAGGATAATAGGCAACAAAGCAGGAAATAGGAAGAAATAATAATGACAAGAAAATAATGAGGATGCATTAAGGAAGGGGAAAGGGGAAATAGTTAAGGTGCATACAAGAAAGTATCCAAACCAAATGAATGCAATACAAGAAATAAATAAACCACTCATCCTCACAAAAACAAGTAAATAAGAAATGAACAAATCACATCAAGAGCCAGGAGCATCGGGTGGAGTATCATCGGGAAGAGAGCTGGTGTTGGAAGAACCTTCCCCGCGGTGCATCTCCATACGTCGAATGGCATCAAGATGCGCTAAAAGGAGAGAGTCCCGACGAGCCTGGGCTTCATCGCGACGCACTTGTGCTTCCTCCCGGGCTACATCTCGACGGGCTTGGGCCTCGCGGTCCTACTGCATAGAAAGTAAAAGCTCCTGCATAAGCGCCTGGTCCTGACGTTGATCCTCTTGAATCTATTCAACCTGAGAATGAACAAACAAAAAATTCTTCGACTCGACGGGTGTGGGAATATGGGAAGGGGGGGAGATGGATAGAGCGGGAGGGGGCGGGATGACTGGGGGAAGGGTGAGAGGAAACAGAGGAGTGAGAAGAGGTGGAGGGGGTGAGGGGAGGAGTATCCGGTGGAAAATGACCACGAGAGCGGCTGACTGAGGACATGTCAACGGTTTGATATTTAGTGACGGGGATATCGGTGGAGATGCGGGGACAACCGGCGGCAAGACAAAAACGGGTAATAATGGCCGCAAAAGGGAGAGCTTGTCGAGCGGGGTTGGAGGGAAGGATCTTAACAGTCCTAATGACACTAAAAAGGTAGGCGGGGAGGTCGATGTGAGCCCGAATGCTAATAGCAAACATAAGGTCCATGTGTTGTTTGGTGATTTGGGTGGTGTTTGCACGTGGAAGAAGACAGGCACATACGATCCAATTAAGGACCATAAAGTCAGGATGTAAATGTTTATGGAAGATAGTGACAGTGCCGGGAGGGATGAACCTAAAAATGATGTTTAGGACAAGAGTGGGATCGGGACGTGTATCGGATGTCCAAGGGAATGAGGGATTAGTGACCCTAGGGAGGGGAAGGAGTTGAGCTATCGAGTCGGGAGAGACAATAATCTCCCGACCGCGCACCCTAGAATAAAGGAGATTATTCTTTTCGTGCATCCCAAAATAAAATTCCCGAACAAGGTCGGGATAAACGGCATCCGTGAGAGAGAAGAGAGGGTCCCATCCTAAATATGAAATCCACTAATGCACAGTGATGCCGTGGAGAGAGTGGAGATTAATAATTTTCTCCCTAATGATAGAACGGGTAGCGAAACCTTGTGTGTGATAAAGAGTGTGTTTGGAAAGGGTCCTCCAACGCAGCTTAAGATCAGGTATAGCTGCAATGGCACGGGTCTCCTCATCAGAGGACGAGGAGCGTTCCTCGGGGGAATCGCTTATACGGCTTTGGCGACGATTACGGGCCATGGTAAAAATGACGAAAACTAGAACCTACCCGAATAAATTCCAACCAGTCCACCAATCACACCAATAAACCAACAATCAATCAGAATAATCCCATCCTCCGTTAGGAATAAAAGAAAATTAATAAAATTTGATTAAGATAAATTCCATGAAAGTAATTGAAATAGAATTTGGGAAAAATAAGATTATCATGGAATATATTTTAATCAGGGGCAGCACAAACTAAATCAAATGAAAAGATAGCCCCAAAAAAAATTGTAGAGCTATACACACATTCATATATATATAAATGTTGGGAAAAAGATGAAATCGATTAGATGTTTATTAGAAGACCCAACAGCATATATATATATATATATATATATATATATATATATGTGTGTGTGTGTGTGTGTGTGTGTGTGTGTGTGTGTCGATATATAAATATATATACATATATAGGTATATATAAATATATATATAAATATCGATATATAAATATATATACATACATAGGTATAGATAAGTATATATATATATATATATATATATATATATATATATATATCGAGAGAGAGCAATGGAAAAATAATACCTTGAAGAGAAGATGGAAACAGCAACCACAGATCAAATGGGTGAATGAAAGAAGGTTTTATGGAGGTGGTAGTCGTGGCAATAGGAAGAGGGTGGAGGATAGGGAAAATAACAGATAGAGGAAAGAGGGGAAAATGAAAAATCGTTGGAGAGAGAAAATCTGGAAAGAGGAGTTTTGGGAAAACGTGGTGAGTGGATAGAGAGGGGAGGCAGTTTTGGGAAATGAACTGCACGATTTAAACGCAGGTCGTTTGAACGAGTGATGTCGTTCGAACGAGGCATTTCGAACGAAGTCACAGTGGCGATTCGTTAGATAACTCGTTAGAAGTTCGTTCGAACGAACTGTGTCGTTCGAACGACATTTCAAACGAAGTGACAGAATGAGTCTTATAAATGTCGTTAGAAATCTCGTTCGAACGAGAATTTCTGACGAAAATCAATAATTTTTAAATAAAAATAACATAAAATAGGGTTAAAAATAGCACAATAACAGGAATTGGGAAGGCCCAAACAATGCCAAAATGTGATTGTGATATTCCGAACTTGAGTTAACATATCCAAATGGTGGGAGCGAGAATGTAGGGGTGTGAACAATACGAGTGAGAGTTTTTAGCCACAACAATGTACAAGTGTGTAATGCCAAACAATATATACGCGCAAAATTCACTCACATTAACCTTGTGTCAAGAAAGAAATATTATTGAAAACTTAAACACGAATGTAACAGACATACAAAATAGATGATTCTCTCGCCAATAATGTCACACTGAGAAAGCAATGAATCGATTACATGTGCATGCCCATTGATCTTCAACTTATGTCTCCCATGAGTAACAATAGATTGAGACTATTCATTTTTTAAAGAATCAATCAAGCTAATAATTTTGGACTTGGCATTATATATAATTTTCAATGCTTCTATTATGGCACACAACTGAGAATGCAAATGGTGGCATTTCACGCAAAAACTTTGTGTTTTTTGCAGCCCTATTCCATTGCTTGAAACGGTAATCAACCGGAAGAATATAATTACTTTTGTTTCAATCCGGGCAATGGATGATCATGCACAAGTTCGATTGCTTATAACAGATGTGACAGGATTGACAAGACAACACCAAATCTCACTTTTCAAGTACAATGTGAACAAGATATTCGCAATATTTCGTGAACAGTATGTGCAAAAGGCAAAGGTGTGAAAAAATCCAAACAATATATATCATAAAAAAGCATTTTTATGCACAGGATAAACAAGGTCTGGATTAACTACTCATCGAAAGCCACGTGGATATGGAAAAATATAATGATCCGAATACATCGACCACAAAGCCATATGGACAAAAAATTTGAAAGGTATTCTAGCAATTCCTGTTTTCCTTGAAAATAAGAAAAAAAATATTTTTGAGATTTTGAATAAAATATATACAAAAGAAATTTAGTTCATAGGTATAAAAATATACAAAAGAAGCAACCTAAACTAGATAAACGACTTCGATCTCAATCAATGGAGCAAACCCCAATTGATTTCCTAAGGTTTTCAAAACTAAGGGCATCTAGAGGTTTAGTAAAGATATTGACCAATTGTTGATCGGTAGGAACGAAGCTTAGAGAAACAATGTTCTCTTCAACCAAGTCACGAATGAAATGTTCACGGATCTTAATATGCTTGGTTCTAGAATGTTGAACGGGATTACGGGAAATATGAATTGCACTAGTATTTCCACAATATATAGTCATAGTGCCTTGGGAAATACCGTAATATTCCAACATTTGTTTCATCCAAATGAGTTGAGTGCAATAACTCCCGGCGGTAATGTATTCAGCCTCCGCCGTGGACAAAGAAATAGGATTTTGTTTCTTGCTCATCCATGAGACAAGTGCACTTCCAAAATATAAACAATCGCCAGATGTACTTTTACATCCATCAACATCTCCTGCCCAATCGGCGTCTGAATATGTTGATAGACAATCATTGGTGTCAAAACCAAATGCCAAAAGACAGGGTCCCACTAACATATTTGATGATACGTTTGATAGCAAGTAAATGAGACTCTTTTGGAGAGGCTTGATAACGAGCACAAACTCCTACACTAAAGGAAATATTTGGACAGTTAGCAGGTAGGTAAAGTAAACTACCTATCATACTTCTAAAAAGAGTATGCTCTACATCCTTTCCGTCAGTATCCTTACTAAGTTTAATAGATGAACTCATAGGAGTACGAGCATGTTTAGCGGATTCGAGTTTAAATTTCCTAACGAGGTCTTTAGCATACTTAGTTTGGGACAAAAATATCCCACTTTTGAGTTGACGAACTTGAAGACCTAGAAAGAAAGTAAGTTCACATACCATACTCATCTCAAATTCATTGTGCATTTCTTTTGAAAAAATTTGAGTATGTTTATCACACGTAGACCCAAACACTATGTCGTCGACATAAACTTGAGCAACTAGGATACCTTTTTCATCACGGTGAACGAAAAGTGTCATATCTACTCCCCCTCTCAAAAAGCCACGAGAGAGGAGATAAGAGGTGAGTCTTTCATACCAAGCACGGGGTGCTTGTTTCAAGCCATATAGAGATTTCTTTAGGAAGAAGACATGAGTAGGATGTTTTGGGTCCTCAAATTCTTTTGGTTGTTCAACATAGACTTCCTCTTGAATAATACCATTTAAAAAGACACCTTTTACATCCATTTGATATAATTTAAATTGAAGATGACATGCTTTGGCAAGTAGAAGGCGAACCGATTCTAACCTAGCAACAGGAGCAAAAGTTTCGTCAAAATCAACACCTTCTATTTGGGTGTATCCTTGAGCAACTAATCTAGCTTTATTTCGAACAATGACACCATTTTCATCCATTTTATTTTTGAAAATCCATTTAGTGCCAATGACATTGATATTAGAAGGTCTAGGGACTAATTCCCAAGCATCATTTTTCTTAAATTGAAGCAGTTCTTCTTGCATAGCATTAATCCAATGTTCATCTTTTAATGCTTCTTTAAAGTTTTTAGGTTCAATTTTAGAAGTATAGCATAGATAGGTAACTTCATTTTCTAATTTCCCCCTAGTCTTGACACCTACCTCGGGATCTCCTATAATTTTTGAAGTGTCATGACTTTTACGCACCCAAGTAGTAGCTTCCTTTTTCTCGATAGTAGGAACAACCAAATCATTTTGAGATTCAATACTTTCAACATTTGACACAACATCACACTCACATGACAAATCTTCCTCATTATCAATGGATGTGGCCGGAGCATCATCTTTTATGACAACATTAATGGATTCCATTACTTTAGAGTTACTTAAGTTGAAAACTCTAAAGGCTCTACTATTTTGAGAATATCCTAGGAAAATACCTTCATCACTCCTTGAGTCAAATTTATCTAGAAGTTCTCTATCTCAAAGAATATAGCATGGACTTCCAAACACTCTAAAATAGGACAAATTAGGTTTCTTACCCATCCACAATTCATAAGGAGTTTTGTTAGTGTTAAGACGCAAATAAACTCTATTTACTATGTGACATGCAGTGTTAACCGCTTCGGCCCAAAACCTAAGGGACACATTTCTGCCTAGGAGCATAAATCTTGCCATTTCTTGGATTGTTCGATTTTTTCATTCAACTATACCATTTTGTTGAGGTGTTCGAACGGCCGAGAATTCATGTTTTATTCCTATTTCATCACAGAAGGCATTCACACCGGATTCCTTGAATTCGGTTCCATTATCACCCCTAAAGAGGTTTATGGTAACACCGTGTAGATTTTGAAGAGCTCAACATTTAACAGTAAGAAAACCAACTGTTTCAGATTTTTCTCTTAGAAAGCCTACAATAGAGTATCTAGAGAAATCATCCACCATAACTAAGATGTATCTTTTTCCTCCTATGCTCTCGGTACGAGTGGGACCCATAAGGTCCATGTGTATCAATTCTAATACACGAGATGTAGTTATAGAGTTTAATTTCTTATAAGGACTTTTAATTTGTTTTTCAAATTGACACGGTCCGCATATGGTGGACGTTGGCTTTCCTAGTGGGGGTAAGCCTCGAACTAGCTCTTTTCTCACTAGTCCGTCAAGATCTCTAAAGTTTACATGACCTAATCTTTGATGCCAAAGATCGGTAGATGAGGCTTTTGCATTATTGCAAGTTAAAGATGATTTAGGAATGATACCATAGCAATTGTCACTAGTTCTAACACCTTGTAAAATAGATTCACCTGACTGATCATAAACGGTGCATTCCGATTGACTAAATTTCACATCAAGATTTTTATCACATAGTTGGCTAATACTTATCAAATTAGCCTTGAGACAATCAACATAGAGAACATTTTGAAGTTTCGGAAATTCAGAGATTTTAATAGATCCTCTGCCCATGATTTGAGACTTTCTACCATCCCCAAAAGTGACTTTACCATCTTTATAGTTTTCGAGAGTGGTAAATAGAGATTTATCACCAGTCATATGTCTTAAACAACCACTATCAAAGTACCATTGATAGGTATTTTGAGACTTTAGTGCAACATGAGCAACAAAAGCTTTCTTGGTTTGATTTTTCTTAACCCAAGCTTGAGTTGTTTTCTTTCCTTGATTGGCTCTAGTCTTATAATTAGAATTATTTCCTTGGACTTTAGAAAACCTAAGAAACTCTTCCATTAGACTTTTAGAAGTATTGACTAGATACTCGACTTGACTCTTAAGATTAGCTAAGGAGCTATAGGGTTGTTTTGAATTTGTGAATTGAGGGTTCTTTCCAAGTTTGTAGCAAAAATCTTTAAGATGACCCCGTTTGTGACAATATGAGCATACATAGGGTTGCTTTGGGCCAGCTTTTAAAGGTTGCTTAGAAGGATTTATTTTAGTAACTTTAGATTTTGTAACAAACTTAGTAACAGGTTCGGTTTTGACTTTTGAAGAATTTCCTTCTTCATATCCTATACCCTTTCTCTCTTGATAACCTTTCTCCTTATATCCTAAAACAGGACCTAGAAACAATTTTTCCATTTTTCCTGAATTATCCTCGAGTGTGACTTTAACTTCACGAGAGGACTCGAGATCTTTTTCGAGTTGGGAAATTTTAGCTTCTAGAGATGTTCTAATTTCTAAAGACTCATTAAGATCTTTGTTAACACCTTCCAAGGAGATAATTAAGTCACATTTTTCTTTACCAATCACGATAAGCTTTTCAGAAAGAGATATCTTAATTGCCTCGAGTTGACTAACTAAAGCCTGCCTCTCCTTCAGGCCTTTCAACTCTTTTTCTAAAGTTAAGACTTTAAAGGTTAATCTTTTGTTAACTTTTTGAATGCGAAGAGATTCATTGTAGAGTTTGGAATAAGCATATTGTAGTTCACTCTCATCTATATCACTATCACTCTCTTTTTCATCACTACTAGTGGAATAAGTAGAAACAACCTCAAGATTTTGTTCAGAATTGTCAACATTAAGGTATGACCCACTCGAATTACTAGCATGGCTCGCCATAAAGGCAGTGAAGTTATTTCTAGACTGGTTAGAGTCATCAGAGTCTTCAGACTCATTATCCCTGTCACTTAGAGTAGAATTGTAAATAGCTTTTTCTTTGCCTTGTCTTTTAAGTTTTGTAGGGCACTCGAAAGCTCTATGACCACGTCCCTCAAATTCAAAGCATCTCTCCGAATCATCCTTTTTAAAGTTGTCTTTGTTGTACTTCTTTGAATCCTGATTATTGAATTTTTTATTTCCTCCTTTGTTTTTATTCTCAAATTTAGAGTTTTGTTTTTTAAACTTGAGAAATTTTTTAAATTTTTTAGCAAATAAGGCTATATCATCAGGATCAAAGTCAGACTCATCAGAATCAGACATATCGACTTTCTTAACTTTTAAAGCAACTCCTTTATCCTTGCCTTTGTTATCTTTAGGAAACATATCTAGTTTATAAGTTTGCAGATCACCAATAAGTTCTTCAAGTTTTAAAGTATTTAGGTTTCCTAAAGAATTAAGAACAGTGACTTTAGGAATGAATCGCTTAGGAAGACATCTAAGTATTTTCTTAACAATACGATTTTCAGGTATTTTTTCACCAAAGTTAAAGCAGGAGTTAACTATATCTGATAAACGAGCATAAAACTCATCAAATGTTTCAGTTTCTTTCATGGTGATCGTTTCAAATTGTGTAGTTAAATTTTGAAGTTTTGACGCTTTAACGACACTGGTTCCCTCATGAGTAACTTGGAGAATGTTCTGAGATTCCTTTGACGTTTTGCACGTCATTATACGACGAAATTCATCGGGAGACAATGCCCCAAATAAGGCATTTAATCCTTTAGAGTTAAAGTTACACCATTTTAGTTCTTCCTCACACCACTGTTCAACGGGAGTCAAAATAGTTT
The DNA here is from genome assembly GCA_949130495.1 of Sambucus nigra. Taxonomy (NCBI): domain Eukaryota; kingdom Viridiplantae; phylum Streptophyta; class Magnoliopsida; order Dipsacales; family Adoxaceae; genus Sambucus; species Sambucus nigra. Next base: position 359,432,903 of record OX422209.1, on the reverse strand, counting down.
CATCATTAACAACCATAGTAGGAGGAGACCATCCTCTTTCAACAGTAACCCAAACACGTTCATTAATTGATTTAAGAGCGGATTTCATACGTGCTTTCCAATAGGTATAATTAGTTACATCAAACAAAGGAAGTATATTCGACGAAAAACTATCCATATAACCTCCAGGATTCATCTAAATAACTTTTAGAGACTAGCTCTGATACCAATTTGAAGATGCAAGGTTATATAATCTTAGTTTAATTCATAGAATACACACACGCGGTCCAATTTTAATATTAGCTATAAAGTGATATTCTCCAATTTCAATTTAAAAACAGATTCACAAGTTCGCAAGAACAAATTTCAATTAATGCAATGGGATTAATGACTTGACTAATTAAGATAAAATTATTCCAATTTTATTCAATTTATCCTAAGCATACATCTAGGTGATTTAATAAAGTAAAATGCAAAAATCCCAACCACAACACGCCGATGTACGAGGAAAACCCAAATGGGAAAAACCTCGGACGGCTGGGCCTAGACAAAATCCACTACAAAAATAGGTTTTACAAGAGACTCAAAAGACTTACAGATATTGACTCACTCAAGACTTGCTTATGCCGTCCTCGACCTCTGAATTTGTAGTACGCGAAGCTCCAACACGTTGCTCAACACTCCTCGTGTCGCGGTATCCACCGAAGCCCAAAAATACCGTCTCCTCAAAGCTTGAATGCAGAGATCCACCATAAACTTACTTGTTGAATGTCAATTTGATTGAAGAGGTTTTGTTTCAAAAGATGATAAAATTGTTGGAGATAATTTTTACCAAAAAGAGGGAAGTTATGGAAAAAGTTCTCAAGAGAATAAAGAACTTCCTTGACCTTTGAAACTCTTTTTCGTCCATATAAAATAACTGAAAAAGTAGTGGACAAAAATAGTTATGGAAAAAAACTGCTTAAAAAATAAGTTTAAAAAATCATACCTGGAAGAACTCGTTCAAACGAGGTCGTTCGAACGACTTCTCGTTCGAACGATTTATCTAATGACGTTCCAGTTTTGAATTAGAAAGGTCGTTAGAAACCTCTTTCGAACGAGGTCATTCGAACGACCTTTCTAACGAACTTCTAACGAACTTCCAGTATAGGCTGGGGAAAGTCGTTAGATCCAGGTTGTTCGAACCACCTGGATAAACTTCGAACGAGATTTTATATTTTGCACAAATTTGTTCAAATTTATTTCAAAGATTTTTCTTTATGAAAATTACTTATTTACGAACATTTTCCTATATGAAATTTTCTTGATTAGACAAAATACTCCAACACATAAAAATTTATTTTAGTCATATACCTTTTTAGGATAGCTAGCAAGGCATGTATATTGATGACGCGTCAACTTTGGATGCGATGCTTGAATCTTTAGGTTGAATGATGCTTGATGCAGAATGACCCAAAATTGTTTTGTCCAACGAAATATAGTTAATATAACAAATGACTCGATTGGAAATTTGTCCTTACAAAATTGTTCGACCTTCTCCAACTTCCTCTTATGCTCCATTCACTCCTATTAAGGCATAAGCGCGACATCTACTACCTGAGTGTAGGTAGTAAAGTTTGGGTTCATCACAAGAACTTGTTTAATGGGACACATAAGACCCTTTATAAACCTCTTTATCTTCTTCTTTTCAATATCAACATCATCATGTGAAAAAAGGTAAAAACTAGTAAACTACTGCTCGTACTCAGCTACGGTGCGGGATCATTGCTCAAGTAGAAGAAACTCAGTCTTCTTTTAGTCTCGAACTGTAAGCGGGAAATACTTGTCGTCAAAATGGACCACAAAATCTTCATAAGTCATGTTATTTTTTATCCTCTATAAGTCACACTCTCCCACCACTCGAGAGCATCATTAACCAATCAAAAAGTGGATAAAACCTACTTATGCATCTTCATTAAGCTCAATAACCTCATATGCCTCTCAATATCCTGGCTCCAGTATTATGCCATAATGGGATCGATAAAACCAACAAATGTCGGTGGGTTATTTGTCTTAAATGCTCCCCAAGATTTCTCCCATCATAATGTGATCGGTACTACCAGGTGAGGTGTTACGAATGGTATCTCTTGTCTGCCTACTGCTAAGACTGCCTAGACTATGTGGCCGATCAACTTTAATTATTATTATGCCCAAAAATGATATTGCATCGAGAAATTAGGGGTAGGAATACCAGGCATAGCGGGAGTCTCTGGTGTGGTGGCTACGGGCTTATCCTATCTTACGGTCTCTCTATTCTGACAAACTCTCTTCATGGGCGGGATTTAAAATTCAAGATATAAATCCTATCAGAATTTCCAACATGGATAATATTACAAAATAGACACATGTCAAAAAATTCTACTAGAAGTCTAATAGAACCTACAACCCTTAAGGCCTAAGACCATGCTCTAACCAATTGTGACACCATATATACTTAATATTCAAGTTGATCAAATCTAATTATTAAAATATTATAGGTTGATAAAATAATTAAATACCATTTTCAACATGATGAGATCAAACGAAACATATGACAAATAAATAAAATAAATATGAAAGTCCACTAATACAAAATCATAATGAAAAGTCTACAATTATAAGAGGGGGATGATAATGTCCCAACATAAGTTCTCAGTACAAATCCCAAATTAAACTCAAGTGATACATGCCAAAACAAAAATCCCATCATACATTATAATTGAAATATCTCAACATAATTAGAGTGAAAATAAAATGATACACAAAACAACATAGAAACCCACATCATCTCTGAGAGAAAATCCTAAAAGAGAAAGAAACGGAGAATGATTTCTAGCTAGAGTTGAAAATACTAGGCGAGAGGTCCAGCCCTAGCACCTGAAAGTCATCACAAATAAAGATGGGTCAAACCCTAACAATTTGCTTAGCTAAGCAACTCAAAGAAATTATATTTTATAAATTATAAATTCACAGTTTATATAATCAATAAGAGAGGCCTACCACATAAAATCGCAACCTCACAATGCATTTAAATTATTTCATTTCACTAACTAATTGTTCTCATTAATTAATTAACACGTAACTGACATGAGCCCCTTGTCCATGACCATCCCCAAAGTATGAGATACGCCATATCAAGTTGTCACACAAGTTGTAGTCACCTACTTCACGGTGTCGAAATATCCATAGTCACCCAGCTATGCAGGGACAGAACTCCGCAAATCCGTGTGACTTAATAACAACCCACCATAAATCATTTTCAACAAGTATCTCAACATAAGGGTGTTGCTCCTCGGAACTCACCCGTTAATTCGCATTTCTCATGTTCATTTATAAATGACATTGTCAAGTTCAGAAGCTCCGTGATTTATCATTATTACCTAATCACCCGTCCCTAGAGTTGTTACCAATTAGATCCTTTAATTATGTTTTAAGCCATTATATAAGGAGCTAAAGGGATAAAAAGCCTATAGCTAACTTCTCGCAATACATATCATTAAACGAAAGGTATATTGGTTTTGCTAAAGTTTTTAAGTCATTATTCCTACATGTCTCTAAACTTCGTGCGTGGGGCATCTCACCTCATAATAATGAACTCCCCCACCCCTAAATTCACTTATATTTGGATAGTGTAGTTGTTAATATGTATTAATTAAGGGTTTATTATGAGAGGTTAAAGTGAGGGTATAAGAGTGTACATATCTAAAGTTCACAATTAAACCAACTCATCCAAAATAACCATATAAGTCGAACAACTAATATAAATTTATCATGTTCTCATTTTATCTCGTCTATATATAAATCTGTTATCAACAACAATACTATTTCAAGTAAAGGATCATAATCTGTTCTTTCATAAAAGGGGGAATGTAACTAAAATTAGAAGGAAACAATTCATCATATAGGTTTTGTCTATAATTCAAGTGTTTCAAAGTAATCTAAGATAAGTTCCATAAATTCCTATACCATGAATACATACTGAATTTCATTATTTTGGGCAATTACTACCAATAGTACTACCATTAAAGAATAAGGTACAACCCTGCTAAGAATGTGCAAATTTTAAAATTTATCTATTCTAAATTATGTCAATACCATCGATATTATTGTCCTAAATAATCAATTCCAAATAAAATGCCAAATTCATAATCTGAGGGCCAATATCCAATTCCTATATTTGTTAGGGCTCAAAACTGTAAATCAATCATGAGAGAATAACATATTTCACCTAATTACAACAATGTGTTAGGAAGTCACAATTCCCTAAGGGTTTCTAATTAAATTTAACACTACAAATAGGTTTAAGTGAAATTTAGAATATACACATATAAAAGCAGAGAAGCGGAGAAAAAACTTGCCTTGATTTGATTTGAATGGGAGAGCTCTTGAAAAATTGACTTGAACCAAATGGAAAGTTTGTCTTGAAATTTAGTTGAAAGCCTCCTTGAATACTTGATTTGAAATCTTTGATGATTGATTTGATTACTTTATGGAAATCCCATTGAAAGCTTGGTTGAATCTTTAAAATATTTCTTGATTTTATTTGGGGAATGAAGGTTTTCTTGGGAGAGAAATTTGGTTGTTTAGATTTTCATTTGAAATAGGGCACTTTAAAAATAAGAAGGGTACATAAAATGAGACATTAAATCGTAAAAGGGTTGTCCACAAGTTGGACCAGAATACCCCATGGCCTATTCATGAGATGTCCACGAGTGCACCTTTTAATTCTATGGTCATGGATGTTAGGCTCGTGATCGCGAGTCTTATACATAGGATCCCCAATGTAGCAGTTGCGTAATCCTAGGAAACCCGTAAATGGTAAAAACCCTAGGAACTATACTTGATTCCCAAGTTAAACATATTTATACCAATGCCCTTAAGAATTTATATAATTTACTCAAGATTCTATTCCTCTTTTTGCTTCTTAAAAATACTGAATTAACCCTCTAGTTTTATAAAATCAAACTTTAGCCCAAAACTTATTATTAATTAACCAATTATACTATAAAATTAGAATTTAACTTCATTTAACCTATTTTCTCTTACTGAAATCTAAATTTCTCCTCTTTAGTTCTAAAAATTTATCGAGGTTTTTTCTAGTTAATTAAATCATTATAAATTAAGTAATTCTTTAAAATATTGAGGTATTACATAAAGTCACTTTATGGGTTGCCTACATATCTTTTTGGGGAATAAAATTAATAATTTTAGTAAAATATCGAGATATTACACAAAGTCACTTTATGGGTTGCCTACATACCTCTGTGGGGAATAAAAATATTTTTTTAGTAAAATAGTGTTTTGAGAGGATTAGGTCCTATGTAGTTTTTGGAAAGAGGAAGAGAAGAGATATATTTAGAATATAAAGAGGTGAGAAGTGAGAAGTGCGTAGTGTGAGAGAATTTGATTACGGATAGATTCGTGAAGAAATTTAGGTTTACTGGTGGTACTATCATGGCTAATATGGTTGCACCATCCAATATGATATGTTTATGAGGTATGGTCAACTCTATTTGGGCTTTAATTTTTCACGGGGTTCCTATATGGGTTCTACAATATCCTTAAGGATGAGATCTCCTCCTCGTGTGACCTAGTCTTTGACTTTCTTTTTGAATGATCGCGCAATGCGATAGTGATTACCTTGTATGTGATATAACGCTCTTAGCATATTTTCATCCAAAGGTGCCAATTCATTGTAGGGGTTTCAATATCAATTGATCTCTCCTACTTGACCCTCGAGTATGACTTGTAGAGGAGGTACATCGATATTTACCAGAGAAATGAATTTCATGTCGTAAATTATAGAGTATGGGGTAGACCCCAATGGGTGTTCTAATATATGGGAAGTATCCTCAAAGAGCGTATGGATTCTTGTCATACAAATCTCGACAATTGCAGTTATCTTACTAATGATGGATTTGAGGCTTTTGTTTTTGTCTTCAACATCCCCATTCGTTTATGGCCTACATGACGAGGATTTGTGTCTTTGAATCTCGTACTCTCCGACTACTTCTATGTGTTCTACTTCAAAGTGAAGGCCATTTTTAGATATAAGTTCATACAAAACCCCATAGAAATAGATTATTTTCTTGCGAATAAACTTAGCTACTTTCCTGTCATTAAGCATGGTGTATGACTCGAAATCTACGCATTTGGTGAAGTAATCAATAGTGACCAGGATGAATTCACACCCATTATATAATTTGGGAGTTACTTTCCTAATAATGTTGATGCCCCAAGTTAAAAAGGACCATGAATAAGTCATGTTTTATAACTCACAAAGAGGTAAATTTTGGAGATTGGCTAATTTTTAGCATTTTAGATATCTCGTAACATACGTTGTGTAATGATGAAGCATTATTATCCAATAATACCATAGTCGGATGATCTTTTTGGAAAGCATGTGGTCGTTCATGTGGTTTTTATATTCCCCGGCATGGATTTTAAGCATAATTTCTTCAATATCAGCCCCTATTATGCACTATAAGTGAGTAATGTCAAAATTCCTCTTGAACAAGGCCTTATTGCAAATGATGTATTTGGATGCGAGTTTCTAGAGGGTTATGTGATCTTTCTTGTCATCCCCTTGATCTTATTAGTCGTACTTGAGTAGGAACCAAATGTCATAGTAACAGAATTCAATTTGATTTAAGTATTCATCAGTTGTGAGTTCTATGTGATGGCAGTGGGCAGGATTATATAGTTTGTGAACTTGTAATAGGGAAATTTCCACTCCCCAGGCATATCGACCATTGAGGATAGTGTCGCCAATGCATCGACGAAGCTATTTATTGAATGAGAGATGATGATACCATATCTAGCTCCTAGTATTCCAAGAGTTCTTAGACCCCCAACCTCCCTCATGAAAGGATCGAAGTCCTAAGGGAAACCTCAGATCACTGCCAGACCACTACTAAATCCTTGAAACCTCTGCTATCTTCAAGAAAAGACCATAAAATTACCACAAACCTTGGCTACCTCCTACGTATCCTATAATTCTCAATCGTTCCAACATATCTCGATAACCACACACAGAGACCTCAATACTACCATATCGCCATGTCTGACTTACACAATAGACCTTAGTCTAAAGAGGAAATTATTTCTAGAGGTCATCTAACCCTTGACACAAAGGTATATCATTGCAATATACCTCCAACGCATTCTATGGCAAATCATTAATGGTTCTAGACCTCCATTTGTGCTTTTGCAACTCGTTTAGAAGGAAGGTGAGAAGCACGACATTGTTCTACCTACCACCACCACTCACCTCCACTTGCATTGATAACAGCTACCTTACACCATCTGCAATACCTTTAACCCATACTCCATCTGATGTCATCAGACCTTAGAGACATCATAGCCATGTTGTGACAGTCCACTCATTCTCTCTCCTAGGGGATGCATATATAAGGGGAGTAAGAGAACGAATGAAGATGGATTAAAATGATCATACTTTTGCAGAACAAAGATTTTTAGGCTTATACAAATGTTTCATCATTGTTCTATATGCTCTCAACCCACTCTTTTGACTATAAAACTATAGTTTTGATCATTTCTAGTTATCTTACTTATTGTATTTTTTATTGTAAGGTCAAATTTCTGAAATAGTCAACTTGTATGTATATTGTCTTAATTCCATTTGGGTTATAGGTTAGGGCTTGAGTTGTTTACTCTTAAAGTCTATGATGTATGATTGGAGACGATAGCGGCCAAGTCAAAGTGTTTACATTATCGTGTCAGGTTGCATGCCAAGTTTCATCTTCAAAGTCCATGAATCTCCAAAGGTATGAATCCGTATTAGTTGTGGTCCTTGGATATTCATTTAATTGTTATTTTAATAAAATTGTTTAAGGCCTTTTTCGTAAAAATATTTTTTATAGAAAAAATATGTTTTATCTAAGTCATTCGAATGAGTTTTTGAGTTAGTTGAAACATGAATATGGTTTTCGTTCAAACGAGATTTGAACGATATAGTTTTGTCTCACAGAAAAATTTTGTTTGAAATTCATTTGATCTTTGTTCAAATGAGTTTGTCTGTCTCGTTCGAACAAGATTTTTTTTGTTCAAATGAGATTGCATAATTCGTGCGAACAACCTTAGCATTTTTGTTCAAACAAATTGTCTTGAATTTTTTCCTGCCTCAAAATTCATATTTTTTACAAATAAGAGTGATGGAAACTTATTTTTTGAAGAGTTCTACAAAAAAATTATTTTTCAAGAAATATCCTAGAACCTTCAAATCTTAGTTTTTGAGATATAATTTTCGTCTTTATATGCTTGTTTGAGATATCTTGTTTGGCACCAAAGTTTATTTACTCTTCATATTTGTTGAGTATTGTTTACATACGATGGACTCTATGTATGGGGCGATTTCAAGCGGTGGATTATGTATTCGATCTGTTGACGATTTGTTGAGCCTGGATATATGGATACCGAGGCATGTACGGAGCACACGTTGTGGAAGTGCATAGGTGGACTCCTATGTGTTAATATAAAGAAGGTCGAAGGAATAAAGATGAGTCAAGGCTTAAAGGATTCAAGTCGGTTGTGAAGTCATCTGTTATCCTTGTGTAATTCCTATAGCATAGTGAATTTGTGTGGTTGGGTCGTTCGAAATTTTATCTGTTGTTGGTTTTCCTCGTACATCATCTTGTTGTTGTTTTTTTCTTTATTTTACTCTTGTTATACTCTTCTAGATTCATTCTTAGGCAAGATTAATTATTGTTGGTGTGGGTCTAATTCGGTTAATTGTTTAATTAATTTTGACAAAACTAAAAATTTGTGTGTTTGACTATCCATATAAACCCTATGTTTTCAAATTGGTATCATAGAGGGTATCTATAAGTTGTTTAGGCATGTATCCTAGAGGTTTATATATGGAGGGTCAGTAGTTTTCTAGGCCACCTTTATTTGATGGATCTAATTATGCATACTAGAAAGCGCATATGAAATCTACACTTAAGGTCGTCGACAAGCATGTGCAGTTAACCGTACAAAGGGGGTGTATGGAACCCACAACATTTGTAGGTGAACTTAGAATTCCTAAGCCTATTGAGAGTTGGAGCGAGGATGAATATAAACTCTGTAACTACAACTCTCATTGTTTGAATGCTTTGTTTTGTGCGGTTAGACCAGAGGAGTTTTATCGTATCATGACGTGTGAAATGATTAAATAGGCTAGGCACCTTCTTAAGATCACACATGAGGGTACTAATGATGTTAAAGCTTCCAAGATTCATAATCTCGCCACTCAGTTTGAAAGATTTAATTGCAAAGTCACTGTTTTGAATTCATTGGGAACTGTTGACTCTATAAAAGTCGAGAAGTATATAGGTGACCTTCAAACCTATGAGCTCGATATATTTCCTTCTAAATGGACAAAAAAAGATAAGGGTGTTGCTTTGAAATCCCAAAAGGAGTAAACACACATTTTTGAGGATGAGTCCAACATCGGTTTTGGTGATATGGATATATTTTCTAAGAATTTCAAAAAATCCCTCAAGTTCGACAAATAGAACTCTAAGCTTGATGGAAACCAATTTGAGAAGAAGAAGTTTAACAAGGACAAAAATTTCCCTAAGAATCGAAAAGAAAATTTTAAAAGGGATGAATCAGAGAGATGCTTTGGGAATGAGTGTTATGTCCATAGGGCATTCAAGTGTCCTATTAATCTAAGGAAGGAAGGCAAGAATTCGAAGGCATACAATACTACCCTTAACGATCGTGAATCAAAAGAAGAACCAAAGAATTATGATAACATCAACAGATAAAGGATGAGCCCTCTCTCCAAGAACCCTCCAAGAATTTAAGGAGAATTCTTTTTCTCCTCTTGCGTAACAATGGCAATACCTGCTAATGTCTCAACGATTCCTCCTAAACCACCTGATCCTGTATGGACCAAATCTTTCGCGAGTATCCTCATGAATCAACAACCAAAAGATCTAGCATTGAAGACTCCAACTATGTTTAAGGGAGAGCCTGCTGTTATTTTCTCCCAAGAAGACATTGAAGCCCTAGCTGAACCATTTAAACACTCAATTGTGGGTAAATTCTCTCATGGAAGACCACCAATTGATTATATTCGGAAAATATTTCAAACTTTTTCCCTAAAATCTTCATTCTCGATTGGGCTTCTTGATTCAAAACACATCCTGATAAGATTAAATAGTGAGGAAGATTATGTTAGACTTTGTCTTAGAGACATCTGGTACATTGGGAAGTACCCTATGCGTACTTTCAAGTGGACAACTGAATTCAAACCAGATGAAGAAAGCCCTATAGTTCCAGTGTGGATTAATCTCCCTAACCTTCCTTTACATTTCTATGTGAAATCATCCTTATACTCTATTGCCCAACTTGTGGGAAAACCTCTTAAGTTAGATGCATCCACAGCCTCTATATCCAGACCAAGTTTGGCTAGAATTTGTGTGGAAATAAACATTTTGAGAGAAAGAATTAACAGAATTTGGATAGGTAGTGGAACTTCTGGATTCTGGCAAAATATAGTATATGAAAACTTTCCTTCTTTTTGCGATTTCTGCAAGAAACGAGGGCATGCTGAAAGCAAATGTATGATCAAATTCCCTCAATTAAAGACAAAGAAAGATGTGGCAAAAAATCAAACCAAGAAAGAGGGAATTCAAGAAGTGCCCAAAGAAACTGTAACGAAGATACCTGCTGAAAATGATCATCATAAGAATACTACAGCAAATCAAATAGAGTTCTATCTATCGGGTATTGCAGATAAGGTGGTTCCTAATTTGTCTGATTCGAGAAAGGAAGTTATTCAACCTGCAAGGCTAACCAATAGGTTTGATATCTTGCAAGATGACAACATTTCGAATCCAGAAGAGGAGAACCAAAAGTATCAAAACATCTACTCAAGTGAAGGGGAAAAGATAGCTCAGGAGGGGCTGCTGATATCTCAAAATTTGAACTCTGAAGAGACTTACATTGTTAACCAAATAAACCTTTCACCTAAAGCTTCTAAATTACCTCCAGCAGTGAAACATCCAGCTTGTATGAAAGATAATGTATCAGACACTGAAGTCTCTTTAAAAAAGCCTCCTAATATTGAGGAGTTACAAAGGTTTGCTAGATGTTTTGATGAAAAATGGAAGGGTATTCAGAAAGATAAAGAAGAAAAGGAAAAAATAAAGAAAGGTCCAGATATATCCAATGCCCCTGTCAAGATATCAAAACAAGGTAATCCTACTAAACAAGCTCCTTTTGATCCTCTATTCAGAAGAATCGTCAGAGCATCAGGTAAGTCCTCTTCCTCAAACTTTAACTCTACTGTCTAAATGCTGAACTTCTTTTGTTGGAACATTAGGGGTGTTGCCAATAAAGCAACTAATAGAAGATTGAAAAATCTTATCAAAAAATACAAACTCCCTGCTATTGCCCTATTAGAACCTAAAGTAGGTATTGAAAAAATATCTAAATACAAACCTAAGTGGCAATTCCCTTATAGTGCATCTAATATATCAAATAAAATTTGGTTCTTCTGGCAAAATGACTTAAAAGTCAGCATAACCTATAACACTGATCAACTTCTCTGTCTTAAAGTAAACTTTGATTACTTGAACTCCACTATATTTTTGGTCTTAATATATGCCAAATGCACTGCGCTGGAAAGGAAAAGCTTATGGTTTGATATTGGTCAGTTAACTTCACAAAATTCTGATATGCCTTAGTTCATAATAGGAGATTTTAATGTTGTTTCAAAACAGGAAGAAAAATTAGGTGGATCTGATATAGATTTTCATTCTATGGAGGATTTTAATGATATGATTACTACTTGCTCTTTGACTGATCTTGGCTACACTGGATCTAGATTTACCTGGTCTAATAATCGTATTCATGGAACTATATTTTGTATATTAGATAGAGGTTTGGTAAATATGCATTGGCTTAATAAATTTCCATCCACTGCCGTTTCTCATTTACATAAGGCATGTCCTGACCATTCCCTCTTCTTCTGCCTATCAAAAGTAAGTTTGATGATCTGCCTAAACCTTTCAAGTTCTTATCTATGTGGTGTATTCAATCTAATGTGAAAGATATTATTCAGCAATCTTGGAACTGTGAAGTTAATGCCCCTCCTATGAAACTTTTCTCTATTAAACTTAAAGTGCTTAAAGGAAGACTTAAAATTTGGAATAAAGAAGAGTTTAAAAATGTTTTTCAATTTGTCAGTAATCTAGAAGATGAAGTTTTGATTAAGGAGCAGGCTTTTGAACACAATCCTTCTGAATCTTCTAGATCTGAGTTATTTGAAACTAGAGCTAAATTGGATATAGCTTTACAAAGGGAGGAAATCTTTTGGTTCCAAAAAAGTAACAAAAACTGGCTTAAACAAGGGAATCTGAATACTAAACTTTTCCATGCTTCTCTTAAGATCAGTCATAGAAGATTGAATATTACCAAGATCAAGGACTCCCAAAATAAATGGATTGATAAACAAGAGGACATTGATAGTTTATTTGTATCCCACTTTCAAAACATCTGGAAATCTGATCTTATCAATATTAATAATAACTTCCTAAATGTTATTGATAAAGCTATTATTGAAGAGGAAAATATAACCCTTACTGCATTCCCATCTGAAGAAGAAATTTTTAATGCCATAAAAAATATGAATAGTTCCAGTGCTCCTGGCCCTGATGGTTATGGGGGAGAATTCTATTATAAGTTTTGGGACTTCATAAAGCATGATCTTATAAAGGCCATTCACTCTTTCTTTGCTGGAGCTGATATTCCCAAAAGTTGGTCAGCTACCAATATTGCTCTTATTCCCAAAGTTGATATTCCTATAAATTGCTCACAATTTAGACCTATAAGTTTATGTAACTTCTCTAATAAAATTATATCTAAGATTCTTAATGACAGATTAGCTGATATTCTGCCTAATATTATATCCCCTAACCAATCTGGTTTTGTCAAAGGGAGAAGTATAAACGATATCATTTTGCTTGCTCATGAGTTATCTCAAACTATAGGCAAAAAAGTTCGTTGTCATAATGTTATTATTAAATTAGACATGGAAAAGGCTTATGATAAAGTGTATTGGCCTTTCCTATGTCAAGTTTTGAGGACATTTGGGTTTAATGAAATGTTTATAGACATGATTTGGAGGTTAATTTCAAATAATTGGTTCTTTGTTTCCATAAATGGGCAAAGTAAAGGATTTTTTCAATCTTTTAAAGGGCTTAGGCAAGGTGACCCCCTGTCTCCTAGCTTGTTTATTATAGCTGCTGAATGTTTAAGTAGAAATATAGATAATTTGTTCAAGAATGGTAAAGCTATTCCTTTTTCCCATCCTAGGAATTGTAATCTGATTTCTCACTTGGCTTATGCTGATGATATTATAATCTTTGCTAATGGGAATAAGAAAAGTTTACTCGCTATTACTAAATTTCTTAAAACCTATGAAAATACCTCCGGTCGGTCTATAAACATATCTAAAAGCTCTATTTATATTGATCAAAATCTCTCCCTGTCTATTAGAACTAAGATGGGAACTAATTCTGGTTTATCTATCAAAACATTGCCCATGAAGTATTTAGGTTGCAACATTAATAAAGGGAGAATTAAGCTGTCTCAATTTTCTGATCTTATGAACTCTATTAGAGAGAAGCTTAATTCTTGGTCGTCTAAGTTAATATCCCAAGATGGTAGGGCTACTCTGATTAGAAGTGTTCTTTTATCCATCCCTATTCACATCATTTCTGTTATTAGCCCCAATAAAACTATTATTAAAAGATTGCACAATATCTTTTCTAAATTTTATTGGGGTGGTGTTAATAAAGATAAACCTTACCAATGGTCTAAATGGGATGAAATTTTTTTCCGTTTGAAGAAGGAGGATTAAATTTTAGAAGAATGGAAGATATCATTAATGCTTCTAGCATGAAATTGTATTGGAAGTTTTTATTTGATAAAGGTATTTGGGCTTCTTTTATGAGAACTAAATATCAGTATAGAATGTTTTTGAAGTCTGGATCCTCTACTATTAGAAGAATTAAATCTATATCTAGCATAGCTGATGATCATATTGACTTTGACAATCAAATATGGATTCCATCATACTCTGGTGATTTCTCTTTGAAAGAAGCATTTCAAATATGTAGGAAAAATAATCCAATTTCTCTCACTTGGAAAATAAATTGGTCTATAGAATGTCCCATAAAAATTTCTAATTTCATTTGGAATTTACTGAATAATTCTGTGCCTTTTGAGACTGAAATCCAAAAAATTGGTATAAGACTTGCTCCGGTTTGCAGGGAATGTTTAGCTAATGATGATAGCGACAAACATGTTTTGCTAGATTGTAATTTAGCTAAAAACGTATGGCAATATTTTTGTCATCTTTTCAATGTTACTCCTAAAAATACTTCTTGTAGGGCTATGATTTTATCTTGGTGGATGACAAAAAATAACAAAGATTTTCTAAAGATTCTTTTTGCCATAACTCCTAAAATTATTTTTTGGGAATTACGGAAGGCTAGAAATAGATTGGTTTTTGAAAATTCTAAGTCTTCTGCTAATTTTATAATAAATCAAATTATTTTTTTAGCTTCTTCCGTTCTACAAAATCTCAAAATCTATGATACTCCTAACTCTGTAGATTTTCAAATCATAAACCTATTTCAAGTTCACACTAGTCCTAAAGTTGTTCAGATTATAAAATGCGTTTGGTCTAATCCCCCAAGTGGTGTTTTTAAATTAAATATTGATGGAGCTTCTAAAGGAAAGTCGGGAAATAGTGGTATTAGAGGGGTGATTAGAGACTCCAATGGGAACTTCATTGTTGGGTTTGAAAAATCTATAGGAGTACAATCATCGTTTTTTGCTGAAAGTTTGGCCTTGGTTGAAGGTATGAAATTGGTTTCTCAATTAAATATTCAAAAAGTGATAGTGGAATCTGATTGCAAGCTCTTAATAGATGTGATATTGAAAAAGGCTAAACCTCCTTGGCAAGATAGAAAGATTCTTCAAGACTTCCAATGCTCTGATGAAGTGATTTACAATCATATATGGAGACAATCAAACTCAGTCGCTGATCATTTAGCCTCGCAGGCTTCTCTTTTCAACACGAACTTTTTATATTGGGAGCAAAGCTCTCTCCCGAGGTTGGTTAAAGGTTTACTTAAGGTGGATAGTGTGCATACTCCGCAAATAAGGCATAGAATTTTTAAGATGTAAATGGGGATAAGATAAATCCCCATATTTCTTTCAAGTTTTCTCTATGTAATGGGGTTATTATAAAATCCCATATTTATTGCTTTCTTTCTAGAGTATTGGACCCAACCTCTAGATTTTAAGTTTGCTTGGGTTTGTAAGCTTCGGAGAGGCTTTTTCTCCTTATTATATTAATAAAACGTGTGGGGGTTCCGTCCTTCTTTGCTAAAAAAAAAATTAAACGAAGAACCTGATTCCCCCATTGAGCCTGTCATATGAGCCTTAATAAAAAGTCTTTCAATGAAGATAATTTTGTGCATGAAAATTCCAAGGCCAAGTTGAGTGATTCCCAAGTGAATGGCGAAGGAGAGGAGGAGGAGGAAGAGGAGAGTGGGCTTAAGGTTTCCTTTGGGGAGTTCTATGCGGAGTCGTTAAAGTTAAAATAGTTCATCCTAAGGGTAACAATCCTCTTGTCTACCATTGCACAAATTGCGATAAGAAATTTCACCTTAGAAATTTTCGTTATGATCTTCGAAAAGGTCCTAGGAAGAGTAAGACTAGTGTCACCATGTGGGTTAGGAAATCAGATTTGGAGGCATTTATGTTAAACTTGTTGATTCTCTCACCCTTGCACATAATTCTTCTCATGCTAAATCTAATGGTTGATTGTGTTTACATGTTTTCATACACTATATTTTTGTGCTTATTATTACTATATGTTATTTCTAGTCGTATGATGCTTGACTCTATTTTATTTTGATTTTTCACTTGTTGGGTCTTATTGAGAAAAATACACAAAGATTTTGTTCATCTTTTGAGTCATTTTGGAAAATGTTTAAAAACTCAAAAAGATTTTTTGATTTGTTTGTGTATTTTGGTTTACACATTTTATGTGGCATATCGGTGTGTTTGAATCCCATTAGTTCCATATTTCTATATGGATAAGACATTTGATTATGGTTTTTAATGCTGAGGATTGTTCTTAATCATGATTGCATGGAGTTATTCAATATTGGTTTCCTTAATGGATTCACTTTGCATATGCCTCTGCACACACTTTGCACAAGCACGTTTGGATATTGACTACTTATGTTGCATGAGCTAAGTGAGGTGTTATCCTATCAATCTTTTCATTTACATATCTATTTAACTCTCATGGATTTGTGCATATAAGAACCATTGCTCGAGAGTTTTTTTTGTTTGAAAAATATGAGGGTGCAATGGAAAGGGATACGAAGGGAGTAAATCTCCTTTGCGTACCTCCTTTGTGTGAAAGGTAACCATTGGCAAGAGCCTAAAAGAAAAGAGAGGTAAAATAAAAGAAAATTTTCCAAGGCCAAATTTCTGCGATGATGCTTCTAAATTGATATCTTCAAAAGAGAAGGAGAGAATGATATATGTTTATTTTATAGGGTGTTATAAGTTGAATATCAATGGGTTTGCATAATGAGTCATAGTTATGCTTAATGTTTGATGCTATTGATATGGGACTCATTAATATTTTTATAAGCTAGTGTCCACTGTGCATGTTTGTTCTTTATGAGTTCTTTATTTGTCATTGGAGGCTAAATAGAACTTTGATAAGTTAATGCGGTCAATTAGAACTCCTTTGACATATTTTGAGTGATTGAGTCATACTATTTTACGTCTAACTCACGCCCCTTCACTCCGTGTCACATTAAGTTTAGACACATTGAAGAACGATATTACCCCAATTTTAAAAAAAAAATCTTCTTTCAATTAAACATGATTAATTTCCTAACACGTGCGGAATAAAGATGGTTCAACTAAACAACTACATAAACTAAAAATTAATTTCTTCACAATTTAAAACTAAAGTAAAACAAATTTTAATTTTCTCAAAATTAAAATTTCACTTTAAAATAAACTTGTGAATTTTTACATAAAGCCTAAAAATCAATCTAATACAAGTCCTATAAATTCGCCTAATAATAAATATACATTCTGCAATTTAGGCCAAACCAAATTTTATCCAATAAAATTAATGACTTGAATTAAATTAATATTTACCCAAATTGAATTTGCACCAAATTAAATATACCAATTTTCTCTTTTTACCTAAGCATGCATCTATTGTGATTTGCAAAAGATAAAATAAGTAAACAACCAGTACGCCGCGATGTACGAAGAAAAACCCACAACGAAAAAAAACTTCGGACGACTCTAGCCTTATGTCCACTAAGTACGGAATTACAATTACAAGACAGATGACTTACAACATTCGACTCGACTCCTTCAAGCCCCGATGCATCTTCTTGCAACTACCTCTGCCTAACTGACAATTTCGGAATCCCCCGAGACCTTGGAATCCACTAATAAAGCCTTTGGGAACAACCGTCAACCACACATGGTGACTTTTGCCATGTGAGAACGCCGCAGAAAAAACACGTCTTCTTCTTTTAGGGAAGTAAAAGTAAACCCAAACTTCTCTTCTTTGAGGTGTAAATATAAACCCGGTGCCAAAACTCCAAGTAAGGATATATATGAAGGAACTTGGAATAAACAAACTATTGGGTGTAAACTTAAAGTGTTTAAGAATTTTTTTCATGAAAATCACACACTCAAAACATGAACTCCTTCTTTTTGGAATTAATCTCTCAAAACTCTCTCTTGGAGAGTGTATAATATGAAAAAGTTGCTTTGAAAGAGTTGGTTCCTGACCTTAATAATTCTAGAAAAATTAGTGGGAACAAAAGAGTCGGATAGTGGAGAAAACTGCCAAAAACTTTTCTGATCGAAAATCTCGTTCGAACAAGATTTTCGTTCGAACGAAGTCTCATTCGAACGACCCTTCTAACGAAGTTCTAGAGGCCAATGGGGAAAAGTCATTGGCAAACTCGTTCGAACGACATTCTCCTTCGAACGATAATATCGAACGAAGTGACAGATTCTTTATATTTCGATTTTAAGCCCATAAACTTTTAAATAAACATTACACCCACTAAAAATATTATTCCAAGTCTCCAACAAATATATAAACGCATTCATACCTTTGGAGACTATGGAATATGATGTTGATGACGTGAAATGTGGCACTTGTAAACCGGCAATGATGATCTCTTGATAATAGGCCGCAACGTCTTTAACTTTAACATGTCATAGGCTTGAAGGATACATAATAACACTATCCTATGACTCAAACATTTTTGTCCAAAATTGAGTCAACACTACATTAAGACTCAATCGGAGACTTGTGTCCTTACAAATCTCCCCCTTTAGCTATTTCGGGACAAAAACCAAAACAAAATCCTAAAGGGTCGTCAAGCTCTACTAGACTTAAAAAATATCCCACCCAAAATTAAAAAATACATAGCTTGACTCAAAACCCAAGGATCAATATCTTTGCCGATAAAAGTTGCCATTTAGAATAATTCCTGCACACTTAAGCAAACTATCAAACGCATAGGGAATAAGAATATTAAATGCATATGAAATAAATACTCCCCCTAAATTAATTCTCCCCTTTATCAAATAAATGACCTACTTAGAAAGATGTCTCCCCCTAAGTTAAATATCCTAAACTAAGATACGATAATACATAAGTTAAATCTCCTAAACTAAGATACGATAATAGTAGGATTAGATACCATTTCTCCTTTATCATTCTCCCCTTTTTTGTTCAGGAATAGACAAAGGATAAAATCTAATTTAAACATGATGAAGCTTAGAGGGATAAGAACATAAAAGCATATGGGCAACAAAATCGAAACTAATCCATACAAATAATAACGGATACCACCGAAGATGCAAAAAAAGGATATCAGTGTGATATATAAGATACTAAGCATGTGATATCAACAACAATATGCAGCAAGATAGATACCAATTATGAATTAGAAGCATAGATGGACTAGAAAGCGAGGCAAAGAAAAAATACCATATATATGTAGACATAATGAATATCACTAACGCACACGCACACATATATATAGGTATAGACACCACACATGACACAAAATACAATAAGCTTTTCACACTCATATGGCAAAAATGTGTCATATGGAAACGGAAGTGTAGGGGTGTGAATTAGTATTAATTAAATTTAGACCCAATCACTTAAAACATGTTCACGGAGTTCTCATTTGATTGCAAACTTTATCACATTTGAATATAACTTCAAGTGACAATATAGATTGAACTCAATGAACAAACATACATTATGCATACAAGCCTAGAATTTTGATGATTCTATAAACCAATAGAGTCATGACATTGAAAGTACAACTAGGATAAACGGACATTGTGCAACCCGTTGATATACCATCCAAACTCCATCAATTTAAGAACATTATTTTTTTGAATGAATAAATCAACTAAACAAAATAGGCCTTGGACAAATATTTTCTTTTAATGTCATTATTCTTTTAGGCCTTTGAACCACGTGTTTCTTTTAGGTCCAAGCAAACGGTGGCTTACTCGCAAAGGATGATATTTCCTTTAGGAGCCCTTCCCCGTGCACAGTATATATATATATAATCTTTTATCACTCAATTCTCGCGTGCAATGAATTTTAACATACTCTAGTCCTCCTAGGTCACATAGCATGTATATGACTAGATTGGTAGGAGAACACCTCACAAAGCTCAAATATACATATGAAGTTATAATTTCAAGTGAGCTCGTGCATGTGTGAATTGAGGCATATAAAAATAGAATCCATTAAAGAAACACAAAATCCAACTACTCCATATAAGCATGGTAAAGAACATTTTAAGGATTGACAATTTAAACCAAAAGTTCTAGCTACATGGAAGCGAAAAAGAAGGGATTCAAACAAAAGTATATGCCACATAAAGTGTGTCAAACTAAAATACACAAAAAAAATCTTTTTGAGTTTTTGAAATTTTTAAACAAATAACGTAAAAAAAATATTTACTCAAAAGATAAACGAAAATCATTTGTATTTTTCATTAAGCCTAAATTACTAAAAGGTGAAACACAAATGATAACCAAAAATCTTTTTGTATTTTTCATTTAATACAAACTGAAATGAAAGAAATATAATACAAAAGATAAATAACAATCATAATTCTAGCATGTGATAAATCATGAAGTATAGACAAGAACAATGATAAAGAAGCATACAATTAGCATGATAATTTAGCATGAAGTACAAAAGCTAAAGTATGCAAACAACTAACATATTCAACCTTTAGATTTAGCAAGGTGGGAATCGTGTGAAAGTAAATGAGAATCAAAAGTACTATTTTGTAAAGCTACCAAGTCGTATCTCCTAACCCAAACTAATGAAGAATGACGATCACGGGGTGTAGGAATTTTGACTACCTCGCTTGCCTTACGTAAGGATTTTCTAGGACCTCATTTAAGATCAAAAAGAAAATTCTTAAGATAACCTTTTTGACCACAATGTGAGCAACTAAAGACTCGGCAAAAAGACTTACCTAAGGAATGATCTATAACATTGTTCCTAGAGGATTCGCCTAAAACATTGGTTTTGTCTTTAAGAGTTGACTCATTACAAATATCGAAGCCTAAACCACACGTGTCATTTTTAATTTGGACCGTTCCTAATATTTTATCTAATTTCTCCGAACGACACTCCAAATCAAATTTGACTTTACTATATTCTTTTAATTTATTTTCTAATTCTAAAATGTTAGGCTCTAATAAAACACTCCGCTCTTCAAATGCAAGAAGCTCCTTTTTCAAGGATTTTATTAAACCTTTAAGGCTATCTCTCACGCCTTCTACAGATTGAAGCTTCTCACGAAGAGCTCTCTCACGTGTCCTAAGGTCTTCCACTAACGCACTCTCATCAATGACCTTGGCACGCTCTCTTAAACTAGCTTCTAACTTCAAATTTTTTCTTTTTAATTTAATAGATTTCTTTATAATTCTTGAAAAGTAATTTGAAGTTCACGCATATCAACCTCATTTTCACTTTCACTTTCTCTTTCTTCTCCACTCTCACTACCATCATCTCTTTGGGATTAACAAACAATGGCCTTGGGAAGTATCATGTGTTAAAATTTCATCAATAAAGGAGTGCTCACTTTCAATCACATGACTTTCCGTAAAAGCCACAAAGTTGGGCTTAGTGGGGGAATCGGGTCCCTCTTCCTTATCACTATCACTAAGGGTTGCATTATAAGAAATTGGTTGCTTAACCTATCTCCTTAATTTAGTGGGGCACTCAAAAGCCCTATGGCCATACCCTTCATAACCATAAAACCTATTTGAGTCGCCCCTACTTAAATTTTCATTAAAAGTTTTAGGGATCTTTTCGGCTTTGACATGATTAGAATTTTTAGATTTCTTAAAATTATTTTTAAATTTATCTTTGTTAAATTTAAAAAAAATTATTAAACTTCCTAGCAAACATAGCCATATCTTCCGAGTCACTCTCACTTTCACTCTCTACTACTTGTTTTCCTCCTTTCGGGCTTTCAAAGCAACGCCCTTATCGTTTTCTTTTCAATTTTAGAGGGAAACATGTCTAGTTCATAGGTTTGTAAATCACCTACGAACTCTTCTAATTTCGTAGAGTCTAAAGTGGGTAAAGAATTTAACATGGTCACCTTAGGAATAAATCTATCAGGTAGGGACCTTCAAATTTTCTTTACTACTCGGTTGTCGGGTATTTTATCTCCCAAATTAAAAGATGACTTAACTATATCGGAAAGTCTAGCATAAAATTCATCACATGTTTCTTTTTTATTTAATTTGATGCTTTCAAATTGAGTGGTGAGGTTTTGGAGTTTAGAAGGTTTTACAACACTAGTTCCTTCATGAGTGAGTTGTAAAATATCCCAAGCTTCTTTAGCGGTTTCACACGTCATAATGCGTCACAATTCATCCGGTGTGACCGCGCTAAACAAGGCATTTAAACCTCGGGAATTAAAATTTGCAAGTTTAAATTCATTCTCACTCCATCTATCAGTGGGTTGGGGAACACGTTCATTTTTAACTAAATATGTAGGTGGGGACCACCCGTTAACGACTGACAACCAAACCCTCTCATCTAGAGACCTAAGTGTTGAAAGCATACGTGCTTTCCAATATGCATAATCGAAAATAATAAATTTTGAAAATGGGAAAATTTTCATTTTTAACCAAAAATATTTAAAAGGACCTTGACGCAATAAATTAGCGCTCCCGCTCTGATACCAATTTGAAGAACGATATTACCCCAATTTTAAAAAAATTCTTCTTTCAATTAAACATGATTAATTTTCTAACACGTGCGGAATAACGATGTTTCAACTAAACAACTACATAAACTAAAAATTAATTTCACAAATTAAAACTAAAGTAAAACAAATTTTAATTTCCTCAAAATTAAAATTGCACTTTAAAACAAACTTGTGAATTTTTACATTAAGCCCAAAAATCAATCTAATACCAGTCCAAGAAATTTGCCCAACAATAAATATACATTTTGCAATTTAGGCCAAATCAAATTTTATCCAGTAAAATTAATGACTTGAATTAAATTAATATTTATTCAAATTGAATTTGCACGAAATTAAATATACCAATTTTCTCTTTTTACCTAAGCATGCATCTATTATTATTTGCAAAAGATAAAATAAGTAAATAACCAGTACGTCGCGATGTACAAGGAAATCCCCACAACGATAAAAAACCTCGAACGGCCCTAGCCTTAAGTCCACTAAGTACGGAATTAAAATTACAAGACAGATGACTTACAACATTAGACTCGACTAGACTCCTTCAAGCCCCGATGCATCTTCTTGCGACTACCTCTGCCTAACCGACAATCCCAAAATCCACCGAGACCTTGGAATCCACCAATGAAGCTTTTGGGAATAATCGTCAACTACACATGGTGCCTTTCACCATGTGAGAACGCCACAGTAAAAACACGGCTTCTTCTTTTAGGGATGTAGAGGTAAACCCAAACTTCTCTTCTTTGAGGTGTAAAGATAAACCTGGTGCCAAAACTCCAAGTAAGGATATATATGAAGGAACTTGGAATAAACAAACTATTGGTGTAAACTTAAAGTGTTTAAGAAAGTTTTTCTTGAAACTCACACACTCAAAACATGAACTCTTTCTTTTTGTAATTAAGATCTCAAAACTCTCTCTTGGAGATTGTAGAATATGAAAAAGTTGGTTTGAAAGAGTTGGTTCCCGACCTTAATAATTATGGAAAAATTAGTGGGAACAAAAGAGTGGGATAGTGAAGAAAACTGTCAAAAAACAGCCAAAAAAATTTCCCGCCGAAAATATCGTTCGAATGACCCTTTTAACAAAGTTCCAGAGGCCAATGGGGAAAAGTCGTTGGCAAACTCGTTCGAACGACATTCTCGTTCGAACCATAATATCGAGCGAAGTGACAAATTCTTTATATTTCAATTTTAATACCAGAAACTTATAAATAAACATTACACCCACTAAAAATATTATTCCAAGTCTCATACAAATATATAAACGCATTCATACCTTTGGAGACTATCGAATATGATGTTAATGACGTGAAACGTGGCACATGTAAACCGACAATGATGATATCTCGATAAATACGCCGCAACGTCTTCAACTTTAACATGTCATATGCTTGAAGGATACACAAGAACACTATCCTATGACTCAAACATTTTTGTCCGGAATTGAGCCAACACTACATTAAGACTCAATCGAAGACTTGTGTCCTTACACACATTCATGTCATACGAGTATGGAAAGATTATTTCTTTTGTGTCTTTTGTGGAGTTTATACATATATGTAAGAAGAAGTTTTTTATAGTTACTCATAGCTTAGGCTTATTTACAGTTTTGGGTTAACCCATTACATACTGGCATCTCAAACCGAGCATTGTATCTCCAAGTTCATTCAAAGACACGTTAGTGATCGAGCTCCATTTATGGATTCATCACCAACACTTTATGGAGGTATAAACTTGTGGTTTTCATAGATTTTTATAAAATCATATTTTCGGATGTTAGTTTTTAAAAATCGAGGCTTTTTATAAAAGGAATTTAAAAAAAATAGTCTCTTTCAAAAGATATTGAGTCTCTTTAGAAAAAGCTTCAAACGACATTCAAATAAGACGTCCCTGACTTGATAGAGAAATCTCGTTGGAAGCTCGTTAGAAAACTTTTCGAACTAGATCAGACTATCGTTAGAACGAGATCTTATTTGGTTCGAACGAAACCAAATAAGATCTCGTTCTAACGACCTCGTCGCCTCAAAATTTGTGTTTTTGTTATTAAAACCTGCTTTGTTCAGCAATTTAGATCTTTGGCAAAAAACGATTTCCAACACATGTTCCAAAGTTTTCCCTTTTTGGTTTTCTAAAACCACTTTTACTTTCACAAATCTTTCGTCCCTATATGTGATTTGAGAGATTAATGAAACCCTAGTTTCCATACACCTGCTGGCTTGAAAAAACGGAGGTTTCTTTGCTGAATAAGACAAAGGTTTATTGGTGGATACCGATGGAAGATCTCTTCCTATGGACGGCATTGGTACCCTCGTCAGTACTCCGTAAGTCGAATGTGTCTGTAAATTACTCTATAGTGTTGAATAAATATTTTCCCCTTTTTAATGTTCTTTTCGTATTTGTTTTGCATGCCCATTTTGACTATGTGTGAATGATTAAAATTAATTTGTAATGTCTCATCACATAAACACTTAATTGCTGATCAAGATAAAAATTGATTAAAAATGGAATTTGTGTGTGGGGAACCTACTATACAAATTAATCCATGGATACCCGTATTATCAAATTGGTATCGAAGTGAGTTGCACTGAAATATTGTCTGATCTTTTATAAAAAAAAATTGATATCAATTTTTTTTTAAATTGGTGATCTTTAAAAGTTTGGATTTTATGGATAATTTGTATAATAGGCTTCCTATTTTTTATGGGTCAAATTGTGCATATTGAAAAGCTAGGATAAAGTGTGCTATAAAAGCAATTAATGAAATGGTGTGGCTTGTAAGTGAAAGAGGGTGGACATAACCCACTGTGACTAACGACAATGTCGAAAGTCTTAAACCCATAACTGCTTGGACGGACGATGAATTTAAATGGAGTATCTATAACTCATGCGGCTTAAATGTCATTTCTGGAGTCGTCACCCCTGATAAGTTTTGTTTCATTATGACATGCACCGCATCTAAATAAGATTGAGATACCCTCAAGTTCACTCACGAGGGTACCAATGCTGTGAAAGCTTCTAAGGTGCAAAATCTCACCACTCAATTTGAAATAATTACCATGCTAGAGTCTAAGTCATTTGATGAGTTTTATGCACAGTTGTCTGATATCATTAACTCTAGTTACAATTTACGTGATAAAATTATTAAGACGCGTGTAGATAAGAAAAATTTGAGATCACTTTTGGTCCATTTTATTCCTAGGATTACTATGCTTAATTCTTTGGGTATATTAAATACGCTTTGTTTTGAATAACTCGTAGGAGACCTTTAGACTTATGAGATTGAAATGTTTCCCAAAACTGTTAAACCTAAGGTATAGGGAATTGGTTTAAAAGTAAAATCAAAAAAGAAAGAGGAGGTATCTTCTGACTCCAAATATGATTTTGATATGGATGACTTGGCCTTGTTTGCAAAAAAAAAATTAAAAAGGTTCTCAAACTTTGAAATGAAAATACTTCCTGTTATGGGTCAAATTATTCATGCCACGTGAACCAATGAGACCGGAACACCTGTATTTATAAGTATACATCTCAGCATTTCTTTTACACTTGATCGGCTCCAGAAGTACTTGGTCGGTATACCAGTCGACCAGCATAAGAAGATGAACCATCAAGAAGAAGGAAGGTCACTCACATGGGAATTATTAAGAGTAATTCCACACGTGCCTTAGAAGATCAATAGTCTCATTCATTGTGTATATGTGTAAATGCCAGAATATATAAAATCATTCCACCCCTTAGTTTCCTGGACCATTATAAATATCTTATTTCCCCTAGCTCAAGGGACGAGTCGATTGCGCCTAAGCAAGACTTCTCAAAATTTTATGTAACTACCCTCAACAAAAATACCATAATCATGGACGTAGGCTTTCCCTAAGATGAACCATGTTAAAAATCTCCATTGTCCTTTATTGACTTGTTTATTTTCCTTATCATTACTTAAATAATTATCTATGATTACGAAATTAGTAATTCATATCTAAAATAAATTCTATACTAATTTTCGACATCAACAGATTGGCGTTGTTTGTGGAAACGACTACTTGTCATCGTTCTCCATCAACCTTATTCACTTGTTTATCTTTGAAGCTTTCCATGGGATGATGAACATTACTGAAAGAAGCCTTGCCGATGCAGGAAACACTTTTGATCCACCTGCTCCTCCTAGCATAGCAGATCTTCATGGAATTTTAATCAATCTTGCCAAAGGGAAAGAAGAAATGCAAGAGATAGTATGGTAATTAGCTCAAACAAAGAAGGAAAATTCCACTACTGCACCATCCCGGAGGTAGATGATGCCTCCTCTTCCCATAAATGAGAGAAGTAGTTATTTTAGGTCCTTCCGTGAGCGATCTTATCTCCCAAGAGCAACATCGTCCATCTGATCTAGTGATTACTATGATGGTCGGTCTTTCACTTTCGAGCAGTCGAGTATGATGGAATGACTGAGAAAAGTCTCTAATTTTGATCGTTTGGGTCCTCGAGCAACTAAAGGTCATCATAGAGAATCAGTCTGGTTCCGCGAACATAGGGAAGGGTCAATAAGGTCTAGAGCGAGCATCAGGGGATCTGTGCATATTGAGCAGACTTCTTAGGAAGAGAGATCAACACAAATGAACAGTAAGGCCACCAAATATGCCTCAGCCAAGTTCAAACCGGAAGAGCACTCTTAGAAAAGATTAATACAAAGATTGGAAGATCATCTGGGAGAAATGACTAAGACCAATAGATAAGTCTAAATATTATGACTTTCATAAAAACCATGGACATACCATCGATAACTGCATTGCCCAAAAAAATGAAATTGAATCTCTCATTCATCGAGGAAAATTGAACAAGTTTATTGACCTAACTGAAGGTCGGGAAACTAGAAGAAGGATAGAGTCCCCTCGTAAAAATAAATATAAGAGCAAAAGAGGTTGAGATGATAATTCCGAGAATGACCCTAACTTTCCAAAAAAAACTAGGGAGCCTAAACTTAAGGTAGGCATGATATATTTTGGTTGTCATTTCATTGTAGAAGAGGATGTTGGAGGTGGAGATGAAGTAACCAAGAGAAAGGCCTATTTAAATTAAGCCAAAGCTTGTTCTTATATTAGATGATTCAACTTATCAAACAAGACAGATGGTCGAACCAGAAAGGCAAATAAAGACAAGCTGGTCAATAGCTTCTCCAAGAATTACTTGTCATGAGTGATTTAACCCTCACGAAGACCCTCTAGTCGTGACTTTCTAGGTACATCATGCAATAGTTGTGAGAGTTCTCATGGATAATGGTAGTTCAGCAAAAGTTATGTTGTACAATTGCTTTCACAACCTAGGGTTATGAGATAGCAAATTAGAATCTTATCATAGGCCTTTAATCAGTTTCTCTAGGGAAAATATTAATCCTTTCAAAACTATCAAATTAAAAGTCTTGATCGACACTTGTCCAGCAAGCAGAATAGAGAAAATTTGCTTCTTCGTCCTTGATAATAATGTTCCCTTAGCCTATAATATAATCCTCGACAGGGTTGGATTAAAAAATTCAAAGTTGTGTTATCTACAGTTCACCAGTGTATGAAGTTCCCCATTCACTACGGAGTCGGCCTAGTAAAAGGCAACCAAGTTGAGGCCAGAGAATGTTATTATACTTCATCCGACCAGCAAGAAGTTTAGAAGAGCATCACCACTTACTAAATCGACACTTTGGACCCCCGTGAAGAGGCTGATTTAGTCAAAGAGCAAGTTATGGAAGCCACGAAAACCATCATACTAAATAATAAAAATCCAGATAGAGCCACCCAGATTGGCTCAAACCTAGCACCATCTCTCAAATAGGAATTAATTACATTCCTTAGAGAGAAAAAAAAAGTGTTTGCCTAGAGTCGTGAGGATATGACTGGAATCGATCATAACTTCATATGCCATGAACTTAATATCAACAAAGATTCTAAGCTGATCAAGCAGAAGCGCGGGGTATTTTGTCCCAAGAAAATTTGACTATCCAGAAGGAAGTAGAAAAATTGTAGAAACATTATTTCATTAAAGATATCAAATACCCTAATTGGTTGGCCAACGTAATGATGGTTAAAAGAAATAATAATCAATGGTGAATGTGTGTGGATTTCATCGACCTCATCAAAGCATGCCCAAAAGATTATTTCATTAAAGATATCAAATACCCTGATTGGTAGATGCAGCAGCAGGTCACGAGTTGCTGAACTTTATGGATGTATACTATGATCAAAATAAAACTAGGGGATAAAGAGAGCACACCTTTCATCACCAACTGAATTAATTACTGCTACAGTGTTATGTCTTTTGGGCTTAAAAAATCTAGAGCTACATACCAAAGGCTAGTGAACAAAGTTTTTGAAGGACAAATCGGGAAGAACATGGAAGTATATATAGATGACATGCTTACCAAGAACAAAGTAGTTAGTCGATCAAATACCTGAGTCAGATATTCGATCAGCTGGAAAAACATCAAATGAAGCTCAACGCAACCAAGTGTGTGTTTGGCGCACATGAAGGAATGTTCATGGGCTTTAATGTGAATCAGAGAGGAATTAAAGCCAACCCAGATAAAATAAAGGCATTTATTAGTATGAAATCTCCAACATGCAAGAAAGATGTATATAAATTAATGGGAAGAGTTTTCTCCCTCAACCGATTTGTATCTCGAGCTGCCGATAAATTCCTAGCATTTTTTATAGTGTTCATGAAGATCTTAGAATGGAATGAGGAATGAAAAAATGCCTTTCAAGATTTGAAGAAGTATTTGGGATCTCCACCACTGCTTTATCATCCAATTTTGGTGGAGAAATTATATTTATATTTGGCTATCTCATAATCGGTTATTAGCTAGGAATTAGGCAGATTGGAATATGGTGTTCAAAAGATAATATATTACACTAGCAATGCCTTCAGAGGAGCAAAAAACAGATATCCGTGTCTGGAAAAGCTAACCCTTTCTCTTATTGAAGCTTTAAGAAGGATAAAGCCATACTTTTAAGCATATACCATTATGGTTTACACAGATTTACCTCGGCGTCAGGCACTTCACAAACCTGAGAAATCAAGAAGAATGATGTCCTAGGTAATAAAGCTAGGAGAATACGAAATCATTTATGAGACAAGAACTGTGCTGAAGGGAGAGGCGGTAGAAGATTTAATTGTTGAATTTACATATTCAGAAGTGATCAATAATCCTAGTTTGCATGCCGAGCATACTTCCTTAGAAGAAATCTCCACTACAAAGAAAACTGAAATTATCACCGATCAACTTAAAATATCAGTTGGCCAAGAGATGGATCAATAATACAATGAGTAGAGTAAGAAAATATTCCTGCAAAAAGTATTATCTGAGGGGAATTTTGATGATGACATTCTAATTTGGAAATTGTATGAAGATGGATCCTCATGTTCCACAGGAAATGGAGAAGGTCTTATCATCAATACTCTGAATGACATTAATGGGGAATATGCACTTCGTTTTTAATTCCAGACCTCCAACAATGAAGCAAAGTACAAAGCGTTAATCACATGCTTGGAGTTAGCCTCATCACTAGGAGACAAACAGGTTATAGAACATAGTGATTCTCAACTTATTGTTAACCAAGTACTTCAAATATATGGGGTTAAGTTAGATCTCATGATCAAGTATCTATCTAAAACTATGGAGGTCATCTACAAGTTTATCGCAGTCAAAATGATCAGAATCCTAAGGATAGAGAATGCCCGAGCAAACTCACTTGATCGGCTGGCTTCAACGTTAAAGATAGAACTCAAGAGAACCATCATTGTAAAAATTCTTGCACATAAAGACCCTCATGGATGGATCCTATTAGAAGCTACATTGATAAAGGTATATTATCTGATGACCCAAAAGATGCCAGGAAGTTAAGGTTCAAGGTAACAAGTTATGTGCTAAAGTAAGGAGTCTTATACAAAAGGGGATACAATGTTTCACTACTTCGGTGTGTAAAGTCCACAGAGGTACTAGACTAGGTACATGAGGATCGTGTGGTGCTCATTCAACTGGTAAATCATTGGTGCGAACGATAGCTATGCAAGGATATTATTGGCCGATTATGAGATCAAGTAGGATTTCCTTTAATAAAATGTATGATAAGTGTCAGACATTTATCGCAATCCATAGAAGATCGAGGGATACTTTTACTTTAATTACTTATCCTAGGCCTTTTTCTATCTGGAGAATTAATCTGGTCGGCCCATTACCAAAGACCAAAATAAGGTTCAAGTACTTGGTAGTGGTAGTGGATTACTTGATAAAATGGGTGGAGGATGAGCTGTTAATTGAAATGACTTATGAAAGAGTTTTTCAATTCATCTGGAAACATATCATATGTAGGTATGGAATGCCATATGCCTTCATCATTGATCACGGCACTCAGTTTGATAATGAGAAATTTGAGGAGTACTGCATTCAGTCCAAGATTTAAAAACTTCACTTGGCACCTGGACACCCACTTTGTAATGACCAAATAGAGTTCACCAATAAAACTATACTTGACGAGTTAAAAAAAAGGATAGATGATGCAAAGTAAAACTAGATACATGAGTTGCACAGTGTTATTTGGGCGTATATAACTACGTCAAGAATAAACACAGGCGACTCACATGGTGTTGAACTTTGACTCTCCTAAAAGTGACATCATGAGAAGGTTAGATTTAGACTTTATTAAGGAAGTCAAGGAGGACGTTGCACTACGAGTAGCTGCTTATCTACAAAGATTTGTTATATTTTACAACAATAGGGTCAAGTCGACCAACTTGAAAAAGGGGAGTGCATCCTTAAAAAGGTCATCCAGAAAGGAAATAAATTAGAGGAAAATGGGCATGGTCCTTATCAGATCTCAGCAGTCGTATGATTAGGAACTTATCGCCTAGAGATACTGGAAGGACAAGAATTTAGAATCCATGGAACGTCGATCATCTCAAGAAATATTATCAGTAGTTTTGTATTCTAGTTTAATAAAGTTGTGATTTCCAACCAATAATCCTTACTTTTTTTAGGAATACGATATTAATACATCCCCCCAACAAACTTTTCCAACTTAAAAAAAGAAAAAAATTTAGATTCATGTATGACTTTGTATTTGACAAGTTACGAACTAGAAGTCCCTGAAACTTCATTTACTTCATGTATGACTTCATCTTTGACAAGTCACGAACAGGAAGTCCCTGAAACTTGATGTATGACTTAAAGTCACAAATAAGAAGTTTTATCTCACCAAGTTAAATTCAAGACATACCTACATTCCTAATACGTTTGGTCGCCAATGGTAACTAATGCAAAGACTTAGCCCTAAAAATGACAAAGATGCGTCTTACCTGAGTGTATTAGTAGATTTTAAGGCCCAATAACTCAAGTTCATGACTTTACTAAAGACATATCAATCAAGCAGGTTAGTTGGTTGCATAACCAATAAACTAATAAAAAAAAAAGCTTAATTGTTAATCAAAGACTAAAATACATAGCCAAACATATATGTAAAAGAAAGTCTTTTATTTTAACAAACTTCTATAGAAGACAAACCAGTGATGATAAGAAAAACACAACCATTCCATGGGTTGTTTTCCTTTGGCTTTGTCCATCCCAGTCGGGGGAACATCAAGAGTACCAGGCAAAGTAGTAGTCATGAAGTCCCTCAACCTATTATGGCCACTGGTGCTCGACTAACCCAATAAATGAAGAGGACGAATGTAAGTATGTCACTATGAAGACCATAATCTCCAAGGTACTTTCTCACTAAGATTTGGGGAATGGCATCAGTCGAAATCCACTTGGCATTAATTTTGAATGGAGGGTCAGATTAATCCAACATGCTTGGATCATGCCAGCACCATAATTCACTATTTTCATTCATCATTTAACAGTGTCAGCATGTTTAACCATCCTCACTTATACCTTTCTCGATGAGATTGCTCCAGTTAATCCTCCATATGAGTTATGGCCTCATCATAACCATCCATCTAGAAAACTTTGGGTTATTTATGGAAGTACAAATTTAATCGATCCACTTGCTCTTGGAGCTTTTTGATGGTTTTATCTTTATTCTTTAACAAAGATAATAGGTTGGCCAAGGTTTTCTTAGTCATTTCTTCGTCTTTAATTGGTCGAGAAACACTTCCAGCTCAGTCTCAGTCAGAATTACATGAACAACACCAAACAAGATATTGCTACGTCTTAACAGGTCAGTCTCAACAGAGAGAATGGAATTTTTCCTCGTAGTATACTGAAAAGTAATATTATAAGAACAATAAACTTGACCAAGAAGAATGAGCAAGCACAATTAAAAGTAAACGTTAGAAAGTTGACCAAAGAAAACTTTTCATTAATTACCAAGGAATGTGTTACAAGGACTGCTCCATTACAAATCAAAAAGGGAAAGAATAAAAGAAAACATCAAAGAAAAGAGATACAAGACAGAACGGTTCATCTGACTTGAAAAGATTTACACCTTCTCAGTGTCCTTTATTGCTCCTCTGGGAGGATGGACTCATTCCCAATCGCATGTACCAAAGAGGTTTCACATGTTCCCTCTTCATCATAAATATCCTCTTCCAAGTTAGGAGGGGTAAAAGGATCATGCCTTTGAAATAAATCAGAATCGATAGAGATATCGATCGCTTTTAAGGCAGAAGTCCGTCCATCCTTGAATAACACCTTCTTCATGTACTCAATTTTAACAACATTTGTTGTAAAGGTTTTATCCAATCCTCTACTAAAAGCATCTTCCATATCTTTCTTGCTCTGGGCCTTTAATTCTAGAAACTTCTTCTCAGCAACTGCCTTATCCTCAATAGTTTTCAATTTGTCCTCGGTTGTTGTCACTCTATCTTTAGTTTGCTTGAGCTTGTCTTGCCATTGTTATGTATCTCTCTTATATGATTCCTTAGAGTTCTTTAAAGATTTATTTAAGCCTTAAAAATATCCCTCCACATCAATTGATGATGACCTCAACTAGGCATCTCTGATCAATAACTTGTCATAGTCGATAAAACAATTATAGGACAAGGCAACAACAAATTATTGTCACGCATACTTAAGAGAAAATTATTGAAAGGAGACAAAGGGTCAAGAATTTTACTAAGGCTAAATTCTTAACTTCCCTCTCTAAGAGGCAGTCTTTTGATAAAGGAGATGCCACCGACCTATTAGTCAGAAGAACCCCAACACCAATTAATCCCCTGGCTAGCCCAGGGTTCACTGCCATTGAGGCAGACTCAACAACAGCTTGGTCAGCTGAGATTTTTTTAACCCACTCTTACTAGATAGTTGTTCCTCTATTCAATCTCTTGAACTGAGGCTCTATAATTTTGGCCTCTTCAACGTTGAGGACCAGGGGCCTCTTGTCGGTGGTAGTGGCCTTCTTGGGTGGTGGAGAAGGCAGACCATCCAATAAGTTAGGAACTCGTCTTTTTCCCATTTCTACTGAGGGTGACGTCTGGATAGATTTGACGTTAAAAAACTCAAAGGAGGATGGTGTCCCTCCAAATTAAAGCTCATTATATGCTCTAAAAGACTTAACAACATAAGAGTTTGAAACGGGCTCCTCATTTAAGGTTGTTTAAGATCTTAGGGTGTAATCTTAGTTGGTCGGGTCACAAAGGATGTGATAGGGCTCTTATACTCTGTTAGTACTAATGTGGCAAAAACCTAGCGTCCGTATAGATATGCTATCATTGTTATAGGCTTCTGACCACAATGAAAACAACCTTAATTTTAACTACACTCAAATGGACTACAACGGCTAATTCGAGTATCGAAAATCCATAGGGAATTTTTGACAGACTTTAATTGATTTATTACTTTTAAAATAAAAGTGTACAAGGTGATTATGGTGTAAAAGGGAAAAGGGAAAAAATAATAAAATTAAACAAGAATAATAAAACGAGGGTGGAATCACATCCCCATCATGGGTTGAACAATGCGTAAAAAGGATTTTGGGTCGAAAACATTTAATCGAACATATTCAATTAATTATAAACATCAAACACAACGAAAATTAATTCAACAATGAAATATTAAACATTTAATCGAAAATGGTCACACATGGATTAATTTCACAATATCTCTATAAGCATTAATATTGCATGACAAAGAAAGTTAGATGCCTAATATTCCAACTTTAATACACAAGGTTTCAATTAAATGCATTTTTATCCAAAACCTAGATTTCAAAGTTCGAGACCCATTAATGGCGAAAATATGACTCCAATCTTAATCTAGCTACAACACATAATTAAAGCAAGAAATAAACTAATTAACCAAAGCAAATAACTAATTAACCAACAAAAACTAAATACAAAGCAAGTAAACAAAGAGACAAAGCATGAAACAAAGAAATACAACTTAAATTAAAGGTAGGGGAAGATGAATAGAACTTACAACACAAAAATGGGTTGAAACCCTATAGAGAGAAGCGCCCAAAGAGAAACCCTAAAACTAAACTAAAATGGAAGATCGTGTTATTACAACAAAAACCCACTTATATACTAAGTGGTAGAAAAAATAAAGGAAAAATAAAATAAATAAGCAAATCTGTCACATATCTAGGGGACCGATCGACCGGGGCCAAGGGGTCGATCAACCGCTGGTAGTGAAAAATCCCCTTTACCTTGGTTCGTAGGCTTAATTAGAAAGGCCGGTCGACCAGGGTCTGGGGGCCAATCGATCGGTACTCTATTTTCATCGGTTTTATGGTCCATTATGGGGGAGAAAATGTGCCTCACGAAAATGCCACGTGAAGCTAACTCAATGAACTACGCTTCCGTGAAATTCCACTGAGCCAGAGATAAAGTATGAAATAACTAAAACTCCCTTAAAGTTGAGTCAGACTACGAAACTTCCTTGAAAGGAAACCAATTCACACGTTAAGTATTCCCATACCTACAAAATCTCAATTATACCTATCAAAGTATATAAACATACATAATAGAGGTTGTTTAGTTAACGAGCATAAATATATGCATAAAGAACACAAAAGTGCTAGAATGCATAAAGATAACGGGCATAAATACGCAATATTCGTGACATATCAAGTACCGAAGAAGATTTAGGGTGCTATTCCCCTATTCTCTGATTAATTGACCACAAAAACTTCAAATCATCAAAGTTCACCTCAGACTCCTTGCGAAACCTCTTCTTACTTTCCTCTGTAAAAATAAAGCAAGAATTGTTAGCCGGCATATTATCAAACAATTATCAGGTGTTAGAAAAAAATAAAGTTCAAAGTGTTAGCCGACCTATGCCACACCCTTCCTGAGGCTATTTGGGACCATTCATAGTGCATTCCACCCCTTGGTTTTCAGACCATTATAAATATCGCATTTCCCTTAACTCAAGGGATAAGTCGATTGCACCTAACAAAGACAAACCAAAATTCTATGTAACTACTCTCAACAATAATACCATAATCGTGGACGTAGGCTCTCCCTAAGCTGAACCACGTTAAAAATATTTGTTGTCCTTTATTGCCTTGTTTATTTTCCTTCTCATTACTTAAATAATTATATATGATTACGAAATTGGTAATTCATAGCTAAGATTAAATCTATACCAATTTTGTACATCAACACTTACAAAGATAAAAAAAGGTCTTGAGAAAGATAAAAAAATATAAATTAGGCAAGAAAAATTTGGAAAAGAAAGGAGAGAAAACCCTAAGAAAGAAGTTGCGAATGCGAGGGTAAGGGTCACAAAGCTCATGAGTGTGCTACGCATTTAAACAAACAAGTCAAAGGCAAAGTTGTCGTCAATGTCACACTTAGTGAGAACGATGTTGAGTCGGTGGATTCCAAGGATGAATCACTGCATGGATGTAACTTCACCACGTTCATGGCTAATCATGTTAGTACATCTAGTGCACCACACGGCGATGAGGAAGATACTAAACATGATGACCTCGACAGTGATTCTAGTCATTCCAGAAAGAGTGTGGGAAATGGTGTTTTAAGTGAGAGCGAGAGTGACCTTCAACGTGCTTACGTCGATCTTTACGTTGAGTCCTTTAAAATGAAAAAACAAAACAAAGGTTCAGCACTTAGAGTTTTAGACTTAGAGAAGGAATTGAAAGAGGCGAGAGAGAAAGAGTCCTCGGTGAAATTTCTTTGGAAGAGAGAGTCGTTTTAGTGGAGAGGGGAAATGTTGACTTGACCAACAAAGTGGCTAGTCTTACAAGAGATCTTCAAGCATCCGTGGAAACTCGTGAGAAATTTGAAGCCCTTATATCCCAACTCAAGAAAGATATCGAACGTGCTCATATAATAATAATAATAATAATAATAATAATAATAATAATAATAATAATAATAATAACAATAATAATAATAATAATAATAATAATAATAATAATAATAATAATAATAATAATAATAATAATAATAATAACAATAACAAGAATAATAATGATGATGATGATGATGATGATGATGATGATGATGATAATAATAATAATAATAATATTAATAATAATAATAATAATAATAATAATAATAATAATAATAATAATAATAATAATAATAATAATAATAATAATAATAATAATAATAATAATAATAATAATAATAATAATAATAATAATAATAATAATAATAATAATAATAATAATGTTGAGATTTATCTCCTTTATCCCACATTTTCAAACAACCAAAATCCCAAAAACCTTTTTCTCCTCCTTCCAAAATACCCAAAAAATCCTCCTTCTTTCAAAAATAAATTCGAACCGTTTTCCCCCTCAGGTCGATCGTATACTCGATTTTGGCCTGGCTCCATATTGGCTTCGGTCTTCTGTCGAACCGCCCTGAAGCTCCACTACTTCTTCTGCTACTTCGTTTGAGTTTGGGATCTACCCCTATGAGCTCTTCATGGAAAACACTGACCAATCACCAAACGTCCAGCCAAATATATTGATTGTTCTAGCCCAACTCAGCACCAAGATTGACAACCTTCAAATTGAGGTCCAAGAAATGCAGCAACACCGAGCCCAGATTCTAAAAAAACTCGAGTTTCTATTTTCTCGTGCCAAGGGTACACTCGTTCCTCAGACTTACTGGGTCCCAAAAGAGTACCAGCATGTTTCGTGTGCCCCACCTCCCAATGGACCATCACCTGCTCAACTCTCGATTTCGAATCTTGCCCGGCTAGGGGATAATCTACCAGTACCCGTGGATCCCAAACAGGAGGACTGAACAAGGTCAAGGAAGACCTAAAAATGGTATCAAAGAAGTTCGGCCAAGTCAAGATATCTAGGAACTACATGGATTACACCAATATGTCCCCTTATCCCAAAGCTAGACTGCCAGATATCGAGAAGTTCGGGGTGAAGCAGACCCCCAATTGTTCACCTTCGAAGCTATCACCTAGCCATGACCCTCCTTGGTGCCTTCGAAGAGATAATGGCCCAAATGTTTCAGCAGACCTTGAAAGAAAGTGTCCTCCGATGGTTTATGTCCCTTAAAGAATCCAGGATCCATAGTTAAGAGGATGTCACTCGAGAATTCATATCTTTTTACAAGTACAATGAAAAGTTAGAGGTCATGCGCCGAGACCTAGAAATGCTTAAGCAAAACTCCAGGGAATTAGTCTGTAGCTTTATCGAAAGGTGGAGAGAGAAAGCTATCACTATGAACAAGCCAGCATTGTATAGAAGAATTTTTTACCCCATATCCGAGCATCTATGGGTGGATAATATTATCCGCACTTTTGATACCTCTGAGAGACTGGTATAGAAATCGAGGAAGACATCACAAAAGTGGAATCTGAACCAAAGAACGTAACTGGACAGTTCATCCCCCGAAAGTATGATAAGCCTGGTAGTTCTACTGTCTCAACCATTAATAATATTTCCCAACCCGCTACATCTTGGACACCTGAAAGTCATCCAATTCCTGCCAGAAAAGAATACACCGAGCTCCATGCTTGCCTGTCCAAAGTCTACCAAGCTCTGCTAGCCATAAATCTCATCAAACCATTGGACCCCTCGTCTATTACCAAATCCACTCCCTAAAAACTTCAAGCTCGATGCCCATTGTGACTTCCACCAATCCGCAAGTCATACCATCGATCAGTACTTCCACCTCAAAAATGTGATCTAAGGCTTGACAACTAGGGTATTAATTCCCCACCAACCAACCTTAAGCCCAACACCACTCACAAACCACTTTTAGCACATACAAATGTCATCTTTATAGAAAGAAACCCAGAGTTTGACCCATCTACTCAAATCATGCCTAGAAAAGCACCCATCATCCCCAGAGTCTAACCTAAACCTCTTAGGGTTTGCCCATATTTCCTCTTAAACCTACATGCTTCACTGATCAAGCTTTGTCACTCCTTACAAGGGCTTGCATTATCGTCTACGCTCGATCTAAGGTGGGAGGGATGGAATTACCGACTATATTGAACCAACTCCTAGAATTTGGAATTGCCCATCAAGGTGTTTATCGACTGTAAAAAATTCAATGACTTATTCATAGAATCCCAAAAGTGGGCTTATGAATCAGCTGAATGGGTAGTGCCTATTGTACAAGTTAGTCTAAATGATGTGCTACTGATCACGGCCAACATGTTTCACCAAACAAAGGAAATATATAGCATCTCTGAGTTTCTCATTGCGTTAAAACTTCAGGGACGGTTGATTCCTTTATTTCTGCACTTTCCTGCTAAGTGGGAAGACTTATATGTTAAAGTTGTTGAGGTTTCAACTGTATTAATTACTCTTGTCAAGAAGACATAGGCACCAATGGATGGGGGGTGACTTTGATAGTTCAGACAATTAGTCGAATCATAAAGAGTTTAGTCCAGTTTCCAGCTTGTGTGGAATGATCTCCTTTGAGGGTTTATTGGGAAATTTATTAAGTGTTCATTCATCCAGAGATAAATAAAACCACGGGATTCTTTTTTTTTCATCTCAATGAACCATATGACCCGATCAAGGGCATAATATAAAGATCTGATTCCTCATGCAACCAAAACAGACAAAGGAAAGGGAGTGGCCGAAGAATTTTCAATGACAAAATGACCATTACGAAAAGCAAAGTCCTCAATCAGCTCAAGAAGACCCGAGATAATATCACCATTGATGATACGAGAAATCGTACACATGTAGATCTCGTGCCAATAAATCAAGTATGAAGTGTAGAATAAATAGATAAAGCAAGCAAACAGAGAGTAGACAAGATATAGAGTGGTTCAGCCCCTAAAATGGGCCTACGTCCACTGTGTTGCCTCCTTCTCATTATGTGCATTGCATTGTACAATATTATCATGCCTATATAGGTGTACAAGTATGAGAATAAAGGAGAGTACATGATAGTATTAGAGATTCCGGTGAGCCCGTGAGGTGGCTGTGATGTAGATTCTAGGCCTCCAAAGTTTATGTTAGGGTGATGTAGAGGAAATCTATGTTGTAGTGCCTCGGGTGTGTTTGGAACCGATCCATATCTTTCAGGCGTGAGCCTCTACTTATAAGGTAGTGTGTTGAATCACGTGCCCTGAGCACGTGGCGTACACCAAGTCTGCAGTAGATGTGGATGAGGGTGTGCGGCCCAGAGCAGCAGCGCTGCTGTTGAAGGGTGACCGCGGACCTTAAGTTGGGCATCCGCAGCCTCTTATGGAGAGGGATGCACCCTTCAGTTGTTCTGGCCGCGCCTTGAGTGAGATACCTGCCGCGGCCTGTGTGGCCTGTGCGATTGTAGAAGTACTACCATGACAGGGTGCTATACTTGTACTATCAATAAGCCCCCAAGCCGTAGTGCCAAGGGAGATATATTGGGACTGTGGCTAAGTAGCCTAGGTGCCACGGTGCTTCCAAATTGACGATTCATCTTTCGTGCTCCCTTATATAAATTGTTTATGGCCGTGCACTTTATTACGTTTCTAAAACTTTTGAGAGCAAATCGAGAGCGAAACTCTGCACATTTCTTCTTGCATATTCCGGCGACCCTCTAAGGCGGTGCGTGGCAGTTCGAGGTGGTCTGTAGCTGATCTTCGCAATTCTCTTCATTCCCATGTGATTTTTCAACCACTATCTACAATTTTCTTCCCTTTTTATGCCTTTCCTGGTTGATTTGCTAGAAATCTAGGGTTTTACCTGTTTGTTTTGCTTTTTCCCACATATGCTGCATATAACATACATATCACTGTTCTTGATGTTCATAGCCATACCCTCCACATACTGTGAATTTGATCTTAGAATAGTTAAAAATTGGTTAATCAACTGTTTAGGATAGAGGCCGCGGAACGATAGGATTATAATAATCGTCTGAACTTGCAATTTTGTGTCAAGTCGTGCTAAATGGCCGCGGTCCCTCAAGCCCTCATCCACGGTCGGGAATGCCTTAAAGCAATTCTATCATATTTACATGGCAGCGCCTATTCCCTAGATATGGATTTGGCCGCGGCCAGCTGGGACCATAGAGTCCCATAAGCAATAGAGTTCGCCCATTAATAACTTTGTTAGCGACGTAATTTTGAACTTTTAATACTTAAACATACCCTTCTGCGGCTTCTTGAAGTCTTACAAGTCATACTAGATGCGGCGCCTAACTGCGAACTCTGCTTTTCAGGTACTGCTGCAGCCATATGAGCTTTGACCCAGACGAGTTCCTGAGAGGCTTTTGGGCAAAGCATTTTGGGACCTCCCCTCCCGAGCTTACTTTCGTGCCCCCTCTGAAATCAGTTGGGGCCTGCAAACTGAAAGATTGCCCGAACTACGTGATAATTGACTCAACCTCCGCGGACTCTGCATCTGGGAAGGATTACCAATCTCAACCGATGGAAGAGGAAGCCAACTCAAGTACTCATCCCATGGGAGGAGATATTGCCGCAGCTGCTAGAAATAAGCCTGGAGGTACATCAGGGAGGGCCGCAAAACCATTGGCTGCGCTTGATATCCGCGGCTCGATGACCCAAGATTGGGTTGAGCAGGTTGCTGAGGCTTTCGAATTTATAGAAAATTTGACGTGCTCAGCCCCTGCCGTGAACCAAAGACCATGCACGGTTCTGTCCGATAATGGAATTTGCTTCCCTTTACACGCCTTCATCTATGGGCTGCGGCTGCCTGTTCCTGTTCCCATCCGTTGCATTTTCCAGACAATGAAACTGGCCCCAGCTCAGTTAGATCCCAACAGTTGGAGAGTTGTTCTTGCTGCAGTTGTCCTTTGGGAGAAGATGTTCAAAAAGGACATTACTCCCGCGGAGTTCTTTCACTTTTACCACCCAAAGGAGAACTCAGTAAACTTCGTGGGCTACTACTATTTTTCTAGCCGCGGCAGGGACGAGACCCTCTACACTGGGAGACCGACCAGTGTGAAAAACTGGAAGGGGAAATATTTTTATATCTCCGGTGAAGGCTGGGAGATGCACCCCGAGGAGAATGAAAGAGAGAGATCATATAAAATTCCGCGGAAGTGGGGTTCACCCTCAAAACTAGGTATAAGATTATAGGCGCGTCTTTTAATTTCATGTAACTTCCACTGACTTGAATTGTCTTTTCTTTCTGCAGCCCTTGACAATCTGCACTTGAACCTGCGGCAGGAAAAAAGAGTTGCTGAGGCCGCAGAAGTTTCCGCTGAGCATAAGAAGTTCAGCATACTTGTAACGTCGGCAACTATATTTGAGGCGAGATTCTTCCCAAACAAATCAATTCCTCAACAGATGGGCGCAGAAAGTAATTAACTGTGCCATTATTTTCATTCCGCGGTCATTTTATTCTCTTGGAACTTCTTGAACTCATGCTATTCTTTTCCAGGTGAAGAAGTTGATAGGGAGTTACTGGCTGCACAGCTGGCAGAGATGGATGAGGACGCGGTCGTCCTGAATAACACCGCGCGAAGCAGAAAAAGGAAGAGGTCCAGAGCCAAGGTACCTGTTGTGGCCCCCACGGGAGATAAGACCACTGATCCTGCCGCGGATCGGGTGGTTCATGATGAAACCCCTGTGCATCATGAACATTTTGATGACGACATAGGGGAAAATTTGGCCACCGCTGGCCTGATGTCAGCGGAAATCCCCCTACAATCATCCTCTCCTTCCCCACCAAATGTAGTGGCGGTTAATGCAAATTTGCCACCTCCCCAATTCCGCGGAGAGTCCGGGCCAGACGGTAGGCCAAGGCCTCAATTAAGGCAGCCTGACCCAAATTCCTCCTGGGACACTACTGCAAAGGCTGCGCGAAGAATGAAGCGAGCCTTGGATGTCGCGGACCTCGACAGGCTGGTTGGGGAGGATCACGATGATCTGGAGGACTGTGGCCTCCACAGCCTTCTGAGGGTACGTACTAGTCCTTTAGTCTTTGTATCTCATATTTTTCTTTACTTTTGCTAACGTCTTTTATTTCATACAGGCCGCCGATGTCATTGTGGTCCAGAAAAGGAAGTACGAGGCTTTGTACAGGCTGAAAGAGGCCGAGAAGAGTGCCCATGTCGCGGACCTGCAGTTTGCACGGACCTCTTCTTTTGAGGCAGGTAAATCGTCCTCTGCCGCAGCCCTCCAGGCAGCCCATATAGACCTGGAGAAGGCCAATAAGGCCAGAGAGGAAGCGGAGGAGAATTTCAATCAAGTCGCAGAATCTCTGAAATCACCACAGGCCCAAACAGCCAAAGTCGCCCATGTTGCAGAGATTGCAAATACCAAACTCGCCCTTCTCCAGCAAAAATATCAAGATCTAGAAGCCAAGTCTGCTCAGAAGGATGAAGCCCACGCCGCGGCCATACAAAAGATGGAAGTTGATCATGGCGACGCCCTCCAGCTAGCCATAGATCATGCCGTGGAGTCAATCAAAGGCTCCAAGGATTTCTTCCTCATTAACAACAGGGCATACCTCCGCGGCTACCAGGAGCTGCGGCAGAGAATTATTAGGAACTTCCCTGATGCCAAGGAGATGGTCCTCGCTTGGAAGTTAAGTGATGCAAAACATCAGGAGTGCATTGCTGAGCTGAAGGCCGCGGCTGAAGAGAGAGCAAGGCTAAAAGCCCAAGCAGAGGCAGAGGCAGCGGCTGAGGAGGCGGAGACAGAGACTGCCGCGGGCGGAGAAGAGGCTAACGATGATGATGACGCGGCCTCTTAAATTCTCAATCACTTGCATCAACTTTTTGTAATCTTAGGTTTCCGTTGTGGCAGCGGCCTCTATTTTGTAATCTGACTATTAATACAAAGGTTGCGGCCATATTTTTATCACTGATTGCCTACTTAATATTCCTTGCTTTTCAATATTGTATGTTTTACATTGCCTGCCATAATGAATGGTTACGCGTTACTGCCTCTTATTTGCAACTTGCTTTCTGTATTGAATGAACTTGTGGGACATGTAGCTAGGTTCGCGGCAGCATAGTATAATTCGATGCAATCTTGCATTTATTAATGATCCGCAGTG
The DNA here is from genome assembly GCA_949130495.1 of Sambucus nigra. Classification (NCBI taxonomy): domain Eukaryota; kingdom Viridiplantae; phylum Streptophyta; class Magnoliopsida; order Dipsacales; family Adoxaceae; genus Sambucus; species Sambucus nigra. The sequence goes on along the minus strand of OX422209.1, from coordinate 359,389,165 downwards.
TCCTTGTCACTTAGGCCCTTTTTTGTTTTGCCCCTGCATCTCTGTAGGGTTGTGATCCCCCAAGCCGTAGTGCCAATGAAGTACGGTTCTGGGGCTGCAACTTAATTTCTTCAATTTTTCATAGAAGTCGCGGACCCTTTGGTTATCTACTCGTTTTCCATGTAGAAATAATGAACAGATCGATGCCGCGATAATTTTGAACGAGATGTTGCCATCCAGTGCTAGGGCAGCAGTGGATGAGGATGCCGCGGCATCTACTTGACTGCTGACAAGATAATGAGGCTGTAGAACCTTTCCCTTGGAAAATCGAGGCCATCCTTCTGTAGGTTTGACATGCTTCATGATCATAGTAACAGAGCCTCCTATAGTCGCTTTGATTGTCTTTTATGGCTTTCCTTTAGTCAATATTGGGACACTACGAAGCCTCCCAGGCTGATATGCGAGACACTATCAAGCCTCTCCAGGCTGGGTTATGTTGTTAAGCCACCCACAGCTAATATGCGAGACACTATCAAGCCTCTCCAGGCTGGGTTATGTTGTTAAGCCACCCACAGCTAATATGCGAGACACTATAAAGCCTCTCCAGGTTGGGTTATGTTGTTAAGCCACCCACAGCTAATATGCGAGACACTATCAAGCCTCTCCAGGCTGGGTTATGTTGTTAAGCCACCCACAGCTAATATGCGAGACACTATCAAGCCTCTCCAGGCTGGGTTATGTTGTTAAGCCACCCACAGCTAATATGTGAGATACTATCAAGCCTCTCTAGGCTGGGTTATGTTATTAAGCCACCCACAGCTAATAATATATATAAAGCCATCCCTGGCTAGATATTGCAAGCCTCTTGTCTCGATGACGAGCCCCAAAAGCTAAGAATGGGCGTTATGAGCCCCCGTGGCTAATGTCGCACTCCGAGAGCAGAGAATTGGCGTTGTAGGCCCTGGTGGCTGATAAAAGCTCCTTGAATCCTCAGATGCCTCTGCGAACGTGGTCATCATATGATAAGATGTAGTTGCACATTGCGAGGGAAACTTCAGAGCTAATGAAGGTCGTATCCCATCCTTAAGTGCATCCCGAAGTAGAATAATCCTTCAAGATAATTTTGTTATATTTCCTCTGAAATCTATTTGAGACACCAAGTCTTTTTGTTAGGTAGCAGGTTATGAAACCAAGAGAAATATCTGATATAGCAAAACTTGCTAGTTCATATAATTATATACGTATGTTGCAGCTAATGACTTTGTTAACAAAACATAAAGTCTCGAGTATTTAAGGCTACAGTGAGCTTCATAAAACATAAACAAAAATAGTTGAAATTAGAAAGACTAAGGATGAGATGCGGTAGGCAGCCTCTGCTAGGTCTGGCTGAATCCCTTATGCATTCTTCAGGAATCGCTGCAGCATCCCTTGCCCGATTAGCCTTTCAATTTCATCCTTCAGAGCATAGCATTGCTCTGTGTCGTGGCCATGGTCCTGATGGAATCTTCAGCAGGTAGCTTTGTTCCTCTTGTGGGGTGGAGCTCTCAATTTTTCTAGCCACCTCAAAATCTTGTCCCCTTTGATGACTTCTAAGATCTCTTCAATTGGGAGGCTCAACTGAGTATAGGCACCCGACTTTTTCTACCTTTTTTGACCTCTGACGGTTGACTCCGCGGTCTCGTTTACTGTCGCGGTAGGCAAGGTTGGCTTTATTGTTTCCTCCACTTTCGTACCTATGTTTTTGGATGTCGCGGACTCCGTCATTAGCACCCTCTGAGTGAGAAAAATGACCTGGGTCTGAAGCGAGGCGTGGTTGTCAAATAGGTGATTAAGGTGATTGTATAGTTGCACAATCTCATCCTTGACTTCTGCACTCCGGCTGGATTCTCCCTCCATCTCTGCTTTTGTTAGTCTTTACAATGTATATATATAATCTGAGAACAAACTAACAGAAGTGAGAAATCTCAGAGATACTAAAGTAACCAAGTAGGAAATGGAGGCCGCAGCCACTGCTATGGGGCACCGCGGCCGCGGCCATAAGGCGCGTAGCAAGATGCACTTTTGCGGCCTCATATGATACACCATGGTAGAGCTAGAGCCCGACTGATTACGCTCCTCAATGTTTGAATCTTTTGTAACTACCCTAGTGGAGGCCATGTCCCTAAGACATATTTACTGTCTGGCTGCATCCCCTCCTAGGCAGAAGGATCAATCCCGAACCCGAAGCTCGGGAACTGAGTTTCTCTCCCGAAACTTATGGGAAGCACACCTACTAGAGTTTGTCCATGAGTAAATAACCTCTCGGTGCACACACGGCACAGTTTCAATGATAACCCTAGATCATAGGCCAAGAACAGCAAAGAAGGAGTAGATACAATCCCTCCCTAATCATTCATCTTTTTTAGGCAAAAGCCCGTCATGCTTTTCGACACTAGCAAGATAGAATGATATCACAGGGGTATGCAAGATGGATCTAAAGCCATAAGATGGAGTATATCTGGATATAAGAAATACCCACCTATGGGTGTGAATATGATGTGGAGTCCAATAACCAGTAACCGACCCGTGAGGAGATGATCCAAAGGACCCCCCGGGATCGAATAAGGTGTTTGAAGAACTCATATATGCAGAGAAACAAGATTGAAATGTCTCGTTCCCACAGACGGCGCCAAATTGATGATACGAGAAATCGTACACATGTAGATCTCGTGCCAACAAATCAAGTATGAAGTGTATAATAAATAGATAAAGCAAGCAAACAGAGAGTAGACAAGATATAGAGTGGTTCAGCCCCTAAAATGGGCCTACGCCCACTGTGTTGCCTCCTTCTCATTATGTGCATTGCATTATACAATATTATCATGCCTATTGAGGTGTACAAGTATGAGAATAAAGGAGAGTACATGATAGTATTAGAGATTCCGGTGAGCCCGTGAGGTGGCTGTGAGGTAGATTCTAGGCCTCCAAAGCTTATGTTAGGGTGATGTAGAGGGAATCTATGTTGTAGTGCCTCGGGTGTGTTTGGAACCGATCCCTCTCTTTCAGGCGTGAACATCTACTTATAAGGTAGTGTGTTGAATCACGTGCCCTGAGCACGTGGCGTACACCAAGTCTGCAGTAGATGTGGATGAGGGTGTGGGTCCCAGAGCAACAGCGGTGCTGTTGAAGGGTGACCGCGGACCTTAAGCTGGGCATCTGCGGCCTCTTATGGAGAGGGTTGCACCCTTCAGTTGTTCTGGCCGCGCCTTGAGTGAGATACCTGTCGCGGCCTGTGTGGCCTGTGCTATTGTAGAAGTACTGCCACGGCAGGGTGCTATACTTGTACTATCAACCATATAGGGACTTTTCATGTCCTCCTAGTTATACCAGAATGCCTTGATAAAACTCCGCATATAACCCATAGTTTCTCCCTCTACTACTCCTAAAAAATTTATAAATATGATTTGATCCTTGACCTCTTTCGGACTCCTCTCTTTTTCTAAAGAAGCAATACCGAAGTTCAGCCCTGATCACAATTATGCTCTCAATATCTCTGCCGAAGTCTTATAGAAGCTAGTCCCATTATCACGTGTTGACAATATATCTCCTCTCAATGTATATCCATTCAAAACCTTCAATTTTTTGGGACTAAAAGTTAGTTATCTCACTCCTACCTCTGTCGTCGCGTGCGCTTATCACAACACTCATCGAGAAGTAATGGGTTCTATAAAACTCACACTAGGGGTCGGTCCTATCATTCCTCTCACATAATTTTAATTCATAGGCATACCTTCTTGATTCAACCTACTCATTGGCCATCTATGGCTCCACATCATCTGAAGGGTATCCTCTTCTCTTCGTCAAAATCTAAAGTTATTTGCCAAAGATTAGGTTATCACCATTTTGGGGGACGACGACAGTACAAATAGTGCCAGTACTAGTAAGCCATTATTAGAGATTCAGTATGGGAATAATGATGCGCTCCTCTTTAATTTCAAAATTGATTAAATCCCTAATCCTGTGGGGTATAACTTCAAAGACCGAGTTTATCCAGAGCACAACCCTTATGGCAATGTCAATGTAATTTAGATGTCCAAGAACATGCAGTTTATACATGGAATGGGGTTGGGATGACACCAGCAAGGAATCCTTAAGCCCGCAGTCCTGAAATAGGACTTCCCCATGTCGCCTGGGTTACCAACCTTCACCGAATAAAATTAAAGCATTCCATCGATCGAGATCAAAGGGAAGCATGGAAGATGAAAATACTGTTTCAGAAGACACTTTGAATGAAATATTTATCAAATAGGGTGAAGACTTCCCCTTCTATGGATTCTCAGAATCATGGTAAGACCATATTGACAAGAAGATGAAACTGGGACCAAAAATCTTCTTTCAAGACAGTAATTCTTGGACTAAAGACTACAAACATGAAGTGCAACCTCTCACCGAGCGAACTATGGCAATTACCAAATACTTTGAGGAAATTGACTTTGAATAATCCTTCAACTTGTAAAAACTAGGGTTGAGTCTCTTCATAATTCACTCAGATACTGCTCGGTTGGACCCATCCACTAATATAATGACTACTGACATGCCTCTCCTCAACTGGAATGTCATAGCAGTCTAACCTAGTCAAATTCAATCCAATCCTGTTGTTTACACAATTCAAGTCTCGTCACCTATTCCTGTTTTTCCTTTTCCTGATATGAATGTAACCGAGACCTCTTTTGACGAGGTTCTCAATGTGGTTCTTCCCAAAAATGAAATAAACGAGGATTTTGAGTATCTTATTGTTACTTACATTAATTTTTGTGATTTTAATCAAACTCTTGATGATGATATTTTATAAATGAACAATTCTTAATTGATCTTAATAAGGAAAATAACAAACAACATAACCGCATTGAAATTAATGATGATGACATTGTTGTTATTAATCTCAGTTCTAGTAGCCATCAGCGTGAGATTGGGATAGGGTCCACCCTTAACGATCATGAGCATGCGCAATTTGAAGATATAATAAAATAATTCGTGGAGGTCTTCGCATGGTCCTACAATGACATGCCCGGTATTGACGCAGAAATATCTCAGCATGATATCTCGACATTCCCAAAATGTAAGTCGGTTAAACAAAAGCTAAGAAAACTCCGTATCAAATGGTCGCTCAAGGTCAAAGAGGAAGTGGTCAAACACTTAAACATGGATTTCATTCTCATAGTAGAATACCCAACATGGATCGCTAACATCGTCCTCGTGCCAAAGTCGAGAGGAAAAGTTTGCATGTGTATCGAATCCCGGGATTTGAATAAAGCATCCCCAAAAGACGATTACCCATTACCCAATATCAACATGATCGTGGACAAAATGACCAGTCACTCCCTTAAATCATTTTTTGATGGATTTTTCCGATTATAACCAAAACAAGATGCATCCTGACCATCAGGAGAAAATAGCCTTTATCACCCCATGGGGAACTTTCTGCTACATTATCATGCCATTCAAACTCAAGAACGTTCTAGCTACCTACCAAAGGGCTTCCACAACCATATTGCACAACCTTATTCACAAGGAGGTCGAAGTCTATGTGGAATGCATAATCATTGAGTCTAAGACTTGGGAAAGTTATATTCCCACCCTCTAAACGTTCTTTGAATGACTACGATAATACCAGATGTGGCTAAATCCACAAAACTGTGTTTTCGACGTCACAAAAGGGAAACTCTTGGGATTCATGGATAGTGAATAGGGAATCGAAGTAGAACCTACCAAACTGAAAGTCATACTTGAGATGCCACAACCACGAATGGAGAAGGAAGTCCAAGGATTCCTGGATAAACTACAGTACATCAGTCGGTTCATTAGCCAGCTAACCTTTATCTACGAACCCAATTTCAAACTTCTCCAAAAGGATTCAACTAAAGTCTGTAATGAGGCCTGCCAAGAAGCCTTGGACTAAATCAAGCGATACCACACCCGACCTCCGGTTCTCCTGCTTCTAGGTCTCCCCCTCTTATTATACTTGACCATCACAGATACCGCAGCAGGGGCTTTTTTAGCTCAATACATTGAAGAATCCCATAAGAAAATAGCCATCTATTATGCCAGTAAAAAATTGGTCGGGTACGAAGTCAACTACACTAATTTGGAGAAAGCATTTTTCGCCCTAGTTCGGGTCACGTTGAAGTTACGGAACTAAATGCTTGCCTTTCCTATTAGAATAGTATTCGAATATATACCATCAAGTACCTGGTAAAAAGCTCGTTATGTCCAGCAGAATGGCCCGCTGGTTGATTTTCTTAGCCGAATTCGATATTATATATGTCACGTAGAGAACTATAAAAGGGAGAACTATATCTAACTACCTTATTGATTACCCCATGGAAGGAAACAATGTTTGGATATCTGAATTCTCGGATAAAGATATTCTCTCCACCTCTTAGGAAGACCTTAGATGGAAAATGTTCTTTGATGAATCTGCCCAAAAGAAAGGATACGAAATTGGGATAGTCCTGATCACCCCTGATGACTCTCATACCCCCATTGCCATAAAATTAGACTTCCCTTGCACCAACAATATGACTGAGTATGAGGCATTCACTGTAGGCCTAAAAATCACCCTCAAGAAAGGTATCAAGAACCTTCATGTTTATAGGGACTCTGCCCTCAATGTAGGCCAAATCCTCATAAAATAGAAAGTCAAAGATGAGAAGCTTCTACCCTTCCATGCACATCTTGAAGAGATAGCCTCCAAGTTCAAAGATGTCACCTTCCACTACCTACCTCATATAAAGAACAACCAGTCGATGCCCTTGCTACCCTGACCTCTATGGTCGACATGCTCGAGGGAATAATAATGGCCCCTTTCATGGTTCAGAAATAAGCTACGTCCACCCATTGCTATAATATTGAGCTCGTCGCTGAGGAAGATTATGATATGGTTAGGTTATAGTACTATAACATTTGGAGCCTCCTCAAACATGGTAGGTATCCCCAATACGCAGACGAGAAAGACCATGTGACCCTTCGTAAATTGGTTGCCCGGTACATTATATATGACAAAGTTCTTTTTAAGATAAACTTTGATGGAATCCATTTACATTGCATAGTAGGGGCTAATATTAAAAAACTGATGCAGAATACCCATAGTAGGGATGTGGGCCCCACATGAACGGTCGTATGCTCGCTAAGAAGATTATCTGTCAAGGGTCCTATTGGACCACTATAGTTCAAGATTGGCATATGTTCGTCAATACCTCAAATGCCAATAGTTGGTTAATCTCTAACACATGCCTCCTTAATAACTATAAAATATGATATCTCCCTGGCCCTTCTCCACCTAGGGTATTGACATCATAGGGAAGGTCACTCCGAAAGCTTCAAACGATCACGAATTCATCCTGGTCACCATTGATTACTTAACTAAATGGGTTAAAGCTGAGCCATACACAGTGCCTAATGCCAAGAAAGGGGTCGAGTTCATCAGAAAGAACACCATCTACCGATATGGGGTTCCCCATTAGATTATATTAGATAATGGACTCCACTTCGAATCTGAGATCATAAAACTTATCGACGAGTATGGGATTCAAAGACATAAATCTTCTCCCTACCAACCCCAAACCAATCATCAACAAAATGACCGAGAGTTGCAAAGATTGGGCTGATCGGATCCCATACACCCTTTGGGGCTACTTCACTTCAATTAGAACACCTACTGGGGCTACCCCTTATCCATTGGTATACGACATGAAAGCGATCCTACCCATTGAGCTAGAAATACCTTCCCTACGCGTCATGCTAGAGATCAAAGTTAGCAAAGAAGACCGACATCAGATCCTCTTTGATGAACTATAACTCTTAAATGAAAAGATACTTAAGTCTCTATACCATATGGAGGGGTATCATCATCAAATAGTGTAATCATTCAACCAAAAAAATTAAGGACTGCAGTGTCTAGGAAGGAGACCTTACCCTTAAGGAGATAGTAGCACTCGACGGACCCCAGAGGGAAATTCAAACCAATTTAGAGAGACTCCTACATTATGAAGAAAATCCTGTCAGGCGTTACCACCATGCTCACAGATCTCGATGGTTAAGAGATGATGCGTCTAATCAATTTGGACCGTCTCAAGAAATTTTACTCTTAGTTTGAAATCTCGGTGCGCTACGACTCTTCTCATCCCCCTTCTATTCTAAAAAATTCTCTTTATTTCCTCCTACCCAGAACTACGTGAGACCTAATCCTCTCAAAAATATTTTTTTTCAAAATTAATCTCATGAAAATTTTCAAAACTCCAGAGGTACATAGGTAGCCCATACGCCATACGTGGGCATGGTCCACTTCTTTTTCACAAAATTCCATTTTATTCTAACCCTTGAGAATGAAGATCCATCTTATAATTTACATGAATAAAAGTATTATGTATGTCTTAACGATCGGTATAGATAATTCAATTACAAAGCTCATCAAGAGGCACAACAAAATATGATCAAAATCATTTTTATTTCTAATAAAGGGATACAACTACTATATGTAATATCAATGAATGGAGTTAAACATACCACCCCCTTTTTCACTAACAAAACCATATTAAACAAACCTACCTAATCTCTACCAACTCCACAAAAATTATCCCTAACCCCACATAAAAACACCAAAATCACCCAAAACACAAATTATCCCAGTTCCACAAAATGTTAACTTAGCCTCACATACGTTGACCTTAACTGCCAGACGATCCTTATTCTTCATCATTCCCTGCTCCTAGTACTACCCAAGTCTCTCACTCCTGGTTGATACTCTGTATATGCTCAATGGAGCAATATGCCTTGGCAAGTTTGGACAAAATCACAATACCCTCTTCCATAGTGTCAAAGGAGATAAGCCAACTTTGTCCAGTATCTTCCTCCATAATCTTCTCTACTACATGATTATATAACCACTGGTAGTCCCCAGACACATGTCAGGCCCCTTATATAGATTTTGACGGATGGTAGATGGCCGGCGGTGCTGTCAGAAGTAACCCAATATCATCTATACATATTTAGTCAGGTCTTCTACAGGAAATAAGTTCGTTATGCGACGAGGCACTTTTTGTTCACACCTAGATTGGCATAAAATACGCCAATGGACATAAACATAGTTCTGATGGAGGCTAACCAACCACACATACTGGTACTCCCCTAGCTACAAAACAGGTCACAAGTCTCCTTACCATGGCACCGACAAACGAAGATACTGTGCTCCATGCTTTACAAACCAGTTAACCCAATTCTCTGTTGATGGGCTTAAACTAAAAAAAGTTCAGACAAAGAATTTAGGCACACCCACCAGGGGATTCTCAGGAAGGGTCGTCAGATGAAACCTCTTTGCAAGCCACATAAACAACATCACCAGGATCCTCCTTAAAAAATCTGAATATCCCTCTTTCCAAGCATAAAAGCCATTCAAGGTCTCCGCCAGCACCACTGCCGTAGGACCATGATGGTAAGACGGCCATGTCATTAACGTAGACACTTGGGGATTAGCCATCAAGTCCACTATGACTTATAATAGCCTCTCAATTAGTCCCAAAGCAACATCTCCGATAAAATCAGCATCACCAAACCCCCTTCGACGCACCGAATGTATAACCATCGAAAGAGAGATAGTCCATCCCTTAACCAATAATCGAGCCGTAGAAGGGGAAATATGGAGCAACTCAACTAGAAATACCCGTGAAGAATGAAAAAATTAGGCATAGTCATCACAACATTAGGGCTAACCACCAATATTGCTGAGAATTCCTCGTAGGTAGGATAAAACTCGTCTAGGCTTAACCAAAATACATGGTCCTTAGGGTACCAAAATTGAGACATCGTTGATAGCAAGTTCCAGTCTACGGCACGATTGCGCCATAGAGAACACCCGACGCAATCTAAAAGTATCATAGTCAATATTATAAAGGCACATGGTCTCTAAGACTTCAAGATAAGTGTAAAGACACAAATTTCCAATTGAGTCCTTTGTTGTTTTGACTCAATTCCAGACAAAAATGTTTGAGTCATAGGATAGAGATCTTGACCATCCTTCAAACCTATGTCATACTAAAGTTAAAGACGTAGAAACCAAGTTTATAAAGCATCATCAAATGCCGAGTTTGTTGTGACTCATTTCTACGTCAACAACATTGGTTCCATTGCTCCTAAGGTATGAATGCATGTTAAATATATATAGGAGATTGGAACAATATCTATATGGGTGTTTTTTATTTAAACTATTATTTATTTTCAAAAAGTTACTTTAAAACTTTAAAAAATTTCTGGGCTAAAATCGAATTTTTAAGCTTTCTGGAATTTCGTTCACTATTGTCGTTCGAACGAGGTTTGCCAACGAATTGCCTCTGGAACTTCATTCGAACGAGTTGGTTTATTCAAACGAGAATGTCGTTCTAACGAGTTTGGAAACGAGATTTTCCCATTGGTCACTGGAACTTCGTTAGAAGGGTCGTTCGAAGGAGACTTCATTCGAACGAAAATATCGTTCGAATGAGATTTCAGGCGGGAAATTTCTTTGGCAGTTTTGAGCAGTTTTTCCCACTTTCTCCACTACTCTTCTCCACCAACTTTTGACAGACTTATCAAGTGCAGGAACTAACTTTGGAAAACCAACTTTTTCATATTATTCCATCTCCTATAGAGAGTTTTGAGAGTTCAATTTTTCAAGAAAAAGTTCATGTTTTGAGTGTCTATTTTTCAAGAAAAAAATTCATTAAACACTCTTGTTTTCACCCATATTGTTTATTCCAAGTTTCAATATATATCATTGCTTGGAGTGTTTGGCACTGGGTTTTACTCTACCATTTGAAGAGTTCATTTGGGTTTACTTCTACATACCATAAAGAAGAAGTTCGGGTTTTGCTGCGGCTTTCTCATATGGTGAAAGGCACCATGTGTGGTTGACAGTGTTCCTAAAGTCTCATTGGTTGATTCTAAGGTTCCTATGGAGTTTTGAGATTGTCGTCTAGGCAGAGGTAGTTACAAGAAGACACGTCGGGGCTTAAAGGAATCGAGTCGAGTGTTGTAAGTAATGTTGCTTGTAATTATAATTTCTTACCTATTGGACTTAAGGCTAGGGCCGTCCGAGGTTTTTTTCTAGTTATGGGTTTTTCCTCGTACATCGTGGCATAGTGGTTCTTTGTTTATTTTATCTTCTGCAAAATCACCTAGAACGCATGCTTAGGTAAAAAGATAAAATTTGGTTTAAATGACTACTTACTTAAATTGGTGCAAATTAATTTGGGTAATGCTTATGTTAATTTAATTCAAGTCATCACTTAATTTGATAAAATTGGTTTGGCCTAATTTGATTATATTGAAGATATGTTTTAGGCAAATTTCTAGGACTTGAGTTGAGTTAATATATTAAAGTGAAAAATTCATTTGTTAATTAATTTAACTACACTTTGAGTTGTATTTAACTTTAATTTGGAAAGAAATTCAAATTAGTTAATTTGTTTAATCGAACCATCTCACTTCCGCATCTCTAAAAGGAAAGGGGCCTCGTGTTCCAATAAGTGGTATCAGAGCTGGATCGCTAAATTATTGCGTTTAAGATCCTTTAAATATTTTTGACAAAAATGGAATTTTCCCCATTTTCAAAATTTCCTATTTTCGATGGTTCTAATTATGCATATTGTAAAGCACGGGTGAAATCGGCACTAAAATCTATCGACGAGAGAGTTTAGATGTGTGTCGTTAACGAGTGGTCCCCACCTACACATTTAGTAGATAATGAGCATGTACCCAAACTCGTCGATAGATGGAGTGAGAGTGAATTTAAACTTGCAAACTTTAATTCCCGTGGTTTAAATGCCTTGTTTAATGTGATAACACCGGATGAATTCTGACGCATTATGACGTGTGAAATCACTAAAAAGGCTTGGGATATTTTACAACTCACTCATGAAGGAACTAGTGTCGTTAAGGCTTCGAAACTCAAAAATCTCACCACTCAATTTGAAACCATCAAAATGAACAAAAAAGAAACTTTTGATGAATTTTATGCTAGACTTCCCGATATAGTTAATTCATCTTTTAATTTGGGAGAGAAAATACCTGACAATCGAGTAGTAAAGAAAATTTTAACATCCCTACCCGATAGATTTATTCCAAAAGTGGCCTTTTTAAATTCTTTACCAACTTTAGCCTCTACGAAATTAGAAGAGCTCAGGTGATTTACAAACCTATAAACTAGAAATGTTTCCCTCCAAAAATGAAAAGAAAATAGAAAAGGGCGTTGCTTTGAAAGCCCGAAAGGAGGAAAAACAAGTAGTAGAGAGTTAAAGTGATAGTGAATCAGAAAATATGGCTATGTTTGCTAGAAAGTTTCAAAAATTTCTTAAATTTAACAAAGATAAATTTAAAAATGATTTTAAGAAATTCGAAAAATCAAGGCATGACAAGCCGAGAAGATCCCTAAAACTTCTAATGAAAATGTAAATAGGGACGAGTCAGAAAAATGTTTTTGTTGTGAAGGGTATGGCCATAAGTCTTTCAAGTGCCCACTAAACTAAGGAGAGAGGGTAAGAAACCAACTTCTTTCAATGCAACACTTAGTGATAGTGACAATAAAGAGGGACCCGATTCCCCCACTAAGCCCAACTTTGTGGCTTTTATGGCTATTCATTTGAGCACTGATAATGAATCTTCCCATGAAGATATACAAACACATGACACTTTCGAGGTCAAAGTTTATGATTTCCTTGTGTTTGCAGGTAGTGAGAGTGGAGAAGAAGGAGAGAGTGAAAATGAAGAAGAGGTTGATGTGAGTGAACTTCAAAATGCTTTTTAAGAACTTTATGAAGAATCTATTAAATTAAAAAGAGCTAATTTGAAGTTAGAATCTAGTTTAAGAGAGTGTGTCAAGGTCATTGATGATAGTATGTTGGTTGAAGACCTTAGGACACGTGAGAGAGCACTTCGTGAGAAAATTGAATATTTAGAAGGCGAGAGAGATAGACTTAAAGGTTTAATGGAATCCTTAAAAAAGGAGCTTATCGCATTTGAAGAGCGCAATATTTTATTAGAGTCTAACATTTTAGAATTACAAAATAAATTAAAAGATTCTAGCAAAGTCAAATTTTATTTGGAGTGTCGTTCGGAGAAATTAGATAAAATATTAGGAACGGTCCAAATTAAAGATGACACTTGTGGTTTAGGCTTCGATACATGTAATGAATCATCTCATAAAGTCAAAACCAATGTTTTAGGAGAATCACCTAGGAAAGCCTTTAGAGATCAATCCTTAAGTACCAATTTTCGACGTGTTTTTACTTGTTCACATTGTCGTCGAAAAGGTCATCTTAGGAAATTTTGTTTTGATCTTAAACGAGGTCCTAAAAAATCCCAATGTAAGGCAACCAAGGTAGCCAAGATTCCTACACCCCGAGATTGTCATTCGTCATTAGTTTGTGTTGGAAATCCGACTTGGTCGCTTTATAAGATAGGATTTTTTATTCTCTAAAAGTTTCACATGCTTCCTACCTTGCAAAATCTAAAAGCTGAATGTGTTAGTTTTATTTGCATACTTTAGCTTTTGTGCTTCATGCTATATCACCAATGTTAATTGTATGCTTGTTTAGTCATTTTCTAGTGTATGCTTCATGCTCAAACACATGCTAGAATAATGAGTTTTGTTTATATTTTGTATTATACTTCCTTCATTTTAGTTTGCATTAAATGAAAAATACAAAAAGATTTTTGTTTATCATTTGTGTTTTACCCTTTTCGTAATTTATGCTTAATGAAAAATACAAATGATTTTTGTGTGTCTTTTGAGTATATATTTTTGTTGTTTGATTTAAAAATTTCAAAGACTCAAAATGATTTTTGTTTATTTGTTATTTTAGTTTGACACAATCTATGTGGCATACACTTGTGTTAGAATCCCATCTTTTTCGCTCCCATGTGGCTAGAATTTTTAGTTTAGATTGACAATCCTTATTAGGTTATTTACCATGCTTACATGGAGTAGTTGGATTTTGTGTTGATATAACGGATTCTATTTTTATATGCCTCAATTCACACATGCACGAACTCATTTGAAATTTTAACTTCATATGTATATTTGAGCGTTGTGAGGTTTTTTCCTACCAATTTTGTCATCTAAATATTATGTTACCTAGGAAGACTAGTGCATATTAAAATCCGTTGCACGTGAGATTTGTGTGAGATATACAAATGTTGTATATAAATGTGCACGGGGAAGGGCTCTGAAAGGAATAATCATCCTTTGCGAGTAAGCCAACGTTTGTTTGGACCTAAAAGAAATACGTGGTCCAAAGGCCTAAAAGTATAATGGCGTTAAAAGAAAATATTTTCCCAGGCCTATGTTTAATTGATATATTCATTCAAAAATATATATGCTTATTGAGGGAGTTTGGATGGTATATCAACGGTTTGCACAATGTTCGTTTATCCTAGTTGTACTTTTAATGTCATGACTCTATTGGTTTGTAGAATAATCAAAAGTCTAAGCTTGTATGCTTTGTGTATGTTTATTCATTGAGTTCAATCTATATTGTCACATGAGGTTATATTCAAATGTGATGAAGTTTGCAATCAATTGAGGACTCCGTGAACATGTTTTAAGTGATTGGGTCTAAATTTAATTGTTGCTAGTTCACACCCCAACACTTCCGTTTCCATATGACACATTTTTGCCATACGACTGTGAAAAGCTTATCTTATTTTGTGTCATTTGTGTTTATATATATATATATATATATATATATATATATATATATATATCTGTGTGTGTGTGTGTGTGTGTGTGTGTGTGCGCGCGCGCGCGTGTGCATCTTTGGTATATCTAGAGTATGTATATATATGATATTTTTTTTAGTCTTTGCCTTGCTTTCTAGTCCATCTATGCTTCTACTTCATAATTGGTATCTATCTTGTTGCATTCTTTGTTGATATCACATGCTTAATACTTATGTATCATATTGGTATCAGTTTCTTGCATCTTAGTTGGTATCCATTATTATTTGTTGGATTAGTTATGGTTTTGTTGCCTATATGCTTTCATGTTCGATACTGTTGTATTCACTTTTGTTAATTCTATCACCTTTGTCTATTACTGAACAAAAAGGGGGAGAATGATAAGGGGGAAATGGTATCTATTCCTATTATAATCGTATCTTAGTTTGGGGGAGATTTATCTTAGGGGGAGACGACTTTCTAAGTAGGTCATTTATTTGATAAAGGGGAGAATTAATTTAGGGGTAGTATTTATTTTATGCATTTAATATTCTTGATATTCCCTATGCATTTGATAGTTTGATTAAGTGTACAGGAATTCTTCTAAGTGGCAACTTGTAATACCCCGTATTTTTTATGCTATATTAATTTGGGGATTTATAAAATTTAGCGTGAATGTTTTATTTAATAAAAATTCGGAAATTAATTATGTTATAATTATTAACGTGACGAGAGTTAGTAATTATGGGAAACTTGTTGAATATTACTAATGAGCAAAGTAATATATTATATTGGTTATATTGTATGTCATGAGTGAATTAAATGACTATTTCGAAAATTTAAGTCGGGACGTGCCCGTGTCACGTCAGGACTAATTTTGTTAAATAAAAAGTGAATATTTTATAAGTTGTTCGTATGGTCGTTTTGAGTGCGCCAATGTGTCCGGAAGGGTCGAGAAAGTCTGAAAAGTGTACCCGGGGGTTTAGTTTGGGTCTCGAGGCGTTTTTAGGCCTAATTGGTAGCCCGGGAGGGTAATTTAGTCATTTCACCTTGTTGGGTAATTAAACCCACGAAATTCAGCAACCTATATAAGCCATTTAGGTTAGTCTTTTAGGGTTAGAATATTCAAAAATCAAGTGACGGCCATTAGAGAAGAGAGGAGAGAGCTCCAAGGCAATTCAAGGCCAAAAAGTCACCGGTTTGCACCGCCGCCACCACCAACGCGTAGATCGCGAGGAGGGGAACGCAACCACACTGGATTCATCTGCAAATCGGACTTATGAAAATCCCGGGCAAGTATTTAACTTGCGTATTTTCGTTAGTGCAATATAATATTAGTTTAGGATTGATTAGAGATGAAAACTATGGAAGAAAACCCAATTTGTGTTAGGAAAATGCATGTAGTATTGATTGTAATGAAATTCTGGAATGCTTGCCATGTAGAGGAATATAACCCACGAAATTTTGATGATATATTAGAAGGAAATTCTAGTAAAAACATATTAGAACCTTGATTAAGAAAAACCCTAGGGTTCTTGATGATTAGATGAATTTTGGTTTAATTATCCATGTTTAATGTTAGATTTACACATGCTTTACGTTGAAAACATCTGGTATATTGTTATAATGATAGTAGTAGGATCTGTGGGACAATTGGAATGGAAAAACATGGTTTTGGATGAAGAAATTTGGTAGAACCCGTAACTGCATTTCTGCAGAATTTTCGCAGACCTGCTTGATCGATCGATCGAGCCTAGAGCTTCGATCGATCGAAGGTTCGATCGATCGAGCCCCAGACCTCGATCGATCGACCCCTCCTGGCAGACTCTTATTTCCCTTATTTACTTAGTTAAATTAAATTATCGTGAAATAATTCTTGGGTATCCTTAATAAAATGTTTTGGGAGATAGGAAAAACCAGTAGGACATATGAATTCGTGTTGAGAACTTTATTATAAGACGAGAATCTTGTTTTGGGGATAATTATATAATTAACAATGAAACTACGTATTTCAAGCGAGAGAATGCGGCGAATATCTACGATAGTAGATAGAGGTATACCTACTGAATTTTCCTACTTGGAAGGATAGAGTCAACGAATGTCACGTATTAAGTGAGAAAACCCTTCGAATTAAGGTTAAAGATGAAACCTTATACGTAATTCTATAAATGTGAAATTAAGGATATATGGTATAATTATGGGTGACGAGAAGAACCTATATTAATATGATAAAGTGGTATATTTATATGATTGTGTGTACATATATTATTTATACTTGTGAAAATCATGTTCACGCTACTTGCTATCCTTGAGGTTACCGCGCTGGGACAAGTCTTATCTCGATGGGACCTTTATGGGGGATATTGACTTATACCCTAGAAGATAGATATCCTTGGTACAGGCTATCGATGTGATAGTTCAGACGGTCCTAAGAGACGCAGGCATGTGCCATCCTCTTAGAGACTTGGAATCTATTCTTCGCCTCAATATTGTTTGTGTATTTATGTTAATACAATTCGAGAGTGATTCCGAATGTATTCCCCTTAATATGAGTGATATGGGGCTTTGGATAATAGAGTATGCATGCACCATAGTTTTATGTGGGGTGCTGTTATTTTATATATATTATACGAGTAGTTAATATATATATGAGATTTGGAAATTTGAAACTGCCTACTGTGATTTGATAAGTAGGACATGGTTGATGACTCAGATAGTGAATACTTGTTTTGTGAAAGTATAATATGTTACTAAGAAACTTTATAAATTAATAAAAGCTAAAACGAGAGTCGTGCTGCTAATCTGGAAGTATTCTTTTTAAATAAAAACATTGTTCGGTTTTGAAATCTTATGAGTAAGTTAAGATAATCTAAATTATTGGAAAGGTTAGTATGATAAAATTTGTTAAGAATAACCCTTGGGATGGTTAGTGCGATAGGTGTGCACATTAGAAGAGAGGTGAGTATTTTTCAAGAGAGTGACGCATTAATATGTTGTTGCATTGGCCTGTATCAATTTAAATACTTGCTAAACATATTTTAAAATCAAGCACACTTTCGGGCTCTGACCCGTTTCTTTTTCTCTCTCTCTCTTGTATATATATGTATGTATATATTTCAGGTGCCCAGCCACAGGGGCGTCTTGCTTAGGATCCCTTGAGAGGAACGTGCTGCAGCTTAGGTGGGAGTTGCAGGTCACTTGTGTAGACGGCTTCCTTTATTGACTCCACTTTTAGCATTCTCATTTATTGGGCATGTGTCGCCCTTTCCATTATCTCATTGTTATTGGGACATTTATATTTCAGTTATTTCCAGTATTGTTCTATGGGATTTATTCAGTTGGATTAGTGACTTTAGTTTTCATGTATTGACATTCGATTGACGAATGTATTGTATTATTTATTTAATGTGGTGTGATTCTTAATTGTTGGAATGTTGTTAATAATTAAATAAATCTTTTTCTTAAAATAAAATTTGGAAAGTTATGTATGAAAATGGTTTTGATTTAGGGTGTTAAATTGGAAAAAAAAAATTTATCGACAGTGATGCTGAGAATGAACCAACTGTATACCTTGATTTAATTTAATAAAGGAGTGATCGCCTGGTATTTAATGAGGCAGGGTGTCACAGGTGGTATCAGAGCATCAGGTTCTAGTGTCCATAGGATCTGTACGGCTTATTTCGCTTTCAGCTTGACGTTATTGTTATAGAACCCTATTTTTAGGATTGTTGTATTCTTGCTTTTACGTTTAAGTCTTCAGCTATTTGAGATTTGATAATAACTGTAGACTAATAAACTTGTTCACATTTCAGATGCCTCTGAGACGTGCTTCGAAAGATAGGCGTGCCCAAGCCGAGAATCCAGCAGCTCCGGCACCAGGCACAATGAATGCAAACGAAGTAGCCGCCATTATTGCTCAGGCGGTGAATGCCGTGATGGTGATTCAGCAGGCTCCACCCCAGGTTCAGGCAGTGGCGCCAGTACCAGCACAACTTCCATCTGCATGGGAGAGGGTTTGGGATGCTTTTCAAAAAGCGCATCCCCCTGAGTTTTCTGGTAGCTCCGATATTATTTCAGTTAGCCAATGGAAGAAGGACATCCAGCGGCATCTCAGTATGTATGAGTGTACTGACGTGCAAAAGCAATTATTGGCTTCCTTTAAGCTGGTGGGAGCCGCCTTACAGTGGTGGGAGTCCACTACTTTGGAGGAGAGGGACACGATCCCTATTCAGTTATTCTGGGAGCGGTTTGACCGCAAGTATTTTCCACCCGCAGTGCAGACTGAGATGAGGCGAAGATTACTGAATCTGAAGCAGGAGAGTCTTAATGTAGCAGAGTATGAGGAGGAGTTCACGAGACTTCTCACCATTGTGCCAGATGAGGCACCTACTGAGAGCAAGAAGATTTTGTTATTTGTCGACGGGTTAGCTTGGAGGATCCGTCAACCCCTTATTGGGAATCTATCCCTGAGTGCGTTCACTGATGTACTCAATGGTGCATTGCTACATTTCCAGGATCACCGCTTCCATCTTCAGGGAAGCAAGAGAGCAGGAGAGTCCAGCCAGCAGGGCCGGGCCGGGGGTAATAGTGTCGGTGGGGCACCATCTCAAGGACAGACTCGTCAGCACGAGCAGAGTTCCCATCAGGGGGACCCTGCTAAGCGATTCCATTCAAGTGATTCTAGGCAAGGATTCGGGGGTTTCAGGCAGGGCCAGCCTAATCATCAGGGCCAACACCGACCGTAGGGCCAGCAGGGCCAACAGCGTGCACATCAGGGCCAACAGGGCCAGTGGCGTGGAGGTAACGGCCAATAGGGCCATGGACAGCAGGGTCAGAGGTGAGGTAACTTCAAAGGCCGATGTTTTGGGTGCGGCAAACATGGCCACAGACGTCAGCATTATCCTGAGGGTGATAGGGCCCCACAGCAGCAGGGAACCCGTAATGAGCCGCAGAGGCCACTATTTCCACCTTCCCTCCCAGCTCCAGCCCAGGTGCCAGCCTTACCAGCCATTCCAGCAGCTCCAGTGCAGCAGGGGCAATTACAGTATGGACGTATCTATAACGTCCATCAGGCAGCAGCTCCACAGGCACCACCCGCGATTGAGGGTATGTTTCTTATCCATGGTACTATGGGTCGAGTTTTGTTTGATACGGGGTCAACGCATTGTTTTATAGCTACACATTTTGCGAAGTCCTTAGGGTTGTTAGCCACAGGAGAGAGCACAGTGACGTGTATGGACTCACCACTGGGGAGTGGGTCACTTATTTTCTTTATATGCCGGGGAGTGGGGGTAAAGATTGGTAGCTTGGTATTACCTGCAGACATGTTAGTTTTAGACATGCACGAGCATGATGTGATTATTGGTATGGATTGGCTCGCAGGTTATAGAGCCATGATTGATTGCCTCGGTGGGAGCATTATTTTTGCCATTCCGGGGAAAGAGATGTTTGTAGTGGCGATGCCTCGCCCAGAGGGAGGTTCGACCGCTCATTTGTATTACATAGAGGAGGATACCTCTAAGGAGGTTGTGATTCCCTTAGATTCAATCCCTGTTGTCAGGGAGTCTTCCGATGTGTTTCAGGAGATACCAGTCCTACCGCCCAGTCGATAGATAGACTTTGTTATAAATTTATTGCCAGATACGAGACCTATAGCACGCGTACCGTACCGTATGGCTCCGGCAGAGATGCGTGAGCTACGAGATCAGATAGAGCAACTGTTAGGTCAGGGCTTCATTCGTAGGAGTACCTCACCTTGGGGCGCTCCAGTCTTGTTTGTGAAGAAGGGAGATGGTTCACTGAGATTGTGTGTGGACTACCGGGAGCTGAACAAGGTAACGATACGGAATAAGTATCTGTTGCCTCGAATCGATGATCTGTTCGACCAGTTGAGGGGAGCAACTTTCTTTTCGAAGATAGATCTGAGGTCGGGGTAGCATCAGTTACGTATTAGAGAGAAGGATGTTTCAAAGACTGCCTTCTTGTCAAGATATGGGTCCTATGAGTTTTGGGTGATGCCGTTCGGACTCACAAATGCCCCAGCCATTTTCATGGACTTGATGAACCGAGTATTCAGATAGTTCTTGGATCAGTTTGTCATCGTCTTCATAGATGACATCTTGATATATTCACACTTCGAGGAGGAGCATGCCGAGCACTTGAGGCAGGTTCTTCAGATTCTACGTGAGCATCAGTTGTATGCTAAGTACGAGAAGTGTAGATTCTGGTTGCGAGAAGTACAGTTCTTGGGCCATGTTGTTTCTGAGCAGGGGATAGCAGTTGACCCGAGTAAAGTATCGGCGGTGAGGGAGTGGGGACAGCCCACGACACCGACGGAAGTACTTAGTTTCTTGGGGTTAGCTGGTTACTACAAGAGATTCATTCGGGGATTCTCCAAAATATCGGGTCCATTGACGAATCTGACTCACAAGGGGGTACCATATGTTTGGGATGACGCTTGTCAGTTGTCTTTCGACGAGCTGAAAGACAAGCTTACTTCAGCGCCAGTCCTTGCGTTACCGAAGCCGGGTATGGAGTACCTGGTTTACACTGATCCATCCTTACGGGGACTTGGGGGAGTACTTCATCAGGAAGAGAAGGCTATAGATTTTGCCTCCTGCAAGCTTAAGCCGCATGAGAAGAATTACCCCACCCACGACCTGGAGTACAAAGCGATCGTCTTTGCATTGAGGATATGGAGGCACTACTTATTGGATGAGAAATTCCGTTTGTTCACAGACCACAAGTTATTGCAGTACCTGTTCACCCAGTGAGAGTTGAATATGCGTCAGCGCAGATGGCTAGAGTTTGTGAAAGACTATCAGTTCGATATACAGTATCATCCGGGGAAGGCCAACGTAGTTGCTGATGCGTTGAGCCGTAGACCGGTAGACGATGTAGCGGACGTCTAGAAAGTAAAGTGGAAGGAGTTGGGTCACCAGGACGCAGTGGCACGTTCTTTCATATCCGTGATGTCAGTCACACCCGAGATTGTTACGAAGGTGATATAGGCACAGACCACAGACCCGTTTTGCCAGGAGCAGATTGTGAGACTTCTAGCCGAGGGTGCTGAGTCCTATTCTGTTAGTTCTAATGGAGGTTTGCGGTTTAATGGGAGATTGGTGGTTCCAGAAGGAGCAGAACTACGCCATGCAGTGATGACTCATTCTCATGGGTCCCAATTTTCAGTACATCCGGGAGGCGATAAGATGTACCAGGATATGAGGCGACAATACTGGTGGAGTGGGATGAAGAAGGACATCGCCGAGTTCGTGTCCAAGTGTTCTACCTGCCAACTGGTAAAGGTGGACCACCAGAAATCGTCAGGATTACTTCAGCCATTGGAAGTACCCGCATAGAAGTGGGAGAGTATTTCCATGGATTTTATTACAGGGTTGCCTATATCACAGCGGGGCCACAATTTTATCTGGGTGATTGTAGACCGTTTGACCAAGGTGGATCATTTTCTGCCAGTTCGGACAGATTATACTACGGGTCAGTATGCTCAGTTGTTCATTGCTGAGACTGTCAGATTACATGGGGTGCCCCTGAATATTGTGTCAGATAGGGACAAGATTTTCGTGTCACGTTTTTGGGAAAGCTTTCAGGAGGCTATGGGTACTGAGTTGAGGTTGAGTTCAGCTTACCACCCACAGACAGATGAACAGACAGAGCGTACTAATCAGCTGTTAGAAGATATGCTACGCATGTGTGTTCTCGATTTTGGAGGAGGTTGGGATCCACACCTTCCACTGGTAGAGTTTGCTTATAATAAATCGTATCAGTTCACGATTGGCATGGCTCCATTTGAGGCTTTCTATGGCAGGCCTTGTCATTCTCCAACTTGTTGGCTCGAGGTGGGTGATAACAAGTTGCTAGGACCAGAGATGATTCAGGAGACCTCCGCTAGGATTGAGATGTTCAGGAGTCGCATTCGGGTAGCCCAGGACAGGCAAAAGAGCTACGCCGATGCGAAACGATTCTTTCGGGAGTTTAGTGTGGGGGACCAAGTGTTATTGCGCGTATCCCCTATGAAGGGAGTGATGAGGTTCGGGAAGAAGGGGAAGTTGGCTCCGAGGTACGTGGGACCATTTCCCATCATCGAGAAGATTGGGCCGGTTGCATACAGGTTGGGACTGCCAGAACATTTACATCCCATCCACGATGTATTCCACATCTTGTCGTTGAGACGATATTTTCGGGATGATATGGCCTATACTCACATTGCGATAGATGAGATCGACTTATAGCCAGATAGCTCTTACGAGGAGAGACCCGTGGCTATTCTAGACTATAGTGAGAGGAGATTGAGGTCGAAGATAGTTCCACTTGTGCGAGTCCAGTGGGAGCATCATAATATGGAGGAATCCACTTGGGAGCGTGATGCAGATATGCGCGAGAGATATCCAGAGTTGTTTTTACCAGGTATGCCTTATTTTTCCGAATTTCGGGACGAAATTCCGTTATTAGGGGGGAAGTATGTAATACCCCGTATTTTTTATGCTATATTAATTTGGGGATTTATAAAATTTAACGTGAATGTTTTATTTAATAAAAATCCAGAAATTAATTATGTTATAATTATTAACGTGACGAGAGTTAGTAATTATGGGAAACTTGTTGAATATTACTAATGAGCAAAGTAATATATTATATTGGTTATATTGTATGTCATGAGTGAATTAAATGACTATTTCGAAAATTTAAGCCGGGACGTGCCCGTGTCACGTCAGGACTAATTTTGTTAAATAAAAAGTGAATATTTTATAAGTTGTTCGTATGGTCGTTTTGAGTGCGCCAACGCGTCCGAAAGGGTCGAGATAGTCAGAAAAGTATACCCGGGAGTTTAGTTTGGGTCTCGGGGCATTTTTAGGCCTAATTGGTACCCCGGGAGGGCAATTTAGTCATTTCACCTTTTTGGGTAATTAAACCCACGAAATTCAGCAGCCTATATCAGCCATTTAGGTTAGTCTTTTAGGGTTAGAATATTCAAAAATCAAGTGACGGCCATTAGAGAAGAGAGGAGAGAGCTCCAAGGCAATTCAAGGCCAAAAAGTCACTGGTTTGCACCGCCGCCACCACCAACGCGTAGATCGCGAGGAGGGGAACGCAACCACACCGGATTCATCTGCAAACCGGACTTCAGAAAATCCTAGGCAAGTATTTAACTTGCGTATTTTCGTTAGTGCAATCTCATATTAGTTTAGGATTGATTAGAGATAAAAATTATGGAAGAAGACCCAATTTGTGTTAGGAAAATGCATGTAGTATTGATTATAATGAAATTCTGGAATTCTTGCCATGTAGAGGAATATAACCCACGAAATTTTGATGATATATTAAAAGGAAATTCTAGTAAAAACATATTAGAGTTCTTGATGATTAGATGAATTTTGGGTTAATTATCCATGTTTAATGTTAGATTTACACATGCTTTACGTTGAAAACATCTGGTATATTGTTATAATGATAGTAGTAGGATCTGTGGGACGATTGGAATGGAAAAACATGGTTTTGGATGAAGAAATTTGGTAGAACCCGTAACTGCATTTCTGCAGAATTTTCGCAGACCTGCTTGATCGATCGATCGATCGAGCCTAGAGCTTCGGTCGATCGAAGGTTCGATCGATCGAGCCCCAGACCTCGATCGATCGACCCCTCCTGGCAGACTCTTATTTCCCTTATTTACTTAGTTAAATTAAATTATCGTGAAATAATTCTTGGGTATCCTTAATAAAATGTTTTGGGAGATAGGAAAAACCAGTAGGACATATGAATTAGTGTTGAGAACTTTATTATAAGACGAGAATCTTGTTTTTGGGATAATTATATAATGAACAATGAAACTACGTATTTCAAGTGAGAGAATGCGACGAATAGCTACGATAGTAGATAGAGGTATACCTACTGAATTTCCCTACTTGGAAGGATAGAGTCAACGAATGTCACGTATTAAGTGAGAAAACCCTTCGAATTAAGGTTAAAGATGAAACCTTATACGTAATTCTATAAATGTGAAATTAAGGATATATGGTATAATTATGGGTGACGAGAAGAACCTATATTAATATGATAAAGTGGTATATTTATATGATTGTGTGTACATATATTATATACTTGTGAAAATCATGCCCATGCTACTTGCTATCCTTGAGGTTACCGCGCTGGGACAAGTCTTATCTCGATGGGACCTTTATGGGGGATATTGACTTGTACCCTAGAAGATAGATATCCTTGGTACAGGCTATCGATGTGATAGTTCAGACGGTCCTAAGAGACGCAGGCATGTGCCATCCTCTTAGAGACTTGGAATCTATTCTTCGCCTCAATTTTGTTTGTGTATTTATGTTAATACAATTCGAGAGTGATTCCGAATGTATTCCCCTTAATATGAGTGATATGGGGCTTTGGATAGTAGAGTATGCACGCACCATAGTTTTATGTGCGGTGCTGTTATTTTATATATATTATACGAGTAGTTAATATATATATATAAGATTTGGAAATTTGAAACTGCCTACTGTGATTTGATAAGTAGGACATGGTTGATGACTCAGATAGTGAATACTTGTTGTGTGAAAGTATAATATGTTACTAAGAAACTTTATAAATTAATAAAAGCTAAAACGAGAGTCGTGCTGCTAATCTGGAAGTATTCTTTTTAAATAAAAACATTGTTCGGTTTTGAAATCTTATGAGTAAGTTAAGATAATCTAAATTATTGGAAAGGTTAGTATGATAAAATTCGTTAAGAATAACCCTTGGGATGGTCAGTGCGATAGGTGTGCACATTTGAAGAGAGGTGAGTATTTTTAAAGAGAGTGACGCATTAATATGTTGTTGCATTGGCCTGTATCAATTTAAATACTTGCTAAACGTATTTTAAAATCAAACACACTTTCGGGCTCTGACCCGTTTCTTTTTCTCTCTCTCTCTTGTATATATATGTATATATTTCAGGTGCCCAGCCACAGGGGCGTCTTGCTTAGGATCCCTTGAGAGGAACGTGCTGTAGCTTAGGTGGGAGTTGCAGGTCACTTGCGTAGACGGCTTCCTTTATTGACTCCACTTCTAGCATTCTCATTTATTTGGCATGTGTCGCCCTTTCCATTATCTCATTGTTATTGGGACATTTATATTTCAGTTATTTCCAGTATTGTTCTATGGGATTTATTCAGTTGGATTAGTGACTTTAGTTTACATGTATTGACATTCGATTGACGAATGTATTATATTATTTGATTTAATGTGGTGTGATTCTTAATTGTTGGAATGTTGTTAATAATTAAATAAATCTTTTTCTTAAAATAAAATTTGGAAAGTTATGTATGAAAATGGTTTTGACACTTAGCTTAATTATTTAGGGTGTTAAATTGGAAAATTATTTTTTATCGACAGTGATGCTGAGAATGAACCAACTGTATAACTTGATTTAATTTAATAAAGGAGTTATCTCCCGGTATTTAATTAGGCGGGGTGTCACACAACTTTCATCATCGGCAAAGATATTGATCCTTGGTTTGTTTAAGTCAAGCTATGTAATTTTATTTTGGGTGGGACATTTTTTCTATGTCTAGTAGAGCTTGATGGCCCTTTAGGATTTTGGTTGGTTTTTGTCCCGGAATAGCCAAAGGGTGAGATTTGTAAGGACAAAAATTTCCAATTGAGTCCTTTGTTGTTATGGCTCAATTTCTGACAAAAACGTTTGAGTCATAGGATAGAGTTATTGACCATCCTTCAAGCCTATGACATACTAAAGTTGAAGACGTAGCGTCCAAGTTTATAAAGCTTCATCAAATGCCGAGTTTGTTGTGCCTCATTTTTACATCAACAACATTGGTTCCATTGCTCCTAAGGTGTGAATGCATGTTAAATATATATAGGACCTTGGAACAATATCTATATGGGTGTTTTTTGTTTAAACTGGTGTTTATTTTCATAAAGTTACTTTAAAACTTCAAAATAAAGTTTCTGGGATAAAATCGAATTTTTAAGCTTTCTGGATTTTCGTTCGATATTGTCATTCGAACGAGTTTTTCATTCGAACGAGAATATTGTTCGAACGAGGTTTGCCAACGAATTTCCTTTGGAACTTCATTCGATATTGTTGTTCGAACGAGCTGGTTTGTTCAAACGAGAATGTCGTTCGAACGAGCTGGTTTGTTCAAACGAGAATGCCGTTTGAACGATTTTGGCAATGAGATTTTCCCATTGTCCACTAGAACGTCGTTAGAAGGGTCATTCGAACAAAAATCTCGTTCGAATGAGATTTCAAGCGGGAAATTTCTTTGGCAGTTTTGAGCAGTTTTTCCCACTTTCCCCACTACTCTTCCCCACTAACTTTTGACAGACTTATCAAGTGCGGGAACCAACTTTGAAAAACCAACTTTTTCATATTAATCCATCTCCTAGAGAGAGTTTTGAGAGTTCAATTTTTCAAGAAAAAGTTTTTGTTTTGAGTGTCTATTTTTCAAGAAAAAAATTCATTAACCACTCTTGTTTTCACTCATATGGTTTATTCCAAGTTTTAATATATATATATCATTGCTTGGAGTGTTTGGAACCTGGTTTTACTCTACCGTTTGAAGAGTTCGTTTGGGTTTACTTCTACATCCGATAAAGAAGAAGTTTGGGTTTTGCTGCGGCTTTCTCATATGGTGAAAGGCACCATGTGTGGTTGACGGTGTTCCTAAAGTTTCATTGGTGGATTCCAAGGTTCCGGTGGAGTCGCGTCGGGGCTTAAAGGAGTCGAGTCGATTGTTGTAAGTCATCTTTCTTATAATTATAATTCTGTACTTAGTGGACTTAAGGCTAGGGTCGTCCGAGGTTTTTTTCCGTTGTGGGTTTTTCCTCGTACATCGCGGCATAGTGGTTCTTTGTTTGTTTTATCTTTTGCAAAATCACCTAGAACGCATGCTTAGGTAAAAAGATAAAATTTAGTTTAAATCACTACTTACTTAAATTAATGCTAAATTAATTTGGGTAATGTTTATGTTAATTTAATTCAAGTCATCACTTAATTTGATAAAATTGGTTTAGCCTAATTTGGTTATAATGAAGATATGTTTTAGGCAAATTACTAGGACTTTAGTTGAGTTAATATGTTAAAGTGAAAAATTCATTTGTTAATTAATTTAACTCCACTTTGAGTTGTGTTTAACTTTAATTTGGAAAGAAATTCAAATTAGTTAATTTGTTTAATTGAACCATCTCACTTCCATATCTCTAAAAGAAAAGGGGCCTCGTGTTCCAAAAATAAGAAGATAATTCTTCGTACATTGGAATAACGATTTGGAGAATAGAGACAAATGGCAAAAAATATGTATGTTGGTAATTCCCCATACACTCTCCTTTTATACCCAAAAACCCATGCAAAAAAATAAAATTT
Organism: Sambucus nigra; assembly: GCA_949130495.1. NCBI lineage: Eukaryota > Viridiplantae > Streptophyta > Magnoliopsida > Dipsacales > Adoxaceae > Sambucus > Sambucus nigra. Next base: position 359,361,075 of record OX422209.1, on the reverse strand, counting down.
CTGGAATCTAGTTTAACTCCCAAACTTATACACAAGTGTGTAGAAAAGTGCAATCAAATATTAAGATTGATTTACCTTGACTCCTATGCCGATAGGCAGGTTAAGGGGTATGCTGATCGATAACCCCGCTTTTTCAGATTAAAATCCCCTTTTCTCCATTTTGCCCAAAAATTAATTTCCAAAAATGCATTTCTCAAAATGAGTCCCTTCAAAGGGAAGCTTTTCGCAACCAAGCCTCCAAGTCCATCATCTACTCAAATTACAAAAAAAAACTATTTTCTGACTTTCTCTTAAAACCTCGACAGCAAATTAAAGTCCATGTAGAGAAAGCCACTAAATCAAGAAAATCAAACAAAAATATATATCATTTTGCCTCCTTGAGTCTCTCTTTTCAGGTGCAAAGTCATTACATCAAGCATACAACATGGTCAATACCAAGCTCCCCCGATCAACGATAGATCTTCAAGAAAATCTCGAAAGGAAAGAATCATAAATGGATGTCACCTCATCTACCGCACCAATCTCTCTCTATCATACCAGACATACCCAAACTCATTTTCCAGTAACCTACTTATCTACACATGCATAACCATAGCCCCTGCATCCCCTGAAGGAAGACTCCAAGGAAAGAAGGTCACCTACATCACCAGTAAATATTAAGCAATCTACCTAAATTTAAAGTTCTAAAACCACAGAAAAGATAGAGGCTGACAGTGCCCTTTACCCTTCCCCGATAAGCCCAAGAGTTCGTGCCTTATGCTGATTAGCACCTTCCCATGCCTGCCTATCGACAGTCCCCTTCAGATTTTGTATAGAAAAGGGTAGGAAAATCTAAAAATTGCTCGAAAAAATCCCAAAAATCCCTGAAAAGTGTGGAACATTATTTTCCCTCAAGAAAATCCTTTTGGAGCACTAAAACCCTTATAAACTCACAAAATCCACAGTTGGATTAGTTTTACACTCTTATCCCCAGCATACTTAACAATGGAACATATGATGTACTCGCAGCCAAGTCTACTATAAATCTTTAGCCATAACCTCAAAACTAAATATTCCCTAGAGGAATTTCAAGACAACCCCAACCCTAGTGGAATCAAAGGTGCTCCAAGGTCAAAGTACCTCACGCCTTCCCCAACGGAGTTATCCTCTTCCAAACTACAACTTTAGGTCCTCGGAATTGACCTCGTCCCTTAAAATCGATCGTCGTAACTTTAGGTCCTCAGAATTGACCTCGACCCTCAAAATCGATCGTCACAACTTTAGATCCTCATAATTGACCTTGGCCCACATAATCGGTCATCACAACTCAAGGTCCTTAGAATTTATCTCGGCCCTCATAATTATTCGTCATAACTTTAGGTCCCTCATAATTGACCTCGGACCATAGAGTCGATCGTCATAACTTTAGGTCCTCAAAATTGACCTCGAACCGTAGAGTCGATCCTCACAACTTTAGGTCCTCATAATTGACCTTCGTAAAATTGGTCGTCGTAACTTTATGCCCTCCTAATTAATCTCAATCCGTAGAATAAGTCATCACAAATTTTAGGTCCTCAAAATTGACCTCGTCCCTCAGAATCGATCGTCATAAACTTTAGGTCCTCAAAATTGAACTCGGCCCATATAATTGGTCGTCACACCTTAGGGTCCTCATAATTGACCTCAACCCGCAGAATTGGTCGTTATAACCTAGACCCACAGAATTGGTCATCCCTAACACAATTTTAGGTCCACAAAATTGACTTTGACCCGCTGAATTGGACACCTTATCCCTTATAATCAACCTTAACACCTCATCGACCCGCTGAATCAATCATCTTTGTCCCCTTAGGTCCTCAAAATTGACCTTGGCCCGCTGAATTAGACATCCTCATCTCCTTAGGTCTTCAGAACTGACCTCAACCCTCTGAATTGGTCACTTTCATCTTCTGAGTTCGCAGAATTGACCCAAAATCTTCATCCCCAGCATCGATGTGTTGTCTATCATTTGATGACCTTCACTTGTTCCAATATCACTCATCAAGGGGATCTCTGTAGACACCCCATATTAGTACCCTCCTTATCCATATCACTTACTCGTTCACCATATATCCTAGGTCACACTTCGAGCACTAATCTAGAGGCCATCGGGCAATCCCGAGCCCCGTTTCACTACAATCAACTTTCTTCCTGAGTGAAAGATCAATGAATCTTTGAAGGGATTTGAATCACATTTTCAACGGTTCTCTTCGTGCGTGAATCAGCCTTATGGTTTGGATGAGTGCTTCGTTTTACTCTAAAAATTGATCTAGAGGCTATCGGGCGTTTCTGAGCCCCCTTTGACTCAGGTCAACTCTCCATCTTAATAGAAGCTCAATAAATCTTTAAAGGGATCTGAATACCCTTTTTAACAGTCCACTCTGTGTATGAATCATCCTTACGATTCGAGCGAATTGTTCATTTTACTCTAAAAATGATTAAAAGGCCACCGGGCGCTTTCGATCCCCTTTTGGCTAAGGTTAACTCTCCAACTTGAGTGAAGCTCAATTAATCTTTTAAAGGCTCTGAATCCCCTTTCTAATGGTCTGCCCTGTGCAAAAATCATCCTTACAGTATGGACGAATAACCCATTTTACCCCAAAGGGTTATCGAGAGCTTTCGAGCCCCATTTGACGTTGGTCAACTCTCCCAATTGAACAAAGTTGAATGAAATATTGAAAGTCACTAAATACCATTTCCAACAGCCCATCTCGTGCACAAATTGGCCTTAAGGTTCAGACGAATGATCAATTTTCCTTCGAAAACTTCCTATCCAGTGACTAAAGGGCACTTTTGAGCCCCTTTTGACCTTGCTCAACTCCCGTACCCGAGAAGGACTCAATGGATTCTTGAAGATATGTAAATACCCTTTCCAACGGTCCACCTCGTGCGTGATTCTGACTTATGATTTGCATTTCATGACCATTTTTTAAAAAACCTATTCCGGAGTGCCAAATGGCACCCAGAGACCTTGCTTATAGGCAGTGTGCCTAAGGTGCAATGACAATAGGAAGGACTAGACCCCTGCCAATCGTAAGTCCCCTTGGTCCTATAAATATAGGTCATAACCTCACTTTGAAAAGCATCCCCCGAACACCCCTCTCAACAAGTCAGAGAACATTCTCTCGAATTCAGAGTTGTTCCCTTTCCTAAAAAACACATTTTTCCACATTCCATTCCATTACTTTCTTGCCTCACTTGGTAAATTCCACCACCTCTCCATACCGCTTTCATACCATTTCAAGATCAACATATTTATATCAACAATCAACATCGAGCGTTTATAAGGAGGTCCAATTCTTCATCGTTTTCTCTAATTCTCTCACTTTAGTATTATTTCTCTCATTTTAGTATTATTTGCTTTACTTCTACTTTAGTGTTTTATTTTGTTAAATCACATGCATTAAATCTCAAACATTTATTAGTATTATCTGCACATATTCTATTTTCACTAAAAAAATAAGAAAAATAAATTCCAAAAGAGGGATTCTCATCTCCCACTCTCATTCTTAAAACACATTTTCTCTATACACACACATAAGAGAAATCCCCCATTTGGATCTATGGATTAAATCCCACCCTATGGTATCTTCTAACTACGTGAACTTTGAAGCCCCATGGGCTACGTAGGCATCTTGGGTTAATCCTGAGATTTGATTCCTCCTTTATGCATATTTATATGCTTCCCTCCTTTCATACATATATATACTCTTTATGAGTTAATATTCTTATATGATTGTGCTTTGTCCGATATACACATTGTCTCTTCCATAGTGACTTGCGATTTGACAAACACTCATTTAATATGTTGAATTTTTATTTTCGAGAACACTTCTAAGGGTTAATTGACTCCATCCTTTTCCATGATGCTAGTTGAATAATTTTATTCTTCATTTATATTATGCACATGAGTACACACTTCACGGAGCCTAATAAGATAAGATTTATGCACGCCCATTAGAGATTGAAAAGACGGGATGGGTGCCTAACACCTTCCCATTCCGTAACTTAGTTCCCGAACCTTTGAACTACTTGGTTTTGCAAGCATCAATCTTTTGCCTGTTTTGTGCAAAATAGGTTGGCGACTCTATCTACACATTATCTCCCACATTGACAATGATCGAGCGCTCCGAGAAAGGGTGTAAACCCCAGACATGCATCGGAGGGAATCCGAAAAAAGAGGCCCCGTGATGGCCACAAAGCCAATAAGGTGAAATTCATTTAACCCTATCTTTTTACTTATTACAAAAGAACTGGACATCTTAAACACTTTTACCACAAACTTGAGAGGGATTTTTACTTTCGTGCTCTCACATCCAACCACAACCAACTGGATAGTCATAGAGAACAAGTTGATAATCTAATCCACTATTCTAAAGGTTTACTGGGAGAAATTCAAAGGCATACTATTCCAAAGGTTTACTGGGAAAAATCCAAAGGTTGTCTATGCCTCATGGTAACCCTCCCAAAACCAAGACTAGTAAAAACAAGAGAAAGAGAGAGAAGATGACAAAACCCATGGTTCCTACACAAACTGGGGTTGTGAAGAAAAATGCCACAAAAGCTCTTGTTGTTCATGATAACACGCCTTTTGCGTATATGTTGTTGTAGAGTAAAAGAAGGTCAATAAAAAATTCCTTTTGGTACCTACTAACACACTAAAATTCTATATTGGCAAGTAATGGGTCAATCCGTGCTATTTAATGTGGACTAGAGCAAAGTGAAGACAATTTATGATTTTTTAAAATAATTTTAAAAGGATATTTATACTACTAATTATGAACTAAAATTAAAACTGCACTAATAAATAAAGAAAATGATAAAAGTGAGCTAAATGTGAGGGGGGAATAATTATGAGATAATTCAAGGGATTAAACTTCACCACTTAACCTATTTATTTTCATTAATTAGTTTGTCTATTTGAAATACCCCAAAACGTATACAAATTCACAAATCAACTCTCGTTGCAAATGTGAAGTTATATATAGTCCTTTTAAAAGATTAATATTTAAATTCCACATACTCACGAAAATAGATTTAAACATTTTCTAATAAACCACCCGCTAAGGAAAATTCACTAAAGTATTTTAAATCATAAAAATATATTACATTGCTATAGTAGAGAAATTCAAACTACAATACCATTAAAAAATTGTTTATCTCTAATTTAATTAATGAATAAATATTATAATATGAATTTGCGATTTTCTCTCGAAAATAATTCACCCTCTCTCGAGGCGTAATTATAAATTATAAAGTTGTAATATTAATATTCAAAAATGGGCATAATAAATAAACAAATTGAAAATAAAAATAATTAAGTTAAGGGTTTCATCTCACCCCTTGAATGGGGTATTTAGCCTCTCATTTTGGTATTATTACATATAAAATGCAATAATGACACAAAAGAGGCATACAAAATAAAATGGAGTGGGAAAGAATATGTTGAACCAAGTCTCCTTGAACACAATAAAAATTCCCAAACATGAACAATAATATCATCCACAAATGTGAGTTTTTCAAAACACAAAAAAAATATCATTCTACTCACAATTTGTGTCTCAATATGTTCTGCCTCACACTCAAGTCACTATAAAAAAAATTAGAAAAGAAGAAAAATAAAAATTTTGTTCAATACTAAACCAAAAATGATCTCCCAAAAATGGATCTACTAAACTAAAACTAAACTTTACTCTCTACTGTGTTGGCCGATTTTTTTCTCTGCTTGTGTCCCTTTTTAAAATAAAGAAAAGGATTTCTTGAAACTAGAAGTCACATGGGAGCATGGGGCTGGTACAAATCAAGGTAGAAAATATAGGATTTGGTGTGCTTGGCAGAGGCTCGAGGTGTCAGACGTATATGCCTGAGATTGGTTTTTGCACTTGGGTTTTTGTTCTAGTTTACTTACTGACATGGGACGAAATGGGTTTTGCTGTAGGGGTTTATTTCTGTTTGGATTTTGGCTTATTTTCTTTTGGGTCTTGTGTTTATGCAGTGGCAAATGATTTTGGGTGTGAAGTGGTTTTAAAAATAGGGCATGGGTTTGTTGGACACGGGCTGAAGATCGGGTTCGTTGGTCGCACAAAGGTCGAATATGGGCAGGTCATGTGTTGGAATCCGAGTAGGGGTCGCGACCTGGTTATGAGGGGTGATTCTGGTTTGCCGTAGGAGCAAGGGTCGACGGGTGGAGATCGAGATTCCGATTTGGGGTTGGCCGAAATTTGGCCGACGGGTTAAGGGGAGAGCAGGGGAATTGGTCACGGGGTGTGGAAATGGGGCTGAGAAGTTTGGTGGTGAGATGAGAGATTGGGTTAATGGAGGTTGAGTTTCATTATAATGGAAGATAGAGAATGAGGTGTTGGGTGGACGTTGAAGATGACGGGGGTGATATGGTGTGGTGAGGTGTTGCGTATATGTGTGAGGTGTATGGGATAAGTTAGGTGTAGGTGAGTGTATGGGTTTAGGGTGTGTGTGTGTTAGTTTGTGACCCTAAATAAATAAAGATTAACTAATTAAAATTAATAAAATTAAAATTCTAAAAAATAAAATCCTACTCTTAAAATAAAATAAAGACACAAATAAAAAATAAAACTAAAAAGAAATAACAATAAAAATTAAAATCTATTAAAACTAAAATTAAAATCCTAAAAAAATGTAACATCTAATAAAGCTAAAAATAAATGAAATCCTAAAAAAACTAATCCTAATAAAAATAAAATTAAAAAATGAAAATAAAATAAAATCACACTAATTAAAAAGAGATAAAGAAATAGAAAACAAAACCTAGAAAATATTAAATAAATCTAAAATAAAAACGACTCAAACTAAAAATCTAAGAAAAATTTAAAAAAACCACAAACTAAACACACATGGGGTTCGGGGACGGTTTAGGCTCGGGTAAGGTTACGGGACTAGGAGATTAGCTACATTTGATGTGCATTTGCCTTAAATTAAGACTTTGAACTCCGCAAACGCAATCAGGCCTGCACATTAAATATTTACGCGCATAAGACCCAAATTATTGAGAATTAGCAACTAAAAATGGTCTATTGGGGGTATAAAATGTACACTTTTGGGTGCATATCAAACCACCCCCGAACAGAGCGTTGTTAGTCCTCGAGCAATAAGATAGAGAGAAAGAGAAAGATAAGAAACCAAAAGTGTACCACTTTCGCGGGCACTTGCGATTGCACTTAGCATGTGCAATAAGCCTTTAAATCTATAGGTTGCCCTACAGGACGAGTTGTATCTCGAGAGGGTTTGCAAGGAATATACCCACAAAATTCTTTATTTGCAAAAGGCAGTCAATCTCTTATTAGACATAGAATAATCTTACAATCCATCATGAGAAAAAAAATGCTTTGAGGAATATAAGCTAGAATGTATAAAATGTTTAGCTAAGTAAATACTCAAGGCACATTCTTTCTATAACTCAACATGTGTAGTGTGAATCAATCAAAACGGGTCGGGTATCATAAGAGTAATTCTTAGATCACCTTTTCGAAATCAACGCTTCAACTTCGAATCTCACTGGATATAACTCTCACAAAGGAACTCTCGAGATATGGGTAAGTGTATCGCTCTTGTGTGTGAGGAGGTGAGTAAATGTAATGAAGTTCAAACGTCTCACACACACGTAAGAAAGAATTAACATATAGAAAGAAAAATGATCTCAAGAAAGAATGTTAATCACTATAGTGAGAATGTCGAGTTATTCACCACGTAGAGTTTCATTTTCCCGAACACCAAGGGGAGATATGGATGAATATGGGTGAGGGAAAAACGAGATGAGATGAGAAGGATATGATAGGTAGGAAGGATAGGATAGGATAGTGATATGATGGATGATGGATGATGGATGATGGATGATGGATGATGGATGATGGATATATGAGTGATGGGTGCGAGAAGAGTGTTCTCTACTTGAAGAACAAATGTCTTTATTTCACAAGAACTAACTACAAACTCTTTTTCTTTTATTTTCACTCTTTTTTTATGAATTTTTCTTTTCTTTTTCTCTATTTTTTTTTTTTTTTGCTATTTTTCTATTTTTTAAACCAGTAATGAAGAAGTTTACATATGGAACAACACTATTTGTCTCAAAAATGAAGGATTATATATGAATGGAGATGATAGGTGATGGTGTGGGGAGATATGTGAAAATATGGAAGAGCACGGGAGTGTAATGAGTGAAGTGTATGGGTGAAAACCTAGTGATCGGGACAAATTTCAAGACACGTGTTTCTTACAACTCGAAAGTGATATCATTCTCAATGATCAAGCCAAAAATTTAGTGAAGAATAATGTGATCATACAAAGATTTAAGTGCGGACCCATAGAAAGTTGAATCAACTTGTGACTCGGATATTGCGTAAAACTCTCTAAAAGGATGAAAGGCACGAATCTCACAAGCTAAAGTCTCCACTGGTGATCCTTAAGTTTTTTTTTTAGAATTATATTACTCTTCAACTCTAAACCGTTATTGACATGATAACTGCACAAATTTTGTTGAGTCTAGAAATTCATGGTGCAAAATGCCTTTTTATGTATTACATAAGCTATTTAGAAAATATTTTCTAACTTGATTCCTAGACTTAAAAGATGGATGATAGAAAATTCACATCAAATGAGTGAGGTGAAAGGAACTGCACGAAAATTTTAAAAATCAGGTTTAAAAATCTAAAAATTTCAAAAGAGGTACGATTTTGATAAAATTTTCTACCCCCAAACAAAAAGGAACATTGTCCTCGATGTTAAGGAAAATGATTTTTAAAATTGAGAGCATAAGGTAGGAAAGAGATTACCAGAATCAACCGCTAATGAAATGGACAGATGAATCCAAGAATAAAACTGAATAAGAAGTAAGATAACAAAAGTCTGCAAGTCTATAAACATGATGAAGTATTGGATAGTGTGAAACACCACCCCCAAACAGGATAAGACTAGCACAAGAAATAATGGGCTGCCTCCCGGTAGCACTAAATTTAATGTCTTCACCCAGACCGAACTATTCTCACCCTAAAGATAAGATCTATGAAAGTGCAGGGAGACAGACAATTTGGCTGATGATAATCACTCCTAAACAAGACTGAAGCATCAGCCTTGTTGGATAAAGGCTAAAGAGGGTCAATGCACTTGAATGGCAAAGTGCATCACGCGATGAAAAGCATCGGTGGACCATGGGCATGTAGGAAAAAGGGTAACGGTGAGGGTGGAAAGGGTGAAAAGGTATCGGCCACGGGATTTGTTGAGCTTAAAAGTGAGAGAAACTAGGTCCCTATAAGCGTGATGCTCAAATTGGATGGGAAGGAGAAATGGTGGGGAAATGGGAATGTGGTGGGGCTCATAGAAAGAACACGACTGTTCTATAAATGGACGATGATAAGGGTCGCACCGTGACACGCCAGGGAGTTGTCGATGGAAAAAATCAACACCATAAGAGAGTGGCGGGAATAAAGTAACAAGCTCAGTGTCACGGAAGTATAGAGTAGCACCGCAAATACTCTCAAGGTGGAAGTTTATTTCAGGTGAGGATCTAAAATATATATGGAAACATGAAAGATATAATATCAAGATCCAAACCAGATGGTGGGGTGGAAGGAACAATGGGTGGATCGGGTGGTATAAATGGTGTATCGTGTGGGATAAACGGTGGATCGGGTGGAATAAATAGTGGAGGAAGATGATACAACTCAAGAGTAGGGGACACACACTCATTGGGAGGTGTAAAGTAATACTCATAAAGGAGCGTGGTATCTAAGTATGGAGTGGTCAACTTATCCACCAATGTGTCACTATCCGTAATGGTGAAAGGGTCTAACGAGGCATTAAGATCCGAGATATATGAATCAACATCAATATCAAACTCAAAGTGAGCCAAACATATTTGGAGAGGATCCATATAAAGGGAGGTGGGAACCATCTCCGATTAAATCTCTATGCATTGGGGAGCACTCGTAGATGGAGTTCACCTATAAGGAATAGGCGTCTCGAGGACACACTCAATGGGTGAAACAAGTATAAACTCGGGCGTGTTTTTGGATTCAATGGGAATGTGAACCTCAAATGTGGGTTCTTTGGATTTTTTGGAAGTGGAAACCTCAAGGGTCGATTCCTTTGGGCGGCGGGAAAAGGCGAACCTCAGCGTTAGGTACTTTTGGATCTTCAGGGTATGAATCAGTCTCACTAAAGATAGGTATATCAACACAATTGTCAACTTCGGGCTCGAATGATGGAATGGTCTCCACTGAGAGACTCTTTGGATGATAGTGTTGGTCACACTCAACATCGATTGTATAAGATGATGCATCATCATCCCATATGGGATCAATAATGGGTGAAGATGAGGGAATGTCCGACTCGATAGCACACTCAAATTCATTTAAGCGTTGGTCAAACCTTTAAATAGCTTGAGTTTAAATTTGAGTTATTTGCTACTGCTCGAGGATGAACTATTGCAAGAGTGCCTCAAGAGCGGATGTGGATGATGGCGTTGAAGTGGTGGTGGGTGGCGGCGGTGGTTGAGGTGGACACAACTCGCTACTATTATGACTATATGGAGAATACTCAAATGAAGTGTGAGGAGTGGAACCAAGTGTATCATACATGGGAGAAGCATATCCGTGAAAGACAAAAGGATGATAATCAGTGGGTACATAGTGAGGGAACTGATCGGTATGGGGTGCACAAGGTTGCCATGATGACTGTGGGAACGTGTGAGGATCCACAACCTCGGGTTGGGATTCGTATAGCGTAGGAGGGCGATCAATCCTCCACGAATAGCTTGGTTACTCACACCACTGGGGATTGGATATATCATGACAATAGGCCGAGGTGGGTTTCGAAACAGTTTCATATGGATACACATGTTCCATATTGGGTTCGGATGGATAAGGAAGGTACGAGCACTCATGGGACATGTTATTGGGATGGGAACAATAGGTGCACAATAAATATGGCAAATAGCCAAAGTCGTTCGATAAAGGATTTTCTTCGGCCATGACGGGATGGATAGGGGAGAAAAAGGTTTCTCTAAAAATATTTTTGTTGACCTTTTTTTTTGTTTCTTTTTTTAAAGAAAGAAAATATTTTTGGGTTTTTTTATAAAAAATAAAGGAAGAAAGGTGTTTTTTGATATTTGGATTTTATAAGAAAAGGATGAAAAATATTTTTGAATTTTTTTTTTCGAAAAAGGGATAAAAGTGGACCCGGAATGAAGCACACACTAACGGAGCACACAAAAATCGACTACCAAAGGATTTGAATTAAAATCGTACAAGCAAAGGAAAATCTAAACTAGCACGTAGCCGATTGTTATTTTCAATTAGGTGAATGGTAAGTCAAATTTTAATTACTCCGCGGGCGAGAAAAAGCACGGAATCTGATACGTCGCCTTTGGAAAATTGTGCTCCCACTTGGCTTGCTAGTTGATGGATTTTAATTAAGTGATGGCATGGGTTAACAAGCAAATGGAATTAAGTGATTGACTCGGGTGATGAAATCCCTTCTCGTTTAATTGATCGGGTTTAGGTCTTAAGTTCATTAATTCATCAAACCATTCAAAGTAAGATTATGCAAAAATATAAATCACATAGGAGCAAATAATCAAACAATAAATGGACTCGCGAACAAGAGAGGCGCGGGTGATGAAGAAATGTACCTCCTACGACTTTTACACACGTAGGGTGAAGACCGAGCTGAGTCGACCGGGGGGGAGTTCGCCTAACTTCAGTCGTCCCCGAGAGTCCTACGGATCCAAAGTAGAGAGGCTTCAAAACTCCACTCCAAAGACGCTCACTCTCTCTACCTTGTCCCATTTCCCTTTTGCTTTATTTTTTTATTTAATTAATTATTACAAATAATTATTGCCCAAAGCACCACGAATAAATGTACAAGGCCTCAATATCCTAATACAAACAATCTATGAAAAATAAAGAAAAATATATACAAATGTACAAGTCTTCAAAATGATCCCTAACTCTAAAAGTCGGCAATGGCACTTGGTGAAAAGTCAATCGCCAAAGTTTTGAGTAAAGTCCAACTCTTAAAAAGCCGGCAACGGCGCAATTTGATAACACGCCTTTTCGGTATATATCTGTCGTTGTAGAGTAAAAGACGGTCAATCAAAAATCCCTTTTGGTACCTACTAACACACTAAAATTGTATATTGGCAAGAAAGGGGTCAATCCGCGCTATTTAATGAGGACAAGAGAAAAGTGAAGACAGTTTATAATTTTTTAAAATAATTTTAAAAAGGTATTTATACTACTAATTGTGAACTAAAATTAAAACTGCACTAATAAATAAAAAATGATAAAAGTGAGCTAAATGTGAGGGAAAAATAATTATGAGATAATTCAAGGTATTAAACTTCACCACTTAACCTTTTTATTTTCATTAATTAGTTTGTCTATTTGAAATACCCCAAAACATATATAAATTTACAAATCAACTCTCGTTGCAAATGTGAAGTTACATAAAGTCCATTTAAAAGATTAATATTTAAATTTCACATACTCACAAAATCAGATTTAAACATTTTCTAATAAATCACCCGCTAGGAAAAATTCACTAAAGTATCTTAAATCATAAAAATATATTACATTGGTAGAGTAGAGAAATTCAAACTACAATACCATTAAAAAATTGTCTATCTCTAGTTTAATTAATGAATAGATATTATAATATGAATTTACAATTTTCTCTCGAAAATAATTCACCCTCTCTCGAGGCGTAAGCATAAATTGTAAAGTTGTAATATTAATATTCAAATGGGCATAATAAATAAACAAACTGAAAATAAAAATAATTAAGTTAAGGGTTTCATCTCACCCCTTGAATGGGGTATTTAGCCTCTCATTTTGGTATTATTACATATAAAATGTAATAATGACACAAAAAGAGGCATACAAAATAAAATTGAGTGGCAAAGAATATGTTGAACCAAGTCTCCTTGAACCCAATAAAAATTCCCAAACATGAACAATAATATCATCCACAAATCTGAGTTTTTCAAAACACAAAAAAAATATCATTTAACTCACAATTTTTGTCTCAATATAATCTGCCTCACACTCAAGTCACTATAAAAAAAATTAGAAAAGAAGAAAAATAAAATTGTGCATAATACTAAACCAAAAATGAGCTCCAAAAAATGGAGCTACTAAACTAAAACTAAACTCTAATCTCTACTGTGTTGTTCGATTTTTTTTCTCTGCCTGTGTCCCTTTTTAAAATGAAGAGAAGACTTTCTTGAAACTAGAAGTCACATGGGAGCATGGGGCTCGTACGGATTAAGGCAGAAAATATGGGATTTGGTGTGCTTGGCAGAGGCTCGAGGTGTTAGAGGTATAGGCCTGGGATTAGTTTTTTCACTTGGGTTTTTGTTCTAGTTTACTTGCTGACATGGGACGAAATAGGTTTTGTAGTAGGGGTTTATTTTTGTTTGGATTTTGGTTTATTTGGTTTTTGGTGTTGTGTTTATGAAGGTGGAAAAATGATTTTGGGTGTGAAGTGGTTTAAAAATGGGGCATGGGTTTGTTGGACACGAGCTGAAGATCGGGTTCGCGAGTCGCACAGGGGTCGGATGTGGGTAGATCATGGGTTGGAATCAGGGTAGGGGTCGCGGCCTGGGTATGAGTGATGGTTTTTATTTTTCAGAGGAGCAAGGGTCGGCGGGTGGAGCTCGAGATTTTGATTTAGGACTGGCGGAATCTAGCCGGCTGGTTAAGGGGAGAGCAGGGGAGTTGGTCGCGGGGTGTGGAAATGGGGCTGAGAGGTTTGGTGGTGAGATGAGAGGTTGGGTTAATGGAGGTTGAGTTTCATTGTAATGGAAGAGAGAGAATGAGGTGTTGGGTGGAAGTTAAAGATGATGGGGATGATATGGTGTGGTGAGGTGTAGGGGGTATGTGTGTGGTGTATGGAAGAAGTTAGGTGTGGGTGAGTGTATGGGTTTAGGGGGGGGGGGGGTGTTAGTTTGTGACCCTAAATAAATAAAGATTAACTAATTAAATATAAAGTAAAATTAATAAAATTAAAATTCTAAAAAAGAGAATCCTACTCTAAAAATAAAATAAAGACACAAATAAAAAATAAAAATAAAAAGAAATAACCATAAAAAATAAAAATCTATTAAAACTAAAATTAAAATCCCAAAAAAATGTAATATCTAATAAAACTAAAAATAAATGAAATCCTAAAAAAAACTAATCCTATTAAAATAAAATTAAAAACTAATGAAAATAAAATAAAATCACACTAATTAAAAAGAAATGAAAATAATAGAAAATAAAACCTAGAAAAATCTAAATAAATCTAAAATAAAAACTAAAAATAAAAACGACTCAAACTAAAAATCTAAGAAAAATCTTAAAAAATACAAACTAAACACATGGAGTTCGAGGGAAGTTTAGGCTCGGTTTAGGCTCAGGTAAGGTTACGGGACTGGGAGATTAGCTCCATTTGATGCACATTTGCCTTAAATTAAGCCTTTGAACTCCGCAAAAGCAATCAAGCCTGCACATTAAATATTTAAGCGCATAAGACCCAAATTGTCGAGAATTAGCAACTAAAATGGTCTATTCGATGTATAAAATGTACACTTTTGGGTGCTTATCAGTTCATATTTCCCTTATAATACCTCCCAATGGTATTTTGATCTACAGTGTTCTAGGCACATGACATGTGACATATTTCATTTTACTAAACTTGGGTATCAAAAGGATGGTAAAGTCACATTTGGTGATGGGAGTTAGTCTAGTGTTTTGGGATGAGGCACCATAGAAATTTTTGGGTTCCTAAAGCTAGACAATGTTATTTATGTTGATGGGTTGAAGGCAGACTTAATAATCATAAGACAACTTTGTAACGAAAATCTTATGGTAAAGTTCAATCAGAAAGAGTGTCGTATCCATGATGAATCTGGTAAGATTGTAATGCAAGGTGTGAGGACATCGGATAACTGTTATGGTATTATTATTAATTCTTCATTTATCTGGAACAGTGTTACGGTTTCAGCTGCCAACCTTTGGCATCAAAGACTAGGTTATATGAAGTTTAGAGCTCTTGATCATATTATGTAAAAGAACCTAGTATGTGGCTTACCATCACTAGGCAAGCCAACTTCCTCCATTTGTGGTCCATGTCAATAAGGAAAACAAATCAAAAGTTCACTTAGGAAGTTAAATACTATTACCACTACTTGTGTATTAGTGTTGATATACATGAGTCTTATGGGTCTCATGCGCACTAAGAGCATCGTTGGTAAAAATTATAACAAAATAATAGTCTATAATTTTTCGAGGTACTCCATTGCAACATTCCTTAGATAAACATTCGATATTGTTGAGTTTCTTAATATAGTGTCGTGCACTTCAATATCAACACAATTTCATTATAAATCGAATCCATAGTGATAATGGCACTCAATTTATTGATGCCGACTTTGGTGACTATTGTTATGAAATTGTCATCAAACATAAGTTTTATATGGCAGGCACGCCGTAATAAAATGACATTGTTAAAAGGAATACTAGGACCATTCATGAGATGAATCGGTCCATGATTCTTAATAGAATGTTCCTAGGCATTTTTAGGTAGAGGTGGTCAACACCGTATGCACACGGTGAATAAGGTTTATCGTCGTCCACACACATCTAAGACTCCTTATGAATTGTGTACCAGTAAAAAATCCAAACAATCATATTTTTTAGTCTTTGGGAGTGACTTTTATATACTTCGTAATAGATAACATTTCTCTAAGGTTGAATCTAGAAATTATGAGGGAATATTTTTTGGATATTCATCGAATAGTAATGACTATAGCATTTATATCCTTAAATCTCTAAGATAATGGAATCAATAAATGTCACTTTCAAAGATGACGCTCCTACATAATTTCTTAATTATGATCTTCCTTATTAGAGCAATGCACGCCCTTGTGATGATCCCGTTGTGTCTCATAATGACTCGGTGGACCCACCCTCTCAGATTCGTAAGAGTTATGACCCCACCAATATTATTAGTGTACCTATCCAAGGTTTCAAGACTCGTGCTCAATTGAATAATGTGGTAAGTTGTCTTTTCTATACCTCTCAATTCGAGCCCAAGAATGTGAAAGAATCACTCAAATATAAACATTGGATTAATGCCAAACAAGAAGATTTTCTTCAATTCAAAAAGAACGATGTTTGGTAACTTATACCAAAACCTAGTAACATCAATATAATTGAAACCAAATGGATGTACAAGAATAAGATGGATAAGAAAGGTACCATAGTATGTAACAAAGGGAGGTTAGTTACTCAAGGTTATACCAAAAATGTGGGTATTTACTTTGATGAGACATTTTCTCCTATTGCGAGGTTAGAATCCGTTTGTCTTCTCTTAGCCATAACATGTCACCTAAAATTCAAATATATGAAATTGATGTTAAGAGTGCCTTTCTGAATGACCTTATACAGGAAGAAGTTTTTGTGGAACAACCAAAGGGATTTGAAGATCCCAAGAATCTCAATCATGTTTACTCTCTTAAGAAAGTCGTATACGGGTTGAAGCAATCCCCCAGGATTAGTAAGAAATGAATAATTCCTATCTCTTGGATCAAGGATTCGAGAGAGGGGGAGTAGATAAGACGTTGTTTGTGCATAAAGAAAAATGGGATATCTTTATTGCTCAAGCCTATAGTGATGACATAGTCTTTGGTTCCACGTGTAACCAGCATACCCGTCACTCTATGAAAGAGAAAAAAAGTGAGGATTTTTATATCTCAAAGTAAATATTCTAGAGACCTAGTGAAGAAATTTAGGTTAGACTTTGTTAAGCATTCACGTACTTCTATGAGTTCCACTACTAAGCTCGGCAAAGACGTAGAGGGTAAGGACATTGAGCAAACACTATTTAGGAGTATGATAGGTGGTCTTCTCTATTTGACTACTAGTCATCTCGATGCTACCTTTAGTGTTGGAGTTTGTGCTCATTGTCAAGAATCTCCCAAACGTCACACTTACTTGTGCTAAAGATAATTATCAAATATGTGACTGGAACTTTAATTGAATTACGGGATTTGGTATTAATTTGATATCGGTGCTTATTTATCTGCTTACACAGATATCAATTAGGTTAGGGATATGGATGGTTTCAAAATCATCTTGGGTGGGTTTTTTTCTTTGGGAGCGCTATTGTCTGGTGGTTAAGCAAGAAGCAAAATTCTATCTCTTTGTCTATAGTGGAAATCGAGTACATCATCGTCAAGAGTTATTGCACACAACTCTTACGAATAAAATGAATGTTCGAGGATTATGGATTAGATCAAGTCACAATGACCATTTTTTTCAATAACACAAGTGTGATTGACATATCTCATAAACCCGTCCAATATTACCACACGAATCACATTAGGATTTGAGAGTACTTCATTAGAGATCTAGTCGAGGAGAAATTTTTTTCCTTAAGTTTTTTTAGTACCGAATGCCAATTAGTTGATATTTTCACCAAACCTTTAGATGCCCTTAGGTTCGAGGATCTTAGGAAATCTATTAGTATATTCTCCATTGATTGAGTCCGAGTCACTTAATCTAGTTTAGGGCGAGATTTAATTCTTATCTGTAAACCTTGAACTAGATTGTACATTACTTTATGTGTGTGTGTGTGTGTGTCTATATATATATATATATATATATATATATATATATATATATATATATATATATATATATATATATATATATATATATATATATATATATTCAAAAATATGTTTCCTTTATTTCTTTTATTTTCACAAATTTGGTGGCATAATTAAGATGTTTGAAATACTCCTTCACTCTATATATTCACGTGACTTAACATGGTGAGGTACACAAGGATGCGATTAAGTAGTGTTTAATCATGAATTTCACATGAAGTTATTCGTATTTGACTATATCTACTACGTTGATCTTAGTTTGATACCTTATTTGAAGACACCATACACGGGCTCTTTAGAATGTTGTTCTTCTTATGCATGCACTAAGTGAGGTGCTCTCCCATCAATATTGTCAAATACAAATTTTTTATAAATAGGGGATATTTATGCATGAAAGAATCATTGCGTGCACAATATTATTAGCTTAAAAAGAAAAAATTAGGTTGTGCAATGGAATGGGTTGTGATTGGAGATGAAACTCCTTTCCATGAAACCTATCATTGAAAATATGTATTCAAAGGCCAAATATGAATCCTTAATAGATCATTCCTCAAAACAAAAACAAAAAGGTGAAATAACAAATAATGAATGGCACATATGCTATAAGGGAGTTTAGTTGGAGAGCAGTGGGTTTGCACAAAACTTATCCGAGTTCATGCTTGAATGTTTGACTATATTGGTTTGAGAGTCATCAAAATTTCTAGGCCTATATTCATGAGTGCGTCAATTGCTTTAGAGTTCAAAACATCTCTTAATGGAGGTTGAACTGAGCATTTGACTAGTTGCAAATTTCAACACTGTTTGAATGTGTTTTCAAGTATGGTTATTTTTTTTAAGGAAAAACTAGTATTGGACACATAAAATATTCATTGTTAATAGGAACAACTTCAAGTGAAGAACATATTTCATCGTAAAATGATAAATTAACACTAGAAAAACTTTTCATCTCTAATCATTATATTTTCGTGTTTGAAAGTATCCTACCACCATACTTGAGTGTGAACACATGATGCCCAACTTTTTTGAAGCTATTCAACAACCAAATCGACGTTTTCATCGCTAATTCTAATATTTATGGCCAAAAACTTATTTTTGTCATATAAGCTCACTTTTAGCATTTAGGTCATCTTCGTCACTAGTTTTTTCAAAAAATATGTTTTTTTGTTATAGTAGATAAACAAGTCACATTATACAATCTTAACAAAAAAATTTGTCTACATGTATTAAGTATTTCCTTACAAAAACCTTATTATATAATTATTCAGAATAAAAAGTGATAAAATTTGAATACATATTCCCTTGTCATCAACACTATATCCAATTCAAACTCATTCTTATAATCATATTATAAAGCATATACAATTTGATTACAATAACAAGTGCATTTTGGAGTTACCAATTAAATCTAGAGAATAACAATGAAACATATTATGACAAACAACTAACTTTGAATTCAATTTATATTTAATTCACATACCATTTAAAAAATCATCATCATTACAATTACCATTCAAATAACATTCATCTTTGGAGAACCTATTATCCAGAACCACATTAGCCAGACCAATTCTTGTTAGTTTTATCATAGAGGAAAAGACTATATCAATTAAAATTTAATAGATAATACCTTCATCCCACAAAATAATTACATTAGCCTTTGGATAACCTATTACTATCTTATGCCTAAGTGTATACCACCATCTAATGTTGGACCATCCCGTATAACACATGCATATTAAAAAACTCACAAATTTAAAAGATGTAAATTAAACAAATGTCCAAGGATGACATTTAACTTTAAATTACCTAACTAAAATAACATTATTTTTTAAGTTAATTATTCATATTGAAAAATAAATTCCTTATATTTAATTATAAAATATAATCAAATTATTTTAAATTAAAATAATTCTAAAAATTTATATTAATTAGAATAATAAATAGACCCGTTTATTTAATCAGTTTAAAAAGAAACTATCAAATATTTTTTTCTAAGGAAATCGTGATAAATGGTTTAATCCAGTAATATTTATCCATTTGATCCAATTTAATAAGTTTAATAATTTAATTAATTATAATACATCATTATCGATATTGTATTAAGAATAATATTAGCCAAGATATATAATTCATAAATAATAAGGAGACTAAAAATTGGCCCTCTCAAGTATGACATCTAATTCTCTATCCCATTCAAACTAATTACCCGCAAGGGGTTTATATTTAAAATCATATGATTGTAACGACATGTAGTTGATTTTATAATGCTCATTCTTTATCTCATTTGAATGTGAGAATGCATTAAATTTATTGTTAAATATATTGTCATGTCAGTCAATTATACTCGATAGGAATTCTTGTGAGTGGAGATCGGATTACTTATGGAAGATCATAATTTCAACAATAATATAGATTCGATATCCTATTCGTATAGCCATGTTTACAATCTTAATAGTTGGTCTTAACTAAGAGAAACTGACCAATGATTTAGGAACTTGTCTGATAATTCAAAGAAGATTGTACTGGTGCACCAAAAATGTGTTAAACAAAATCACACGTGAAATCAAAGTTTTTACACTAATTATAATCGACTTTTGCAATTTCACATCTTTGTAAAGGGCACATATATTCTAAACTTTAAGTAGCATGTTTTGAAATATTCATGTAATTATTATTTTGATTTGATGACAGGTGCGATTCATTTCATTGGATCAATAAACCTTTAAAGTTAGGTAATTAATTATAGGGACATATCGATATTATATTAAGAAGGAATCCATGTTGTGGATTCTTTAATCCTAAATTGTAATACCCCATTGATGAACTTATACGCTTTGATTTTACCAGGTTTAGTAGTATATTATTTAATAACATGGTAGGGTATCAAATAGGTAAGTTTATTAATCAAGAACCTAAATGTTACTGAAATTAAATTTTCAGTAATTAAAGTTCACCAAGTGATTATATGTAACTTAACCCCTAGAGTCATAAAAACTTTACAGACATGGAATCTTAATTAATATAATGAGTAAAGTTGAAATTATTTAGTCAAGTTTATTACAATTAATGGAATACTGGAAATTTTCTTATATGGATTAATAAGGAATTTCATATTTTTGTTTGAAGTCGGTTTAATTATTTGATATTGACCCTCGGTATAGTCTTTAATTACAAACAAAACCTCCATCACATAACCTTATGGTTTAATTTCCCAATATATATAAAATGGAGGATACCTTGGCTATAATGCAACATATTTCCTCACATAAAGAGATAAACTAGCTACGGTGAAAGAGGATAAAAGGGTCAACTATCAAGGAAAGATAAGAGAGAGATTTTGCTCTCTCCAGTCTTCTTCAAGTTATCTCAAGGTGAGAGAGTAGCTACAGCGAAAAATTTGCGACTTCTCAAATAAAAACCAATTTTAATTAATCCCAAATTTTAGTTAAACCCTAAGACATGCATCTAGATGATTTATCAAATAAAATATAGCATGCATGATAAAAACAAACAATTTCAGGAAAAATCCCCCTCAGGGGCAAAACCATTTATTTTCACTATAATTTGTAAGAAAACGGCTTACAATCGGATTACAATGAAAATACAAGTTGACTAAGAATTACCCTCGGGTATCGGATTCTGTAGTCGCGGCTGGAATTATCCCTTTCCAGTAGGGCTGCAATGAAGAAGAAGAATGGTCTCCTCCACAAGGGTTGAACAAACCAAAGTTGTGTTCTTGGGTTGCTAAAGGATTCACAAAGGTTTGGCAATGATGTGTGAATCAAAACATGAGTCTTGGGACTCAAAAATATGAAGACTAGATGTATTTGGACTCTCAAATTCGTCTCCTAAAGTCTTGCAAAACAACTCCCCCGAAGTTGGTATTTATAGGAAAAAAGATGAAGAGTCCCACGTTCTTAAAACTCTAAAATTCTATCCAGCGTACAAAAAAAACAGCATTCTTTAAGAAATTTTCTCTATCTTCAAAAGGCCATAACTCCTTCACCGTAGCTCGGAGAGGTGACGTTTTTTCCAGTATCTTCGTTGCGGCGAGCTCTTCAACTTTCTAGTTGACCAAACCTCCGAACTATGGATGTAAAATTACGAAAATGCCCTTGAACTCTCCTATAGTGCCTTTTTTTCACTGTTTTGACTTCCCTTGCGTACTACTTGCATTAAGTCCCTAAAATCTTGGACCGTGAAGTCGTTGAGGCAGATGTGGGACATATTAATGGAGATGTTGAATGCTTGATTCCCGGAATTCGGATAGAGGTCGTCATGTGAGATCGTGAGGTGACGTGCCAAATGTAGCGGCGTACGACATACACAAATGTAACATGTTGGACATGAGAAAAAATGTCCTTACAAATCTCCCCCTATGTCTATGCCGGTACATACATAAAAAATCCGAATTATCAAATATGAAATTGCCTATACAAATCTACCCTCCCATGAACCCAAAACTGGAAAAGGTACAAATGAATAGTCTTCATCGTTTGATCTTCAAATCTTCAGGAATCTCAAATCTTTCTCATCAGGGTGTGCAATTCAGAGATCATCAATGTAGTACCTACACACATGAGATAAAGAAAAATACCAAGTGACGTATCGAGTTTGAAATGAGATAAACATAGATACCAATATATGATAAGCATACATCAAATCTCAAAACTCCCCCAAAATTCAAACTCCCCCATAAAATGATAATTCTTTCTCCCCCTTTTTATGATGTCCCCAAATAGACAAATAAGAAGAATGAATCAGACAAGCAAGCAAAATCGGGGCGTCACGGTATACAAATCAAGGCATCAATCAAATGACAAACGTGCTCTTGCAAGGAGATGCTAAAAAAAATCTTCGCAAACTATTTTTGATTTTTTTTTCAATTTTTTATACAAAAAATAGATACCATTTTAAAAAAAATGTAAAACATGATACCAAAATCACACCATGGATTTAAACTAAAACAACCAAGTCATGGGAACGGAATGTATGGGTGTGAACACATTCGATAGGTAAATCAACTCAATCAATCATATGTGCACGATGCATATGTGTACCCCTAATGAATGAGCATCAAAAGTATCCTTAGGTGTAAAAACTTTGTTGAATTTAGATGACATCATCTTATGCAAATCAACAAATCAAAGTCAAAGTGATTTCCACACCAATAACGTCCAAAACTATGTAGCGCATTTTCAAGCATTTCAAGGACGTGCAAACCCGTTTTAAATTCTCCAACCAAACTCCCTATATATATATATATATATATATATATATATATATATATATATATATATATATATATATATATATATATATATATATATTCTTTTAGAGGTAATCTAAATTCTCAAACTTTGGAGAATTGGTGCAAAAACCTAAATGGCCCATAATTGGCATGAATTTTTTTTTTTTTTTTATATTGCCTTTAAAATTTTTTTCGGGCTCTTTTAACCTCTTTGGACCTCGAATAATAAAATTCCTCAATTTTTTAGGTCCTTTTTAACGGTGGCTTTTGCGCAAAGGATAGATGATTACCTTTCGCAGCCCCTCCCCGTTTTTAAAATAAAGCACACAAACTCACAAAACGGTTCTTAAATGCACAATTTCCTTATCAAAAAATTATCGCGCTTGGTTCGTTTTAAGGAGAGGATTGAAGTGAAAACACCCAACCAACATGTGATAAGACAAGCACAATAATCAAATAAATCCGTGCATGCGTGCACTAAAGGAAACATGAGTCAAACATGTAGGAAGTAACAATTAATTACATCTTAATGACTCCAAACATTATAAAGCACATGGATGAATTGACATATTGTCTCAAAACACTATCAAATAGTCACATGAAAATAATGGAATGATGTTGTGACTCGGTCATCCTAAGTGTTCATCCATAAAAGGTGCAAACAAAATACAAAAATCTTTTTGGATTTTCTCAAAATTTTAACAAACTAAATTTTTTTTTTGTACTTTTCAAAAATTTTCAAAAAAATATATACAAAAGGTACAAGTCATCACACTAGTAAAAATACATCATGAAACCACAACTAGTGTATGACAAACATGCAATCACAATCAACCAAAAGATTTCACATGGGGTGAATTACGTGCAAGCAAACGGGAATCGTGGACAAGTAAACCATAAGCCTCTAAATCCGATTTTCTAACCCAAATTGACGTGTAACAAAGTGTGGGGGTTTTGGGAATCGAATTTATTCTTTCATTAACCTTCTTAGGTTAATTTATAAGCTTATAACAAAAGTGCCTAAGATGACCTTGCCTACCACAATGTGTGCAAGAGTAAATCGGGCGATTTGTGTTCCCTAAAGGTGGCCCTCTCCTCAAATTTATCGGTTGCTCTCTCCGAATTTGCCTAGGTGGGTCTCTCCTAATGATCCTAGGAGGTTCTCTCACACGTGTGGGAATGGGTGCAACATATTTTTCAAGACCAATCCCACCCCTATCCATTTTGATCTCAACTGTGCCTAAAATCTTATCAAGTTTTTCAGACCTAGACTCCAAATCAAATTTCACTTTACTTGAATCTTTCAATTTCACCTTAAGTTCACCTATCCTAGATTCAAGTACTAGTTTAGAATCCTCAAACTCTAAAAGCTCTTTTTTCATAGTCTCCATCAACCCTCTAAGACTATCTCTCTCACCCTCGACGTACTAAAGCTTCTCTTTCAAAATTTTCTCATGTACCCTAAGTTCTTTAATTAAAAAATCATTATTTTTTATGGCACACTCTTTCAATTGAGCTTTCAATTTCAAATTTTCTTTCTTTGTTTTCAAAGTTCCAGCATAAAGTTCATTGAAAGCAGTTTGCAAGTCATGCTCATCTACACTTTCTTCCTCACTTTCATCCACACTCCCATCACTTTCACTATCATCACTAATCACACGGATGGGAAACTCTCGCCTAGAAGCATAAAAAACTTCTTCTTTTGAATCACAATCACTAAGGGTAGAAACATGAGAAATCGATTTATTCAATTTCTTCTTTAAATTTGTGGTACACTCATGTAACGTGTGACCAACACCCTCACAACAAGGACACCTCTCAGATTCATTTTCAACAGAAGATTTAAAACAAGAGTATGTGTGAATTTTCCAAAATTTTTCAAAAATTTGACATCGAAGATCATCAAAACCATCAAAATCCATTTTTATGCAAAATCAGAATCAAAACACAATAACTTAGTGCAACAGGCTCTGATACCAATTTGAAAACGTGAGTAGACAAATTGTATCAGAAAGTAAATCCTCGAAAAAAAATCAGGATCACGCGATAAATTAGCGTAACCCGCTCTGATACCAATTTGACGACATGAGAAGTCAAATTGTATCACAAAAAAAATAAATCCTTGAAAAATCAGGATCACGCGATAAATTAGCGTAACCCGCTCTGATACCAATTTGAGAGAGTAGCTACAGCGAAAATATTGCGACTTCTCAAATAAAACCAATTTTAATTAATCCCAAATTTTAGTTAAACCCTAAGACATGCACCTAGATGATTTATCAAATAAAATATAGCATGCATGATAAAAACAAACAATATCAGGAAAAATCCCCCTCAGGGGTAAAACCATTTATTTTCACTATAATTTGTAAGAAAACGGCTTACAATCGGATTACAATGAAAATACAAGTTGACTAAGAATTACCCTCGGGTATCGGATTCTGTAGTCGCGGCTGGAATTATCCCTTTCCAGTAGGGCTGCAATGAAGAAGAAGAACGGTCTCCTCCACAAGGGTTGAACAAACCAAAGTTGTGTTCTTGGGTTGCTAAAGGATTCACAAAGGTTTGGCAATGATGTGTGAATCAAAACATGAGTCTTGGGACTCAAAAATATGAAGACTAGATGTATTTGGACTCTCAAATTCGTCTCCTAAAGTCTTGCAAAACAACTCCCCCGAAGTTGGTATTTATAGGAAAAAAGATGAAGAGTCCCACGTTCTTAAAACTCTAAAATTCTATCCAGCGTACAAAAAAAACAGCATTTTTTAAGGAATTTTCTCTATCTTCAAAAGGCCATAACTCCTTCACCGTAGCTCGGATTGAGGTGACGTTTTTTCCAATATCTTCGTTGCGGCGAGCTCTTCAACTTTCTAGTTGACCAAACCTCCGAACTATGGATGTAAAATTACGAAAATATCCTTGAACTCTCCTATAGTGCCTTTTTTTCACTGTTTTGACTTCCCTTGCGTACTACTTGCATTAAGTCCCTAAAATCTTGGACCGTGAAGTCGTTGAGGCAGATGTGGGACATATTAATGGAGATGTTGAATGCTTGATTCCCGGAATTCGGATAGAGGTCGTCATGTGAGATCGTGAGGTGACGTGCCAAATGTAGCGGCGTACAACATACACAAATGTAACATGTTGGACATGAGAAAAAATGTCCTTACACAAGGCGTGCCCACACGCAAAACCATATTGTTCGTGGGTCATATACAAGAAGAGATGAGGTGATCAAAGAAATCAAATTTGCATTAATAAATCATTTTAATTATTCCCAGATCCCATGCCATCAACAAATACTGCAAAAGTATAATCATCTCTCACTGAGTTTTTGTAACCTTAATAACGTTTGAATATGAGATTCATCACTAATTCGATCACGATTTTATATTCTACTACACATCGCTTATGAGAAACACAACCTTATCAACCCAAATTCTTTATCTTGTAGAATCTTTAAGGCCAAACATTATCCTAGGTGTTCTTTTGGGGAAGTTAAGAAGATTAATAACGCATCCTATATTAGGAGGGGTATTTGGGAAGCTAGGTGTTTTTTTGGAGAGAGAGGTTTGGAGGAGCGTAGGAAATGTGAAAAATATAAAACAAAATGGGGAACAAATGGATCCCTAGACCAAATAGATTCAAACTTTTCTCACCAAAAGTTAATTACAATAGCGATTTTGTTAAAGATATCATTGTCCTGAAAAAAAGACAATGGATTCTAAACCTTATACATTTTCTCTCTCCATAAGAAGCTGAGATATATTAGAAAATTTTCATAGTCACTCACTCCATCCATTAAGAAAGAAATATGGATGATAACTCGATTTTTGTGTGTAGTCGTTGTTGCAAGACAAGTTAATCAAAAGCTTCGAATACATAAAAAATATAATAATCTAAAGTGTAGAGGTAAGTAAGTGTATCAATCCAAATCTAAGGGTGAAACATGTAAAAGAGGAAAGATGTAATTCATTTTTATTTAATTTCCTTTCGGACTTTTTGCATTTTCTATTTTTTTAGCTTTTACAATATTAAAACAATTTTTAGGAGTGGTGAAATAAGACTAAACTAAATCCAAATATCTAAATACTAACTAAAAAGTAAGAGAATAAACTACGTAAATCTAACTAAATAAAAATCCAAAATATGAGATGAGTAAGGAAATAAAAGTGAGGACTAACAAGAGATAGGATGACACCATATATTCTAGTTAACCAAAATTAATTAATTCATTAAAATTAATTATCCCAAGTTAGTATCAAAGTAACAAATCAACTCTCGTTGCAAATGTAATTTTAATAATAATATTTTAGAAAATTAAATTTAACACTCCTACAACTCTAGAAAAGTACTTTTAAACATCATTTAACAAATCACCCGCTAGGAACGATTTATCAAATTAGTTTAAATCATAAATTAAGCTTGGAGTTGAAATTAAATGAATAATACCACACTTTAGAAACCCTACCTCTAGTTCGAATCAAAAATGGGTATTATAACTAGAATTTCGATTTTCTCTCGAAAATCATTTACCCTCTCTCGAGGCATAAATTAAAACGTAAGAGTGCATAATTAATCATAAAAGGGGCATTTAATTTAAATAAGATAATTAAAATAGGATTAACATCAAATAATAGGATCACCCCACCCCTTGAGAGGAGTTTCTAGCCTAACATGATGATAAAATACACAAATGCAATATTATCAACAAACTAAGCAAGAAATAAAAAAGTAGAGATAAGAGAACAAATCTTCAAACAAGTCTCCTTGATTTGCAAAAGAGAACTCTAAATCTTCATTGGACTTGAGCAACATCCATCCAATATGAGCATCCAAATATTTTTAATTCAATACATACACTCAAATGAATCTCTCAACAATTTGATTTCTCACTAATTCTAAAAAAAGTAAAAAATAAATAAAATATTTACAAGGTGTTTCTCTCTTTACGGTATTTTTCTACTCTAAACTATCTCTCGACAAAAAATAACTCACTTTAAATGGGTCTTCTCTTTGCTTTTATAATGGGCACATTAGGTAAAGGGCCATAAGGACAAGAGAGGTGCATGTGGGTTGTGAGGTAATGGGTGAGAGGATAAATTTAGGGTATTTTTGAAAAGTGGGTAAAAGGATAAGTGGGTTATTAAACATATGGGTTTAGTTGACTTGGTCTTTGGTTTATATTTTAAAGTGGGTTTGTGCAGGTAAGAAAAATCGGGTATTGGGACAAAGGGGAGAAGTGGATCTTTTTAACACATGTGGGTTTTATTTCTCTTTGGTTTTTGTTCGGTGCTTGGCTTTGGCGGGTAATACACGATTCTGGTTTTAAATTATTTCTCTTTGGTTTTAAATGGCAAAGGTGGGTTTGGGGTTTGTACGAGATGGGTCGCGGGTTCAAGGGGTAAATGGATCAGAGGTTTGGACAGTGGCTTTCGGGTTTGGTTGTAGGTCCGGATGGAACTTTTGAAGGTAGGACAAGTAGCGGGTTGGGTTTGGAGCAGGTGTGGCCGACGATGGGTAAATGGGTTAGTTTGTGGCGAGTTAGTGTAAGGGTTGAAGTTGGTCGGGACCGCTCCGGTCATCCGAGTTTATGTTTGGGGTTTAAATATGTATATAGAAATGGTGGTGGTGTGGATGAAATTGGTTGGTTATGGGGGGGAGGTGAGCGAAATGGGTTGTTGGGGAAGAAGATGAGTGGGGGTTGTTTGTGTGTGATGAGAGTGTAGGGAAGATAGTGTGTGGGTGAGTGAGTAGTTTAGGTGTGTGTTAGAGTGTATGGTATTTGGGTGTGAGTTGTAGGATTTGGTGTAAATGATGTGTAGGACAAGTTAGTGTGTGTGAGTGTGCGTGTGTGTGTGTGTTTAATTATACCTTAAAATAAAACTACTTAACTAAAAAAAATTAAAATCAACTAAAAATAAAACTCACTAAAATAGGCTTGGGTGAAGGTTTGGGCTAGGTTATGCTCGGGTTTGATACGGGATAAGGTATACAGGCATAGCTCCATTTTTATTGCAATTTCCTTGATTAGAGTATTTGAGCACCCCAACATGCATTTGACCTGCAAAATAAACAAATAAGTATATAAGACCTAATTTATCGAGAATTAGCAACTAAAATGCATCTATTGGGGGTATAAAATATACACTTTTGGGTGCTTATCACACCACCTCAAAACAGAACATTGCTAGTCCTTGAGAAAAATATAGAGAGAAATAGGGAAAGATAAGAAACCAAAAGTTTACCACTTTCGCGGGAACTTGAAATTGCACTTAACATGTGGAACAAGCCTTTAAACCTATAGATTTCCCTACATGACGAGTTTTGTTTGGTGAGGGTTTGCAAGGAATATACCTACAAAATTCTTTATTTTCAAATGGAAGTCAATCTCTTATTAGACGTAGAATAGTCGCACAATCCATCATGAGATAAATGTTTTGAGAAACACAAGATAGAATTGCATAAAAAGTTAGCTAAGTAAATACTCAAGGCATATCCTTCCTAGAACTCAACGTGTGTAGTGTAAATCAGTTAAAATGGGTCGAGTATCATGAGAGTAATTCTTAGATCGCCTTTTCGAAATCAACGCTTCAACATCAAAATTTCACGGATATATCTCTCTCAAAAGAACTCACGAGATTTTGGTAAGTGTATCGCTCTTGTGTGTAAGGAAGTGAGTAAATGTAAGCAAGTTAAAACATCTCACAACACATAAGAAAGGATGAACATTTAGAAAGAAAAATGATCTCACGAAAAGAATGTTAATCAATATAGTGAGAACGTCGAGTTATTCACCACATTGACTTTCATTTGCCCGGACACCTAGGGGAAATATGGTTGAATATGGGTAAGGGAAAATGAAATGAGAAGGATATGATGATATGGGTAGGATAGGATGGATGGATGGATGGATGGATGGATGGATGGATGAGTGATGGATGTGTATGCGAGAAGTGTGTATGATACTTTGAGCACAAATGTCTTTATTACATAAAAACTAACTACAAACTCTATTTTTCTTTTCTTTTCTCTCTTTTCTCTTTTTTTTATTTTTTTCAAATTTTCTTTTCTTTTTCTCTTTTCTTTTTCTTTACTCTCAACATGGAAGACATTTTACATTTTGAACAACATTCATTTTCTCAAAAAAATGATGGATGATATATAAATGTAGTGGGGAATGTGTATGAATGATGAGATAATAGATGTGAATGTGGAATATGGAAAAGCATGGGAAAGTAATGGGTGAAGTGAATGGGTGAAAATCTCGTGATCGGGATAAATTTCAAGACACATGTTTCTTACAACTCGAAAGTGATGTCGTTCTCGGGGATCAAGTCAAAAATTTTAATAAAGAATAATGAGATCATACAACGATTTAAGTGCAGACCCAAAGGATGTTGAATCAACTTGTGACTCAAAGATTGTGTAAAACTCTCTAAAAGGTGAAAGGCATGAATCTCACAAGCTAAAGTCTCCACTGGTTATCCTAAAGGTTTTCTTAAGAATTGTAGTACTCTTTAACTCTAAACCGTAGTGACATGATAAGTGTGCAAATTTTTGTTGAGTCTAAAAATCCATGGTGCAACATATCTTGATATGTGTTACATAAGCTATTTTAGAAAATAAATAAATCCTCTAGCTTGATTTCTAGACTTAAAAGATGGATGATAGAAAATTCGGTCAATGAGTGAAATGAAAGAAACTGCACAAAAATTTTAAAAAGCAGGTTTTAAAAAATCAAAATTTTTCAAAACGGTACGATTTTGATAAAATTCCACAGCCCCAAACAAAAAGGAACATTGTCTTCGATGTTAAGTAAAATAATCTTTTAAATTGAGAGCGGAAGGGAGGAAATATATTACCATAATCAACCGCTAATGAAGTGAACAGATGTAGCCAAAATGAACCCTGAATAAGTGATAAGAAAACAAAAGTGTACAAGTCTATAAACATGTGAAGCATAGGGTGATGTGAAATACCACCCCCAAACAGGATAAGACTCATACTAGAAACAACGGGTTGCCTCCCGGTAGAGCTAAGTTTAATGTCTTCAGTCATCCCGATCCATTCTCACCCTAAAAATAAGATCTATGAAAGTGCGGCGTGACGAAAAATTGGGTGATGAGAATCACCCCCAAACAAGACTGAAGCGTAAGTCTTGTGGGATAAACGCTAAAACGAGTCAATGCACTTGTATGGCAAAGTGCTTCACGCAATGCAAAGCATCGGTAGACCATGGGTGGGTGGGTATTAGGGTAAGGGTGAGAAGGCATCGGTCTCTGGCCTTATTGAGCTGGAAGGTGTGGGAAACAAGGGCCCTATAAGCATGATGCTCAAGTTGGTGAGGGAGGAAAAAAGGTGTGAAAAGTGGAATGGGATAGGTATCATAGAAAGTACACAATCGTTCTATAATTGGACGATGATAATGGTTACGTCATGACATGCAGGGAGCTGTCGATGGGAAACATAAACACCACAAGAGAGTGACAGTCATAGAGTAATAAGCTCGGTGTCATGGAAGTAGAGAGTATCACAACATATACTCTCATGGAAGGTGGATGATGGTTTTAGGTTAGGATCCAAAGATATGGATGGGAACTTGCAAGGTATAATATCAATATCCAAACCATCTTGTGGGTGGAATGGGAGGGTCGGGTGGGATAAAGGGTGGATCAGGTGGGATAAAGGTTGGAGGAAGATGATCGAACTCAAATTGGGAGACACACACTCCGCATGAGGCTCGGAGTGATCCTCAAGGGAACTCACAGGAGGAGGTGTGGTATCTAATGATGGAGTGGTCAACTTCTACACAAGAACACCACCAATAAATATGGTGGGTGGTTCAAACAAGGCACCAATATCGGAGATAGAGTAATCATTAAAAATATTAGGCCCAAAGGAAGCCATGCACGGTGGAACATGATCCATATCCGGAGAGGCAGAAACTATCTCGGATTAAATCTAGAGAAAATAATGAGCACTCGTAGCCGAAGCTTACCTAGGATGAAGTGGTTCCTCGAGAACACACGCAGTGGGGTCGATAGGTGTAGACTCGGGCATTTTTTTTTTATTTAGCGAGAAAGGGATTGTGAACCTCAAGTGTGGGTTTATTTGGATATGACGGGATTTGATCAAGCTCACTATATATGGATAAATCAATACAATTGTCTACTTGGGGCTCGGACCATGTGATGTTTTCAACTTCGAGTTTCTCAGGGTGGTAGGGTTGGTCACACTCAAAGTCGGTGGAAAAACTTGACGCGACTAAGAATGTGTCTCAAAAGTGCGTACTCTCTAGGATCAAGTGCAAGCCCGTCGCTCAAGTAATAATCCGATAAGTCGGGTATCGATCCTCAGGGAAATAGGACAACAGAGTTGTGTCGACGTCGAACAGACGAAGGAAACCTAGCTTTAACTCTAAAGAAAAAGAAAAGATGATTGATTTTGAGAATGGACTACAACTAAATGCAATTTTTAAAATATTTATTTAATGCACCAAAATATGAATGGAATGAAATTATTCTAAATTACCTAAATTACTGATAATGAATGAACTGAAACTTGAAATATATGATGAAGAAAACAGGACGGGAATACAATCCCTCAACCCTAGTGTATTGCAGGTATAAAACTAATCGTAAATTTAAATGATTAATTAGACTCAGAATTTAGTACTCCCAAGCATTACGTATATGAGGTTCAAGCTCGCACCATACTTAATCAGAGGATGAGTAAATCGGTACAAGCAATAGCGACATTCGCATTGCATTCTAAAGCATTCTGGTTACCTGGAAGCAAACGAGATCCAAAGATCTACAATGGTTGTGTTGCTACGCAATACGGTCGTAATAAATCATTAAATTCAGAGGATTAATTTTATACACATGCAACTAACACATCAGGTGGAGTTCAAGCATCCCGACCCTATTAAAACTACCCGGACATGTTACACTGAACGATGCATAAAATAATTACGTTGCATGTGAAAGAACTCGTGATGAAACTGGATTGAAACATGCAAATAAGTATTTTAATCACAGAAATTGGTTGAATCAAATAAGGGAAATACCATGCAAGAATAATAATAATAAAAGGAATGAAACTTGGATTAAAACCTTGAAAACAAACCCTGAATGTATCAATCTTGAAGCAAATAATCCAAATTATGTTCCTAGGTGATCTTCTACTTTTTCTTTCTCTAAAACTATGAAAAACTATCGAGAACTTCTTTTTCTAAGTCATTAGCCTCATCAAAATACGTTTTTGAATGAGTTGTAACTTCTTGGAACTCTTTGGACCAATCAGAATAAAGGAGGATTTTCACGCATCAGGACCCCCGAATCGGTTCGCAAGTACCCTGAACCGATTCGACCCCAAACCGGTTCAGCCTGGGTTTGGTAACTTTCACTGGTTTTGGGTGCCTTTTTCCTCTTTTCAACACTTAGAATTTTTTTCATGTTTTCTTCTTTTCTTCTTGGATTTTTCCTCAACTTCAATCGATCATAACTCTTCAACCGTAACTCATATTTGGATGTCGTTTCTTCCATGATTCTCATTATTTAGATATTTTCAACTTTCTAGTTGACTCCTCCTCCGGTATCCGATTACAGAATTACCAAAATGCCCTTGAACTTGCCTTCCTAGCCTTTCTTTCATGGTTTCGATTTCTCTCTTGCTCCGCTTGCATAATTAACCTATAAAACACATAGGAGAAACACGAAACATTAAATACTTGCCAACGAAGGTTAGTAGCATAAATGTGAGTTAAATCCATATCGATTGCATCCCTCAGGTTCACAAATGTACCGAAATTAGGGGAATAAATATACAATATTTATGCCCAATCAAACCCCCCTAACTTAGAACTGTGCGCGTCTCGAGCAATGTAAAAGAGAAAGAATAAAGTCACAACTCTTCTAAACATATTATTGGGATAGAATACCTTTTTTGCTGGCAAGAAATTTCATTTAACGTATGCAGTAGGTCGTTAAACCCCTAGGTTACCCTAGTAGGACGAGTGTTGTCTCGTGAGGGTTTGCAGTGAATATACCCACAAAATTCGACTCAAAAAAATTTCAAAACACGCAAAAATTGTATAATTCAAACTTTTTCGGAAAATAGTCATCATTAATTCATGTTCAAGAGTCTCAAATCATAGTGCGTGTGAGCGAAGCCAGAAATTTAATCGCAAATTTCCACCGATTGACCATTACGTTACTTATCCAAAAGTTCGTTTTGATTTCAAGATCTCACGGAATGCTCTCTCAAATGAATCACTCGGAATGTGACTATTCTCTCGGTATGTGTGATATAAAGAGTAAATATATTGGAACCAAGTTCACGCAAATAAGTAGAAAGATGGAAATTTATGGTGATTGGATCTCATCAATGGAATACGGTTTGAAAAACGGGAACATTGCATCTAATTCACGTTTGTTGATCTCTTTTTTTATTTTTTGGGAGTTTTAGCTCTCCACGCGATAAATAATTTCGCAATTTGAACTAGGTTAGGAATTTTTCGGGTTATATGGTGTATTGAGTAAAATTGGAAAAGGTTAAGAATTTCGGAATTGGAAAATTTTGCTTATGATGTCCGTTAGTGCTTTTCCGAGCTTTTGCTCATTTTCTTCATCTTTTTTTTTATGCTCTCTTATTTTTCTTTTTCTTGCTATTTTTGTTGAGCAATTCTATTTTTTTTGTTGCACTTTTTGGACTTAAATTCTAAATTTTTCTATTTTTCACAATTCCGAACTATTTGGGTTTTTCGGGTTACCAAACGAAAAGGATAAATTTTTATTCGGCTCAAAATGGGTTACAAAATGGATGATTTTTCACAACTTTTTATGGCCAATATTTTTGGGTAACAAACGATGGCCTACTTCATTGTCCAAAATATTAATTGCATTGCCATATGCGTTTCGAGATGAATTTAATTTAGAGATTTCTTTGGCACGTTTTTGAAGGCAATATCCCACACATTTCTCAAAACCGATCAAAGTGAAAGACTTGAGATCCTCGACGAATTATTAGACCACTGAAAAGAACTTTGAGTTAACAATTAACTCGGATTGATTTATAAATTTCACAAAAATGAAAGGCTCGAATCTCACCGGGGTTGTTAATCTCCAAAATTATTCGTTAAGTCGTCAATTTTCGCACAATTTCCATCTTTGGTAAATTTCGGCTTTGTGTATTGAGTTTTTACAATTTGAGACTTCAAACCGACTTTTAATGATATTTTTGAAAATTTTGAATTCCAATTTTTAGTTATTTTGAAGAAAAATATTTTTGGATTTTTTTTCAACATTTTATGATTTATTTTTTTTGAAATTTTTGGGCATTTTTGAAAATTTGTGAAGTTTTAGAAATACACACTTGTGACCCCCCTAACTTAGACTTTTGCATTGTCCTCAAGCAAAAAGGACTAAAATCTAACTCAAAGCGAATTAAAAGTGCGGAAAAATAAAACAAACAAATTAAAACAAAAGTGCATCATTATATTATAACAATGTAGAAGCATGTGTTACATAAGAGACGGGAGAGCATAAAACTAACGATTTTAAATCCACTTATGAAAACACATAACCAACAAACATATCAAAATAGTCATAGGTTTCATTGGGGAGGAGGATGTGAGGGCCCGGGTGTGCTCGGATCATACGGATTATAAAAGAAAGATGGCGGGGGACCGCCGAAGTTGAGCTCATAGAGGTGGGCTTGGAGCTGGTGCATCAAACTTGTGTCCCTCCGATAAGCTTCTTGGTCCCTGCGATAAGCGGATTGATCTTGGTTGTATTGGGTGATGAACCCATCAAGACCGGATTCCACTACCGAAAGGCGCCTATCGAAATTAGCCCCCGGGGGCTCGAAATCCGAATCATCATCTTCTTCATACTCTTCTTCTTCCTCCCCCACATCCATCATGGGTCCTTCCCCTGCACCCTCATCAAGAATGGGACGGTCGGGGTTAGCTACCCTCATTTGGCGCTCACTCCGAGTGGTGGAGGTGGCGCCAATTGGGCGGGGGAGTCGGATTTGCTTCTCGGGGTCTTCTATCTCGGCATCCATTAATAGTTCCGTAATGAAGCGAGCGTAAGGGAGTGCGGCCTTACCCCACTCATCATAGGAGGCATTGATGATATCCGCGTAGAAGAGTCGGGCCAAATTGATTGTGCTCTCGGGGTCTAGGAAGTTAGCGTGACGTAACTGGACCACTGAGTGATTGGTGGTTTGGTGGATTGCTCCACAAGCAATTAGGTGCGTGAATCGCACCGTATTCGAAAGACTTCCAATGGGAAAATAGTCCCACACCCATTCCTCCCCAGGTGCCATTCGAGCAATGCATTCGTCTTTGGTGCGGAGGGCACCATTTGTCGGGTATTGGAAAGGCACGTGGAGGGCAACCCCTTTTGCACGCATTTTTTGAGTGATGATGGCGGCCAAAAATGGAATTAGGATACCATCGAGGTAGTCCTCGTGAAGCGTGGAGGATTTTTTAATGAGTGTTGCATAAAATTGGCAGATGGTGACTTCAAACACATGATTTCTCGTAGGAGCGAGAAAATAGCACCACCCCCGTGGTCGAATAGGGCGGTCACGTCGTCGGGAAGTTGGTCCCAAGTAACCAAACGCTTGATGTGGATTGGGCGCGTGTCCGAGAAGTATTGCTCGGCTCAATGGAATTCTTGGAGGATTTGAAACACGCCCTTACCCTCTTCATCAAGGACGGTGGTGTCATCATATTTCTTAGGGCAGAAGTTAGCTCGGCGGGGACGCGGCATGGTGAAAGTGAGAGATATGTATAGAGGAAGGATATGGGCTGGAGGAAAGTGAGAGTGAATTTTGGTGTGGGAAATGGATGAAGGGTGGGGGTGAATTTATAGGTGTTAGGAATGGATTTTTGGTGGGAAAGGGGAATGGTTTTGGTGGGAGTGGAAGGAGGGAAGGAATTGGGATTGAAAGTGGGAGGGGGAATGGTTTTGGAGGGTGAAATGAATGGTGAAATGAATGGAGGGAAAAAAGGAAGGAAGAGAATGAATTTGGAAAACAGGCGAGGGAACCTGACAGGTACCTCGAACCGGTTCGCGTGTACCCGAACCGATTCTCCCCCCCGAACCGGTTCGACTTGGGTTCGAGAAAATTTGCTGGCCAGAAAAGTTTGGTTCTCTCTTCTCTTAAAATCTAAGTGTTCTTGCCGATCTCCTCTCGTGCGTATTGCCCCTCAAAATGTTTTAGACCCTAGGGTGCTCTAAAATTGTCTCACCCATGCTCTCAAAATACGTGAAAACTCTCTCGAAAAGTGTGCTAACTCAATACCTCTCATGAACCGTGCTCCGGACTCAAAAATATCATAACTTACACACGACTACTAGACACAATAATTCACCCCATACGCGTCGGGGGTGCGACAACCTCTCTTTTTAAGCTCACTCGACCCCGTAGACGGGGTCCGATAACCAAACAGTGTCGACTTCTTCCATACACGCCTCTAGATATGGCTTTAGGCGTTATCCATTTACCTTGAACGTATTTCCCCCTTTCAAATCGTCCAATTCCACAGCTCCGTGAGGGAAAATGTTCCTTACAACGAATGGGCCACTCCATCGTGACCGCAACTTGCCCAAAATTAGATGAAGCCGAGAGTTATAGAGAAGCACCTTTTGTCCTGGAATAAATTCTTTGCGTCGAATGATATTATCGTGAGCAAGTTTTATCCTTTCTTCGAAAATTTTTACGTTCTCGTACGCATCATTGCGTATCTCTTCTAACTCATTTAATTGAAGCTGGCGAGCTTCACCGACCTTATCCATGTCATAGTTCAACTTTTTAATCGCCCAATATGCCTTGTGCTCTAATTCCACGGGAATATGGCAAGGTTTGCCATACACAAAGCGTAATGGGGACATGCCGAGCGGATTTTTGTATGCGGTACGATAGGCCCATAGCGAATCGTTCAATCTAAGTGACAAATCTCTCCGGGTAGATCGACGGTATTTTCGAGAATGTTCTTGATCTCCCGATTCGTTAGTTCAGCATGCCCATTCGTTTGTGGGTGACAAGGCGTTCTAACCTTGTGAACAACACCATACTTTCTCATGAGCTTCGCGAATGTTCTATTGCAAAAGTGCATGTCATTATCACTAATTAATGCTTTTGGAGCACTGAAGCGGGAAAGTATGTGTTCTTGTAGGAACTTAATCACCACTTTGGTGTCATTGGTTTAGGTAGCTATAGCTTCCACCCATTTAGAAGCGTAGTCTACCGCGACAAGGATGTATAGGAAACCAAAGGACGGGGGAAAAGGCCCATGAAGTCAATACCCTAGCAATAAAAAATCTCTATAATGAGTATGGGGGTAAGAGGCATCATGTCTCATTGGGTAATAGCTCCCATCCTTTGGCACCTATTTCAAGATTTACAAGCATCATTCACATCCCGAAATATTATGGGCCAATAGAGGCC
Organism: Sambucus nigra; assembly: GCA_949130495.1. Taxonomy (NCBI): domain Eukaryota; kingdom Viridiplantae; phylum Streptophyta; class Magnoliopsida; order Dipsacales; family Adoxaceae; genus Sambucus; species Sambucus nigra. The sequence continues at coordinate 359,322,658 of OX422209.1, read as the reverse complement.
GCATTGAAGAATTTTAGTGGCCATCTTTTTCGTCAAAAAGTGGCCTCCACAAGCTTCTGAATGATAAAATTGGATGACTTTTGGGATCTCATCATCCGGTACACATCGTCGGATGATTTGGTCGGCGTAATATTTAAACAATAAAGGGTCGTCATAGAAAAACATGCGCGACCAAGTAATAAACATCTTCTTATCTCGCGGTGTCCAATCGGGAGGGACGACTCCCGTGACAAGATAGTTCACTATATCCGCAAACCAGGGCAAAGAAGAGGTAGCAAAGAGTTACTCATCCGGGAAGTATTCATCTATGGGTATTGGATCACTAGGTACGTCGGATGAAAGCCGTGATAAGTGGTCGGCAATGACGTTTTCTACTCCTTTCTTATCTTTAATGGAGAGATTAAACTCTTGTAGGAGTAGGATCCACCTTATGAGGCGTGGCTTTGCGTCTTTCTTAGCAAGTAGGTATTTGAATGCCGCATGGTCGGTGAATCAAGTAATGGGAGAACTGATAAGGTAGGACCAAAATTTGCCACGGGCAAAGACTATCGCTAGAAACTCCTTCTCGGTACTGGAGTAATTGAGTTATGGTCCGGTAAGAGTTCGGCTAGCGTAGTAGATGACATGAGCCTTATTGTCTTTTCTTTGGCCCAAAATAGCCCCTATCGCATAGTCGCTAGCATCACACATAAGTTCGAATGGTAAGGACCAATCCGTAACTTGCATGATGGGAGCGGACACAAGCATGGTTTTCAGTTTTTCAAAAGCGCTGTGGAATGCTTCCGTCCACTCAAGTGGGGTGTCCTTCATGAGTAGGTTGCTTAAGGGTCTAGCGATGGCGCCAAAGTCCTTAATGAACCTTCGATAAAACCCCGTGTGGCCCAAGAATGAGCGCACATCTTTGAGCGATTTTGGTCGGGGTAGATCGAATATGACATCTATCTTAGCTCTATCAACTTCTATCACCTTGGATGAAACTATGTGGCCAAGAACTATTCCCTCAGTGACTATAAAATGGCATTTCTCCTAATTTAGCACCAAGTTCTTTTCCACACACCAGCAAGTACCTTTTCCAATTTTTCAAGACAAAGATCGAAAGAGGTGCCAAAAATGATAAAATCGTCCATGAAAACTTCAAGTCCTCTCTCGACCATGTCGCTAAATAGGCTCAACATGCACCTTTGAAAGGTCGCGGGTGCATTACACAAGCCGAATGGCATACGTTTGTAGGCAAACGTACGAAAAGGGTAAGTGAAGGTTGTTTTCTCTTGGTAAAGTACATCTACCTTAATTTAGTTATATCCGGAATAACCATCAAGTAAGCAATAGTAAGGGTGGCCCGCTACTCTTTCAAGCATTTGATCAATAAATGGCAAGGGGAAATGGTATTTCCTAGTTCCCGTATTGAGTTTTCGGTAATCAATGCAAACGCGCCACCTGGTGGTGGTACATTGGGGAACTAGATCTCCCTTATCATTATCAAACACTGTCATGCCCAACTTCTTTGGGACAACTTGAATAGGGCTCACCCACTTGCTATCCGAGATTGGGTAGATGATCCCGACATCCAATAGCTTAATGATTTCGTTCCTCACCACTTCTTTTATATTAGGGTTTAGCCTTCTTTGCATTTATCACGAGGGCTTGACGTCCTCTTCGAGATGGAACTTGTGGGTGCAAATCAAAGGACTTATCCCTTTCAAATCAGCAATGCACCAACCAAAATCACCTTGGTGCTTCCTCATAATCTTTAGCAATTTACCCTCCTGCTCTTCGTCTAGGCTAGAGGAGACAACAACAGGAAATGTCTCATCCTCTCCTAGGTATGCATATTTAATATGGGAGGGTAGTTTCTTCAATTCAAGGGTCGTAAATTTGTCACTAGAGGGAACCATGCGCGTTTCCCTCAGCGATAACTCCTTGAATCGAGAAACCCAATTCACATCTCTCGCATCCTCGTCTGATGCTATCTCATCAAGTAACTCTCTCAACTCCTCAACCTCCCTTTAGAATGTGGTGTACGTCCCCCCACTCTCATGGCTCGACACTAAACAGGACCCTAGGGCATCTCTATAATAATTTTCCTCGAAATACTCCTCTACGATCTCGTCTATTAGGCTCACCGCGTGAAGATCATCTTCTTCTCCCGTCTGTTGGGCGATATGGAAGATGTTAGTCTCTAAAGTCATGTTCCCAAAAGTGAGTTGCATTTGTCCATTCCGCGTATTGATGATTGCGTTAGCCGTAGCTAAGAATGGGCGCCCAAGAATGATGGGAACATGATTGCTCGAGGCGAAGGAGGGCTCCGTGTCCCAAATGACAAAATCTATCGGGAAGTAGAAAGTGTCAACTTGGATGATCATGTCCTCAACTATACCTCTTGGAATCTTCACGATTTGATCCGCTAATTGGAGAGTGATCTTTATGGGCTTGAGGTCGCCCAAATCAAGCTACATATATATGGCGTAAGGGAGAATATTGACACTTGTTCCCAAGTCAAGTAAGGCTTTTTAGATTTTATTTTCTCCAATGATGGAGGAAATAGTGGATGCACTGGGATCCTTAAATTTTGGTGGGAGATCATTAGGTAGGATGGAGCTCACGTTCTATGCTAGAAAGACATTTTTCTTTACCTTCATCCTCCTTTTTACAGTCAATAAGTCTTTGATGACGTTTGCATAAGATGGAATTTGCTTAATAGCATCGAGGAAAGGTAAATTTAGCTTCACTTGCTTTAGTACGTCTAGCACTTCATCACGGGGGTTTTCTTTGTGGGAAGGAATCAACCTTTGAGGAAACGGTGTCGCGGTGGGTGATTTCACTACTACCTCGGGCTCACTAGTGTCTTCTTTATCACTCTCATTCAAGGGGACATCTTCGGCCTCTTTCGTGTCTGGCAAAATCTCCATGTCTTTGGTTGCGTCGTGTAAGGGAGGTGATAAATCAACGAATCTCCCACTACGAAGAGTGGTCACAGCTTGACATTACTCCTAATGTTTTGTCGAGGTGGACCTAACACTAGTTTGACCTTGGGGCGATCTTTGGCCCTGGGCAGGAAACTTGCCTTTCTCTTGGATACTAAACGGTGATTGCAACTATGAAATGTTCACATTCATGCCCTTGATCATTCCCTCATCCCTAGCATTAGTTGCAGTCTGGGTATTGATAAAGTGCTTGATCGTATCCTCGAGATTTCTCCGCGGTGGAGTGATATATGCTCCTTGAGGTGGTGGTGCTTGCACATGTCCCTGCATGTGTGGAACTTGTTGAAAGTGTTGTGGTGGAGGAGTGGCAACATGTGAATTAGGATTCATCGCAGCATGTTGTTCCCCATAGCTAAGACCAGGGTGGTTTTTCCATGAAGGATTGTAAGAATTCTCGTGCGGTGCACCGAAATTACCCTTGAATCCTCTTATACCACTTACTTGTTCTTGAAGCATCACTTTGTAGGCGAGTATAGTTGGGCATTCCTTAGTTGAATGACTCGCCTCATAAATCGGACACACCTTCTCGACGGGGTTTGGGATGGATCCAGTTAGTCCTCTTCCATATACCTCACGTAGGTCTCGCAGTCCTTTCTCAAGCATATCGAGTCGACTGTCCGTCATAGAATTCTTTTCTACATGAAATAGGTTGGATGCCGATGGAGTGGTGGTCACTTGACGATTTCGATTTTGAGCATTAGGGTCAGATGTATCCCAAGATTGGGTAGTCTCGACGGCATACCTCAAGTGAAGCTCAGCATCGTGGGCGTCTAAGTCGACAAACGGACCACTACCCATGGTTTCAACAAGTTGCTTGGAATTAATGTTATGCCCATTATGGATAAAGGAAATGATTTGCATTTTATCAAAACCATGATGGGGACACGAAGCAATTAACTCATTGAAACGCTCGTAGCATTGATCGAATGAATCATTTTCTAATTGTCGGAAAGTTTGAATTTGATCCTTGATGGAATTCGTTCGATGTGGAGGAAAGAATTTCTTGAGAAATATGGATTGTAGATCGTTCCATGATGAAATCGAATTTGGAGGTAAAGACCATATCCATGTCTTAGCCTTATCCTTAAGCGAGAATGGGAAGAGTTTAAGGTGGAGCACATCTTTTGTGCAAGTTTGATCACTGAGAGTCTCGCACGCCTCCTCAAATTCCATGATGTGGGCATATGGCTTTTCTGAATCCATTCCATGGTAAGTGGGAAGTATCTAGATCATCCCATTCCTAAAAAAAAATTGCCCATCATTGTACGGAAGTAAAATGCATCCCGGAGTGACAGTACGCTCGGGATATAAGACGTCTCTCAAAGGGCGATACGGGGCCTCTCCCTCGTCGATGGCTGCACTACAGTGTTGTGATATATTTCTCTCACTCAAAGACTCTGTGTCCTCACTTGGTATACTCGGAGCGCGCTCTGAAGTGTGTCCTAAGAGGGAAAATGGTGCGTTATTTGATATTGAGTGTGACGGTATGGGAGGTGGAACCCAGAATTATGGAGCGTTAGGAGTGCGAGGGCTATTAGGGTCGTACTCAACTATTGGATTTTCGTGAATGTGGGTTGGAGTGAGTTCAGAATTTTGCATTAACGGGCAACAGAGTTGATGATGAATATTTTTGTGCTTTTTTAATTTATTTATATATTTTTTTTAAGTTTGGTTTTTAAGTTTTTTTTATTTTTTTTGGATTTTTTGAAGATTTTTGGTAAAAGTTTTAGATTGACTCGATCTAATCCTAAGTCTACCTAGCTCATCGGCAACGGCGCCAAAAACTTGACGCGACTAAGAATGTGTCTCAGAAGTGCGTACTCTCTCGGCTCAAGTGCAAGCCCGTCGCTCAAGTAATAATCTGATAAGTCGGATATCGATCCTCAGGAAAATAGGACAACAGAGTTGTGACGACGTCAGACAGACGAAGGAAACCTAACTTTAACTCTAAAGAAAAAGAAAAGATGATTGATTTTGAGAAAGGACTACAACTAAATGCAATTTTTAAAATATTTATTTAATGCACCAAAATATGAATGGAATGCAATTATTCTAAATTACCTAAATTACTGATAATGAATTAACTGAAACTTGAACTATATGATGAAGAAAACACGACGGGAATACAATCCCTCAACCCGAGTGTATTGCAGGTATAAAACTAATCATAAATTTAACTGATTAATTAAACCCAAAATTTAGTACTCCAAATCATTACAAGTATGAGGTTAAAGCCTGCACCATACTTAATCAGAGGACGAGTAAATCGGTACAAGCGATAGCGACATTCGCCTTGTATTCTAAAGCATCCCAGTTACCCAAAAGCAAACGAGATCCAAAGATATACAATGGTTGTGTTGCTACACAATACGGTCGTAATAAATCATTAAATTCAGAGGATTAATTTTATACACATGCAACTGACACATCAGGTGGAGTTCAGGCATCTTAACCCTTTTAAAACTAGCCGAACATGTTACACTGAATGATGCATGAAATAATTACGTTGCATGTGAAAGAACTCATGATGAAACTATATTGAAACATGCAAATAAGTATTTTGATCACAAAAATTGGTTGAATCAATTAAGGGAAATAACCATGCAAGAATAATAATAAAATGAATGAAACTTGGATTAAAACCTTGAAAACAAACCCGGAACTTGTATCAATCTTGAAGAAAATAATCCAAACTATGTTCCTAGGCGATCTTCTACTTTTTCTCTCTCTAAAACTATGAAAAACTATCAATAACTTCTTTTTCTAAGTCATTAGCCCCGTCAAAATACGTTTTTGAATGAGTTGTAACTTCCTGGAACTCTTTGGACCAATCAGAATAAAGGAGGATTTTCGCGCATCAGGACCCCTGAACCGGTTAACAGGTATCCCGAACCGATTCGGCCTGGATTTGGTAACTTTCGCTGGTTTTGGGTGCCTTTTTCCTCTTTTCAACACTTAGAATTTTTTTCATGTTTTCTTCTTTTCTTCTTGGATTTTTCCTCAACTTGAATCAATCATAGCTCTTCAACCGTAACTCAGATTTGGATGTCGTTTCTTCCATGATTCTCATTGTTTCTAGATTTTCAACTTTCCAGTTGACTCCTCCTTCGGGATTCGACTGCAGAATTACAAAAATGCCTTTGAACTTGCCTTCCTAACAATTCTTTCATGGTTTCGATTTCTCTCTTGCTCCGCTTGCATAATTAACCTGTAAAACACATAGGAGAAACACAAAACACAAAATACTTGCCAACGAAGGTTAGTAGAATAAATGTGAGTTAAATTCATATCGATTGCATCCCTCGGGTTCACAAATGTACCGAAATTAGGGGAATAAATATACAATATTTATTCCCAATCACAAGACGACGCATCATCACTCCACGTGGGGGCAACAATGGGTTGACTTGGAGTGAAGTCCAACTCTCTATCACACTCAAATTCATTAAGGCATTGTTCAAGCCTTTGGAGAGCTTGATTTTGAATTTTAGTGGCTTGCTCTTGCTCTATGATGAACTGTTACAAGAGTCTTTCGAGAGCGGAGGTGGATGATGGTGGTGGAGTTATGGGTGGTGGCGGTGGTTGAGGCGGACACAACTCATTATTGGCAGGATTATATGGAGAACACTCAAAGGAAGTGTGTGGAACGAGGTCAACTGTGTCATACACGGGAGCAACTTCTCTGTTAGAGACAAAAGGTTGATAATCGTTAGGTGCGTAGTGAGGGAACTGATCGGAATTGGGTGCATAAGGTTGCCATGATGACTGTGGGAACGTGTGAGGATCCATAATAGAGGGTTGTGATTCGTATTGCGTGGAAGGGTGATTAGGCCTGCACGAATAGGTGGGGTACTCACACCACTTGGAATTGGATATATCATGACAATGGGTCGAGGTGGATTCCGGAACAGTGTCATATGGATACACTTGTTCCATGGTGGTTCAGATAGATAAGGAAGATATTGACACTCATGGGACAAGTGATTGGCGTCAAAACAATGTGTGCACAACAAAACATGTGACTCGTTAAAACTCGTCATCGGAGGTGATGAAATGTGAAATGCATGCATGGACGACGCAAGAGTATCAACGGTGTGTGGTTGAGAGTTAAAGCCACTAAGTAAGGAATGGAGGTTTGACCCGGGCTCAACCTCAAACATACTTTGAGAGAATGAGAAATGGCCAAAGTAATCTCGTAAAGAACATTCTTCGGCCATGATGAGAAAAATATATTTTTTATTATTTTTTTATTGGATTTTTTTTTTGTTTTTTTAAAATTTTTTCAAAAGGAAAGAAAATATTTTTGGATTTTTATGGAGAAAAATAAGGAAAACCTCTTTTTTGGATTTTTTGGAAAAAAAGACACGACAAAATTATTAGGACTCTTGAATTTTGAATGAACTCACTAAAATTGACTGTCGGAAAAATCGAATGGGACATACACAAGTCGAGGATAAATACAAACTAGCACATAGCCAATTTTCATCTTCAAAATTTAGTGAAAGGGTAGCCAAATTTTAATTAAGTCCGCGGGCAACAAAAATCATGAAAATAATTTTTGTGATCGCCTTTGCAAAAATGTTCTGCTATTGGGATACCTAGTTAATTGATTTTAAATTTAATGATAGCTAGGGTAGCACACAATTGGTAAGCAAGTGAGTAGGGTGATTAAATCCCTTCTCGTGACTGACCGGGTGTAGGTCTTAACTGATTAATTCATCACACACATTGAAAAGTAAATGCGATAAAAAATCAAATAAGAGCACATAGTCACACACAAAAATTGACTCGCTGACATGAGAGGCGTGAGGGTTTTAAAAATGTACCTCCCACGGTTTTTACACCTTGGGGAGATGAACAATTTGAGTTAATCGGAGGAAGATTACGCCTATCTCAATCGGTCCCGGGAGTCCTACCGACCAAAGTAGAGAGGTTTATAAATCCTCGCCTTTGGACACCCTCTCTCTACCATGTCCGATTTCCCTTTTGCTTCTTTTTTTTGTTAATTATTACAAATAATTGGTGTTCAAAGCACCACGAATAAATGTACACGGGCTTAATATCCAAATACAAAACTTCTAAGAAAAAAATGGTACGAAAAGAGGAAAAAAATGCGATGCAAATGAATCACAAAATGGGAAATCCTCTCAAGTGCTTCAAGCTTCAAAGATCGGCAACGACGCCATTTGATAACTCGATTTTTATGTGTAGTCATTGCTGCAAGCCAAGTTAATCAAAATCTTTAAATACCTACAAAATATAATAATCTAAAGTGTAGAGGTAAGTAAGGGTGTCAATGTAAATATAAGGGTGAAACATGCAAAAGAGGAAAGATGTAATTCATTTTTATTTAATTTATTTTTGAACTTTTTGCATTTTCTATTTTTTTTAGCTTTTTCAATATTAAAACAATTTTTAGGAGTGGTGAAATAAGACTAAATTAAATCCAAATATCTAAATACTAACTAAAAGGTAAGAAAAGAAATTAAGTAAATCTAACTAAATAAAAATCTAATATATGAGATGAGTAAGGGAATAAAAGTGAGGACTAACAAGGGATAGGATGACACCATATATTCGAGTTAATCAAAATTAATTAATTCATTAAAATTATTTATTCCAAGTTAGTATCAAAATCACAAATCAACTCTCATTGCAAATGTAATTTTAATAATAACATTTTGAAAATTAAATTTAACACTCCTACAACTCTAGAAAAGTAGATTTAAACATCATTTAACAAATCATCCGCTAGGATCGATTTATCAAATTAGTTTAAATCATAAAATTAAGCTTAGAGTTGAAATTAAAGCAATAATACCACACTTGAGAAACCCCTATCTCTAGTTCGAATCTAAAATGGGTATTATAACTAGAATTTTGATTTTCTCTCGAAAATAATTTACCCTCTCTTGAAGCTTAAATTAAAACGTAAGAGTGCATAATTAATCATCAAATGAGCATTTAATTTAAATAAGATAATTAAAATAGGATTAATATCAAATAATGAGATCACCCCACCCCTTGAAAGGGGTTCCTAGCCTAAAATGATGACAAAATTCACAGATGCAATATTATCAACAAACTAATCAAGAAATAAAAAAAGTAGAGATAAGAGAACAAATCTTCAAACAAGTCTCCTTGATTTGCAAAATTGAACTCTAAATCTTCATTAAACTTGAGAAATATCCATCCAATATGAGCATCCAAATATTTTTAATTCAATACATACACTCAATTGAATCTCTCAACAATTTGATTTCTCACTAATTCTAAAAAAAATATTTACAAGGTGTTTCTCTCTATATGGTATTTTTCTACTCTAAATTGTCTCTCTATAAAAAATAACTCTCTTCAAATGGGTCTTCTCTTTGCTTTTATAATGGGTAAATTATGGCAAGGGGCATAATGGACAAGAGAGGTGCATGTGGTTTGTGAGGTAATGGGTGAGAGGATAAATTGAGGGTATTTTTTGAAAGTGGTTAAAAGGATAAGTGGGTTATTAAACATATGGGTTTAGTTGACTTGGTATTTGGTTTATATTTTAAAGTGGGTTTGTGTAGGTAAGAAAAATCGGGTATTGGGACAAAGGGGAGAAGTGGGTGTTTTTAACACATGTGGGTTTTATTTCTCTTTGGTTTTTGTTTGGTGATTGGCTTTGGCAGGTAATACACGATTCTGGTTTTAAATTATTTCTCTTTAGTTTTAAATGGCAAAGGTGGGTTTGGGGTTTAGACGAGATGGGTCGCGGGTTCAAGGGGTAAATGGATCAGAGGTTTGGACAGTGGCTTTCGGGTTTGGTTGTAGGTCCGGCCTAAATTGCTGGAGGTAGGACGGGTAGCGGGTTGGGTTTGGAGCAGGTGTGGTTGGCGACTGGTAAATGGGTTGATTTATGGCGGGTTGGTGTAAGGGTTGAAGCTGGTCAAGACCACTTCGGGCATTCGAGTTTATGTTTGGGGTTTAAATAGGTATAGAGAAATGTTGGTGGTGTGGATGAAATTGGTTGGTTATGGTGGGAGATGAGAGAAATAGGTTGTTGGGGAAGAAGATTAGTGGGGGTTGTTTGTGTGTGATGGGGGTGTAGGGGAGATAGTGTGTGGGTGAGTGACCAGTTTAGGTTTGTGTTAGGGTGTATGGTATTTGGATGTGAGCGAGTTGTAGGATTTGGTGTAAATGATGTGTAGGATAAGTTAGTGTGTGTGAGTATGTGTGTTTAATTGTACCTTAAAATAAAACTACTTAACTAAAAAAAATTAAAATCAACTAAAAATAAAACTCACTAAAAAAAACTAAAAAATAAAAATAACATGTCACACAATACAAACTCTAAAAACTAAACAGGACTCAAATAAAAACTTATAAAATAAATAAGATAAAACAAAACAAAAATAAATAATAATAATAAACTAACTAAAAACTAAAAACAAACAAAAATAAAGGAAAACAAATACTCAACGCACAAAAATAAATCCTCTAAAAATAAATAAAATCTATTAAAAATATAAAAAAAAAAACTATAAAAGAAGTAAAAATAAAATCTAAAGTCCTAAAAATATAAAATCTAGCAAAACTAAAAATAAAGACTACAATTAAAAACTAATAAAAATCAAATAGAAAAAGAAATATAAAATAAATTCTAGAAAATTCTAAATATATATAAAATAAATCCTAAAAATAAACACGACTCAAACTAAAAATCGAAAAAAAATAATAAATGTACAAACTCAACACACACAGGCTTGGGTAAAGGTTTGGGCTAGATTTAGGCTCGGGTTTGATACGAGACAAGGTATACAGACTTAGCTCCATTTTTGTTGAAATTTCCTTGATTTGAGTATTTGAACACCGCAACATGCATTGACCTACAAAATAAACAAATAAGCATATAAGACCCAATTTGTCGAGAATTAGCAACTAAAATGCATCTATTCGGGGTATAAAATGTACACTTTTGGGTGCTTATCAATGGCATTTCGAAAAAAAGTGGAAGAAATGTGAGAAATCTACAGCAAGCCATGATGTGAGTTGTTTCCTATGGAAACGTGAGTTGAAGAACTGTAAATAAAGGGATTTTTAGAACCAAAAGATGGCATCAAAGTCTTATGTATGCACAATTGGTCCCATTAGTGTGAAGAATTGTTTTATACAATGCCCAAAAACGATAAAAATGTTAAATTTTTGTAAACTCAATAAAAAGCTTTGGATTACTGAGATAAGAAGCATCCAAGATTGGATCTCTACATTTGTTACGATACTAACCCAAGGACATTTTTATACATGTATACGAACTTATGGGCTAATAAAAATGTAGCCTTTATGGTAATAAAACACAAAATTACAAAGAATTTATGTGTTGAGCAATAGTAATATCATAGAATTTCTATGATGTGTGGTGGAAAGAGGAAAAAAACTTGTCGCTGAAGGAAATAAATTGGCTACCCCAATGATCGAAGAATTTAAAGCTAACTTTGGTAGGGAGTATTTTATGTACCAGAATTGATGCAATTACTGGGGATAATAAGGGAGAGTTCATGGCAGTGATTTCAAAACGAGTGGGGAAACCTCTCCAAGCTAAGGAGGTAGCGGCAATGGTGTCATTTTGATTGGTTATTGTAGAGAGGTACAAGAGCAACCCCTCAATTAGGGTTATAATAACAATGTCTGCGTAAGGAGGTTTAACAAGCAACCCCCAAGACACGAGGAGAATAAGTAAATCTCCTTAATAGATGAACAAATGCATGAGCAACCCCTCTTCTTTATAGAAACTATGCGAGAAATGCTAACAAAGAGGTTGCGCGAGCAACTCTAAGTCATAGAGCTCTCAAATAAGAGAAAGTACACGAGTAACTCCCAAAAAAACGTACCACTTAAGTCGTTTAATTCAATATTGAACTGTTTAAATGGCTCCGAACAGTTTTTTGAAGAAATTCTTTAATCAAAATAAACAGCTAACACAAGATGTGTATAAAAAATTATATGAACGAGTTATTTAAGGTATAGGTGTACCAGTTTTGAAAAATAAAACTTATATAGGTTCTAAATCAGCACAGCCTCAAGAAGGTGATGAGAGGAAGATTAAGCATGCAAGAACACAAGATTTTAACGTGGTAAAACCCCACCCAATTGGGAAAACAAATACGGAGGTCTCTACACCTCAAAAATAAAATCCACTAAAATAGAGTTAACAGATTACAAACTATATAACAAACCAAACACACAAACAAACCTAAACTAAGTCCCGAATTTTTACCAACTCCTTTGCATTATTCTGACTGATCTGAAGGTTCTGATGTTGAGGTTTTTCTCCCAACTTTGTAACCGCTTCTCCTTTTAGCTTTAAGTCGACTCTAAAGCCAAGAATCTCTCTACCAACACTTCTTTAGTGTTATAGTGTGACAAGTGTAAGTGGTGAAGTGTTTACTCACATGCATGCAACCCACACACACTTATACAGACAATATGCCTCACCAAATTACAAATACCATTCTAAGATGCAGTAAGGATTTCTGAATTACAATTTGGTTGAAAATCTCAAACTATTTATCCTTATTTTATTCAAAGATCAAGAGGGAATCTTGTTATTAAAAGAGCCAAGATCCTAAACACTTCCTTTTAATTTGATATACACAGTTATTTTACAAATTGTGAAATATTTGCGAAAGTATAAATCCCCAATCAAGATCTTAACTATATCTAAGTCTGGTTTTTCTCATAAATTGTAAACATAATGGATTTGTTAGTTGTAGTTTTGAAAACAACATATAAGAGTAAAAAGAACCAAAAAATGAAGATTTCTTGGAAAAAAATCAAACTAAGCAAGTTTAACATGATATGTATCACACAGTTTCAAATCTCAACTTTCTACGAAAAGAAAAATGAAATCTAAACTTCATGACTTGGTTGGACAAGAGATTAAAGACTAGAGAGGATGGATCTTTATAAATATGAACTCACTCAAACTCACAAAGGGTTTTCTGAAGAAAAATAGTCGGAGTTTGATTTAAGGTTCTCTCTCTCTCTCTCTCTATCCTCTCTCTCTCTCTTATCTTTTTTCTCTCAATTCTCAAATGAGCCAAAGTCCCAAAACGTTCCCCACTTGGTCTCTATTTATACCATTCACAGAAGGATCTGGAAGGGTTTAACAAAATCTACGGTTGAGATTACTTCGATTAAAACACAAAGTAAATCTTATGACTGAGGATGGACCGTTGTTAATCGTGCTCTGATTGGTTCTCTCAACTAACACAAGGATTGTTATGAAGACATGCAAGCCATCGATAACTAATGATCCAAGGGACAGGATAAATTCTTAAGGTTGTGAGAGGTAACAAACATAAATCCAATCGCTGACTGACCAACACGTGTGTTTATAAGACTTAAAAAAAATATTTTCCACTACAGAAGACTCTGCCGCTTTCAGATCCTACCCAAGCAAGGTTTTAGGAAGAATGGGAAATTGTAAATCAACCCACCACATTTTTTAAAACCAACTTTTAAATGTTTAGAAATGTTTTATAAATTCATAAAAATTATTTTAACATATCCCAAAAATTATTAAAAAAAACACACACGCCTAAATTTATATGAATGCAACATATAAACGTAATCCTAGGTGAAGTGTTAGTATTATACCTTTGAGACTATTAGAGTAATTGATATGTAAAGTCTAAGGCTCTTTGGTAGACTAGGATATGACTCAAATTTTATCACCATTTCCAAACTAGACAAGCACTTATATAATATAGACTCAAGTGAGTCAAAGATATAGGGTGCTTCAATCCCCCCTTGAAAATATGAGACAAAATCTCCTTTGAGTAATCAATGACTCATAGCGATACAAAATATAAGAAAACCCTATTCCTATATAAAATTCTATCAACCCCATATCCTAGAAAAAAAATTACATTACTCAACTAAATACAAACCAATACCCTAACAACATTCTGATAACATGAGGTACTGATATCTCAAAAATAAGATAACTAAGATCAAGAACTTTAGTTGAAGTAATCAAAATAATGTACAAGTGGACTCAAAGCTTCTCCCCCGTTTTGTCTCAAATGGACAAAGGGTCTACAGACAGATAAGAGAGATAAATATCAAAGCATAAACATCAACGATACATTACAATTATGCCATAACCATACCAATTGATTTACGTAAGGATTCCAACCGTAATTGTTCAAGGGTTTGGTGAGGAAATTAGCTAATTGCAATTCAGTTGGCAGGTAATTAATTTCCAATTCCTTTGATTCGACCAACTCGCGTAGAATATGATGTCGTATTTTAATATATTTAGTACAAGAGTGTTGAACGGGATTTTTGGAAATATTAATCGTGCTTTGATTGTTGCATTAGAGATGTAATTGTTCTTCAATAATACCATAATCTCTTAACATTTGTTTTATCCAAAGTAATTGAGCATAGAAGCTACCTGCGGCCATATATTCAGATTCGGCTGTGGATAAGGAAGTGCAACTTTATTTCTTACCATTCCACCCTACCAAATTATTGCCTATGTAATAATATGCTCCGGACGTACTTTTACTATCATCGAAACGCCCAGCCTAATCAGCATCGGTGTAACCAATTATCATGCTAGATGTGTCATTTGTATACCAAAGTCCTAAGTTGAGAGTTCCTTTAACATATTTTATAATTATTTTAACGCAAAGTAAATGAATCTTTTTAGGGTTATTTTGATAGCAGGCACACATACAAGCAACATACATAATGTCAGGACGGGAGGCAGTAAGGTATAGAAGACTTCCTATCATTCTACGTTATAAGGTTGAGTTGATGGATTTTCCATGTTCATCTTTTGATAGTTTAACCGAAGTACTCATGGGAGTCTTAGCATCTTTGAAAGCTTCTAGACCGAACCTTTTTATAATCTCTAAAGCTTATTTGGATTACGAAACAAATAAACCATCTGAATTTTGCTTGACTTGAAGACCTAAGAAGAATTGAAACTCCCCCATAAGTGACATATGGAATTCTTCGTGCATAATGTCAAAAAATATTTTAACATCCATTGGGGAGGTAGATCCGAAAATGATATCGTCTACGTATACTTGGGCTGTAGTAATATTTCTATCAAAGTGTTTGACAAAAAAGAGTATGTTCATTCCCTCCTCGCTTAAAATCGCTATTTAGAAGGGAGGTAGATAAACGTTTATACCAAGCTCTAGGAGCTTGTTTTAACCCATAAAGAGCTTTCTTAAGACGGTAGACGTGAGTTGGATGATGAGGGTCAATGAACCCTTTAGGTTGTTCTATGTAGATCTCTTGAGTTAAGATACCACTAAGAAAAGCAGATTTAACATTCATTTGATAAAGTGTGAAATGCAAATAACATGCTATTGCAAAGAGTAAGCGAACAGACTCAAGGCGAGTGACTGGTGCAAAAGTCTCTTCAAAATCTATTCCTTCAATATGAGAGTAGCCCTGGGAAATTAATCTAGCTTTATTCCGAATAATCATCCCTGATTCATCTGTTTTATTTTTGAAAAGCCAACAAGTGCCAATAACCCTTTTATTTTCTAGTCGGGGTACAAGATACCATACATCATGAATGGAAAATTGAAGAAATTTCTCATATATAGCACTTATCCACAATGGATCATTCAGTACTTCATTAACATTCTTTAGTTCTATAAGAGAAACAAATCATGCATAATGAGCAATAGTACGCAGTTGGGATCTTGTATGAACTGGCTCAGTAGGGTTACCAACTACACTATCTAAAGGATGATCTTTGGAAACCCGATTAGGCACTTCAGGGGTCTCAGTTGGTAAATAATCATTTATCTCTAGAGAATCATAAGTTAAAGTGTTTTCAAATTCATCCACTATTGTTGGTCCTTTGATATTACTCTCTACATTAGTGTCACTTACAACCACATTAATGGATTCCATTAAGGTTTTGGTACGAATATTGTAGACATGGTAGGCTCTACTATTTAGAGAATAACCTACGAAAATAACTTTGTCTCCTTTGGTTTTGAATTTTTACAGATGTTCTCTATCCTTGCATACATAATAGGTACTACCAAAGGTTTTAAAGTATTTTAGGTTAGGTTTCTTCCCATACCAAAGTTCATAGGATGTTTGTTTAGTGTTTTTCCTTAGGTATACTCGATTGATTATATGACAAGCTGTACAAATGGATTCTACCCAAAAATATTTAGGTAAGCTCTTCGCATAAAGCATAACGCGGGCCATTTCTTGAAGAGTGAGATTTTTATGCTCAGTAATTCCACTTTATTGAGGTATCTTAGGGGTACTAAATTCATGTTTATAACCATTATAGTCACAGTATTCGATGACACCTGAATCTATAAATTCACCTCCTCTATTACTAAGAATTCTATCTACTTGGGAGTCCTTTTCATTTTCAATACGAACTAGAATTTTCAAAAATTTACGAAATGTTTTTTATTTGTGTTTTAAAAAGGTAACCCAGGTAAATTGAGTGAAATCATCAACCATAACTAGAATATAACTGTTCCCACAAAGACTAACAGTACGAGAAGGACCCATTAGGTCCATATGGATGAGTTCTAGAGGTTTAGTGGATAGAACTTCTTTAACTTTCTTGTGGGGAGCCTTAGCAATATTTCCTTCTTGACAAGGACTACATATGATGTTTGAAATTGGTTTAATTTTAGGAAGATCTCTAACTATCTCTTGAGAAGATAATTTACCAATGTTGTCATAATTAATGTGACCCAACTTATTAGGTTATATCTCATTGTCATCCATTCTGGAAATGTTACAAACTTCTGTACTTGGATTGACTGTATAACAGTTATCTGGAGTACGGAGTCCTTAAATAATGCAATCACCATTTTCATTTAAAATTTTATAATTGTTCTTTGAAAAGGTGACTGTATGGTTGGAGTCATAAAATTGTTATATACTTAGTAAATTTGCTTTAAGACCCATTACCAAACTCAAGAATAAGTAATCCTTCTTCATGGAGTGTTCCTTTACCAATGATCAGGGATGATATACCATCTCCAAATAAGACTTTACCTTTGGAGAAGTTAGTTTTATTTGAAAGTTTGGTATCATCCCCGGTCATATGTTTAGAACATCCAGAATCTAAATACGATCCAAACGTTGTGTGTTCGACTTTGAAAACATTGATCATAATGTTGTATTTCATCTGGGGTAATAACTCATCTCTTTATAACCCAAATTGCTCTAGTTTTCAATTTGTGCTTATTAGCTCGTATTTGATCAAACTTACAAGCTTCAGCCTTTTCTCTAAAAGATTTTACGCAGGTTTTTGAGGATGATAAAAGGTTTGAGCATTTGGTTTAGAAAAAAATCTAGGATTCCTTCTTGTTGATGATCTATTAGTATTTGATCTTCTCTTTCTATTACGATAGTTACATTTCTTATCCGGATGTCTAGGTAGGACATAATTGTTTCGGCTTCTCCTAGAATAGTTGAAGTTATGATAAACATGTGAGTGATAGATTGGTTTATATAGACGTTTAAAAAAACATCCATCAATAGAATGTCCAAAGACATCACAGTATGAGCAATAAAGATGGCTCGTAGAGGGTTTAGCTTTAAAAAAGTAATTAGACAAAGGTTTGCCTAAAAATTGAACTCTAGTTTTATTTCGATAAGGTATAGGTTGAAAAGATGAATCACTTTTCCTAATAGGAGGGCAGATGTATTTATCCTTATGTTCAACATTAAGCTTAGAGATACTAGCCTCACCAATGTCTATCTTTTGTTATTTTAAATCAAAGTTATTGTTCAAGGCATGAAAATTTGGACAGGTTTCAATAGGTCTTTTGCCACCGAACACAAACTTGATAGTTTCAATATTTTTTATTTGTTTGTTTGTTAGTACTGGGGCAAAATCCTATTCTAGTTCTGTCATCGAAATTGGTTTTACTTTCAGCAACAAAATTTTCAAAACAGTGAGTTATTTTCAAATTTTACAAATTTTTGGAAGAGTGTTGATGTATTTTCTTTAGTTTGTTCCAATTCTACCAACATCCCTTTATATTTCTTTTCCAAAATTTCATTTGAGTCAGATAGTTCCTTAATTTTTTTAGCAAAAACCTTAGCCTCATTCTCATGATCTAAACATTGAGAGGTGTACTCTTCAGAATTCTGTTTGATCATTTGACTTAGAGCTTCTATTTTCTGGGTAAGGTCATTGACTACTTTTTAAAGTTTAGTACTCTTCTTGATGGTTTTTGTGTATAGTATGTGAATATCAGGGAGGTCCTCATTGTCGGAGTCACTAAGTGTATAGTGTGCAGTGTCCCCTAGCTATTCATTTTTAGGACTCACACACACATTTTCATCGTCAATAGAACGTTCCCTTTGACTCACACACACGACATTAGAATTATTAGAAGTATTCTCCAGTAACAAAGCAGATAAACCATTAGGAACAATATCATTCAACATAGCATGGTTAGAGATATTACTATACGGTTCAGTACTAGTCATAGGCTCATCAGTATAAATAATTTTGGGAAAAAATGACATACAGGGGTCAAAACAATTAGATGACTCTGGCTCATCAGTTTCTGATTCACTTGAGTCATCCCAGGTCTTGCACAAATTAGCCCTATTATTTTTGTTTTTATTCAAATTGACTCTACAGTCATTTGTCATATGTCCTAACTTCCAACATCTGTAGCATTCAGTGTTCTTAAGGTCTTTACTGGGTTTGTTGTGATACTCAGTCTAGTGTTTGTCAAGTCTTTGCTCACAAGGCCTATTATTAGAGTGATTTGAATTGGTAGGTTTGCCTTGTTTATTTGTAATTTTATTTTAAATTTCATAATTTTCTTGAATCGTTTAGACATTAAGGCAAGTTGATTATCCAAACTCTCTAAATTATAGTCCTCGTCGGAATCTAAGTCAATTTCAGGCAAATGAAATTCAGGTTTAGTCAACTTAGAGGTAAAGACAAGATTATATGTAGACTGCTTCTTATGGGTTTGTATTAATTGCTTCTTAAACTCTAATTCCATTTCCACAGTTCTTAGCTTGCTAGTGAGGAGTAAGGTTTTGATCATCCATCTCCTCAATTGTATAGAGCTTATTGTCAATTTTTTATGTAAGTGACCTTAGAATTTTAGAGACAATTTCCTTCCTATCATAAATTATACCATTAGCATGCACCTTAGTCACTATATCTGTCAACCTAATGTAGAAGTCATCAAATGACTCAGTCTCAGTCATGACTAAAGTGTTGTACTATTGGATTAACACTAGAGTGTCCCATGCTTCCTCATAGGTAGTACATAAAGATATCCTCTTGAATTCGTATTCATTTATAGACATGAATATGGCATTTTTTTTCTTTATTATTGTTGGAGGAAGTTTGTTTTCTTCTTTGGTGAATTCACTTAGCAGCTTCCTAATCCTCACAGTACTTCCTTTTGTGGCTGGTTTAGTAGGGAAAGTGTAACCATTTACAATAGCATCCCAGACATCATCTCCCAGTGTCCCTTGGATGAATGCAACCATCCTCACTTTCCAGTTAGGGAAGTTGGTTCCATCAAATAGTGGGGGTCTGAATAGGTTACCTAATCTCTCAAATTTCTCGTCCACTGTTTGTTTTGAAAAACAATTTCAGAAAGTCGGGATCTAAAAGGAATTTGTAAAGCCTTGATCTGATACCAATTGAAAAACGTACCACTTAAGTCATTTAATTTAAGATTAAACAGTTTAAATGGCTCCGGACAGTTTTTTGAAGAAACTCTTTAATCAAAACAACCAACTAACACAAGATGTGTATAAAAGATTATATGAACAATTTATTTAAGGTATAGGTGCACCAGTTTTGAAAAACAAAACTTATATAGGTTCTAAATTAGCACAGCCTTAAGAAGGTGATGAGAGGAAGAGTAAGAATGCAAGAACACAAGATTTTAACGTGGTAAAATTCCACCCAATTGGGGAAACATCCACGGAGGTCTCTACACCTCAAAAGAAAAATCCACTAAAATAGAGTTAACAGATTACAAACTATATAATAAACCAAACACACAAATAAACCTAAACTAAGTTCAGAGTTTTTACCAACTCCTGTGGATTATTTTGACTGATCTGAAGGTTCTAATGATGAGGTTTTTCTCCCAGCTTTGTAGTCGCTTCTCCTTTTAGCTTTACGTCGACTCTAAAGTCAAGAATCTCTCTACCAACACTTCTTTAGTGTTGTAGTGTGACAAGTGTAAGTGGTAAAGTGCCTAATCACGTGTACGCAACCCACAGACACTTATACAGATAATATGCCTTATCAAATTACAGATACCATTCTACGATGCAGTAAGGATTTCTAAATCAATGTTTGGTTGAAAATCTCAGACTGGTCTTCATTATTTTTTTCCACGGATCAAGAAGGAATCTTGCTATTATAAAGAGCCAAGATCCTAAACACTTCCTTTTTATTTGACATACACAGTTATTTCACAAATTATGAAATATCACGAAAGTGTAAATCCCCAATCAAGATCTTAACTAGATATAAGTCTGATTTTTCTCATAAACTATAAACATAATGGATTTATCGGTTCTAGTTTTGAAAACAACATATAAGATTAAAAACAACCAACAAATAAAGATTTCTTAAAAAAATAAATCAAACTAAGCAAGTTTTACGTGATATGTATCACACAGTTTCAATCTCAACTTTCTATGAAAAGAAAAATGAAATCCAAACTTCGTGATTTGGTTGGACAAGAGATTAAAGACTAGAGAGGATGGATATTCACAAATACGAACTAACTCAAACTCACAAAGGGTTTTCTGAAGAAAAATGGTCGGAGTTTGATTTAGAATTTTCTTTCTCTCTCTATCTTATCTCTTTCTCTCTCTTCTCTTTTTGCTCGCAATTCTTAAATGAGCTAAAGTCCCAAAACGTTACCTATTTGGTCTCTATTTATACTACTCACAAAAGGATCTGGAAGGTTTGAACGAAATTTATGGTTGAGATTGCTTTAATTGAAACATAAAGTAAATCGTATGGCTGAGGATGGACCGCTGTTAATCGTACTTTAATTGGTTCTCTCAGCCAACACAAGGATTGTTATAAAGACATGCCAAGGGACAGAATAAAGTCTTAAGGTTGTGAGAGGTAACAAACACAAATCCAATTTCTCACTGACCAACACGTGTAAGGCAGCGATCAGCCCTCAAACGTGTGTTTATAAGATTTAAAAAATCTCATTTTCCACCAAGAAGTCTCTGCTGCTTTCGGATCCTACCCAATCAAGGTTTTAGGAAGAATAGGAAATTATAAATCAACCCACAACATTTTTTAAAACCAATTTTTAAATGTTTAGAAATGTTTTATAAATTCCTAAAAATTATTTAGCATATCCCAAAAATTATTAAAAAATCATTTTTATGGGAATTAACACACATCCCCCTAAATTAATATGAATGCAACATATAAATGTAATCCTAGGTGAAGTGTTGGTATTCTTCCTTTGAGACTATTAGAGGAATTGATGTGTAGAGTCTGAGGCTCTTTGTAGACTAGGATATGACTCAAATTTTGTTACTATTTTCAAACTAGACAAGCGCCTATATAATATAGACTCAAGTGAGTCAAAGATATAGGGTGATTCACTCCCTTAGATGCCTAATGAAGTATATTATGAGCAGTCACTCAAGCAACACAAAAATAAGTGGGTGAGCACTTCCCTCACTAACACCTAGTTTTGTTGTCTTTCACAGATTTACTTAGTAAGTAGCCTTGGCCGAGTAAGTAGGGCTCTAGAAGATGTTCAATTGAGACCACTTGAAAGTTTTGATTTGAAGACTGAGAGGTAAGTCTTATTGAGCAAGTTAAGGATCAACCACCTTAATATCTTGGGAAATAGAGAATATTGAGTCGAAGGACCCAAGAGGTCACTCACAACCACTCACACATTACACAACTTCCATTACAAAATAGCGAGCAATCACTTAGATGTTCACAAGACATTTTAACACTAAAATAACAAGTGAGCCTTGAGGTAACTCGCAAGTTTTCAAACTTACTCAACATGTAATTTTGATAACAAATAAAATAGTACTTTTGGCATCATGGATGACAAGATCCCCTTTTTGTCCAATATTGCACCGGGTGTTACGCCATAATAGAGAAATTGTGGTAGATAATTGAAAACAATAATAAAGGAAAAGCATTTTCAGATATTTTATCACATGGGAATAGCATTAGGGGAAGAACTATTGACAATGACATAACAAGCACCATTATATTGCACAAACTCTCACATAAGAATATTCTCTCCCAACCCTCTCTCAGATATTGAAGTGCTTTTACTCTATCAGATAATCACCATTCTCAAGATTCTTCATTTATTTATTTATTTATTATTGAAAAGTTGTATTTAATCATTAGTAGCTCATTCTTATAATCAGAATATCATTATTATATTAGAAAAAAAAAATGTATCTATCCTTTTATTCTTGAAATATTATTACTTTATAGAAAATTTTCCATTGAAGTGAGTCACGCCTTACCCATTTACATATAATCATAGACCATGGTACCACTACCCTCTTATATTTGTTGACTCTGCCGGGGAGGTATCCTTATTAACATGGAAAATAAGATCATAAAATTTCAAAGCATCTAGTCTTTGAAGACACTCCAGTAGGTAATGGAGGTCAAAGTGATAAAACCATTAATGATGTTATTATTGTTGTTACATGAGCAAGAGGTTCTGACCCCTTTATGGGTCAAGAAAGCAACTCAGCTACTCCACAATTGATGGGAATGAATTTTATGAGTTTATTTTTTGATTTTATGAAGTGACACAATGTAGATATGGAAAGTTTGAGCCAAGTATGGTCTCCTACTGGAGGAGCAGATACATCATAGGTAGTTTTGGTGATGAAAGTGGCAGTCGAGTAGACCCTATGCCTGTTGTGTCTCCTATGACGAAGAAAGTTGAGGTGGGGGAGTCACCCTCTAAAGCGGTTACATTTAGGAGGTGAAGAATTTCCTCTAGCTCAAACATAAATCTCATATCTTGTACGATGAGTTGAAGAATCCTTACACATATAGTATGTAATTCCCCGTATTTTTAATGATTTTTAAAATAGGATTTATTAGATTCAATTGTGATATAATTGAAAATTAATTCGAATTTAAATATTACTCTAGAGTAAAGTAATATGTGATTTATGTTACTTAGTGATTAAAGTATATATAATTGATTATGACTTTATAAAATTGTCGCGAATTATGTGTATGACAATTATGGGAATTTTGTCGGGACGTCCATTTGAGTCGTGTCAGTATTATAATTTAATAAAATAAAAGTGAAATATTATTATGTCATCTGAATAGTTATTTGGACTGCGCCAAAGTGTTCGGAAGGGTTCAAATAGTTAAAAAAGTCTACTTGGGTGTTTGTTTTGGGTCTCGGGGCACTTTGGAATCGAAAAGACACCCCGGAGGGGTATTTCGGTCATTTTACAAGGGAGGTGAATAGTATGCACGAATTTGGGAGGTTGTTTATATGTCTAAAGGGTTTAGATTATTAATTCATTCTACAAAATTAGAGAGAAAAAAATGAGAGAGAGTGAAGAGTTTCTTTGTGAAAGGGAAGAGTCATTATGGGAGAAGAAGAGACTTTTCTAGGAAATCAAAGGACAACCACCTTGCACCACCACCACCACTGTCGGAATTTGGCCGAAAAATAGAGGACCGCCAGTAGAGTATTGTGACAACCCGCTTATCAAAATAAGATATGGCCAGCCCGCTCCGATAATAACAGGGATCATAGATAAAATAAGTATACGGGATAACCACCCAATATTTCAGAAAATGGGTTGTCAAAAACTTTGTTTTATAAGTTAAAGAAATCATTTAAACAACCCAATTTGAAAAGGAGGTGGATAAAATTTACAAGAATAAAACTGAACAGTACGTATATAACACAATAACCGAATAAGTTGTCGGTTAACAGTCTCTTACAACGTATATTCAACAATTAAATTAAGTTACATAATACATTACAGTAGGCAAGTACAAAAGCTTATGACACATGCCCGAATAAATAACCCGATCATAACTAGAATACAAAAATGAAGGCGTCTATAACAAAATATCCCGCAACATCCGCAAAGTGTTGCAGCTCCAAGACACCGGAGTGGGGAAGTCAATACGGGCGTCCTTGCGACTGAGCACCTGAGCGAATATAAGATTCATGCACAACAAGAAATATGAACGGGTCAGGGCCCGATTTTATATGATCACTAGATGAATAAAGAGTATGACAGTTATGAACAGTTAATCATGATTGATAATGATAAGAATCTAGAATCTATCTACTCAATTTTTAGAGAATAAACTAAAACGATTATCCTGGCCATAAGTTTTAATTCAATTATGCAAGAGGATATGAATAATTTTTATTAACTAAGAATCACCATCCTTTATACATAGTTTCATAGCACCATTCCCAAATATCTTTACGAAACGTATTCAAAGCTATTTGCTTTTTAGAGCACTTTATCATAAATCAAGTTCCACTTAAATAAGAGTAGTTATATTCAGCCATATATAACGATTCTAAGACCGTCCTTCCGAGTTTCCCCACAGGACGCGTCCCTAAATAGCTATCATCTTCCAGGCCTATCAAACAAGACAACCTGGGCATCCTACAACGCAACATCGGGAAGTGGCCATATACCTTCGACAGTGAGTCATAATCACACCTGGAATTACGTCACTTCGAATAACAAATACACAATACATAATAACTGGTCCTATGGCCGAGGACTATATTCACCCTGCATTCACTAGCCAGGGGACTTCACCTCATGCGCGTACTTCCCTTTTGATAGTATATAGAGAGGTGTGTTCAAGTAAATTATCATTGACATTTTTATTCCCATCTTAACATATACATTACGTTACCTCCAAGACTATAATCGTTCAAGGTCACCATTATAAACTTCACATTTACTAAATTTCCCAAATTAGCCTCCGAGAAATCATGACGTTTCAATAAGCCACAAAGTCTAAAACACCTCTATCGAGTCTCTAAAGTCCCTCGATATATAATCTTACAACTCCTAATCTCAACTAACTTGCTAAGGGAAAATAATACCTCAACATCTATTTGGAAATCCCCGGAATAACCCCGATTAAATCCCTTTCTAACATAGAGTAGTTACCTAACTAATATAAGACTCTAGGACACTAAGTTTACTTCATAAAATAAGGTTCCTAAGTCCTAAGCTTAAAAGAAAAGGGTAAAAATTGAGTTAGAAAAATAACTCAAAACAACAGGATTTCGAATCGATTCGCCTTAGGGTCGAATCGATTCGCCCCAAGCAGCGAATTGATTCGCCTAAAAGCGAATCAATTCGGATGGGGAAACCAACATTCTGCCTCAGGCCGAATCGATTCAGCCTTAACCCTAATCGATTCGGGTTCCTAGACCTGTAACCTCCCCCTTAGCAAATCGATTCGCAAAAAGGGCGAATCGATTCGCCCTGGCGAATTTGTCAAGAATGGGGCTACGGGTTATGAACCCTAGTTTTTTCCCAAACCCATTTCTACTCCCACCAACATCATTAATTCAACCCAAAACAATCATAAATTCATCCTAGCTACTCTAATCCACACAATAACCATTTAAACCAAATTCTAAGGGTTCAAACTCTACAAATCCCTTAAAACCCCAAAATTGTTAAATCATTTCAAATACACAACCATCAATACCATTTATTCATCCTAAATCATATATTAGTAAGTAAGAAACTTGTCTTGAGGTTGAAATCTCATATTTTCTTATGGTATCAATAATCTCAAGCCTCAATCTTCAATCTCTTCCTTTTTCTCTACAATTCTCTTATTCTCTCTTTCTCTCTAGGTTTAGAAATACATTTAAGAAAATAAAATGAGGTGCAAGACTTAAACGTGCCTCTATGCTTAATTCCCATCTTAAATTGTTAATACCTCATTAATATGACTCATAACTACACATTTAAGTCAATACCAGTCAAAAGGGGCCGAAATCCAAAAGTACAATATGGCACTTATTTTGACCATCTCGCATATTTCGGGACTAACTACGCCCTTAAAATTAGTATCCGAAAATATTTAAATCATTTCAAGTCTCGGCTACATTTATACCATAAATGTCGTTTAAAGCACACGACACTATAAAACGTAACATGATGATATTTACATACGCATAACAGTAAATATGCAACAATCTAGTAAATATTCTTTATTAATTCACTCAATTGATGTTTACTCCATCATCCATTATTTTATATAATTACTTTACACATTAAATTAATATAAAATAAATTTCTCAAAAGTAAGGGTTATTACATACTCCCCCCCTAATGAGGGAATTTTGCCCTCAAAATTCAGGCATACCTTGCAAAAAGAGATGTGGATACTTGTCCCACATATCTTCCTCATGCTCCCACATTGATTCCTCAGCGTTGTGATGACCCCATTGCACCCGAAGTAAGGGTACCACTCGAGATCTCAGCCTTCGCTCCCCGTGCTCTAAGATTGCAACTGGTTGTTCCTCGTACGAAATATCGGGTCGTAATTCGATATCATCCAAAGGAATATGCCAATGAGCTCCTTCACACCTCTTGTACTTTTTTAAGGAGGAAACATGAAACACATCATGAATTTGTTGTAAGTGTTCCGGTAAGGCAAGTTGATATGCTACTGGGCCTACCTTGGAAATAATGGGAAAAGGTCCAACATAGCGCAGCGCAAGCTTTCCTTTCTTCCCAAATCGTTTTATACCTTTCATTGGCGATACTCGCATCAAGACTTGATCTCCAACCTCCAACTCTACATGCCTCCTATTAGCATTGACATAACTCTTTTGAAGATCTTGAGCTATTATGATGCAATTTCGAATGAGTTAAATCTTGGAAGAAGTATCTTGGATCATTTCAGGTCCAAGATATTTATTATCCCCCACCTCCAATCAATAAGTGGGTGATCTACACGGCCTACCATAAAGTGCTTTATAGGGGGCCATCCCAATAGTGAATTGGTACGAATTATTATAAGCAAATTAGACCAAAGAGAGATATTGTTCCCAACCACCTTTGAAATCAGGTACACACATTCCTAGCATGTCCTCAAACATTTGGTTGACTCTTTCCGTCTGCCCATCTGTTTAAGAGTGATAACAGGTACTTAACTTTAATTCGGTTCCCATAGCTTCTTGAAAGTTTCGCCAAAAATGGGAAACAAAAATCTTATCTCTATCGGAGACTATATTTATGGGCACCCCGTGAAGTCTAACAACCTCCGCAATAAATAGCCGAGCATAACGAGCGGTATTATAATCTGTGCGTATGGGTAGGAAATGTGCCGACTTAGTTAAATAATCAACAATAACCCAAATGGAATCATAACCGCCCCGTGACGTTGGTAATCTCATGATAAAGTCCATCGAGATACTTTCCCACTTCCACACCGGTATTTCCAAGGGTTGTAAAAAACCCGTTGGTCTTTGATGATCTACTTTCACCAGTTGACAAGTGGTGCATTGGGAAACAATTTCAGAAATGTCCCGTTTCATGCCTGGCCACCAATACTGACGGCGCATGTCTTGGTACATTTTGTCCCCACCGGGATGTACTATAAACTTAGATCCATGAGATTCTGTCATCACGGCCCGTCTTAAATCCCCTTCGTCCGGGACAATGAGTCTCCCGTGGAAACGTACCCCACCCTCAAAACTTATAGAATAGGATTCTGCTCCCTCGGTCAACAATTGGTGTATACGGTCCTGACAACTTTTGTCCCTTCTTTGCGCTTCAACCACTCTTGCCACTATCGTAGGCGTGATAGTCAACATTGATATAAACGCCCTTGCAACCTCATCATGTTGACTAAGTTCTTTCCATTTTGCCTTCCATACCCTGGCTAATTCCCCCTCGGGTTTCCAACTAAACGCATCCGCCACCACATTCGCCTTGCCCGGGTGATAATGGATGTCAAATTGGTAGTCTTTCACAAACTCCAACCATCGGCGTTGTTGCATATTTAAATATCTCTGTGAAAACAAATGTTGCAACGATTTGTGGTCCGTGAAAAGACTAAATTTCTCCCCTATGAGATAATGCCTCCAAACCTTCAAGGCAAAAACTATTGCGGCAAGTTCCAAATCATGCACCGGATAATTCTTTTCATGGGGCTTCATCTTGTGAGAAGAATAAGCAATATCCCGCTGCTCTTGTAGTAGTACACCTCCCAACCCTTGTAGAGATGCGTCGGTAAAGACCAAATATTCCAATCTTGGCCTTGGTAACGCCAGGACTGGAGCAGAGGTCAATTTATCTTTTAGCTCATCAAAAGCTAACTGACAAGAATCATCCCAAACAAACCTCACCCCTTTTCGGGTTCAATTTATCAAAGGGCTAGCAATTTTAGAAAAACCCTTGATAAATCGACGGTAATAGCCAGCCAAACCCAGAAAACTACGAATCTCGATAGGTGTCGTGGGCTGACCCCATTCTCTCACCGCAACAACTTTACTTGGGTCTACCGAAATGCCCTGGGCTGTTACAATGTGACCCAAAAATTGTACTTCCTGCAATTAAAAATCGCACTTCTCAAACTTGGCATACAATTGATGATCCCTCAAAGTCTGCAAGACCACCCGTAAATGAGTAGCATGATCGGCTTTTGTTTGAGAATACACTAGGATGTCATCAATGAACACGATAACAAACTGGTCCAGGAAGTCTCGAAACACTCTATTCATAAGGTTCATAAACACGGCGGGGGAATTGGTTAGTCCAAAAGGCATAACCAGAAATTCGTAGGACCCATATCTAGTTAGGAAAGCGGTTTTGGACACATCCTGCTCTCATATTCGCAACTGGTGATACCCCATCCTCAAATCTATTTTAGAGAAGTAAGGCGCTCCCCTAAATTGATCAAACAAATCATTAATTCGAGGTAATGGGTATTTATTTCGGATGGTGACTTTATTTAACTCCCTTTAGTCAACACACAACCGAAGGGAACCGTCTCTCTTCTTCACAAATAACACCGGAGCACCCCACGGTGATGTACTTCGCCTAATAAAACCTTTCTCTAACAAGTTTTGAATCTGATCTCTTAACTCACTCATCTCAATCGGAGCCATACGGTATGGGGCTCTAGCAATCGGTCGCGATCCCGGTGCTAAATCAATTTCCCTACTTGGAGGCAAACCCGGTATTTCCTAAAAAACATCTCCAAAATCTCTAACAAACAATATCGAATATAAGGAAACAACTACACCCTGAGAAGTCTCCTCCGCAATACAATACAAATAAGTCCTAGAGCCTCCCTCCGAACGAGGCATAGCCACTAAAAACATCTCTTGCCCCGGAATGGCAAAAACTATACTTTTCCCATAGCAATTAACTATTGCACGATACTTTACTAGCCAATCCATACCCAGGATTACATCATACCCGACCATATCAAGGACGAGTAAATCGGCCTCAAAACACAAACCACCAAGGTTTATTTCTACTCGTTTACAAACAAAGAAAATGAGTGAACCATCACCCATGGAAGATTCAACACTAGTGAAGGTACTTTCTGCAAATTTAATTAACTCCGTAGACTGAGAAAAACTTCTGCAAATAAACGAGTGTGTCACACCCGTATCAAACAATACACGACCCAAATGCCCCTGAATGAGAAACTTACCCTCAATAGCTGGCGGCGCTAGCGTGGACGGAGGAAGCATAACATCCTGAATGTGGTAAACACGACCATACTGTAGTTATCCCAGTTGTGGAGGGACAACTAGATTAGGCACTTGTGGCGGTAACTGGGCCTGTGGATGCTGTGGAACCTTAGGAAGTTGTCCCTCAATCAAGTGAGGACACGCCTTCTTGTAATGACCCGACTCTCCACATTGAAAGCATCGACCCTTCATGTTCTCCTGATTTTTACCCCAGTTATTTCTAAACTACCCAAAGCCTTGGCCTGGATGGCCTCTACCCCCATTACCACCCCAACTTACTTGTTCTTGGGCACCCTGACTGTGCTTACTATTACTGCCGCCAACATTAAATCCACTAAAATGATGCCTTTTTTATGAGTCCCCTTGTTGGGTGCCCCTTTCTTTTTATTTATTTCTCGAAGAATGAGACGAGGGTTGTGCTCCTCCTCTTGCCCTATTGCCTCCGGGTTTACCCGCTTGCCCAAAAACGGAAGCCTTCTTACTACCTTGGACATACAACCGATGTTCTTGACAATAACGTCGCGTTCATCACATCCCCAAAAGTCTGTAAAGCTAGATTGTACAGTAAATGTTGTCATATCCTCCAGTGTAAACCTCCAATAAATTTGGATATCCTCCTCTCCTTCGAAGTCACCTCATCCAGCATAAAACTGGCTAACTGAGTGAATTCGTCTTCATACTCTGAAACTGAATGCTCACCTTGCACTACATCTTGAAGTCTTCTCCTCATCTCCCTTTGAACTACGGGAGGAAAATAATTCTTATCAAACAGAACCCAAAACTCATTGATAGTCATAGTATCTCTCTGAACTGGCGTAGTCATCGACTCCCACCAATGTAATGCAGCTCCAATGAGTTTAAAAGTAGCAAAGATTTATTTCCTTTCCTCACTACACTCCACCATGCGAAGATGGCGCTGCATATCCTTTTTCCATTGATTAGCTACTATGACGTCAGAACCTCCTTGAAATTCTGGGGGATGGCCCTTTAAAAATGATTCTCCAACCCTTTCCTACGGAGAAGGTCCCGCAGGATCTTGTACCTCCTGAGCTCGTGGTTGTTGGGCTTGTGGCAATTAATGAACTACAGCAGTCATCGCAGCATTGACCGCTTGGGCCATAATATTTTCTACCTCAGCAGCATTTATAGTTCCTTGCTGTGGCGGTGGAGGACATACCTCCTCTTATACAACTCAATTTCTTCTAGCGGGGCAACCTCTCTTAGGCGGCATCTGAGACAAAGAAATAATAGAAATAGAATACTATTTAGAACAATCTATTTTACAGAAGATCGCAAACATAGGCAACAAAACAGTCCTAACATTAAGCTCTATATCAAAGAATGCTACAGTAAAACATGACAAGTCCTCATATATCCTAAAGACCCTAGAACCTGATGCTCTGATACCATCTGTGACAACCCACTTAACAAAATAAGAGGTGGCCAGCCCGATACTCCGATAATAACAGGGATTATAGATGGAAAATTCTTAGCATCACAATAATATAATAAATATACGGGATAACCACCCAATATTTAAGAAAACGGGTTGCCAAAAATTTTGTTTTCAAAGTTAAAGAAATCATTTAAACAACCCAATTTGAAAAGTAGGTGGATAAAATCTACAAGAATAAACCTGAACAGTACGTATATAACACAATAACCGAATAAGCTGTCGGTTAACAGTCTCTCACAATGTATATTCAACAATTAAATTAAGTTACATAATACATTACAGTAGGCAAGTATAAAAGCTTGGGACACACGCACGAATAAATAACCCGATCATAACTAGAATACAAAAATGAAAGCGTCCATAACAAAATATCCCGCAACATCCGCAAAGTGTTGCGGCTCTAAGACACCGGAGTGGGGAAGTCAATATGGGCGTCCTTGCGGCGGATCACCTGAGCGAATATAAGATTCATGCACAACAAGAATATATGAATGGGTCAGGATTCGGTTTTATATGATCACCAGATGAATAAAAAGTATGACAGTTATAAACAGTTAATCATGATTGATAATGATAAGAATCTAGAATCTATCTACTCAATTTTTAGAGCATAAACTAAAACGATTATCCTGACCATAAGTTTTAATTCAATTATGCAATAGGATATGAATAATTTTTATTAACGAATAATCACCATCCTTTATACACAATTTCATAGCACCATTCCCAAATATGTTTAGGAAACATATTCAAAGCTATTTGATTTTTAGAGCACTTTATCATAAATCAAGTCCCACTTGAATAAGAATAGTTATATTCAACTATATATAACGATTCTAAGACCGTCATTTAGAGTTTTGCACTGGACGCGCCCCTAAATAGCTACCCTCTTCCAGGGCCTATCAAACAAGACAACCTGGGCATCCTACAACGCAACATCGGGAAGTGGCCATATACCTTCGACATTGAGTCATAACCACACCCGGAATTACCTCACTTCGAATAACAAATACACAATACATAATAACTGGTCATATGGCTGAGGACTATATTCACCCTGCATTCACTAGCCATGGGACTTCACCTCATACGCGTACTTCCCTTATGATAGTATTTAGAGAGGTGTGTTCAAGTAAATTATCATTTACAATTTTATTCCCATTTTAACATATACATTATGTTATCTCCAAGACCATAATCGTTCAAGGTCACCATTATAAACTTCACATTTACAAAACTTCCCAAATTAGCCTCCGAGAAATCATGGCATTTCAATAAGCCGCAAAGTCTAATACACCTCAATCGAGTCTCTAAAGTCCCGCGATATATAATCTTACAACTCCTAATCTCAACTAACTTGATAAGGGAAAATAATACCTCAACATCTATTTGGAAATCCCCAGAATAACCCCGATTATATCCCTTTATAACATAGAGTAGTTACCTAACTAATATAAGACTCTAGGACACTAAGTTTACTTCATAAAATAAGGTTCCTAAGTCCAAAGCCTAAAAGAAAAGGGTAAAAATTGAGTTAGAAAAATAACTCAAAACAACAGGATTTCGAATCAATTCGCCCTAGGGCCGAATCAAATCGATTCGCCAAAAAGCGAATCGATTCGGATGGGGAAACCAACATTTTTGCCTCAGGCCGAATCGATTCGGGTTCCCAGACCAGTAGCCTCCCCCTTAGCAAATCGATTCGCCCTGGAGAATTTGCCAAGAATGGGGCTACAGGTTATGAACCCTAGTTTTTTCCCAAACCCCATTTCTACTCCCACCAACATCATTAATTCAATCCAAAACAATCATAAATGCATCCTAACTACTCTAATACACACAATAACCATTTAAACCAAATTCTAAGGGTTCAAACTCTACAAATCCCTTAAAACCCCAAAATTGTTAAATAATTTCAAATACACAACCATCAATACCATTTATTCACCCTAAATCATATATTAGCAAGTAAGAAACTTGCCTTGAGGTTGAAATCTCAAATTTCCTTATGGTAGCAACAATCCCAAGCCTCAATCTTCAATCTCTTCCTTTTTCTCTACAATTCTCTTCTTCTCTCTTTCTCTCTAGGTTTAGAAATACATTTAAGAAAATAAAATGAGGTGCAAGACTTAAACGTGCCTCTATGCTTAATTCCCATCTTAAATTGTTAATACCTCATTAATATGACTCGTAACTACACATTTAAGTAAATACCAGTCAAAACTGCACGAAACCCAAAAATACAATATGGCACTTATTTTGACCATCTCGTATATTTCGGGATTAACTACGCCCTTTAAATTAGTATCTGGAAATATTTAAATCATTTCAAGTCTCGGTGATATTTATACCATAAATGTCGTTTAAAGCACACGACACTGTAAAATGTAACATGGTGATATTTACATACGCATAACAGTAAATATGCAGAAATCTAGTAAATATTCTTTATTAACTCACTTAATTGATGTTTACTCCATCATCCATTATTTTATATAATTACTTCACATAGTAAATTAATATAAAATAAATTTCTCAAAAGTAAAGGTTATTACAAGTATCATCCCCAACGGATCATACCTACAATCTAAAGGCAAGTGATTAACTATTACAAATTTAGCTTGTATATTGTCCATGTTAGGTTGTTTAGAAAATTCTAAAAATATGCATAATGAAAGATGAATTATGGTGATGTTAATTGAATCTTTCAAAGGATAATGACGTAGGATTAATTTTCTTTTGAGTATATAATTTAACCCACGAAATTTGGGAAGTATTGGTGAAGAAATCTTAGTTTATATGATCTTCTTAGAGATATAATAAAATGTGAGTTTTCTGGAAATTATGAGAAATTTCATGTTTTGGAGATAAACTAGTTAGATGTTGATTCATTTCTAGAAAATAGAAATATGTAGGATTAATCTAATGTTGTTGGTAGATATTAACCCACAAAATTAACATCACATGTTGAAGAAATTCTGAGAATTATTGGAGTGTTCTTGAAATATCATATGTTTAGTCTTTAGAAAAATATGAGATAGATTTATACTTTTAATCCAAACTCTTGATGATTTCAGGTTGTTTAGATCAGTAGGAATCATTTATATATATTTCGATATCATGTGGTATGGATTATAAGAGAGCTGGGACGTTAAAATAGAGGTTTGATTAGTTAAAAGATGTAAAACCCGTAGGATAAAAGTTGCAGAATCTGGGTTGATATCTGGGCGATCGATCGATCGGCCCATGATGCTCAATCGATCGACCCCTGACCATCGATCGATCGACCTTCCCAGAATTTATGAACTTGTCCCTTTTTAATTCTTGATTTAATCCCAAAACTTTTATAAATCTTTAGTGATTATTATTTGAATATAATGGGACTTAGAGAAGGGCAGTAGGATATACCTAAGACCCAAAAAATATTATTTTGGGATTATGAATGAGGGAAAATGAACGAGTGTTTAATTAAACGGGTTATTTTAGAGAATTATATTACTTGGGGTTTAAATCGGATAAACGATAATTTAAGGTTAGGACCAGTAGTATGGGAGTCAAAAATTACCGGTATAACCTTAGGTATAATTGGGATTAACCTTAAGAAAAGGAATAAAGGGATTAAGAGGGAATTAGGGATTATCGGTAATAAACCTAATTAAAATAAATTTAATTCGTAGAAATTCGGGAGTCGTGATGACATGAACTTGTAGGACGTGATGTTTACCTACCGAATTTATTTGAGGATTACATGATCACCATCATGCGGGTAGATAAGTTGGGAAATATATACTTTGAGAATAAAAGTCATAATTGAAAATATACGTAGGATATTCACGATATAATTATACTACGTATGGGATGTATTATATGGGTTGTGCGTATGACCTATGGTTATATACAGGTATAATGAATACCTATTTATTATTATTATATATATATATAGGTGAGATGATTACCTATTATTAACATTTGATTGTGTGAATACCTTATTGGTGTTATATTTATATAGGTGGAATGTATACCTATATTAAAGTTTGTTATATGTATGACATACCTACGCTACTTGCTATGGGGGTGGAGGTTTCGCTTTGTGGACGGTCTTATCCTTGTGTGCCCAATTGGGAGGAATTTTAGATTCGTACCCTGAGCATAGGACCTTGGACACAAGCTATCGGTGTATATGATAGTTTCGACGGTTGAATTGAAGCGTAGGTATATGCGTGGCCCATTTGGCTGGGGAGTATGCTCGCCTCTAACATATTTGTGTTATGATATGATTCGTGATAGACGTCGAATCAATAGTCCTCTATATAGTGACATTATGTATCAATACATGATAGCAGAGTATGCATGCACCGCAGCTATGACTGGGGAGGTGCCGTATTAGTATATATATAATTAGTGTGATATTATATATATAAACTGTGATGTAATCTACTGTGTGACATTGTACATATAGAGATGTAATCTTCTGTATGAAATTGTAGATTAAAAATATAAGTTGTGATTTAATCTACTGTGTAAGGTTGTAGATAGAAGTAAATAATGAAATCTGAATTTAATTAAGTAAGTGAACACTAAATTCCAAGGTTGTAACAAGACTAGTTCATATGAAAGATAAATGAATATGAATAATTATAATACGTATGGTATGGGACATACGGGTTTATGATATGGATTAGAATTATGTTACTAGTTAAGAGGGAACCTTAACTAGGAAGATAATAAGATACGATAGGTGTGCACTCTAGACGAGAGGTGAGAATTCTCAAGAGAGAGTCGAGAAACTAACATGCACATAATAAATGCTTAATTGTAATTATTAAGCACTCGTTATTTTAAAATATTTTACAATCGGGCTCTGACCCGTTTCCTTGCATATTCTCTTCTCTACTATATCTTGTACATCAGGTATCCAGCAGCAGGGATGCCCAGCATAGATTATGGATGTTCCGATGGATTATAGCTACTAGCAGAGATGCGAATTTTATTTAAACACTTTCTTTCTATTGATTCACTCATCTGTAGCGTCTAATTCATTTACGACATATCTCCCAGGATTCTAGAGGTTGTAATTACTTATGTAAGCATTGTGGATATCAGTTCTAATTAGTGTAAATTTTATAATTTAATTGGAGAGTTAATCCGATCACATTTATTCTTGTTGCAGTTAATTCAATTGTGATGTGTTGTTGCATATTATTATTCAATGTCGTAGAATGTTTTTTTAAAATTAAAATTGGAAAGTTTTAAACACCAGCTTTATTGAGTATCAGGTGATAGGAAGATGTTTTTGACAGTGATGCTAAGAATGAACCAACTGTATATTTTGATTTAATTGGGTATGGGGCTGATCACCGGGTATTTAATTATGCGGGGTATTATAGGTGATATCATAGCATCAGGTTCTAGTATCTTTAGGATCTGTGCGGCTTACTATGTTTCAGCGTAGCATTCTTTAATGTAGAGCCTATTATTAGGATGTTGAATTCTTCTGCGTATTTCAATTTACGTTCTCTTACCATGGAGTATGTGAGATGTAATGTTTATACAAGATCGGTCGGGCATCGCGCTCCAAGCACTTTGGAATGACTAGCAAGAGCCATTAGAAGGACAGCAGGAGGAGGACTCAGCCAAAGATATAAAGTATTTTGGAAAATGGTGTTGGAGATAGAAACCATCATAGTTAATAGTTGTGTCATTCTTAACTCACCCAGCACTGTATGTGAAAGGTGAGGGAGTCAAAAGGACTCTTATGAAGGAAGAAATTCAAAGACAATTGTGAAGGGTGAAGTGCAGTAACACCCGAGATCTGAAAATTTTCTAGTAAAATTTTTCTAGGAAAGAGAAAACTTAAGTGATGAGAGTTATACATCACATATAAAGAATATTTGTGAAGCTGGAATATAAATTTTAGGTATGGTTCGATAGTGAAATCATTTACTTTATGTTTTAATCATAATATGAATAGAATTTCGAAACTTATCTCTTATGGGCAAGAAAGAGATAAGTAGCTTGTTTAACGAACTCCTACCCTTGGAAGAATGGAGTATATAGAAGATAAAAAGAATTCATTGTGTGAAAGGTCTCGTGAGTGAAATACTCGAGTGTGAGTGGAAATCTGACGAAGACGACTAAGATTAACGTCACCAAGAAATTTGATGTTGTTTCCAAATGAAGGGAGCTAGAAGGGTTAGGAAACCTAGCCGAAGGGCAATATTGAATTCAATATTATTCATGAAACATCACCGGAAGGTGTACCCAGTAGGGGTCCTATTTAAAGTGATATGATTAAACCCCTACTTAGTGGCGATGAAATTAGCCAAGACTAGTGTGGTCGACATTGTATCCCATAGGACCCGTAGAGCCAAAAGAATAATAGGAATAGCAATAGGGAGTTAAGATTTATAGGTCCCAGAGAAGGACGTTTAAAGGATCGATAACGAGGAAATAGTAAGGGAAATTACCTTATGGTAGAGAGAGAGAGAGAGACTACTAAGTGTTATATGTGTCCACATTGAGTAGTGAGGCCGATAAATTTAGGGAATAGTAAACCATACCAATTAGTATTAATAACTGGAGAAGTGAGACTTCTAGAAAAGTAATTGGGTCTAGAGAATTAGGCCCAGGAAATTTATGACCCAAGAGTGGTAGGTTTATATAGGACCAGTGGACTCCTCCGTAATTGTAGCAGACCGTATCTTCAAGGTCGGCGGGGTCCAAGAAGAAAATGGGAGGTCGGTAAGACCATAATTGAGGGCTAGATATATTGGGCCAACATTTTAATAATGAGTGTGTAACCACACGAGTAAATAATTTGTCCACAATGGGTGGGTACAACTATAGGATGAAAACCTAGATCTATAACTGGCTCAAGTGATCGTGACTTGTTTTGACCGTGAGGAGTGTATATAAGGACCCTACGTGATCAGGAGAGACTGTAGAAGCTTTATTTCATCCTTGTGAATAAAGGATAAATTCTAGTGACATGGTGTGTCACAACAAACTTATATAAACTGAAAATTCTAAATTCGCGTGCGACTCGAGATTAGTGGAAACAAAAATTTTAACAGTCAGGTTACAAAAGTATTTCTCGTTGATAGCGGGACTTTTTGGTGTCTCCCGTGAGTGAACTGAGTAGGTCCTAAGAGTATATTTTGTTATTATAATTTTCTATTGAGTTAGCATAATAGAACTTAATATGGTAATGTGTAGTGATAAATTACCAAATGTTTAAACGATAGTAGATTGAGTGATAAGACTATCGTACTCCAGAGAGAGTAAAAACTTATTTTGTACGGTGCCAACTGAGATAGGATTGGCCTATATATCATGATATCATAGACCTTAGTGATAATATTCTCTAGTAATATGTGTGAGTAGAAATTTATCCAACTGATATGACTCGGGCTATATTATGTTTTTGTAGAACAACGATAAATAGCTCATTATATATAGAGCCAAGAATTTAGGATAGTTAGAGTAACATGGTATATGTCATTTTTATGGATATATAAGCATGGACTAGTAGACTTTTTGTCAACATTCAGAAATTATGAGAAGGTACAGATTATGGACTGAGGGCCATTATGGATCTCGACGACCGACTATGTTAAGAAGGAGTGTATCGGGGGGGGTTCTTTATTTGGATTTCGCTTTGCGAGACATCCCACGCATGAAACTAGCAAACGTCGGGAGTGGGAGTGAAGTTTGGGCAATAGTGCATAAGTTCGTACCTTAGCCATTTTTTTAAATTTAGAGTTGATAATTCTATTATGACTTAAGAGTCACCCAGTCCTAGTAACAATGTGAATAAAACAATGATGCTAATGATAGAGTGATCAAGTTATGACTAATGGGGTGATTAAGTGCACCCCTATCATATCAGTATGCCAAGTGAGCAAAAATTGATTTAAGAATAGTATATGTTATTTGTGCAACAATATAGGGTGTATGGGTGCCCAATGTAATTGAATCTGATATTGTTTCCCATTTTGGAGATATGGGATAAGGAAAATAAATATAGAGGTTTAGATATCAGGACTTGAATGTCCGGTCATTTATGACCATTAAAGATATAGTCGGTAGAATAACAAATGTATCAGGCTATAAATGACTATTGTAATAGGATTTAAATGAAGGGATGTTTGACTAGATTCCTCTTGTAGCGTGCCACCTGTCTGTTCGAATTATGATGGACCATTCGAAACCAGCAGAGGTTTATCCAACCGTTAAGAATTTCTAAGTAGTATTGGGAGAGTATTCATAAAGATTTTATCACGAAGATGGTTACGATCCTATATAGGTGATAGTGGATCAGTTGACTAAAGTAGATCACGTTATGCCCGTTAGGGTTGATCCTACTACGAGACAATATGCTTTGATCTTAATATAACCGAGATAGTGAGGTTACATAGGGTACCGTTTAATATTGTGTCCTATTACGACGAGATTTTGTCTCCCGATTTTGGAAGAATTTTCACGAGGCAGGGGTACCGAGTTGTGATTAGGTATGAACTATCATCTGTAGAATAATGGGCAGAATAAGCGGACAAATATGATGTAGGAAGATAAATTATTTTAGTACCCTTGAATCTTAAGGGAGGACGAGAGACGTACGTTCCACTAGTGAAGTTGGTGTACTATAACTCATATAAGTTTGCTGTTGGGCATGGTGTCAGTTAAAGTATGGTACGATAAGTCTTATTGTTTCTCATACTTGTGGGATAAAAGTGAGGAACCAGGAACTATTGCGAATAGTAGAGATGATTTGGAACTTATAGTATATATTGTGTGTAAAATATATACTGCACAATTAACCTACTTGTGTATGATAATCGTAAGACAAGATGGTGTTTATCTAAAGAACAGTTAATCTATTTTAAAGTATAAGTGGGGAAACTTAAACTGTAAGGCTTGGACAAGAACCTACGTGACAGGGTAACCAGGGGTTAAAATGATCATAAATGAGGTGTTCATTATTGGGGGTATTCGATAGCGTACTGTATGGGTAGTACGGAGTAGTCTACTTGGTAGCGCAAATTTGTGATACACAAAACTTATCCAAAATTGTTCTTGCCTGCTATATTTTTTTTTCGAATTTCGGGACAAAATTCTGTTGTAAGGGGGAAGTATGTAATACCCCGTATTTTTAATGATTTTTAAAATGGGATCAATTAGATTTAATTGTGATATAATTGGAAATTAAGTCGGATTTAAATATCACTCGAGAATAAAGTAATATGTGATTTATGTTACTTAGTGATTAAAGTATATATAATTGATTATGACTTTATAAAATTATCGCGAATTATATGTACAACAAATTATGGAAATTTTGTCGGGACACGCATTTGAGTCGTGTCGGGATTATAATTTAATGAAATAAAAGTGAAATATTATTATGTCATTCGAATAGTAGTTTTGACTGCACCAATGTGTCCGGAAGGGTTCAACTAGTAGAAAAAGTCTACTTGGATGTTTGTTTTGGGTCTCGGGGCACTTTAGAATCGAAAAGTCACCCCAGAGGGGTATTTCGATCATTTTATAAGGGAGGTGAATAGTATGAACGAATCTGGGAGGTTTTTTATAAGTCTAAAGAGTTTAGATTATTAATTCATTTTACAAACTTAGAGAGA
Organism: Sambucus nigra; assembly: GCA_949130495.1. NCBI lineage: Eukaryota > Viridiplantae > Streptophyta > Magnoliopsida > Dipsacales > Adoxaceae > Sambucus > Sambucus nigra. Next base: position 359,281,833 of record OX422209.1, on the reverse strand, counting down.
AAGAAATTGAGAGAGAGTGAAGAGTTTCTATGGGGAAAGGTAAGAGTCATTATGGGAGCAGAAGAGACTTTTCTAGGAAACCAAAGGACAACCACCTTGCACCACCACCACTGCCGATAGTTGGCCGGAAAAAAAGAGGACCACCTATAGAGTATCATTCCCAACGGATCAGACCTACAATATAAAGGCAAGTGGTTAATTATTGCAAATTTAGCTTGTATACTGCCCATGTTAGGTTGTTTAGAAAATTCTGAAAAGATGCGTAATCAAAGATGAATTATAGTGATGTTAATTGAATATTTGAAAGGAGAGTGATATAGGATTAATTTTCTTTTGAGTATAGAATTTAACCCACGAAATTTGAGAAGTATTGGTGACGAAAATATTAGTTTATATGATGTTTTTGGAGAAATAATAAAATATGAGTTTTCTGGAAATTGTGAGAAATCTCATGTTTTTGAGATAAACTAGTTAGATGTTAATTCATTTCTGGAAAATAAAATTATGTAGGATTAATCTCATGTTGTTGGTAGATATTAATCCACGAAATAAACATCACATGTTGAAGAAATTCTGAGAATTATTGGAGTGTTCTTGAAATATCACATGTTTAGTTTTTGGAAAAATATGAGATAGATATATGCTTTTAATCCAAACTCTTGATGATTCTAGGTTGTTTAGATCAGTAGGAATCATTTATATATGGTTCTATATCATGTGGTATGGATTATAAGAGATTTGGGATGCTAAAATAGAGATTTTATTGGTTAAAAGATGTGAAACCCGTAGGATAAAAGTTGCAGAATCTGGGCTGATATTTAGGCGATCGATCGACCCCTGACCATCGATCGATCGGCCTTCCCAGAATTAATGAACCTGTCCCTTTTTAATTCTTGATTTAATCCCAAAACTTTTAGAAATCTTTAGTGATTATTATTTGAATATAATGGGACTTAGAGAAGGGCGGTAAGATATACCTAAGACCCGAAAAATATTATTTTGGGATTGTGAATGAGGGGAAATGAACGAGTGTTTAATTAAACGAGTTATTTTGGAGAATTATATTACTTGGGGTTTAAATCGAATAAACGATAATTTAAGGTTAGGACAAATATTAAGAGAGACATAAATTACCGGTATAACCTTAGGTATAATTGGGATTAACCTTAAGAGAAGGAATAAAGGAGTTAAGAGTGAATTAGGGATAATCAAGGAATAAACCTAATTAAAGTAAATTTAATTCGTAGAAATTCGGAAGTCGTGATGACATGAACTTGTAGGATGTGATGTTTACCTACTGAATTTATTTGAGGATTAAATGATCACCATCGTGCGGGTAGATAAGTTCGAAAATATGTACTTTGAGAATTAAAGTCATAATCGAAAATATACGTAGGATATTCAGGATATAATTATACTACGTATGGGATTTAGTATATGGGTTGTGCGTATGCCCTATGGTTATATACAAGTATAATGAATACCTATTATATATATTATGGTGACAAATATTTTTAACACAAATAAGTGAGAGAAGCGCAATCACCAAGCAAAATAAGGAAAGTAAAATGCCAATCACACAACACGAGAGGTACGTGGTTCAGCAAGAATGCCTACGTCCATAGTGGTGCAGTCGGTATTATTTCTATATACTCCGGGGAGTGATTAGAGAGAATACAGTGCGTGTCTTTTGCCCAAGACCTAGGGTTTATTATATACATGTCTGTCTTCGGGGAGTGGGGGTGTTGGACTCCCCCACGTTTACCATCTTCTTCTGGAACATCTCTATACGAGAACATGGGAGAAGACTAAATCATACTTGAATTAATGTTAAGGTGCAAAGGGTTTGGACTTTAGGACGTTTTAATTAGGCTACTCGTCCGGGCCCGTCATGCCAAATTCGGGTACACACAATTGCCCCTACATTTGTTGGGCCACAATTTGGGCTCAATAAATTTAAATGATTTTTCATAATGTCTCTTTTGCATATCGTGTAACTCTTCCCAAAGTTTGAAGACTGATTTAGTCGGCAGTTGCTTCGTGTCTTGTGCGCGATGATTAGTAACATTTAAAAGCCATTTTGAGCAGCGTTTCATAGTTGTCGTTTCAAGCTTCTTAGTGTCCATCCATCTTCTGCGAGTTTTAGCAATTTTTTCCCTCTTCTCTAAGTCTTCATTTTCTTCGCTTTCGATCTCCCCTGTTATTTGGGCTTGTGATCTTGCATCGTCCAAGTCGAACTTTCATCTCGTAAGTCTCCTTTGCTTTCTCTCTGTGCTTTCTTTGAATTGGTAGTTTAGGGTTTACAAATGGCAAATATAGGTAATAGATCAGTGTCCGAGTTTAGGAAGTTTTATAATATCCTAAAGTGGGTAGAGATTGAGTGCGCCTCTCTTCCTAAAAATGTTAGAGAGATAGAGGGCGCTCATTGGATTCACGTCTTGTTGCTTTCCCAAGAGGGGCTTACTTTTCCTCCAAACGATTTATTCTTGCATTTCTTTGGTTATTTTAACATTGTTCCTGCACAGTGTTCGCCCAATGTATGGAAGATAATCAATGGCGTCCGTAGAATAAATCAACTTTATGGCACCAAATTAGGGCTCGCCGAATTTTGTTTTTGCTATTATTTTTCTCGGAATAGCTTTGGTGTTCTTTATCTCAAGGCCAGGAGTCGGGATAGGGTATTGGTAGTAAACTTACCTGATTCCCACAAGGATTACTGGCAAGATGGTTTTCTTACTAGAAATTGGCAGTTCTCCCCCCAGACTGGGGGGTTGAGGTTTGATAGGTTTACTGTTCCCTTTTATGGGGAAGAGTACATAGGTAGTCTTTGCTCTATCCTTTCAATTTCTTTGTTAATGTGTGATCTTTCTGACACTTTCATGTTTCCTTTGCAGCGAGGTCGAAGAACTTGGAGCCTTCCCTTAGCGAGGTTTGATTTTCAGAGTTGGTTAAAGCTTAGAATATCAGGGAGCCCTTGGCTGACGGTGAACATCCCCAGTCTAATGCTTTCTTGCTCGAGTACAAAACATTGGGTCTAGTTTTATAGTGAGGACCGTGGATAGCATTACCGAGTTTGATACTTCTGAAGAAGCTGTTGCCGATCCTATTCAGTTGGACGAGGAGGAGAGCAGTTCTGAGAGTGATATCAGGGGAGGTGTTGAAGGTGGTCCCATTGAGGAGATCTCTAGTAGTGACAGTTCTTCTAGCTCAAAAGAAGTTTCTGAAGCCCAAGATCCTTCAAGTACATCTAGCAACTCTAGTTAGGAAATGGTTCCTCCAAGGAAAAACTTGATTCCTGATGATGATGATAATGATGTGCTCCTTGCTCAAAGGTCGAAGAAGTAGAATTCCAGCAGTGGGGCTGTTGCTACTGGTTCTCGGTTCGCTGCCCAAGAGCAGGAGAAGAAGAGGAAGGAAGAAGAGCAAGTGAGAGAGAGAGAGAGAGAAAGAGGGAAGAAGAGAAGAAGAAGATTGAGGAGAAGAAGAAGGTCAAGGAGAGGAGGAGGATAGAGAAGGATAAGGAAAAGGAAGAGGAGAGGAGAAAAATGAAGGCTAGGATAAAGGCTGGGCAGGCCTTAGAGCCTGTGTCCGCATTGTCGGAGGGTGCCTCGGTTGCCACTTCTCCCCAGTTGGCCCCTGCACTACTCGAGCGAGCAGTCCTTCCTGCTGACCGCCAAAGGGCGATGGGGCCTGACCAGTTAGCTCTGCAAGCGAGCCAGAGGCTAGCCTTAGTAAGTATATTTCTCTTTTCTAATGCTTACCAATTTCTATCTGTTTCCTTCTTCTAATATCTTCTTTTTCTTACAGTTCGTGACAGATTTTGTTATGCTATATCGCTTTCACGACGAGCTGATTAATAAGAATGGCGAGCTGGATAAGTAGAATGCTGCTTTGAGGGTGAAGAGTGACTAACTCGATGCTAGCTTGAAGGCTGCTGATGCTGACAGGACGTCCTCTAATCTGTCTCTTGTCAAAGCTAACCGAGAAAGGGAGGCAGTGGTCAAAGAACTTAATGAACTGCGGTAAGCCTACGATCTGGTCTGCTCAAGCAAGCTGGTTGTCGTGGAGGAGAATAAAGTGTTGACCGAGCAGTTGAAGGAGAAGGAGTCTCAGGTAGCCACCATTAAGGAGGACTCATATAACTCTGGGTGGGCTGCTGCGTATCAAGACGCTGAGGTTTAGATAGGCTACATCAGCCATCTGAATTTCAAGAAGGGATGAAATAAGGCCTTTTTAGCTGCTAGTGTGGATGTTGCCTCTCCCCTGTTCGATGAGCACGATCCAGGCCCAAAGACAATTGTGGATGAATCCCTTGCCCCAGCTATCGAAGGTGTTGACCCTGCCTCCCAGTCAGTTCCTGTTGATGCCCTTCCTGTTCAGGCGATAAAGGTTATCCCTGCTGAAGGAGGTGCTCCTACTGCTGCTAACAAGGGGAAGCAGATAACTTATTTTAGGCAGCCCGAGGTCGACAACTAATTTACCCTTAGGGTTACCTTTGTATTTTTATTTGTAATTTTCCTTTCTTCTCCTCGATGTACTCTGATCCTTTGGTATATTAATGAAATGAGAAAGTTTCTTTCCTCAGTGCACTGATTTATTTTTTCCTTTCTGCTCCTCGATGTACTCTGATCCTTTTGTATATTATTAAAATGAGAAGGTTTCTTTCCCCAGTGCACTGATTTATTTTTTCCTTTACTGCTCTTTTATGGCATGTAATTGGTTGATGTGGATGACTATATACCAGCCACTTCTCAATTGGGAAGAATGCTTGGTTCTGATGTAAGTCCTGAAGTTCGTCATACCTTTGTGAGGATTTACAAATCGCTACGATTAAGTAACAAGCATTTTATAGAGCAGACTGAGCTCATTGCTAAACTCAAAGACAGGCTCCAGGAGATGGAAAAAGTTGGAGCTTCTGTTCAAGATGAGGTGAATACTCTGAGGGTAAGGCTCCTTGATGCTACCGAGATTAACCAAGTCGTAGAAATTCTTCAGCAGGAGAATAAAGCTTTGAGGAGGGAAGTCTCGCGACTCAGGGAACATGCGTCGAGCATTGCTCCTGTAGTATTACGGGGTTCCTCCTCATCACGAGATAGAGCTGGACCAAGCGATGTTCCTTCGTCGACTGATTCATGAGCTGGTACAAACACAAGAAGTCCAGCTAGGGAAATGGAAGAGCTTCGTGATGATATCCGAAGAGCATATGTGATTGCTGCTGGGCTTCAAAGGGATGTCACTCGGCTGAGGCATCTATTTAAGAGAGGACCTCGACGAGTATGGGCCGATGGTTATGACCAAGGGTGGCTAGATGCTCTGACGAGGCTGACAGAGTTTGAAGAGATATCTTTTATCAGGGGATGGTTGAGTGCCTTGAGGGAGCTACAAGTCCCAAGGAACTCAATACTTTGGTATGGCCATGAGATTTCTCCTTCCACTCTAATACCTAACCCCTTTCGGAGAGATGATCAGTGGATCCCTATCGATGCCATCCCTCGACAACTATTGGAGTTGGATGCGAATGAAGTCGAGGAGGAGCTAGCTCCCCATCCCGATGATGGTCGAAGAGCTCAAGTGGATGATTATCTCGTTCAGAGGTCTCGACCTCACTGAGATTTTTCCAGTAGTAACTTTGTATACATATGTAATGAAGTAATGTAATGTTGGTGTTTTGGGCGAACTTGCCAACTAAACATGGGTTATATTTGTTGTAGATGTGATGAAGTAATATAAAATTTATGTTCTGGACGAATTTGCCGACTAAACTAGTGTTTTATATTTTCCACATCTTTTAGACTTTGCTCAAGAACCTTGGGCCACTCTTGGCTGACTAGATTTGTAAGTTTGCATTGTCGAGTAAGTGTCCCTCTAGTCCAGTATGCTTATGAGATACCATTATACCCCACTTTACCTTTTAGGTCATGTCGTCACACTTCCTTGGGCCTAAGTGTGGCAATTGGCGAGGACACCTGGTGTTGGATGCTCTATCCGATCAGAATTTTGTTAACCAAACATTATTTGGCGACCAATTTTGATCTGGGCATATTGCCTAAGGATATCCTGTGGGCTTCATGTATTGCCAGGGTCAATGCTAAGAGGTTTTTCCTGTTTCATAATGAAAACAAGAGGAGGGTGATTTTCCCGCTATAGTGTAATGATTAATGTGCCTGTCACTTGGAAATGGTGTGTGAGTTATAAAGTTCATATACTGAAACTTCGTATAATGCAACCGCTAATCAACTTTTATTAATGATAAACAAATGAGCTTCCGTTTCCACAAGTCTGATAAAGGAAGAAAGAAAAAGTAAAAGCTAGAAATAGAATTTCTTAAGATTGGCTGCATTCCATGCTCGGGGTATCTCTCTGCCTTCCAGCGTTTTTAAGTGATAGGCTCCTCGCAGATCATCTCTTGCTATCTTGAATGGTCCCTCCCAGTTTGTCCCTAACTTGATGTCTGATGGTTTTACTGTGCTGCCTAGGACTTTTTTTAGGACATAGTGCCCAAATCGAAATGCCTTTGGATTGACCTTCTTGTAATAGTGCTTTGCGAGCTGTTTCTGATAGCTCGCTAGTTTCATTAAGGCAAGCTCTCGGCGTTCATTGACTAGGTCAAGTTCAGCGAGCAATGCTGCATCATTTTGGCCCTAGTCGACAAGGGTGGTTCTCATAGTTGGTAAGCCTGCTCCCAATGGGATGATTGCTTCCATTCTATATGTCAGTGGGAATGGGGTTTCCCCCGTTGCTCGACGTGGGATAGTACGGTAGGCCCAAAAAATATTCGGTAGTTCAGTCGCCCATGCACCTTTGGCTCGCTCTAATTATTTCTTTAGCCCATCGATCATCATTTTGTTGGAAGTCTCGGCTTGGCCATTACTCCGAGGATAGGCCACCGAGCTGAAATGGTGTCTGATTCCGTGGTCATTACAAAAATTCTTAAAGGAGCCGCTCTCAAACCGCGTTCCATTATCAGTGATGATGGTCCTAGGGATCCCAAAACGGGTGATTATATTTCCATATGAATCTTATCATATCTGCGTCTCGGATGTTTGCCAGTGGTTCTGTCTCAATCCATTTGGTGAAGTAGTCAGTTACGACCAACAGATACTTGCGATTGCCGACAGCGGTAGGAAGAGGTCCTACAATGTCCATTCCCCATTGGGCGAATGGTCATGGACTGGAAAGTGATTTTAGGTCACTGGAGGGTTGATGGACCATGGGAGCATGAAGTTGGCATTTCTCGCATTTACGAACATAAGCTGCAGAGTCTCTTTTCATATATGGCCACCAATAGCCTTCCTTCATTGCTCGGAAAGCCAATGACCTTCCTCTAATATGGCCTCCACATATTCCCTCGTAGAGTTCGTGTAGAATTCGTTCGACATCCCTCGGGTGAATACACTGAAGGTAAGGACCGGAGAACGATTTCTTATATAGCTCGTCCTCAGGAGATAAGTGAAAGCAAGCATCTTTGACTCTTATCTGGTGAGCAGTCTTCTTATCGCTTGGGATTGTGCCATCCTTCAAATAGTCCCTTAAAGGATCTATCCAACTGGGTGCTGACTCAATGTGGAGTACATGCTCTATGCTTAGCAGCTCACTGCTACGGTTTATGCTCGAATGAGCGAGGAAATTGATGGGGATTGTTCTTTTTAGGTCGGAATCAATTGCCGAACTCAGGGCTGCTAGGGCATCAGCATGGTTGTTCTGTCCTCTGGGAAACTGATGGACGTGGACTTCCTCAAAGCTGACCATTAGCCTCTTTGCCAAGGCGAGGTAGGCTGCCATTCTTTCATCTTTTGCATTATAGTCTCCACTTATCTGATTGGAGATTAATTGTGAGTCGACGAACACCTGTAACTGCTTTACCCCCAAAGTATGTCCCTTCTGGAGGCCGACTATTAAAGCCTTATATTCTGCTTCGTTGTTGGAGGCTTCAAATCCAAGACTGATTCCTTGTTCGAGGATTGTATCCACTGGAGGGACAAGTACAATGCCTACTCCTGCCCCCTTTGAATTGGAGGCTCAATCAACAAATAATTTCCAGACACCCTCTGTTGTGTGATTCTCTCTTTGCTTCACGGGTTGAAGTTGGTAGAGAGGTTGTTCGCTTGTGAATTTGGCTATGAAATCAGCAAGGACCCGCCCTTTGATTGCGTTCCTTGGTTAAAATTGGATGTCAAATTGCCCGAGTTCGACCGACCATTTAGACAGTCTGCTCGATATATCAGCTTTCCTCAGGATTGCTCTAAGGCGGTGCGATGTAAGGACGATGATAGTGTGAGCTTCAAAGTAGTGCTTCAACTTCCTCGAAGCCACTATAAGTGCAAAAGCGAGCTTCTCTAGTGATAGGTACCACTTCTCGGCCTCTAATAAGGTCTTGCTCTTGTAATAAACGGGGTGCTGGATTCCTGCTTTTTCGCACATCAAGGAAGAACTGACAGTGTGGTTGGAAATGGCGAGGTATAAGTACAAGGAATCTGTTTCCTGGGGTATGACGAGCAGTGCTGGTGAGCTAAGGTAAGCCTTGAACTCGTCCAATGCCCCCGAACAATCTTGATTCCATCGGTTTGAACTTCTCGAAGGACTTTGAGATAAAACGGTTCAAGGCAGCGAGCATGCCGATGAGATTTTGCACGTCCCGTACTGTGCGAGGAGGTTGTACCCTTTTGACTGCATTGATCTGGTCTGGATTAGCCTCGATGCCTCTCTTGCTGACCAAGTACCCAAGAAATTTTCCTGAGTGGATGCCGAAAGAACACTTGCTCGCGTTAAGTTTCATTCGGTACTTCCTAAGGATTTTAAAGGTTCTTGATCGGTCTGAGAGTTGACACCCCGCCTAATTAAATACCGGGCGATCACTCCTTTATTAAATTAAAATCAAGGTGAACAGTTGGTTCATTCTTAGCATCACTGTCGAAAAATAACTTTTCTAATTTGAACACCCTAATTAATTAAGCTAAGTGTCAAAACCATTTTTAGACATTACTTTCCAAATTTTTATTTTATGTAAACCAACATTTAAAACTTTACGAAATTCATAAATAAAGAATCACACAACAACTATACTGGAACAAACAATTCTATAATTAAACATCCAACTAAATGAATCCAACATTTAATACTTAAATGAAAACATCCCAACAATAGTAAATCCTAAAGAGTAAAATACTGGAAATAAATGAATCACAATGTTCGCTAAACATCTAAATAATGGAAAGGGCGACACATGCCCAACTGAATAAATAGTGCTAGTAATGGAATCAAGAAATGAGGTCATCTAATCCAGAGGCCTGCAACTCCCACCTAAGCTGCAGCGCGTTCCTTCCAAAGGATCCTATGCCAGACGCCCCTGTGGCTGGGCACCTGTAATATGTACATATATATACAAGAGAGAAGAAAAGTGGAAAACGGGTCAGATCCCGATTGTAAAAAGATTTAAAATTTATTTAGCAAGTATTTAAAATGTTTACAGGCCAATGCAACAATATATTAGTGCGGCACTCCCTTGAGAAATTCTAACCTCTCTTCTAATGTGCACGCCTATCGTACTAACCTCCCCAACGGTTTAACTTATCTTAGGTTACTCATAAGATTTAAGCTGAACAATTCAACTGTTTAAGAGGCTAATTTCATTTGATCACAAAGTTCTCATTCAAACCTTATTTACCAATAAAGTTTCCCAGCGTCATATTATACTTTTTTTTTAAAACAAGTATTTCCAAATTGAAGTCATTATTCATTTCTTACTTACCATAATAAGCACAGTAGGAAGTTCCAAATTTCAGAATCTCATATATATATATTAAATACTCGTATAATATATATATATATATTCTAATAGCACCCCACATAAAAATTATGGTGCGAGCATACTCTGCTATCCAATCCCCGTATCACTCGTACTAAGGGAAATACAAGTTCGAAATCACTCTCGAATTGTATTAACACATACACAAACAATATTGAGGCGAAGCATAGATTCCAAGTCTCTAAGAGGTCAGGGCATACCCTCACGTATCTTAGGACCGTCTGACCATCGATCAGATAGCCTGTACCAAGGATATCTATCTTCTAGGGTACGATTCAATATCCCCATAAAGGTCCCATCGAGATAAGACTGTCCCAGCGCGATAACCTCAAGGATAGCAAGTAGCGCGGGCATGATTTTCACACGTATATAGTATATGCATAAACACAGTCATATAAATATACTACTATTACCACATCAAATTTAGGTTCATCTCAACCCATAATTATGACATTTATCCTTATTTTCTCATTATTTAGTTATCACGTATAACGGTTCGTCTCTTACTTTAATTTGAGGGATTATTCCAACTCATTACGTAACACTCATGGACTCTATCCTCCCAAGTGTATAATTCAGTAGGTAATCATTTATTTTCCATCGTAACTATCTTACGTGTCTCTCCCTTTAATACAAAATTCCATCGTCCCTTATATGTAAACATCCCAAAAATGCAATTCTCGTCTTACATTAAAGGTCTCATAATTATTAATAAGTCATACTGGTCTTCTTTATCTCCAGAAATATTTTAATAAGGATGTCTAAGGAGTATTACTCATTTAAATTTAATTCAACTATTTAAAAAGGGGAAATATGAGTCTTCCAGAAGGGGTCGATCGATCGATGGTAGGAGCTCGATCGATCGATGCGTCGATCGATTGACACTCTTGGTTCGATCAATCGATCAAACAGGCATGGCGAATTCTGCAGATTAACAGTTACGGGTTTCATAATCCAACCTCAATCAAATACGGATTTTTCACACCTAAACTCCCAAAAATTCGTACTACAAACAGTATAAACCCATATTATACATCTTCTACGTAAAGCATGCGGATTTTCATCAATAACCATGGATTAATAGGCCAAAACTCATATCAATCTCAAGAACCCTAGAACTTTCTTTAACTTGGTTCTAATCAGTCTTTTTCCATAATTTCTACTTCTAATTCATCATAAATCCATGATTAACCTCTACATATAAAAGGGATTTCCAGATTATCATTCATATCATTACTACATGCAATTTTCCTATCTCCAACATGGGTTTTCTTCTATGAAACTCATCATAATCGCACTAGACTAACATGAACGATGCATTAACGAAAATAAGCAAGATAAATACTTTCCTGGAAATTTTAGAGTTCAGATTTGTGGAAGAATTTGGTGTTGTTGCGTTCCCCGTCGCGCGATTTATGTGTTGGTGGTGGTGGCGGTGCAATCAGATGAATTTTTGGCCTTGGAAAGCTTTCTCCTCCCCTCTCCTATGGCCGTTCTAAGGTTTTGAGTCTGATAACCCTAAAGGACCATTACAAATGGCTGATATAACCTAATAAATTTCGATGGTTTAATTACCCAAAAATGCAAAATGTCCAAAATGCCCTCTTGGGGTGCTAAATAGGCCTAAAAACGTCCCGAGACCCAAACTAAACTCCCGGGTACACTTTTCTGACTATCTCGAACCTTCCGGACACTTTGGCGCACTGAAAACGACTATACGAGTGACTTATAATTTATTCACTTTTATAAATCAATATTTAGTCCCGACACGACACAGGCGCGTCCCGACTTACATTTTCAAAATTATCATTGTATTCACTCGTGACATTTAATAGAACCAATATTATATATTACTTTGCTCATTAGTAATATTCAACAAGTTTCCCATAATTACTAACTCACATCACGTTAATAATTGTAAAAATAATAAATTTTCGGATTTATATTAAATAATAATTCACATTAAATTTAATAAATCCCCAAATTAAGAAAGCATAAAAATACGGGGCATTACATACTCCCTCCCTAATAACGGAATTTCATCCCGAAATTCAAAAAATAAGGCATACCTGGTAAGAATAAATCTGGGTATCTCTCGCGCATATCTGCCTCGCGCTCCCAAGTGGATTCCTCCACATTATGATGCTCCTACTGGACCCGTATAAGTGGAACTACTTTTGACCTCAATCTCCTCTCGCTGTGGTCTAGGATAGCCACTGGCCTCTACTCGTAAAAGCTGTCAGGCTGTAAGTCTATCTCATCTATCGCGATGTGAGTATGGTCCATATCATCCCGAAGGTATCGTCTCAATGACGAGATGTGAAATACATCATGGATGCAATGTAAATGCTCTGGCAGTCCCAACCAGTATGCCACCGGCCCAATCCTCTCGATAATAGGAAATGGTCTCACGTACCTCGGGGCCAATTTCCCTTTCTTCTCGAACCTCATCACTCCTTTCATAGGAGATACTCGCAGTAATACTTGGTCCCCCACATTAAACTCTCGGAAGAAACGTTTCTCATCGGCATAGCTTTTCTGCCTGTTCTGGGCTACTCGGATGCGACCCCTGATCATCTCAATCCTCGCGGAGGTTTCCTAAATCACCTCTGGTCCTAGCAACTTGTTATCCCCCACCTCTAGCCAACAAGTTGGGGAATGACAAGGCCTGCCATACAAAGCCTCGAATGGAGTCATGCCAATCGTGAACTGATAAGAGTTATTATAAGCGAACTCTACCAGTGGAAGATGTTTATCCCAACCTCCTCCAAAATCAAGAACACACATGCGTAGCATATCCTCCAACATCTGATTAGTACGCTCTGTCTGTCCATCTGTCTGTGGGTGATAAGCTGAACTCAACCTCAACTCAGTACCCATAGCCTCCTGAAAGCTTTCCCAGAAATGCGATACAAAAATCTTGTCTCTATCTCACACAATATTCAGGGGCACCCCATGTAATCTGACAATCTCAGCAATGAACAACTAAGCATACTGACCCGTGGTATAGTCTGTTCGCACCGGCAGAAAATGAACCACCTTGGTCAAATGGTCCACAATCACCCAGATGGAGTCATGGCCCCGCTGTGATGTAGGCAACCTTGTAATAAAATCAATGGAAATACTCTCCCACTTCCACGCGGGTATGTCCAATGGCTGAAGTAACCATGATGGTTTTTGATGGTCCACCTTTATCAGCTGGCAGGTAGAACATTTGGACACGAACTTAGCAATATCCTTTTTCATCCCACTCCACCAGTATTGCCGCCTCATATCCTGGTACATGTTATTTCCCCCAGGATATACTGCGAATCGGGACCCGTGGGATTGGTTCATCATGGCATGACGTAAGTCTGCTCCTTCTGGAACCACTAATCTCCCATTAAACCTCAAACCCCCATCAGAACTAACAGAGCAGGACTCGGCACCCTCGGCTAAAAGTCGTACAATCTACTCCTGGCAAAATGGGTCTGCGGTCTGTGCCTGTATCACCTTTGTAACAATCTCACGTGTCACTGTCATGACAGATATGAAGGAACGGGATACTGCATCCTGGTGACCCAACTCCTTCTACTTTGCTTTCCAAATGTCCGCTACATCGTCTATCGGTCTATGGCTCAACGCATCAGCAACTACGTTGGCCTTCCCCGGATGGTACTGTATGTCGAACTGATAGTCCTTCGCAAACTCTAACCACCTGCGCTGACGCATATTCAGCTCTCGCTGAGTGAACAGGTACTGCAGTGACTTGTGGTCTGTGAACAAGTGGAATTTATCTCCCAATAAATAGTGCCTCCAAATCCTCAATGCGAAAACGACCGCTGCTAACTCTAGGTCGTGGGTGGGGTAATTCTTCTCATGCGGCTTTAGCTTGCGGGAGGCAAAAGCTATAGCCTTCTCCTCCTGCTGAAGTACTACCCTAAGTCCCCGTAACGAGGCATCGGTGTAAACCAGGTACTCCACGCCCGGTTTAAGTAAAGTAAGGACCGGTGCCGAAGTAAGCTTGTCTTTCAGCTCGTCAAAAGACAATTGGCAAGCATCATCCCAAATATATGGTACCCCCTTGTGAGTCAGGTTCGTCAATGGACCCGCTATTTTGGAGAACCCCAGAATGAATCTCCTGTAGTATCCCGCTAATCCCAAGAAACTACGCACTTCTGTCAGTGTCGTGGGCTGTCCCCACTCCCTCATCGCTGACACTTTACTCGGGTCAACTGCAATCCCTTGTTCAGAAACAACATGCCCCAAGAATTTTACTTCCCGTAACCAGAACCCGTATTTCTCATACTTAGTATACAGCTGATGCTCTCGTAGAGTCTGAAGAACCTGCCTCAAGTGCTCGGCATGCTCCTCCTCGGAGTGTGAATATATCAAAATGTCATCTATGAAGACGATTACAAACTGATCCAAGAACTCTCCAAACACTCGGTTCATTAAGTCCATGAATACGGCTGGAGCATTTGTGAGGCCAAATGGCATCACTCTGAACTCATAGGATCCATATCTCGTCAAGAAAGCAGTCTTTGAAACATCCTGCTCCCTAATACGTAGCTGATGGTACCCTGACCTCAGATCTATCTTCGAAAAGAAAATTTCTCCCCTTAGTTGGTCGAGCAGATCATCGATTCGAGGCAACGGATACTTGTTCCGTATCGTGACCTTGTTCAGCTCCCTGTAGTCCACACATAGCCTCAGTGAACCATCTCTCTTTGTTACAAACAAGACTGGAGCGCCCCAAGGTGAGGTACTCTTGCGAATGAAGCCCTGACCTAACAACTGCTCTATCTGATCTCGTAACTCTCGCATTTTCGCCGGAGACATACGGTATGGAGCGCGTGCTATAGGTCTAGTATTCGATAATAAATCTATGACAAAGTCTATCTCTCGACTGGGGGGTAGGCCTGGTATCTCCTGAAATACATCGGAATACTCACGAACAACTGGGATCGAGTCTAAGGGAATCACAACCTCTTTAGAGGTATCCTCCTCTATGTAATACAAATGAGCGATCGAGCCTCCCTCTGGGCGAGGCATCGCCACTACAAACATCTCTTGCCCCGGAATGGCAAAAATAATACTCCCACCAAAACAATCTATCATGGCCCTGTAAGCAGCGAGCCAATCCATACCGATAATTACGTCATACTCATGCATATCTAAGATTAACATGTCTACAGGTAATACTAAGCTACCAATCTCTACCGGGGCATATAAAGAAAATAAGCGAACCATTTCCCACTGGTGAGTCTACACACATCACAGTGCTCTCTGTTGTGGCTAATAACCCTAAGGCCTTCGCAAAATGGGTAGCTATAAAACAGTGCGTCGCCCCAGTATCAAATAAAACTCAACCCATAGTACCATGTATAGGAAACATACCCTCAATCGTGGGTGGTGCCTGTGGAGCTGCTGCCTGGTGGACGTTATAGACCCACCCGTACTGTAATTGCCCCTGCTGCACTGGAGCTGCTGGAATAGCTGGTAGGGCTGGTAACTGAGCTGGTGCTGGGAGGGCGGCTGGAAAAAGTGGCCTCTGAGGCTCATTACGGGCACCCTGCTGCTGTGGGGCCCTCTCTTTCTCTGGGCAATATTGGCGCCTATGGCCATTCTTGTCGCACCCGAAACATCGACCTTTGAAATTACCTCCCCTCTGACCCTGCTGACCACGACCCTGTTGGCCGTTACCACCCCGCCACTGGCCCTGTTGGCCCTGATGAAAACGTTGTTGGCTCTGTTGGCCCTGCTGCTGTCGGTGTTGGCCTTGCTGGCCCTGCTGATTAGGCTGGACTTGCTGACCCTGCCTATAACCCCCAAATCCCTGCCTGGAATCACCTGATCGAAAGCGCTTGGCAGGGTCCCCCTGATGGGAACTCTGCTCATGCTGACGAGTCTGTCCCTGGGATGTCGGTGCTCCACCAGCGCCACTACCCCCTGTCCTGCCCTGCTGGCCAGACTCTCCTGCTCGCTTGCTTCCCTGCAGATGGAAGTGGTGATCCTGACAGTGTAGTAAGGCAGCATTGAGTACATCTGTGAAGGTACTCAGAGATAAATTCCCTATAAGATGTTGACGGATCCTCCAAGCTAATCCGTCCACAAACAATATTATCTTCTTACCCTCAGTAGGTGCCTCATCTGGCACTATGGTAAGAAGTCTCGTAAACTCCTCCTCATAATCAGCAATGGTAGAATTTTCCTGCTTCAAGTTCAGTAACTTCTGCCTCATCTCAGTTTTCACGGCGGGTGGAAAACACTTGCGATCAAACTGCTCCCAGAATGACTGAATCGGAATAGTATCCCTCTCCTCCAAGGTGGTGGTGGACTCCCACCACTGCAAAGCGGCCCCCACTAGCTTAAATGAAGCCAATAACTATTTCTGTACGTCCGTACACTCATATATAAGCAGATGCCGCTGGATATCTTTCTTCCATTGGCTGACGATGATGATATCTGAACTACTCGAGAACTCAGGGGGATGCGCCTTCTGAAAGGCATCCCTAACTCGCTCCCATGCTGTTGAAAGTTGGGCAGGTACTGGCGCCACTGCCTGAATCTGGGGTGGAGCCTGCTGTACTACCGCTAACGCAACATTCATCGTCTGAGCACAATAGTGGCTACCTCATTAGCATTCATCGTTCCTTGAGCCGGAGCTACTGGCTGCTCGGCTTGGGCACGCCTATCCTTTGGTGCACGTCTTGGAGGCATCTGAAACTTGAAGAAGTTTATTAGTCTACAGTTATTATCAAATCTCAAATAGCTGAAGACGTAATTGTAAAAGCAAGAATACAACAATCCTAAAATAGGGCTCTATAACAAAAAGGTTAAGCTCAAAGCGAAATAAGCCGTACAGATTAAGGACACTAGAACCTGATGCTCTGATACGACCTGTGACACCCCGCCTAATTAAATACCGGGCGATCACTCCTTTATTAAATTAAAATCAAGGTGAACAGTTGGTTCATTCTTAGCATCACTGTCGAAAAATAACTTTTCTAATTTGAACACCCTAATTAATTAAGCTAAGTGTCAAAACCATTTTTAGACATTACTTTCCAAATTTTTATTTTATGTAAACCAACATTTAAAACTTTACGAAATTCATAAATAAAGAATCACACAACAACTATACTGGAACAAACAATTATATAATTAAACATCCAACTAAATGAATCCAACATTTAATACTTAAATGAAAACATCCCAACAATAGTAAATCCTAAAGAGTAAAATACTGGAAATAAGTGAATCACAATGTTCGCTAAACATCTAAATAATGGAAAGGGCGACACATGCCCAACTGAATAAATAGTGCTAGTAATGGAATCAAGAAATGAGGTCGTCTAATCCAGAGGCCTGCAACTCCCACCTAAGTTGCAGCGCGTTCCTTCCAAAGGATCCTATGCCAGACGCCCCTGTGGCTGGGCACCTGTAATATGTACATATATATACAAGAGAGAAGAAAAGTGGAAAACGGGTCAGATCCCGATTGTAAAAAGATTTAAAATTTATTTAGCAAATATTTAAAATGTTTACAGGCCAATGCAACAACATATTAGTGCGGCACTCCCTTGAGAAATTCTAACCTCTCTTCTAATGTGCACGCCTATCGTACTAACCTCCCCAACGGTTTAACTTATCTTAGGTTACTCGTAAGATTTAAGCTGAACAATTCAACTGTTTAAGAGGTTAATTTCATTTGATCACAAAGTTCTCATTCAGACCTTATTTACCAATAAAGTTTCCCAGCGTCATATTATACTTTTTTTTAAAACAAGTATTTCCAAATTGAAGTCATTATTCATTTCTTACTTACCATAAGCACAGTAGGAAGTTCCAAATTTCAGAATCTCATATATATATATTAAATACTCGTATAATATATATATATATATTCTAATAGCACCCCACATAAAAATTATGGTGCGAGCATACTCTGCTATCCAATCCCCGTATCACTCGTACTAAGGGAAATACAAGTTCGAAATCACTCTCGAATTGTATTAACACATACACAAACAATATTGAGGCGAAGCATAGATTCCAAGTCTCTAAGAGGTCAGGGCATACCCTCACGTATCTTAGGACCGTCTGACCATCGATCAGATAGCCTGTACCAAGGATATCTATCTTCTAGGGTACGATTCAATATCCCCATAAAGGTCCCATCGAGATAAGACTGTCCCAGCGCGATAACCTCAAGGATAGCAAGTAGCGCGGGCATGATTTTCACACGTATATAGTATATGCATAAACACAGTCATATAAATATACTACTATTACCACATCAAATTTAGGTTCATCTCAACCCATAATTATGACATTTATCCTTATTTTCTCATTATTTAGTTATCACGTATAACGGTTCGTCTCTTACTTTAATTTGAGGGATTATTCCAACTCATTACGTAACACTCATGGACTCTATCCTCCCAAGTGTATAATTCAGTAGGTAATCATTTATTTTCCATCGTAACTATCTTACGTGTCTCTCCCTTTAATACAAAATTCCATCGTCCCTTATATGTAAACATCCCAAAAATGCAATTCTCGTCTTACATTAAAGGTCTCATAATTATTAATAAGTCATACTGGTCTTCTTTATCTCCAGAAATATTTTAATAAGGATGTCTAAGGAGTATTACTCATTTAAATTTAATTCAACTATTTAAAAAGGGGAAATATGAGTCTGCCAGAAGGGGTCGATCGATCGATGGCAGGAGCTCGATCGATCGATGCGTCGATCGATCGACACTCTTGGTTCGATCGATCGATCAAACAGGCATGGCGAATTCTGCTGATTAACAGTTATGGGTTTCATAATCCAACCTCAATCAAATACGGATTTTTCACACCCAAACTCCCAAAAATTCGTACTACAAACAATATAAACCCATATTATACATCTTCTACGTAAAGCATGCGGATTTTCATCAATAACCATGGATTAATAGGCCAAAACTCATATCAATCTCAAGAACCCTAGAACTTTCTTTAACTTGGTTCTAATCAGTCTTTTTCCAGAATTTCTACTTCTAATTCATCATAAATCCGTGATTAAACCTCTACATATGAAAGGGATTTCCAGATTATCATTCATATCATTACTACATGCAATTTTCCTATCTCCAACATGGGTTTTTTTCTATGAAACTCATCCTAATCGCCCTAGACTAACATGAATGATGCATTAACGAAAATAAGCAAGATAAATACTTGCCTGGAAATTTCAGAGTTCAGATTTGTGGAGGAATTTGGTATTGTTGCGTTCCCCGTCACGCGATTTACGTGTTGGTGGTGGTGGCGGTGCAACCTGATGGATTTTTGGCCTTGGATTGCTTGGAAAGCTTTCTCCTTCCCTCTCCTATGGCCGTTCTAAGGTTTTGAGTCTGCTAACCCTAAAGGATCATTCCAAATGGCTGATATAACCTAATAAATTTCGTGGGTTTAATTACCCAAAAATGCAAAATGTCCAAAATGTCCAAAATGCCCTCCCGGGGTGCTAAATAGGCCTAAAAATGCCCTGAGATCCAAACTAAACTCCCGGGTACACTCTTCTGACTATCTCGAACCTTACGGACACTTTGGCGCACTCAAAATGACCATACGAGCGACTTATAATTTATTCACTTTTATAAATCAATATTTAGTCCCGACACGACACAGGCGCGTCCCGACTTACATTTTCAAAATTGTCATTCTATTCACTCGTGACATTTAATAGAACCAATATTATACATGACTTTGCTCATTAGTAATATTCAACAAGTTTCCCATAATTACTAACTCACATCACGTTAATAATTATAAAAATAATAAATTTTTGAATTTATATTAAATAATAATTCACATTAAATTTAATAAATTCCCAAATTAAGAAAGCATAAAAATACGGGGTATTACAAGGTGGTCTTCTTTGTTCCTGCTTTTAACGAGCATATCGTCGATGTAGACTTCCATGATGTCCCCCATTTGGTCCTTGAACATCTTGGTGACCAGCTGCTGGTAGGTTGCCCCTGCATTTTTTAGCCCGAAGGGCATGACCTTGTAACAGTATAATCCAACGGTGGTGATGAATGTTGTCTTGTCTTGGTCTGGCGTGTACAGAGGGATCTGATGATACCCTGAGTATGCGTCCAAAAAACTCATTCTCTCGTGAGCTGCTGTGGCGTACACTAATTGATCAATTTTTGGGAGAGGGAAACTGTCTTTAGGGCACGCCCTGTTAAGGTCAGTGAAGTCAATGCAGACTCTCCATTTCCCGTTATTCTTTGGAATTACTACTGGGTTGGATAACCATTTAAGAAATTGGACCTCCCGTATGGATCCTGCATCCAGCATTTTCTCAACTTCTTTTTCCACGGCCTTTGCCTTCTCGGACACAGTTCGCCATGCCTTCTGCGTGATTGGTTTAAAAGTGGGGTCGACGTGCAGCTGATGACAAACCACACTAGGATCAATCCCAGGCAACTCGTATGGTTCCCATGCAAAAACGTCTACATTGCTTCTCAGCAGAATCGTCAACTCCTTTTTTTCTTAATTTGTGAGAGAAACTCCAATCAAGAAGATCCTATCATCGTCGCTACCTCCAGCTGTAACTTCCTCCAGGTCCTCGATGACCCGTTCAGAGGGGTGGAGCCTAGTCTCCTCCACTCCGGTCCTTCCGTATTTTAACTATTATTTCGAAGGTATCAGACCTTCTTGTTCTTCAACTTTCCCGCTGAGCTTATCAGCCTTATTCTCTGGTCTTGGGTGGATGGCGGCTATGAAGCACCTTCTTACCATCGCTTGATCGCCATGGATCTCCATTACACATCGCTCGATCACATATTTGAGTTTCTTATGGTGGGTTGAGGAGATTGCCTTCATTACATGCAGCCATCATCTGCCGAGGATAGCTTGGTATGGCGAGTCAATGTCAACTACCCAAAACTCAATCATCTTAGAGATATTTCCTGCCCTTATTGGAAGCACAATATTTCCCATGGGCCTAGTCACTTTCCCAGTGAAGCCAACTAAAGGGACAGTGGCTTCCTTTAGGTTGACGATGCTTAACTTTAATTTTCTGAACAGGTCGAGATACATTACCTGGAACGAGCTTCCTTAGTCGATGAGCAATTTGTCGATGTCATAGTTAGCTATCCTGAGAGTAATGATCAAAGCATCATGATGTGGGGTTCTCACTCCCACCAGATCTTTATCTGTGAATACGATATGCTTACTATAGTCGACGTCATCTGCTCGCCGACGCTTTCCTGATTGTGTCTTTGCTGGATCGATCTGAAAAGCTTGCATTACCGCTGTAAGCTTTTTTACCTCCATTCGAGCAGAATTTCCTTGAATCTGCTTCACATCAGATGCCCTATGAATTACTGCGAATTTATGGCCGACATCATCTTCGAGTATGTTGTCAGGCCTTACTTCTCCATTAGCAACAACTTTTTCTGCCTTCTTTTCCATGAATTCGTTCAGATGCTCGGACTGGGCCAGCTCTTCGAGGTGGGACTTAAGAGCCTTGAAATGCTCAGTCTTATGTCCTCCTTCTTTATGAAAAGTGCATCTCAGCACGTTGTTTCTCTTTGAGGGATCTCCTCCCATCTTTATGGGCCACTTAATAAATGGCTCGTCTTTGATTTTTACAAGAATCTTGTAAATTGGTTCTCTAAAGACAGTGTTGACTGCCTGAAATGCTTTTGCCACATCGTTCCTGGCTCCGTTCTTGGAGCCATTCTTGCCCCATTCTTTACTCCTTTCTTCTGGTTCTCAGTTTTGTCACTGCCCTTGGCAGCGAGCTTAGCTCAACTGTTCTCCCCTGTGCTGAGGCGGGTCACATCCTCCACTTTGGCGTATTTATCGATGCAAGCCATCAGGACGTCAATGGTCGTGGCCTATTTCTTTGTCAGGTACTGGTACAAAAGGGAAAAGTTGGGTAGCCCAATTTTGAAGGAGGCCACTGCTACCTGCTCCGAGCAGTCTTCGACCTCGTTGAATAATTCCCAGTACCTCTTCGCATAGTCTCGGAGGGTCTCTTGAGATGTCTTCTTCATTGTTAGTAAAGCATTTACCCTTTTGGGATGGGAGCTACTAGTAATGAATCGGGCCGTAAAAAGCTTGGTCAGGGACTCAAAGCTCTTGATGGATCTATGAGGGAGCCTTTCGAACCATTTTTGTGCCACGTTATGCAGGCTCGAGGGAAAAATTTGACACATCAACGCATCTTGGTGGTTCCAGAGGGCCATGGCTTGCCGGTACTGTCAAACGTGATCAATGGGATCAGTTTTTCCATCATAAATCTTAAATCTTGGAATAACAAACTTCTTGGGGGCTTCCTCTTCTTCTATTTTCCTCGAAAAAGGGGATTTCATCTGGGTCTTGAGAGCTCGTCTAGCAAGATCCCTGGTTGATCTTGCACTGCGATGTGCTGGGTGTTGGTCCATCTCCCTTCGGACCAAATCTCGTATGTTCTCATTGCTGTGAGATGGTCTCCTGTAATGGCGGGCCAGTCGCTGGTGCTCGAGTGAGTCGTTGTTTGACTCGTGTCTCTCACTCCTTTAAGATCCACGCTTAGGGCTCCTTCCTCGGCTGCGAGACTTGCTCGCCTGAGGGCTAGGAGTGAGGTACGGACATCGTCTAGTGCTGCGATGGAGTTCTTTCTCCATCCTCTCTAGTTTCCTTTTAAGGTGAGCATTCTCAACCTCCTGCCTGCGAGAAGACTCCATTTGCTCTTGGAGCCTTGCCTCATAGGCATCAATCAGTCTGGAGATTTGCGTGGACCTCGCTGGTCCTTGGCTTTCCTCTGAGGCTGGCCTCTCTGAGCGAGCCCTCTGATCTGAACGCCGAACTTCAGATCTGATCCTGCAAGGAGAAGGTTATTCTTTTATGTCTCATGTCTGAGGAGTGTTACTGCTGTGACCAGATATTTCGAACTTCTTTGTTGGTGTGGGCTTTCTCAGGGAAGACAAACGTTTCCCACAGACGGCGCCAATTGTGGTGACAAATATTTTCAACACAAATAAGTGAGAGAAGCGCAATCACCAAGCAAAATAAGGAAAGTAAAATTCCAATCACACAACAGGAGAGGTATGTGGTTCAGCAAGAATGCCTACGTCCACGGTGGTGCAGTCGGTATTATTTTTATATACTCCGGGGGGTGATTACAGAGAATACAGTGCGTGTCTTTTGCCCCAGACCTATGGTTTATTATATACATGTCTGTCTTCGGGGAGTGGGGGTGTTGGACTCCCCCACGTTTACCATCTTCTCCTGGAACATCTCTATACGAGAACATAGAAGAAGACTAAATCATACTTGAATTAATGTAAAGGTGCGAAGGGTTTGGACTTTGGGCCGTTTTAATTAGGCTACTCGTCCAGGCCCGTAATGCCAAATTCGGGTACCCACACACACACACACACACACACACACACACACACATATATATATATATATGTGTGTGTGTGTGAGATGATTACCTATTAATATCACATGGTTGTGTGAATACCTTATTGATGTTATATTTATATAAGTGGAATGTATACCTATATTAAAGTTTGTTATGTGTAAGACATACCTACGCTGTTTGCTATCGGGGTGGAGGTTTCGCATTGTGGACGGTCTTATCCTTGTGCGCCCAATTGGGAGGGATTTTAGATTCGTACCCTGAGCATAGGACATTGGACACGTGCTATCGGTGTATATGATAGTTTCGACGGTTGAATGGGAGCGTAGGTATGTGCGTAACCCATTTGGCTGGGGAGTATGCTCGCCTCCAATATATTTGAGTTATGATATGATTCGTGAGAGACGCTAAATTAATAGTCTTCTATACAGTGACATTATGTATCAGGACATGATAGCAGAGTATGCATGCACCGTAGTTGTGACTGGGGAGGTACCGTATTAGTATATATATAATTAGTGTGATATTATATATATAAACTATGATGTAATCTAGTGTGTGACATTGTAGATATAAAGATGCAATGTTCTGTATGAAATTGTAGATTAAAAATATAAATTGTGATTTAATCTATTGTGTAAGGTTGCAGATAGAAGTAAATAATGAAATCTAAATTGAATTAAGTAAGTGAACACTAAATTCCAAGGTTGTAACAAGACTAGTTCATATTAAAGAGAAATGAATATGAATAATTATAATACGTATGGTATGGGACATACGGGTTTATGATATGGGTTAGAATTATGTTACTAGTTAGGAGGGAACCTTAACTAGAAAGATAATAAGATATGATAGGTGTGCACTCTAGATGAGAGGTGAGGATTCTCAAGAGAGAGTCGAGAAACTAACATGTACATAATAAATGCTTAATTGTAATTGTTAAGCACTTGCTATTTTAAAATCTTTTACAATCGGGCTCTGACCCGTTTTCTTGCATATTCTCTTCACGACTATATCTGGTACATTAGGTGTCCAACAACAGGGATGCCCGGCATAGATTATGGATGTTCAGATGGATTATAGATACTAGCAGAGATGCGGATTTTGTTTAGACGATTCCTTTCTGTTGATTCACTCATATGTAGCATCTACTTCATTTAGGGCATGTCGCCCAGGATTCTTGAGGTTGTAATTACTTATGTAAGCATTATGGATATCAGTTTTAATTAGTGTAAATGTTATAATTTAACTGGAGATTTAATACAATCACATTTATTCTTGTCATAGTTAATTCAGTTGTGGTGTGTTGTTGCATATTATTATTCAATGTCGTGGAATGGTTTTATTAAATTAAAATTGGAAAGTTTTTAACACCAGCTTAATTGAGTATCAGGTGATAGGAAAATATTTTTGACAGTGATGCTAAGAATGAACCAAGTGTATATTCTGATTTAATTGGGTATGTGACTGATCACCCGATATTTAATTAGGTAGGGTGTTACATAGTATCAATAAGATACCTTGCCCCGAGGGGTATGTTCCACCAGAGTTTATAAAATATAATGGCAAATGAGATAATCCCAAAGAGTGCATCAAAAGGTTTGTGGAGTACCTCGATCTGCACTATAATAATAAGACTTTAAGGCCGAGAGAGTTATAAAAAACCCTCGTAGGAAAGGCCTTTTTGTGGTATTCCCACTTGGCTGCAAACAATATTACCATATGAGAAGAAATGCACATGCAGCTCCTCCATAATTTTTTCATGGCTAAATATAAGTTCACTTTGAGGCACTTAGCTCAAGAAATACAAGTACCTAGCGAGGAACTAATGCAGTATATCGAGTATTTTAGACAGAGATCTCTATATGTCCACGAGGAAACTACAGAAGCAAGGTTACTGCATATTTATATGGAAGGACTGCTTAAGGAATGTAAAGTTCATCTAATCAATGAAACTCACGAGGGCACAATTAGGGAATTCACTCAAGCAATAAGAAACATCGTAATGATCATAAATCCCAAAGCTTAGAGTTAGAGGACCCAAGTTTTTCCTCAACCAAGAAGGTTTTAAGTCGCTCAGTGACAAGCTGTTTACTATATGGACATCAGTCCCAAAGGAAAGAAGAACGACCAAGGAACGTCAAATAATGGCAACACGAGAAAAAAGGAAGTTTGGAAATAATGTTCCTTAGCTATTTCCATCCACTGTTACTGAAGCCATTTATTGTTATAAAATATTGGTATGAGAGAGAATGGCAGGCCCACGCCACTCGAATGGTGAAATACCCATGGCTATAGAAAAAATAAATGCAAAGTTTTGTGAGCTACGCCAAAGGGTCCAACACTCAACAAAGGACTGTTATTATATATGTAAGATAATAAATGAGTAAGTCTCCAATGGAATTCTTTAAATTCGTCACATGGATATCAATGAGAATCTATTACCCGCTCATCAATATAGTTATACGAATATGGTCGTAGCCCATGACTTGGATGAGATGATAGAATCATAAGAATAGGTAGAGAATGACAAAACATATAATGACTGGTTGCTTAGTCTAGCTAACTCAGACTGTAGGTGTGATTCGGACGATGAGTTAGAAATTAAAGAGGGGAATGTCAGTGTGGTTCTCGCACTTAACAAAGGTGGAACCTCTAAAGCTGAGTATGTCTGCAATACAAAAACATATAGGTTATAGATCGATTCTGAGTGCGAAACAATCACAAAAGTCCAAAGTTTATATGATTTTTCAACTAAATTAGTGCAAGTATGAGACTAGATTGACAGTCATTAAGAAAATTCTGGAACTAGTAAAGATCGAAGGGATCCATCGATCAAGTGACATGGCCTCATTAGAAGGCTTATCAAAAGGTACACCTCAAAAGTGGTGTTTTCTAAGGTTGATAGACAAGTATCATTATTTCATAATAAACCCCTGTATGTTACTGCCCTAGTAAATTAGATTAGTTTCCCATGAGCACTGTTGGATGAGGGGGCATCGATCAATATTACACCTATAAACATTGTTTATGAGTTAGGGATCTCATAGGAAAAGATTGTACAAGTTCTTTTGGTGATTTTAAGTTTTGATAACTCTAGAGTGCAATCACTTAGATATATGAATATGGGAATAAAGTTGGGATACTTCACTTCCCATATAAAATTCCATGTCATTAATGCTAATATAAGTTACTAGTTACTGACTAAAAGGGTGTGGATGCATACGCATGGCCTCATGCCTTTTACCTTTCACTAGTGCACGAAAAATAATATTTATGGAATAAAAACAGTGATCAAGGCAACTAAAAGGCCTTTATCAATGGAAGAGACTCATATAGTTGATATAACATTTTACACGGAGATTGATGAAGAAAGTAAAGTTCGTTTGATTAAGGGAGTCGAGGAACCCCGAGTAAGGCATGAGGGGGTCAAATGAAGAAATTTGTTCATGATAAACTTGGTCTATGAGTGGTACCTCCTGAAGGAAAATGTAAAGGAATAAAGAAGCTGGAGACATGCTCGGACTTGCAAAAAATTGGTTTTACCTAATGACAAAGTAATTTACCACTGTGACAATGTGTGCGAGCAGTGTTCTGGGATGAGAGCATCAACCAGGTCCCAAATGCTTTGTAATATCGATGATTCCCATATAATCGAGCATGCTAAAGAGATATATAAAGATACACAGTGGACGCAGGATGAACCAAGAGAAAAACTTCACGAATTAGAAGAGTTGAACTTAGGGAAATAGGGTGGTGACGAGAGACCCATATCAGTCTCTAAAAGTTTGAGTCCAAGGTAGTGAGAGGAGATTGTTAACCTACTCAAAGATTTCAAAAATGTGTTTTCATGAAAGTATACAAAAATGTCGAGCATAAACCTAGAGGTAAACTCTCATAAACTACATGTTTCATCTAATGCCTTACTATGAGACACACTACTCGCACTTACAAGGTTGAGTTATACTTGAAGATAAATGTATAAATTGAGAAATGGTTCGCGGATGGTTTTATCAAACCCATCTAACATCCTACTTGGCTTTTGGGAATTGTTCTCGTTGCCAAAAAAGACAAGAAACATATCAGAATCTGTGTTGATTTTAGAGACTTGAATTGTGCATGCCCAAAGGATGAATTTCCATTATCGAGCATTGATAGCTTGGTGGATGCGATTTCCAGACATGAAATGTATAATTTTATGGATGGGTATGTTGGATATAATAATATCAAAATGAACCCCATGAATGCAGAAAAGATAACTTTTTGGACTCCTTTAGGCAATTTCCACTATACAATTATGCCGTTTGGCCTGAAAAATTCCAGAGCGACGTATCATCAAACTATGGTGGCCATATTTCATTATGTATTTGAATTATATGTGGATGATTTAGTAGTGAAATCCAAAATAAAAAGCATGCATATTTTAGATTTGAGAAGAGTTTTTGAACGTTGCTGGAATGACAAAATGAGGATGAACCCCTCGAAGTGTTCCTTTAGGGTTAGCGTAGAAAAATTCTTTGGTTTTATTATCAACCAACAGAGTGTGCAAATGGGTGTTGAAAAGCAAAAGGAAATTTTGATGATGCCACCACCAATAAGTTAGAGGCAAATCAAAATTTCTTGGGTAAAGTTTCTTATTTGAGAAGATTTATACATGCTTTAGTAGATATTACCCATCATTTCTGGTTGCTCATGAAAGACAAGGTGAAGTGGGTGTGGAAGAATGAGAAATAGAAGGCATTGGAGAGAATCAAGGAGATTTTGACCTCTCTCTTAACTATGATATCCCTAGAAGAAGGTAAGCCTTTGCTAATGTATTTAACTTCCACAAAAAGTCTATCGGGGCTTTGCTCACCCAAGAGAAAAAAAGGTAGTAAAGTCATGTATATTTCTTGTCCTGAGTGATATCTGGGACCGAGTCTAGGTATACAAGCATGGAAAGGCATTGTTTAGCCTTGGGGTTTGTAGCTCGAAAGTTAAGGCACTACTTTCTCGCATTTATAGTGATATCATCACCAAATGTGATCCTATCAAGTACCTGCTCACTAGAACTATTTTAGTGGGGAGAAAAGTATTGTGGTTTCTTATACTCTCAGAATATCTAAAGTGTCTTGTACCTTAAGTTATCAAAAGTTAAGCTTTAGAAGATATTTTAGCTAACTTCCCAAGTCAACTATTTGAACCTTTGAGTGAGGAGTTACCAGGAGATAGCTTTCAAGCCTGCTTGGTTGAAAAGATGGAAGAATGGAAAATGGAATTAGATGGTTCTTGTGCACAAGGTACTGGAGGAGCGAGAATCATCCTTTCTATTACCAAAGAAAATATAAATCTCTTCTATAAGCTAGACTTTATGTACCAGAATTGATGCAAGCATCGGGGATAACAAATGGGAGTTCATGGTAGTGATTTCAAAACGAGTGGGGCAAACTTTTCAAGCTGAAGAGGTAGAGGCAATGGTATCATTTTAATTAGTTATTAATTGTGGGTTCCTACATTTTGAGTGGAAGAATTTTTTTAAAACCCAATTACATGGCTTCAAAACAAGGAAGAAGGTTGGTCCAATAGTGGACTTTTCACAAAAATCATAAAATAAAAGACTAATCTTGGGACCCCATATGTTTTTACATTTGTCATGAGGGATGACAACCTGCCCGCCCACTTACTAGCTCATAACTCTAATTGATGGATGGACACTATTATTCTTTTGAAGAAGCCGTTAATTTTTTTAGCTTCCGTTTTGAAAAATGATGTAAAGTAATCTCTGATTCTGAAGGTGTTTGAGTTGTTAACAAATGCAAGAAAATAGGAGAAGTCTAAACACACCATATTTTCAATCTTAATAGTCTATTTTCCATCGATATAATAAAACACAAATACATAAAAAAATCTTAGATTAAAAAAAAAAACTCCATATCAAATTATTAATCCCTGTTTGAAAATCAAACAATTTAAATATTTACTTTTCGAATTTATCGTTATAAAAATATTGAATCATTTTTTTTTATATACATAAGTATAGTCTCGTCCAGATGTCACCGAGGTAACTGACCACACCACAGTCTCGCCTCTGAGATAAAACCAGTGTTCTCATCCATACCTATCGGTGGTCTCGTCCCATAGTGGTCTTATCCAGATGACACCCATGTACCCTTTAAGGCTCCCTAGTTCTGTCTTATAGAGGAGACCAACCCCACTCACACCAATATAGGTGTTGGCCTCAAATGACACTTATGCTACAAGACAACAACCTCAAAGTTCAAGATGGGTGCCTCGATCACAGGTGACCACCTTGGCTCGTTTCAACCTCCAACATGGAGAAAGGCATCCTACAGTATCGGATAGACCGAGACTTTCTATCTCTAATACGTTTTCACAGGCATGGAAATCATACCAAGAGCATTTCAGTTGTATCTACGCAAAACTATTATTGAAGATCAACAAGCCACGTGAACAAATATTTTTCATGATGACCTTACATTATGTACATACAAATGGCACTCTCTTATAGGTTATGACCTCTGCTGGGCGTGGGACACATACTGGGGTGACACTACGCACCCTCCAGTCACACACTGTATTTTTCACTTGGATCGATCTTTTAAAACCCTACTGTCACTCGACAGAATTGAGTATAGATAGATAAAGATTGATTGCGTATCTTCATGGCCATTAGACCAAATCTAATGGTCCTTTCCATCATCCCCTGTTTTGTACGGTAGATATAAAAAGAAGCAAATTTTTTCTCCAATGCATCTTTTTTTCATATTATAAATTTGATGTGGCTGTTGAGTCATATTGGCAATTTCTACCAGTATTTCTATATGTAGAAATACATCGACAGTTTGCCAAAGTGACGTGGAAATCCACGTTCTTATTGGGCGGTACTATATTTGCCCAAATGACGTGGAGATCCACGTTCTTATTTGGCGGTACTGTTATCGAGAATGAATCATCGTTAAGAGTTGAGACTTTGGAGTCTGTATCGAAATCATAATTTGAATATGACATTTGCTTGCCGTAAGCCTGTGAATGAAAAATAACACAATCAACATCAAATTACAATAATAAATAAAGACATGTTTTTTTTAGATAAACGATATGTGTGCAGCTAGCACGAACCTTTAAAAATATAAGAATATTGGTTAAATAGATGTTTGAGGGAGTTTTTGAAACAAAATAAAAAGTCTAGTGTGTATTAAAAATATTTGAGGAACGTTTTGGTAATTTATCATAAAATAAATACAACCATTAAATTCTAATGTATTGTGGGGTTTAAAATTGAATAACCTTATTTTTTCCGATTAAGTTAACAACATAAAATATTGTTGAGCCCAAAACAAATGTGTAGATTAAAGAGAAAATAAGAAATTAAATGGAGGAGTATACCCTTTTCAACCTAATGTGTGTACCATTTTTTTTGGCAAATTTGTGTACTGTTCACTTTAGGACTATTGGAACTTTTTAAATTAAATGAAAGGACCGTTGTGTTTGGGCCGTTGCAACAACTAATTAAAAATATTCGACAAATTATTAATGTAGAAAGTCACGACTGGAGAAGGGGATTACAAGTTTTCTTCCACTTATTTAGGTAGACTGCCAAGTGGATAGAAATACTTGCTATGTGTTCTCAAGAATTGTGTTTAGAAACACTATCACTCGAGATGCTCTTAGTGCCATATTATAATGAAATCACCCCCATACTTTACACTGTGAACATAAATCAAAGTCAAAACACTTGTGTTCATCTTTTTTTTTTTTAAAACTATTTGTCAATTAGTGTCTTATTACATGTCTAGAGTATCATTGTATGATATTGGTATCGTCACTTTTTAATACACGCATTTACTTGAAATCATGTACAACTTTTGTAAATAAAATATTGAGTAAACAACCCCTATGGCCCCTAAATTATATAAGTTTGACCAATTTAGTCCATAAACTAATAATTTGACCAATTTAGTCCATGGACTAATATAATTTGGCCAATTTAAAACAATTTTTTTTAAAAAATGGAATAAAAAACTGTTTTTTAAAGTTTTAAATTGTTTTTAATTTTTCAAAGTTGAAGAATTACTCTATTTTACAACAAGAGTTAAAACCTTTTAAATGTACCCCAAATAATAAAAAAAAATGTGAGTTTTTTTTTAAATAGGATAAAATGTAGTGTTTTTAAATAGGATAAAAACCGTTATTTTAAATAGGATAGAAACAACTTTTTAAATAGGATAAAAAACATTTTTTTAAGATAAAAAACTATTTTTTAAATAGGAAAAAACAGTTTGTTTCCTATTTAAAAAAAAAACAGTTTTTAGATTTGATAAAAATAAGGAAAAAATTGTTTTTTTTAAAAACTGTTTAAAAAACTTTTTTTTTAAATAGAAAAAAATCTGTATTTTATCCTATTTAAAAAACTGTTTTTCTCCTACTTAAAATACTTAAAAATCTGCTTTTATCCTATTTAAAAAATGTGTTTCTCATCTTATTTAAAAGAACCCACAGTTTTTTATTATTTGGGATACATTTCAAAGGTTTTAACTCTTGTTAAAAATTAGAGTAATTTTTCAACTTTGAAAAAATAAAAACAGTTTTAATCCTTAAAAAACAGTTTTTTTTTCAATTAAAAAAAACTATTTTTATCCTATTTAAAAAAGAGAAAATTTTTAAACTTTGAAAAGAAAAAAATAATTAAGCTATTTTAAGAATTAAATTGGACAAATTATATTAGTTGAAAAATTTAATTGATCAAATTATTAACTTAGGAATTAAATTGATCAAAATTATATTATTTTAGAGACAAAATTTATTAAATTGACCAAAGGGCAACACGGTCGTTTACTCAAAAGTATTTTTCGAAGGGAATAAAACACTTGAGGGGATACATAGAGAGCTTAGCTTCATAATAATACAGTGGAGTTGGCTTTAATTTCAGCCACTCTCTCGGAAAACCATCCGCTCAAGCAAAAATTCATGTGCTTTCAATTCTTATATAGGATAGGATTGTTGATGATAGAGATTGAGATGGTTGCATCATAAATCTCACTTCATTTTCTATGGAGCTTCCAATTTCGACCAGTCTATTACACACGCTGTCTCGTGTTTCACTGTGTCCATATCCATACGCTTCAAAATGTTCGTTTAATAATTACGTATTATTTAACAATGAGAAGGTTGGGAGAAGATTAACCTGTAATTCAAACCCTATTCGAGAGGATTTGGGTGTGAATGTGTGGGAAGATTCTGAGTTTGTGGAAGTGATAGGGATTGGCAGTAGAAAAGAGGCGGTCCTTGATTTCTGCTTGGCTTCACAACTCCGTTCTTCGGCTTTAAGGATTTGGTATGCTCTCTATCACTAACATTCTTCATTGTTACCACCGCTAAAACTATAGTCTAAGGAGATGTTTGTTTTTAAGAATTACCAAAATAGTGTTTGTTTTCTAAATTAGTAAGAGGCTAACGATTATTTGTCCTCTGAATTGATATAAAAGAAAACATAATTTTCAAATTTAGATGAAAAAATAAACGCAACCTGGTAACTAACTTGTGTTTTAAACGATAAAAAGAAAATTAAAAAAGTAGCACAACTCGTGTCGCGTATCGAATCGGTAAATTGGTGAATTGGAAATAGAATCGGCGTCATGGTGAGTCAAGTTTGTTTCGTTTATATCTAGGTACGGTTAACTGTATCATCTTGGTTTCGCCCTTACTTTGAACCATGGTTTAGACCCTTAAACTTCATTATATCTCGATTTGCTCTTCTTGCACTTCATGTACTCAGTTCTATTCTTGATTACTGATGATGCTACCAATAAAATTATGGCAATTTAAGTCGAGTGGTGAAATGCTACTGGCCTAATATGTGATAGGCATATACACATTGAGTTGAATGAGAAATTCTAGAGCACAGTTGTCGGACAAACCATGTTATATGAGAGGGTGTTAGATAACCAAGAAGTAACATGTACAAAAGATGAAAGTGTCAGAGATGAGGGCGTTAAGAATAGGAAAATGGTTTGTTTTTGATGGGAATCCATTGTTATTTTCCTTTTATTTTTTCCTTTTATCTCTATTTTCTATTTTTAGTTCTTTTTATGTATTTTCTGTCCTTAATTAGCCTCCAAGCATGTTTGGGACTAATTAGATATTCTATTATTTTTTAGTTGGTCATTTTAGTTATTTTAGCTAATTACTTGATTAAAAAGTAATTCAGCCCATATAAATACTACTTGTATTCCCATCGGTACTTAACTTTTCATTCTTGAATATAAGACATCTTTTGAGTCTCTCTCTAAAAGTTAGGGTTTGTTTGTTTCTTTTAGCCATTGACGCTTAGTTTATGTCAAAATTGGTATGAGTGTGGTTGTGTGTTAGTTTGTATCGCTGTGTGTAGTGTATCAAAAAAATCATACGCTACTTTCTCGACGGCTCCAAGAAAATCCATGCCTCAAGTTGAAGAGATTCAAGAATCGAAAGATCAATTAGCACAACAATGGGCACAAATGAAAGAGGAGAACGAATGAAGAATAGAGGAATTGACAAGAAAGCAACAAATTCAATTTGAAACCCTAATGCAACAATTTTCTATATTGCAAAACCAAAACCCTAACCCTTTCCCTAGCCTCTCCATCACCACCGCTGCCCCACCCCAGAAATTGTCTCCCGTTGCCGCCAATCTTCCCAACCCCCTTCCTCCAGTCGTCGATCTCCTCAACCAAGGCGGTCAAACCTCAAAACCCCGCCGCGATCAACATCCAAACCCTCAAAATCCTCCCTGCTGCCGTGCCAACACAAAAAGAAACCAATTACCCGTTGAAATCATAGTCCCCAGAAAGCCTCGCAAAACCGTCGATCATCCTATCGAACAACTACCCTATTTTTCCGACCTCAAGAAAACCCGCCAACAAAATCAAGAACTAGGGTTTGATATCCCAAATTTGGTTTTTGACCCGAGTGGACAATATTTTTTTGTGGGTTCACATGAGAGGCAAGAGGAAGATGATGAATCTTGAATCAAGAATTGAAGAATGGCCTCTTCCTCCCAAAATTTTCGGGAAAAAAAAATTACTTTTGGCCTCACAAGTCGTTATGTCTCATTTCAAGCACATTTTTGGAACTTCTCATGCAATTCTCCAATTTTGCAAGTTCAAGGATGAACTTTTTCAAAGACAGGGAGGGTGATGGGAATCCATTGTTATTTTCCTCTTATTTTTTCCTTTTATCTATTTTCTATTTTTAGTTCTTTTTAGGCATTTTCTCTCCTTAATTAGCCTCCAAGCCTGTTTGGGACTAATTAGACATTCTATTATTTTTTAGTTGGTCATTTTGGTCATTTTAGCTAATTACTTGATTAGCAAGTAATTTAGCGCATATAAATACTACTTGTATTTCCATTGGTACTTAACTTTCCATTCTTAAATATAAGACATCTCTTGAGTCTCTCTCAAAAAGTTAGGGTTTGTTTGTTTCTTTTAGCCATTGACGTGTAGTTTACGTCAGTTTTACGGTGCATTGTGCTTTTTATCTTTATTTTTTATATTTTTTTTACCAGGACTCCTCGAATGACTTGAGTTGAGTTGATGTGTGCGTCAAATTTGTGGTACTGTTACATGTGTGATTATAGCAGTTTAGGTCAAGTGGAGAAATGTTATTGGTGTATTATGGATAGGCATTATGTATGAAGTTGAATAACATCAATCACAAACAGCATGCAACAAGGCGTTAAAAAAACCATTTAAGTAAAATGTCCAAAAAGTGAGCGTGACTAAGATGGATCCCATGATCCTTAATCGATCTTACTTGGGGTCGCAAACCCCAAGTTTGTTTATGCGGATGTTAAGAACTAGGAAAAGGCTTTGATAGTGCAGTGTGACTTTTCTTAGCATGAGTCCTTTTCTTACCACGAGTCCTCATATGTTATCGTCAAGCTTTGTTGAGTTGCGCTTTGTTTGCAGTCATATGGGGTATTTGGATATAGAGAATGTTGAGATCCTCCAGAGCCATGACCTGTTATCCTCATCTTTTAAAGATTGTTATTTTTATAGCCTCTCGCTGATCTCGTTTTACCGCTGCTTTTAAATGGATACCCCTTTAAAAAATTCAAAGGGGTTTATCTCAATGATAGTTTTCTTTTTCCTTTCCTTTTCTTTTTCTTTATTTTTGTCCTCTCAGATCGTATTTGGGTCACTCTTCTATTAAATTCTTCTGCATAACAACAAAACATTATGGCGACACATGAATTAAATGTTAATTGATGGAGAAAGGAACAGAATGAGATGGCTCATCTTTTATAATGGTATATCACTTGTGGATGAGGACGCAGAGGAAGACAATTACTAATATCCGGAGTATCAATCTGGATGAGCCCTTGAAGGTGATTGACAAAAAAATTGAAATTAGAGGCCTGATTACTCCAAACAAGGCCAACTTATCTATGGATAAGAATTTGATGTGAATCTATAAATGCGGAAGCGTTATCATTACAACTACACAACAACTACTAACTACACACCACCACTACCAACAACAAATTAAACTAAACTAAGGAAATGAGTTTCTTTCTCTCTCTATATTCTCTTTCTCAATGTCTTAAAAATGTGGGAATACTTTAAAGGAGGCTACATGAGGAGTATTTATAGGGAATGGGAGAGGCTTCTAGAAGTTGTTAGTCAAGTATGAGTTGTCATGACAACTCATCTATGACAACACTAACTAATGGTACCTTCTAGAAGCTTCTATCTCAACCCTTACTACAATTAAAATACCAAACAACTAATAAAAGGAAACGATAATATTATTACATCTAAAATAAAAAATAAAAGATAGTCTTCTCCCAGGAGCACAACCACGCGCTACGTGTCGCTACGTATCATAAAACACATCATTCTCCCCGTTTTCGAAAAGCTCGTCCTCGAGCGTGTAAGGTGACTCATCAATGCCACATGATATAATCCTTGAAAAATTTTGGACCCCAATCAAAATTAACCAAAAGTGAAATGCCCAAACTTTAATTAGTTCCATGCTATGAACCTCATCAATAATGGGTCTAATATAACCAAATCACGGCAATGTTCCCTACGAAACTCTAGCAACCAAAAACTGACGACCATAGCCGCTTTCTGTATATCATGAGCACATGGTTGCAACTTGACTTGGTGGACCCTTGAAAGTTGAATCTGACCGAATGGAAACTTCGGCAATCGCACCCCTGTACGATTGTGAAACAAGCGGACTGAAGGCGGCGGCATTCCGAAAAGTCGAACAAAAAATTAGCAAATAGTCGGAAATGGATATCAAGTGGGATGTATTTTTCATGGAAGTCTTGAGTTGTGTCAAAAATGGGCCATTAGATCAATTTTGACCGGATTTGAGGTCAAAGGGGGTAAGGGATCAGATCAAAGTAGGGTAGGTCTGTTTTTAATCGGGTTAATTGTGGTTCGGTATGAATGAGTGGAGAAAGGGTTAAAATAGGATTAAAAGAGGTTAGGTCAGATTAAGGGTAAAACTTGGGGGTTTGGGGGTGGTGGGTTTAGGTTTATGACTATTGAGGAGGGTGGGGAAGAAGATGGGGTTGCATTTCAGAGTGTAGTGGTGGTTATGTGGTGGCAGGAGGTGGTGATGGTGGAGGAAAATGAGGTGGTAGAGGGCGAAAAAGTGGTGGCTAAAAGGGTTGGTATCACCCCAAATAGTGTCGAGGGTTTCCATCCATTCGGTTCCTATTTGGACATTTATCAATTTAACGATTGAATGATTGCTCGAGTTGGAACCACAACTCGATACCCACTTCACGTACCACGACGAACATCAAGAACAAACGCAACTCTGATATCAATTTGATGTGAATATGTGAATGCGGAAGCGTTATTATTACAACTACACAACAACTACTAACTACACACCACTACCACCACCACCACCACCACCACCAATTAAAACTAAACTAAGGAAATGGGTTTCTTTCTCTCTAAATTCTCTTTCTCAATATCTCAAAAATATTGGAATATGGGCAGTATTTATAGGGAATGGGAGAGGCTTCTAGAAATTCTTAGCCAAGTATGAGTTGTCATGACAACTCATTTATGAGAACACTAACCTATGGAACCTTCTGGAAGCTTCTATCATTCTCAACCCTTACTATAATTAAAAATGTAACAAAAATACCAAACAACTAATAAAAGGAAATGAAAATATTATTACATCTAAAATACAAAATAAAAATTAGTCTTCTTCTGGGAGAACAACCACACGCTACGTGTCGCTACGTATCACAAAACGCATTAGAATTAGTGTTATGTACATGTTGTGAACTGTGGGTTATATACCAAATAATCAATAAAATGATTGGTCTTTCTTGTAACTAATATTGATTTTAATTTTTCAATTAATTAACTATCTTTACAAGATTGATGATATTAAACAACGTAAATAAAGCAATTAGACAAATACAGAGGATCAACGTGCCAAATCCCAAGGGAAAAATCACGGGCCTAGAACCAATCCACTACGAATAGATTATGATTTACGAACCAACTGATGCTCTTTTGACAACTTGAATCACACAAACTCCAGCCGTCACTCTTGCTTTCATTCACCCTAGTCACATGGGTAATGTCTTCATTCTATTTAATCAAAACTCAAACTTTTGATACACGGTATCTCATCGTTTCACGAATAACAAACTTGGCCGCTCGACTTGAATGGATCTCAATATCAACGAACGAGTACTTGCCTCGTCCAGATTTAGAATGCACCATTGTATGTGAGATGTGTTGAACCTATGGTCGGGTCATTAACAATGAAGCACCAAATCTTAGATCTTTTCTCTTATATTCTCGAATATGGAGTACAATAGGTAAAGAGAGAAGTCTAAAAACTCGTAGTACGCGCATAGTGTTGTCTAGAGTTTCTCCTTATGAACTTAATGTTTTGTGCAAATGATATATTAAAACTGATGTCTTAGAAACCAATTTATGAGGCCAAAAATCGCTTGGTAGGAGCTGAATCAATCCCACAAAACATAGATAATAGAATATTAATGAAAATCTTACCAAACTGGGTAGACAAATTTTGCTTAAGCAAGACATCTAGTGGGTGAGATAGAGAAGAAGGCTGAACAAAAAATCTTACACTACATATTTGCCTTCTCACTCAATCGGGCCCTCGAGCGCTCTAGTGAGTTCACACTGGATGCGTGCTGGAGATTGTTTTTCAAGTTATCAAGCATGGTTTTAGCTTAACTCTAGCATGGATTGAATATACTTATATGTTGCTCAGTTTTAAGGAAAACATAACATGTACTTTAAAGAAAGTAAAAACCATGACGACATATACGCATTACACCACTTGTGTTTTGTCAATAACATATGCCAACACATAGAGACTAGACTTGAGACTTTTTAATTATGTATGCTCCTTTTCAATACACCTCCCTAGTAATAATTTAGTTAGTAACCAACTTGGAATGTCATCTATTATTGAATGCAAAAAGAGAAAGGAAGGGTTTATTTGTTTTGGTATTCAGGGGAAAGAATTGAATCATGTAATCTTCCTCTTATTACTGTTTTCTCATGATCCAGACTGTAATAAAGTTTGTGTGTGTGTGTTGGTGAGGTTGGGGGGGGGGGGGGTCATAAACTTATCTAGTGAGGTACCTGCGGCACTATATTCTCCTGTGAGAAAACTAGAGTGGGGCTCTTCAGAGAGGAATGCCCAGAATCATCGGTGAGACTTTAGGGTTTTAAGGAAAAGGTTATGGTGAGGGAAGTGTTATTTTATAATTATCAGTTAAAATGTTACTTATTTACAAAATTTCAGCTTAAAAATTGTAATATTTTATAATTTTCAGTTTAAAATGTGACATATTTTATCATTTTCAGTTTAAATGTTACTTGTTTACAAATTTCAGATTAAAATGTTATTTGTTTTATAAGGTTCAGTTTAAAATGTTAATTATTTTACAAATTTCAGTTTAAAATGTTATTTTCTATGGTTTTCTAATAAAAAACTGAAATGTACGAATTGCTTGCGTGATGCGCGACGCGCCCCCGGAGCCAAAATGCGAACCTTGCGCGACCGTGATTAAAAACATTGTTGTAGAGTCATGGTGTGTCATTCGGATTGCAAGTTGCCTTCATTGTATATCATAGACATTGGTTATGAGTATTTAATAGTTTGTTGATCAAATGTAAACCAAGACTTAGCCCTTAAGAAAAACCAAAGTGTTATTCTAGGCCAAGGCCTTGGTGCCCTATAGGTTGGGTAAGTTTTTAATGCATAGGCTGAGAACTTGAGAATAAACTTGGTATGATTTGTGGATTTTTGTTTACTTTAAGACTCCTGGCCTGATTCTCAAGGAGACCGCGGCCTGTTTATTCCAGAAAATACACTAAGCCGATTGATGATATTTAGGGAAACCCTAGGTTCCACCCTAACACTACAAATAGAAACCCTTGGCACACTTTTCTAGGCTACCAACAATTGACAGAGTTCTAGAGAGAGAATGCGAGTTTAAGAGGGGTTGTTGCTGGAGGTGCAAGATCGTAACCAAGGGAGACTTGATATGGAGTAAGGTGGTTGGTGGTGGTCAATTGAAGCTACTAGTAGTGTGGTCGACTGAAGCTGCTGGTATTGATCGACTTCGGACTAAGTCTCCAAAGGTAAGGGATCCTCCTCCTCATCTCCTCTCTTTCCTTGAAACCCTAGTTTCCATGCTTTGATTTAATGAGATGAACCCTTTGATGATAATGAATGAAATCTGTTCCAACTCTAGAAAATCAAACCCAGGCCTCTTACTGTTCATCATTGATTTGGTTGATCCTAGGCCAAATTTTAGCTGTCATGCTAAATCGTTGATGAGGCTGTTTTGGAGATCTTTTCTTCACATTTTTAGTGAACTCTCTCTCTCTCTCTCTCTCTCTCTCTCAAAATAAGTTGTATTGATTATTGTTAATAAATTGATTCAGTTATCACTTATCATTTGTTATATTACTTCCTTCACTAATTGTTGTTCACTTAAGATTTTTTTTAGTCATTACCCAACATCCTCTGCTGCACTTGGCTTTTAACATCCAGCCCGTCTTCTCCCTGTAGAGCTCCTATACACATGCAAATCATCAACTTTTTCTCAGAATCACTGCACAGTTTGTTCAGCGAAATACCATCCCCCTCTGCCTCCATTATTCGCACCCTCCTGCAGCCATCATTCAATTACAAAACAGCTTCCCTCTAACTTAATTAAATTAATAAGAGATGGGGAAACTTTTTTCAAATGGATTAGGCCGTGAAGCCCAAAACGCAGCCACAAATTTTTCTCTTTGCCAAAGCCAATCCTCGCCATCCTCATTACCTTAAAAAAGTCTCGGACTCCCTCACTATTGCTCATAAACTTAACATAATTATGATAATTTATCGTAATTTAGGGCAAACTTTTCCTAGGCCGCTGCCTTTATCACGCCTCGGCTATAACAACCACCGAGTAAATTAAATCATTCATCCAATATGTAATAAATAAACCATCCACATTAAAGGACAACTTTAAAGCTTAAATATCACAACTGGCTCATAATCGCATATACAACTGTTTACTAGCTCAATTACAACCAGTGGCAGATTTAGGATTTTTGTCAAGGGGGATCCAAACTTTCGAGTGGTGTTGGGGGTTCGGGGGCGGGAGCCCCCGAGGTGATTTTTTTTAGGGGGTTTGACAAATAAGTCCAATTTATATGAGACATTTTATAATTGGTCCTATCATAACATTTTTTCTCAATAAGTCCTATTTATACATAAGTGAATATTCACTATATGTTTGCAAATAGGACCTATTGGAACAAAAATCTTTTTTCATGGGGCCTGCTGGAGCAAAAAAAAGATAATAGGACCTATTGAACTACATACTTAGTAACCGGGACTAATTGGTAATAAACCCATTTTTTTATGATTAATACAACTTCAATTGAGATTTATACAAATTTTTAGAGCTTTTTTTTCGAACAATTTTTCACCTCCAATAAATATATACCAACATTTATTCGACATAAATACACATTTAAAAATTTTCTGCCTAAATAGTATAGTTTGCCTAAATAATCAACAACATTTAAAATGAACAACTTTAATACTAAAAAAAATGGACCCACTCAGATCTCAAAATCTAAAAAATAAACAACAAACATTCAAATCTCAAAAAATTAACAGCAAACATCACTCAAATCAAATATATTTGTGAACAAAAAAAGCCACAACCCTCGTATATTTTGTGAACAACAAAAATGGAAACAAAGCAAAAACCTTACCTTTGGTTTGGAGATGGGCCGACCGGCGGAGCAGCAAGGTGAAGGCAGTAGGGGACAATGACGACCAACAGCAGGGGACGGCATCAGGCAGCGGCGGGAGGGGGAGGGGGGGGGGGGGGGGAAGGCAGGCAGGTTGCCGTCGGAGAAGAGAGGGTATTTGGGGTTTGTTGGTTTTAGTTTGGGGCTTAAAACTTAAAACGATCGGTTCTCCTTTTAGTCTTAGGTTTTAGTTTTAAGTTAAAGTTTATGTATATAAGGTTTTGCCCCCTTATATAAAAAAACCCTCTAAAAATAACACCTTTCATTTATTTTTTTCACACAACACCCCTGGATTTTTTTTTCGAAAAAATGAGGGGGAGCCTCCACCCCTGATTACAGCATAAGGAAAATCGCACTAAATATCTATGGCAGAATCTCGGCCATAATTACATTGGCTAAGAGAAAGGAATATAAACTTTATAAGTCCTAAATTAGGCCTCGGCTTCAACACCAAACAGTCTGCGGCCTCCACTTATCTTGCAGCCTCTTACCCAAGTAATCAAAATTATAAAGGGATGAGCTCTCAAATGGCTTGAATATAACAAACTCCTCATCCAAACTTGCTAAAATGTTAGCATCTACAACTCACCACTAATGTCAATGATAATCTGAATTTAAATGAATAACAGGATGCTATAATATATGCAAGCAACTAAGGAAGTAATTTGAATAATAAAGAGAACTTAACTCAGCCCCTCAAATCAAACCAACATACGTAAAACGAAACCTCGGCTCAAGGGGCATCCATCGGTCTAGAAGTTAGATCTCAATTGAGACCACGACGACCTATTCTAAGGCCTTTCAGACACTATCAGCCATACACAACTTGTCCTCTGTGGCCTCTTAAGACGCTGGTAGAACTTCCACTCTCTACACATTGTTCCAATATCTTTTGCTTGGTCTGTCCTACTGGATGATCCTTTCGCGGCTTGTCGTCAGCTCTTTAGTCCTTGGTCCTGGTCGAGCTCTGCACAATCATCCAGAATTATCCCAACTTGTCATCCTAAGGACAAAGCAAAGGATGATCTACACTATCGACAGCCCTTTCCCTGGCCTTAAGCACTAAGAACAAGGTCAAAGTCATGCTC
This sequence comes from Sambucus nigra, assembly GCA_949130495.1. Classification (NCBI taxonomy): domain Eukaryota; kingdom Viridiplantae; phylum Streptophyta; class Magnoliopsida; order Dipsacales; family Adoxaceae; genus Sambucus; species Sambucus nigra. The sequence continues at coordinate 359,239,224 of OX422209.1, read as the reverse complement.
AAGATGTCACGCCCCCCCCCAAAAACTCAATGTCGCGGCCACATCACCTTAAGAATACAAAGGGCCATAGAAAGAAAGATGAGACACGGAGGAGTCTGCCTCATGCCCGCGACCTCAAAGGAGTTTGAACTTCTTATTAGCATTTTTGTAAAATGGATAATTTAACCCCAAACAAGTCATATTTTAACTTTTAAAGATCAAACCCCCAAAATCCTAACCTAAGGTTTATGAGCAGGACGAAAGCCTCAAGAACCTTTTTTCAGAAACTGCTTTGGGGCTTATAATACTAAAATCAAAATACTAAATTTAGAAAACTTGGTTTGTTTTAAACTATAATAAGCAAATATAATCACTACATCAGTTTTGAAGTGGAGCTTTGAATTCAACCAAACTAACGGAGAAGGACTGGAGGACTAATTACTCAAACAAACAAAGAACACCCAAAAGTTATTTAACTCACATTTTAATCCTAGCTATACTACCTCTTTTTTCTTTTTACCCTCACCAAGTACTAAGGTGGGCAGCTGGCTTGGCTGTAGCTTTGCCCTTGCACACCCGTGTCTGTTCTCCATAACATACCAGACATTATTTTGGGCATCTTTGATGAAGATTTTCTGGATCACAGTATCAACATCTTGATGCCCAATTGGGGAGGGGTTATCTTGTAACTCTGGCATCTCATTTTATGATGATTCTTGTATTTTCTTCCTCCTGGAAACCTTTTCCACTTTTCTTGTATATTTCTTTGCTTTGTTTCTAATAGAATTTCATATTTCTGAAAAAGAAAAACGACATGCATTATTTTTTCCCTCTTGTAAGAAACAACTAAATTCTTCTTGCATGATAGTTTTTGTTGCACATCTATTTATTATATTATTATGGTAGACGTTGCTATCTGGTTTTCTGACTTAAATCAATTTAGACTTTTCACTATTGTCTTGATGTCATACATGCTGTCAAAAATTTATTGAGATTTAGTCATATTTGATGAGTGCAGAACACGCATATTGTCTCTAAATATGTATATCTAAATTAAATAAATTGTATTGCAGGAATATTCTAGTGAAAGATTCAGTTAAGGTGCAGTTACAACAAAGATTCCGTGAGAAAGGTAAACTATATGATTTTAGTTGTTCTGCCAATATCTAAAATTACATCCATTTAATGACGGAGGGAGGGAGAGTGAGTGAGTGGGGGAGGGAGAGTGAATGAGTGAGAGTGTCACTCATAACCCAGATCTGCCCACTTCAAGACCTTGGCATTTCATAGGCTTCTTCTTTGTAGCTCTCAACATCATCCTTTTCTCCTTATGAGAACTTTGATTTTAATACTTCTTGTCATCTTTGTTACATGTTTGCAGATACTACATCTGGAATTGTGGAAGCTCCATTAGCTTTGCAGTCATGTCCTAAAGCTGTTATACTTGTTTGTACATTCCTTCTCTCTTGCTCTTATAATTTATAGTTCTAATTCAATCCCTCTTATAAAGGAAATCCCTGTAAAGCGTAGTATGCTTTTTATGTTATTGTCACAAGTAAATCTTTTTGGAGAAAACAGAATGAAACTTAACCCATGCATTCGTGGATATTCTTTGTGGAACTGGTAATGTGCAAGTGTTGTTGACTCGTGGAAGATAACTTAGGGCTCTTTTGTTTGATAGGGAAATTTAGGATTCCTGGAATTTAGAATTTCCCTCATCTAGAATCACAATGTTTGGTTAGAGTTTTGGGGGAACCTAGAATTCTCACAAAATTAGAATTTTCCTTTGCTGTCTGAATTGTGGGGAATGATAAAATATTCATGGGAATTTTAACTTACTTTTGTGGTGAGACAAATATACAACCTCTCCTCTTTCTACCCCCTCTATCTCCCTTCTCTCTTTACGTCATCACTCTCCTCTCTCGCCCCATCACTCGGTTGTAGTAGAATTTTATTCATATGAAAATGTACAACAAATGTAAAAACAATTCACGTTTAAATATTTTGTACAAAAAATTAAGAAAATCTAATGAGTTTTTATGAAATACAACTTATTTTCTAAGAAATAGTCCTAATTTAGTAAAAATGTACATTAAATTTTAATAAATTTGTATGAAATAGTACTCATTATTAAAAATGTACAACTTTAAAATGTACAATTTTTTGTAAGAAAGTCAAATTACTGATACTTTTAATCTGAAAGTAATGAGCATTTTTAAGAAATTATAGACACAAATTCATATTACTATTACTTCTAATTAAAAATTAGTTTTTTTTTACTCTAATACGCCCATAATTACCCCATTTTGAGTTTGGTACCTTTTACTAATTGTATTTGACTTTAGTACCTTCTCCATTAAGGGTCTGTTTGTCATGTGCCTTAAACATGGTGTGGGATAAGAAATTGAAAAAGAAAGTAGAAAAACTAAAAACAATTCAGAAGAAACTAAAAAAGAAAAAAAAGAAGAATAACATAAAGAAAAAAACCATGTTTCCTTCACCCCCCCTCTCCTCTCCTCCCAACACTGACGGCCCCACCTCACCCCCACCTCCAGCCTCAACACCTTCACAATCTCTCTCTCTCTCTCTCTCTCTCTCTCTCTCTCTCTATTCTCCCCTCTTTCCATTTCTCTCTGTACATATACACACACACACACATAGATATATATACACACTATGAGATATGAGATTTGTTTTACATCCATATATTGATTTGCATAAACCCAAATGAGATCTGAGATTCATGTATCAATTAGAGATTTGGGGCTTTGGTTTTGATTTGGGTATTTTTCAGAGAGGGGGGGAGAAAGAGATAAGAGTGTGGACTGAAGGTGAGGTGGTGGAGATGTGGGGTAGAGAAGGGGGGAGGGGTTTTCTAGGGACGAAAGAGGGTGATGGTTATATATATATATATTTGTGTTTTTGCACTTTTTTGCCCTTTTCTTTTACCCTCTTATTTTCTAAATCAATTTCTTTTTTAACTGGTCACGTGCTAAGCACCATAGCTGTTAAATGTAACAAACTTTTAACGGAGAAGGTATCAAAACGGGCTAATTACGAACGTATTATAGTAAAAAAAAACACTAAAAATTATTACCAATTTTTTAAAATAAATAAGTACCAATTTAAAATTAGCAGCAACATAAACATTTCGGATAAAAAGGTAAAGTAAAAAAAATGTACGAGGGGCCATATTTTGCAGCGAAGGATAAACACAAACAAACTTCAAAACAAAACCACAAATATTGCTTTGACCACCATCAACGACAAAACTTAAAGTGGGGCGACTTGTTTGCACTACTTATGCTCGTCACCTTTTGCAAGAAAAATACCAACGAAGGCATTGTGAACGGATTGACGAGTTCTTTCTCGTAAATCTCACTCATATATCATTGATACCCACCGATATTCTTGAAATTTTGCTGATATGTTACAACTCGGCCGAGATATCGCTGATACCCCACAATTTCTTCCTAAAAGCAGTTCACGACTCGGAATCGTATCGTCACCCTTCGATCGATCGAGATTTTGAGCCATGTTTCCCTCTTTCTCTCTCCCCCTCCTCTCCTCTCTCCTCTCTCTCTCTCTCTCTCTCTCTCTCTCTCTCTGCCTCTCTCTCTCTTCCCCTATCTCTCCTCTCCCTCTATCTCTCCTCTAGCTCCCTTCTCCTTTCACTCTCCTCTCCCACCTCTCACCCCTTGATGCCCCCTCCTCTTGCTCTCTCCTCTCTCACTCTCTCTTTCTCTCGACTCACTACCCCATTTCTCTCCTCTTTCTACCCCTTCTATCTCCTTTCTCTCTTTGCTCTTTATCTCTCCGTTTCCCTCTCTCCTCCCATTTTATCCTCTATTTCTCCGCCCATCTCTCTCTTCCCTCCTTCGTCTCCTCTCCGCTTTCTCTCAATTTTCCCCATGTCTCCTTTATTTCTCCCCTCTCTCTCCGTCTTTTCTCTCTTCTCTCCACCCCATCTCTCTCCCTTTCTCCTCTATGCCCTATATTTCTCCTACTATTCTCTCCTTCCCCTCTCCACACCATCTCTCTCCTTTTGCTCTCTCCACCCCTTCTCTCTCCTTCCTCTTTACCATCTTCTTCCCCCTCTCTCCTCTCTCTCCCTTCTCTCTCAATCCCTACTCCATCTCTCTTTATTTGGTTGCTACAATGGTACATTGGACCTTTTTTGTCCTTGTTATGTTTTGTTTTAGGATGCTTTATTTATTAGCTTTATCATATTTACTTAACTTGTATTTATATTTTAATCTTGTGTTGAGTTTCTTTATTAGGTGTTTTTATAGCTTAAATCATAATTTAGATAAATGTATATATATGTGTGTGTGAATCTGTGAGTATGAATGTGTAAGTAGGAGTATTTGAGAGAGCATGTATGCAAGTGTGCACGTGCGTATATGTGTGAGCGTGTATGTGCTTGTGAGTGTGTGAGTGCGTGTGTGAGAGAGATCGTGTGTGTGTGTGTGTATGTGTGTGTATGCGCACATCTTTTGTGTGTATTATTTATAATGTTAGTGTTGATATTCAATTATACATATGATAATTTAAATAAAAAAATTCAAGTAAAGGGGTAATTTAGGTAAGTGATATTTATTCCAATCCTATTCTTGCCGAACAAACTTGGAAATACTTGAAGATGCCAGTAATTAAGTTCCTATTTGAACTAAACAATGACAATGAATTCGAGATTCCAGGAATTCTAATGAATTAAGGATTGCCATTTTCTTTCCAAACCTCAACCCAAACGAGCACTTAATGGTATTTTTAGGGAGTTTGCGATGTATAGGTGCTTAACTACTAGTTTTGATAGTTTTATCTACATATTCAGAAACCACAATGAAATTGCGAATATGTAAGTAGTAGTATGGGGTCAGATAATACTATGATAACTTGGATGCGTAATCCGTATCAAATGGACAATAAATAAATAAAAATTGTCATGATATTTCAAGAACAATGATAATAAATACTACATCTCATAATAGAGGTCTTGAGAGATATTGAGAAGAGGGTGAGAGACCAAGCACTCGTTAGATAAGAGAGAGAGAGAGTAGCAGGGTGAAAAGAATCAAGTGTGTGACATAAATGACATGTACTGTGTATGATGCTCTTGTGCTAGAGCTTATGCTCGAATGAATGTTTATGAGGACTAACGGGGCTGGAAATTCCCTTACCAACAAGGTCCTCTATTTATCATGGTCACGAGTGAATGAGTGAGCTGAGAACTATCTCAAATGTCTACACCGTTCTCATCATTAAATGAGGTGGTTGGTATGGTTCAAGTTCATTAAATACTAGAGAGGTATGTTAGAGACATGAAAATGATATGAGAGGGCACAACCATGATGACCCAGTTTCGTGAGCAAACTACTCTATTGAGATATTTGTTAAGGTATTTTTTTCTCGTGGGGGTTGTTCCTGGAGGCTAACTAACGGTTTAGGTACTTTTCTCGTGGGGTTGGGAATAACAAACTTAACTTTAGAGACCTCTCTCAAGAGGGGTGGCTCTCAAGAGAGATGTGACTTCTCGAGAGGGGGTGACTCTTGAGTGAGGTGTGACTTCTCTTGAGAGGGATATGCCCTTGAGAAGCTAATGATAACTTGTCTACTTGAGACAAATACGAACCTAGCTGTGAATACGCTTTAGTGCAGATGGGTCTTGTACGTTAGTATGCCCGTCTTTTCCATGTTACTCCGTCTCGTGGAAGGACTCCACAATGTCTCGTATAACGGGAAAAAACTTAAAGACGAGAAGGAATGGCGCTGTACGAAACGTGGAATTGCCACCTTGCCTATAGGCACATGCAAGACATTCTATCCTAAACAAATCGAGGGCATACTGTATATTTTTTGGGCGATAACCTAACTGACTCTTAACAGGGTTCATAGCTATGTTAGGTTATGATCCGCACTTCAAGAATGACATCTCGCGAGAGGGATTGACTCCCGTTCGACTTTGAGAGGTGCTGATTCAAGTGATCTCTCTCGAGAGTGAAGAAACAAAGAAGATGCTAATGCAAATGACCTCTCTCGAGAGGGATGACTCCCAAAAGGGTTTTGACTCTAAGAAGCTGTTGATTCAAATGTCCTCTCTCGAGAAAGATGACTCTTTAGAGAAGCTGCTGATGCAAATGACCTCTTGAGAGGGTGAAGGAGAGGGTGGTGCTGATTATCTCTCTTGAGAGTGATGACCCTTGAGAGGGGTTAAACTACTGTGCAGATGGCCTCTGTCTCAAGAGGGTTGTGACTAAATACTTTTCCTGCGGGGTTGAGAAAAAACTTAAATGCTTTCCCGTGGGGGCTGAAAATAACAAACTTAACTTAGTATGACTTCTCTCGAGTGAGGTGATCTTTCCCACGAGGGGTGTGATGTTGAGGAGCTACTAACCTCCCTTAGGAAGGATGACATCAGAGGGGTGTGACAACTAATGCAAATGACTTCTTGAGAGGCCTTATGGAAGGTTTAACCTTCTAGAGTAAACTTAATTACTCAATATGTTAGAACGGTTGAATACTTACCTTACTCAAGGAATCTTACTCTTTAACCTCCAATCCAAAACCCTCAAGGATCCCAATGACTACTTTGGTGGGCTCTAGGCCCCTTAAAGCACTAACCGGACAAAAATACCCTTCTTCCTATTCTGCAATAAATAAGTACAAATTACAATTCGTACTTAGCTGCTCGAAAATCCCAATTTTTCATATTACTTCCATTTTTTTCTTCATCTAATGGTAGGCTACAATTGGTACCTAGGAAGCACGGATACTCTTGAGAAGGCAACAAGTCCATATCTGACTCTTGTCCACAAAATATATATAAAATTAACTTGTCCGATCCTTCTTTTCACTTGTCCATACTTAATGTGTAAGTACATATACATAAGTTAATCTTGTGGCATAGTTTTGGGCATGTTAAGAATAGGCTCTCGTTGGAATTTCTTACTTGCTCTTACGTGGACTGGAATGCTGGTTTAGGATGAGTTGTGAATTCTTACTGCATAGGTTACTATTTCTCACATTCTGTTTTTTCTCTTCAATTTTTTTTTCTCATGTTTTCTTACTGGATTATTTTTTCCCTTTTTTCCACACACAATACTTAGACTTGTCATAAACTTATATTTTATCTGTACTTTATTGTATATATATCATTCCGTGTCCATTTTAAGACTATGCTGTGTCGGCTTGTCCGTGTTGTGTGTTTGTGTCCATGCTTCATAAGTGTTAGCAAAGGAACATGGTTTCCTACATTGGTATTTGGTGGCTATAATACGAGGATTTTGATTTTATATAAATTGATTATTAAATGTCTTCAAAACGAATTTCATATTTTGGATTTTTTAGGTACCTGATCAAACTTACTGAATTGTACATAATATATATACTCATACATTATTGAGTTTTTTTCGTTCTTCATTTTTCTCTAGGTTGCTGGTGCAGCTTATGGCTCAGATCATATAATGGCGCTTGATATCCTTAAGACAGTAAAGTCTGCAAATGGATTAGTTGTTGGCATCATTCTGAAGCCTTTCAGTTTTGAAGGAGGAAGGCGCCAAGATGAGGTACTTGTGGGCTAACTTCACATTCTCCTTGCTATAAGGAGTAAGAATAAAAAAACTACTTTGCGACATTTCATAAAAAAGATCATTTTTATCTCATAACTTGAGATAGAGTTAATTCTTATATGTAATGCAGTCTGTAGGAAGTATTCAGGTTACTATATCTTTGGCGCCCCGATCCCAGTTTGGATAATTGGTGACGTCCTGCCCTTGTCAGGACCAGTCACGCCACTAAAATATTATCACACATCAAGTACTCAAAATTTACTTATTGTCGCATGAGTTACTCAAAACTTTCAAAATTAATCTCATATCTTAAATCTCAAAATAAAATGTGCTGTCACATAAGAATATATTGCAAATGCATATACGAGAAAACACTATCTCATGCGACAATAACTACATGTCATGCTTTGTCACCTGGTCGTGAACATAACAAATCAAATCTGTGTGTATGCTCAAGGACAAATCTGTGTTTAATAAGGTGGTCACATAAGAATATATCACAAATCAACATATGATTAGATCTTCTTAGACACCAAAATTTTTTAGATCTTCCTAAGATTTAAGTCACGAACCCGCTGGATTTTGTCCTTATTCACTTTTTCGAAACCAACAGGAAATACATTTAGGAAATGTTCCAAATGTGAAGCAACGGATAAAGTGAATAATACAAAGAGAATATACATCATACGTATAACAAAAACGGTAAAATAATATCATAATGACAGGTCCTTATATAACTAAATATGGAATCTGAATTTCAAATAATCACACACACATGAAATGCATCATAATGACGTGCGGCCGTGTTTATTAGGACCTGGCATCTCCAGACCACCGTAAACAAACCGATTAATATCATATACCATAATCTCAGTGTGGTGTAGCACTCACGCTTTTACAGATTACACACACCGTGGTGTTGGGTAACTGAAGATCTGCTGCCCTCCGGAGGTTTAGGGTCTTTCCAAATACTACAGTATTGGCTGGTTGCTGCAGTGAAGAAATATAATATACATATTTGGTGCCGAGGATACAATATGGGCCTGCTTCCCCTGAATAATATAATCACAAGAAATCAACAGAGTCTGATCCCTCCAACAATTTTGAGCTAAGCCATGGCCATCCAATCCATTCATCATAATATGACATTTACTTGTACATGCACAGGGAATGCAGGAAACAACTAAACTATCAAGTCTATAGCCTCGCACGCACTTCCGGTCGCAAAACTCGTAAAATCCACCGGCTTCGACTACAGGATTTGAGGAGCAAGATTATAGTTGCGGATCGCACGTGCAACAAGTTTTGGGCAAGAAAACATAGAGAGAAGGTAGGTACAGGAGAGTTTGGGGAGAGCTGAAAATGGCAGAAGTAATTTTTTTTCCTTGCGAACAGGTGGTCTTTTATAGAAGTGGGTCATTTGAATGACCTTTAAATCTTTCAGGCGACTTAAGTGTGGGTAGCTCGTTTAAATGAGTTTATTACAATATTCTAACAAGGTATGCTGTATGGTTGTCAAATCTTGATACGTATCGCGTATCGAAAAAATATGTATTGCATATCATGAATCGTATCTGATGCATCTCGTGAGATACTCAACTCAACTCAACAAAGCCTTTTCCCAATTATTTGGGGTCGGCTACATGAATCCTATTTTTCCATTCCATTCTGTCCAGTGCAATATCTTCGGTTAAACCACATGATATCATGTCCTTTTTTTATAATATCCCACCAAGTTAATTTAGGCCTACCTCTACCCCTTGGGTTACCGTCAATACTAACTAAATCACTCTTCCTTACAGGAGCATCCATTGGTCTACGCTTGACGTGTCCAAACCATCTAAGCCGATTTTCTCTCAATTTATCTTCTATAGGAGCTACTTTTACCGTTTCACGAATTTGTTCATTTTTAATTTTATCCTTTCGAGTTTTACCACAAATCCATCTTAGCATTCGCATCTCCGCCACACTCATTTTCTGCACATTTTGTTTCTTGGTTGCCCAACACTCTGTCCCATATAACATGGCGGGTCTAATGGCCGTCCTATAAAATTTTCCTTTTAACTTCAAAGGTATACGCCTATCACACAGAATGCTGGTCGCACTTCTCCACTTAACCCAGCCTGCTCTAATCCTATGCGTAACATCATCACTAATATCTCCATCTTTTTGTATAATCGATCCTAAATAACGAAAATGATCATTTCTAGGTATTTCTTGACCCTCCAATTTTACCACATCTCCATTTGTCCTCCTATTACTACTAAAATTACACTCCACATATTCTGTTTTAGTTCTGCTTATTTTAAATCCTCTTGCTTCTAAAGTTTCTCTCCACAATTCCAACCTAGCATTTATCCCCATCTTAGTCTCATCGACTAAAACAATATCATCTGCAAATAGCATACACCATGGCACCTCATCTTGTATTTGTCCAGTCAACTCATCCATAACAAGAGCAAAGAGATAAGGACTTAATGCTGAACCTTGGTGTAGCCCTACCGTAATTGAAAATTCACTACTTTCTCCAGCTGATGTTCTTACTGTAGTCATCGCACCATCATACATATCCTTGATCACGTCAATATATCTGCGAGTCACTCCTCTTTTATGTAGAACCCACCATATTATATCTCTGGATATCCTATCACACGCCTTCTCCAAATCTATAAAAATCATATGAAGATCCTTATTTTTCTCTCTATACCTCTCCATTAATCTCCTCAATAAATAGATTGCTTCCATTGTTGACCTCCCAGGCATAAACCCAAATTGATTCTCAGATACTGTTGTCTTCAATCTCAATCTATATTCAATCACTCTCTCCCAAAGTTTCATTGTATGACTCATTAACTTAATACCACGATAATTTGAACAACTTTGTATGTCCCCTTTATTTTTATAAATAGGTACTAAAATACTTTTTCTCCATTCATCGGGCATCCTATTAGTCATTAAAATAATTTTGTAAGCCATGATACTCCATCCTCCCCTAAGCACTTCCAAACCTCAATAGGGATACCATCTGGTCCTAAAGCCTTCCCTGTTTTCATCTTTTTTAGAGCAATCCTGACCTCCGTTGTCCTAATTCTACGAAAAAATATATCTTCTCGAGTCTCCCTAAGTTCCTCTATATCTAATCTACTCCCATTATCTCCATTTAATAACCTTTCAAAGTAGTTTTTCCATCTTTTCATAATTTCAGCGTAAAACTTTGTCAGATCCTTATAAACATGAATCCTATGAATATACGTGTTAATGCTAGGGCATTCCCCTTAAGCGATGCGTTGCGCCTGCCACCGGGTGTCTCGAAAAATAGGCAAGGGGCGTTGCGCCTGCCACCGGGTGTCTCGAAAAATAGGCAAGGGCCGTCGCATCGGCGCCCGGATGCGACGATAAATACGCAAGGGTTCCTGCAACAAGCTGGACGTGTGCGGGTAAAGAAGCTAGTCCAGGATACTAGACTTAGGTTAGCGACTTGGAACATAGGGATTATGACAGGAAAAGGGATGGAGTTAGTAGATACCATGATAAGAAGAAAAGTTAACATAGCTTGTTTACAAGAAACTAAATGGGTCGGTGAGAAAGCTAGAGAAATAGAAAATACAGGACTTAAATTATATTATACAGGAAAACATAGAAATAAGAACGGAGTTGGAATAATAGTAGATAAAAACTTTAAGGACGATATCGTAACCGTTATTAGGAAAGGTGATAGACTTATACTTGTAAAATTGGTATTAGGTGAAAACATAATTAATATTGTTAAACCTCAAGTAGGATTAGATGAGCACACTAAAGTACAATTTTGGGAACACATGGATGAACTAATTCAAGAAATACTCCTAGGTGAGAAAATTTATATAGGTGGAGATTTTAGTGGCCATGTAGGAGAAGATCGTGTAGGATATGAGATAGTGCATGGAGGACATGATTTTGGAGATAGGAACGACGGGGGAGAGTCTATCTTAGATTTTGCGATGGCTTATGATTTTTGTACTAGTACATACATGTTTTAAAAAGAGGCTTGAACACTTAATAACTTATAAAAGTGGAACACATAAGAGCCAAATAGATTTTTTCATTACTAGGAAAGGAGACCGATTAACGTGTAAAGATTGTAAGGTTATCCCGGGAGAGAGCTTAACCTCACAACATAGGATAATGGTGTTGGATATAAATATTAAAAATCAATCACGAGTGCGAAAAGTGAAGATTAACTCACGAACTAGGTGGTGGAATTTAAAAGGAGAGAAATTAGAACTATTTAAAGATAAAGTATTAAATGAAGCAACATGGAATTGTGAAGAAGAAACTAACATAATGTGGAATAAGATGGCCACATGCATTAGGAGAATATCAAAAGAAATTCTTGGAGAATCAAAAGGCAAAGGGCCACAGTCTAAAGAAACTTGGTGGTGGAATGAAGAAGTACAAAAAATAAAAAAGTTGTGAAAACTATATAAAACACTTTATAATCAATAATACAACATAATGTGGTTCTAAACCAATTTATGACATGATCGAATTGTCTGATAGTAAGAAGTTTGCCTTTCGTGGTAATGTCACAATATGAAAGAGACGAGAAATGTAATAATAAATTAAATAAATTGGACTTTTCAACTCATGGATCAATATCTCAATCGTGATCTATGACTTAGACGTTCAATTTTCCAACTCGGTCGAGGTATCGGGCGATACGCAACGACACCCTATTTAAGGAGTCCAATAAATTTTGGAAAAGATGTAATTTTTTTTTAAATAAGGTTAATAATGTGGACCTTAGATAAATTAAAAACCATCATTTAATATGCATAGCATTGTCTAATCGAGTATAATAGCGGGTTGGACTGGTCAGCTTCAATATTCCATAATAAATCAACATTAAGTTAGGAAAACAATCCGATGACACATAAAACTTCATATAAAAATTACATAGAAACAAAACAATCCAATGAAAGCATCTTAATGAGATTCGCAAAAGTGAAAAAAGGTTTGGGGGGGGGGGGGGGGGGTTGTCACACAAGGGGAAGGAAGTGGTGAATTGCATAAGAGAAGGAATTGAGAAAAGGGATGTAAATTATAATTATTTTAGGGTTTTGTTATTTTTATTTTTATTTTTTGGTCCTTTAAAAAGGTTGAGAGAAGAATCATACAATTGGAAGCCTAAAATAGTTTGGAATTAGAGTTATTTTTTTTCCTGAAAATTTGACAAGAAATTTTTTGACTTTGTATCACTATGTGTATCATAAGATACACGTATCGTATTAGGACACGGAATGATACTCTTGGATACAAAATACTGGTCGTTCGAACGACCATCGTTCCAACAACAATGCTAAGTCCGACTCACAGAATTCTACTCTTTACGCCAGCCAGATTCAAAACAACTAAATGGAAGGTTCAAAGTTCAATTAATTAAAAAGGCAACTGAAATGTGTCGAGACTCAGTTAAAGTTTTTGAAACGGAACGAAATGTTACAGTATCGGTGTTGCATTCGTAATTGTTATTTAACTTTATTGAGGTACTCCTTGCTACTCTAGTAGTGAACTAAATGATAATTTTGGCTTTTCTACCTACGAATTAGATAAGGGTTGAGAGTACTTCTGTCTAAAGGATATTATAATTATTGTTTGGGTTTTGCAGGAATGGATATCATTTGGGATGCGTTCCTTTCCGGATCTCTTCTACTTATTCTTCTTGCCTGATTTCTTTTTGTATTAATATACTATTATTTTCTTATTTTCCCTTTATCTTATTTTACTGTTTAACTTGAACCATTTTTAGTCGTTGAATCAGCTCCTTTAAGCTTTAATGTGAAGCATTTGCATCTGTGTGTGTCAAAGGGGGAGAGAGAGAGATCATGCAACTAGTGTTGGTTCCGAAATGTGTTTATATTATTCTGCAATAAAGATACAATGACATGAATACCGTTAATAAACATAGATACCTTTAACACTCCACTCCAATTTCGAAAATAACACCTCCGATAAATTAATAATGCATTTTCCTTTTTGTTACCTGCTTTCATGTTACTTAATCGTTGTCATTTCGACTCTATTCTGCAGGTGAAAATTTTGGTGGATAAACTTCAGGAATTAACCAACTTCATCATCAGTGAGTAGACTTGCCTTAGTTGATATTCATTACTAATTAGTATTCAAGTATGAGGACAAGCTGTTTACCTCCATAAATTCATACACAAAGAACCTAACCAGTATGTCATAGCCAGCCAAACCAGAAAACATAAACCCCAAATTGACAACCAAAGAGCCCTGACCATCTAACCACAAAAAATAATCCAACTAAGACATAGTATCTCTACAAACACATGCCCCCAAAGCTTGGAGACCTCACATTTTTGCAAGTTAGAAAGGATTCTATGTCATTCAGATTATTGCAGTCTTTCTCAGATCCTTTTGATTGATATTAGAATTTATGCACTGTATTTTATACCTTTCTTACCAACATGGGATTTAAGCTTTTCAGTGATGATGAGCACAAGACCCAATCCCGCCCCGTAGATAGTTTTTGGACATCGTTTTGTATTTTACTTATTTCTTAGAGTTATACTATTTTTGATAGATTTAGTTACGATATAGTTTCAATGTGATTGTGTATGTACTAGCCTTTTTGAAATTGAATGCATGGCTAGATAAATAATACTTGAAGTTGCTACTAAAAATGTCTCTCTTTCGCTCTTGGTGAATCTCTCATTGTCAGAGCTATGTCTGATCTGTAACTATGACCCTCGCGCTATTGTTGTCATGACATCTCCCAACACATAGTCCACGCAATCACACGCACTGCTTATGTCACCAAATCACGACCACGAAACTCCTCACTTTCGTGCCTAGACATGCCACCCAAACAACTACCAAATTGAAAACAGTTGCGATTTTTATTGAAAAATCTCATCATTGCACCAACATCACCGACTTTATCATCATCCTTGTATCACAACTCGCTGTCTTAGGTGCCTGTCTCTCTTGGGTCCCACTCCCATCATTGTTGTCTTGACCTACCTCCTCAAGATATGTCGTTGATTGTTTCGTAAAGAGGGCCCGCTTCATTCCTTGCAGTCAGACCTCCAACGCCTCCCAATGTTTCCATGCTATTTTCGGGAGATCATTGGTCTTCATGGTGTGCCTAGTAGTATCCCTGACAGTTATGTTTGGTTCACTGATGACTTTTGGTCACTTTTGGTGTGTACTCTGTTGCGCCTCCTCTGCTGCAAGCTCTGGTCCTGGACTGCCTTCCATCCCAGACTGACGGTCTGTGAGGTAGTTAACAACGGAGGCGGAGATTCGCTCTATTGCTTGACTTCTGATAGGCCTGACAGGGAGATATTATTATCACCGAGGCTGAGTTCGCGTATTACAATTTGTAAACCGCCCTACGGGTCAATCCCCATTTCAGATTGTGCTTGGTACGTCTCCCGCTATACTGCTTGACAAGGTTGAGCTTCCCCTCACGGTTCTTCTGTGTCAGTTCCAGTTTGCTTCCGATTTTGTCAGACGTATTGCTGCCTGCCATTTATGAGGATGTTCATCTTCACCTGCAGCGCTATGCAGCCTACAAAGGCGGGAGCTTAGTTTTCAGACCGGTGACTTGTTATGGTATGTTCCAGAAGGAGCAAAGGCATGGGAAGTGCCACAAGTTACAAATACGGGGATACAACCCGTTTCTGGTTGTTCGAGTGATTAGGGACAGTGCCTATGAGTTTAATTTGCTTGCTAAGTTCCACGTTCACGGTGCAATGTCGCTGATTTACCCCCTTCCTTGGAGCCAGTGTCCTGCCGATACCATTGCCATCCGACTTCAACCATCTGTCCATTTCCATGTTGACCAAGTAGAGTCCGTTAGTGACCGTTCAGATGCCGACATGACCGTATACTTGCTTCCTTATCAGTTGGTTTGGTCGCACCGCTGATGAGGACACGCGGATTACTGAGGCTACTTTCCGACACCTTTATCCGGACTTTTATCGACATCATATGGCGAAGTCAAGGGAGGGAGAGTGATGTAGGCATTCGATCCCCCTTGGGGATGCACCCAGCCGAAAGGAGAGAGATAATCATCTTTTCCTTTTCCTTTTCCTTTATCTTGATCTTTATCTTTATTTCATTTATTTATTATTTCTTTTAATAAGGGATTGGTGCGATGGCAAGTGTCCTCGCCCAAGCTACTGGTTTGAGGCATGGAGCAGCTTCTCCATATATGGGGTAAGGCCAACCCGACATCTGCCTCTCCCAAACCCTTCAGTTAAGTGGGAGCCTTGTGTACTGGGTTCGACCTATTTTTACTCTCAATTAGTTTCAGTAACAAACATTAAGTTCCTGGTTATCTTTTATTTTTTATTCCTAATCCTCACATGATTAGGATTGCTCCCTAGATTAGTATAAATAAGGACCACCCTCATTGTATTTTTTCAACTAATTATTGAGAGTTTAGAATATATTGTGTGTTCACATCAAATAGCCTCTATTGGACTGATTCTTTAAAGTCAAAAGAAGACTCATTGAATGACCCCAAATCTCCATAAAATTGTGCAAACCCTTACCCCTTAAAGCGAAGGAGTTTTACATGCGATTAGGCCCTCTTAGTAGTACATATTCAATTCCATGTCCCCCCCCCCCCCCCCCCCCCCCCCCCCCTGGATTTATGAATTCAAAGGAGGTCGCAACCATTCTTCTTTACTCTACGGAATATTTTCCCCAGGCTAATATCTCTTGTGGGGACCTGCCCGACCATTTGTACGGACCATTTGTACGGACTACCTTAGCATTGCATTTTTCAGCTAGTTATGAATGAAAAACTAATTGCTGGTACATATTTCTTTTGACCTGCAGTAATTGACACGGACACACTTTTAGAAAAAGACCTGGTAACTCTGGATGAGGCTTTAAAGACTGCAAATAGTGCTGTTTTGACCGCCATGAATGCCATATCCATTCTCACATCTGTACGTTTACCTTTCTTTTCTCTCTCTGTATCTCAAGTAATTTTGGCCCCCGTAACAATTTTCTTTTATGTTACTGACAGGATAGTCATATAAAATATCTAGATTTACCACCTGATAATATGAAAGAACTCAAAGTTCCAGAACTTAAAAAAGTAAGTTCTATGGCTATCTCAGTTTTCCAATAACATTTAAGCTCTTTATTATTACTTGCAATCCCGGGTTTTGTCTGCAGTTGAATCTCTGTATATCATGATGTCTATTGCACACACTCAGGTCTCGGAATGAAATTCAAGATTTATTCCTCATTCCTCTAATTTATTCATATTTTCTGCTCTATTATTTTCTTTTATCATTCCTCTTCCTTGAGAGGCTAATGCAACCATGTACAGATTCTGGGAAATTATAAAGATGCAAAAATTGGATTTGGATCTGGTTACAACATTAAAACATCAATTGTTCGAGCTTTATATGAGTGTCCTTTCCTTGGCGGTGTAAAGGTAAGGACATATTATTTACTTTCTCGTCTATCTGTTTATCAGTTCTTTTTATTTCAGACAAAAAATTATGATTAATGTGTGTTTGAAAAAAAATCAATTTGCTTGTACATTATTATCATTGTAAGACAGATTTATCTTTGGTTTTGATTTTTTTGTCCCAGTCTATGTTACTTATTTGCTATTCTTTATGCTCAGAACTTGAACGGCATTGTTTTATGCATCCTTTCAAGTTCAGGTGCAGTTGACAGCAGCGATGTGCCTGCGATTATGCGGGCTTTTCGTCAAACTACAGAATGCAGTGGGGCAGTTATAATTTCTGTGATTCATGAGCCCAACCTGGATCCCAACCTAATATTGGCAACAGTTGTCACTTTAGGGTACGGACGCTTGTCTTACTAAGTAAAACACTTGCTGATAAGCTGTCTTGAATTAGGTGAATCATAACTGATTTTCATTTTCAAGCCATTTAATAAAATTTCTGCATAACGTTTCCCACATCACTATGTCTTGGACATCCATTTGGTTCAGGTTGTTTGGTTCTTAATTCTCGATCATGTTTAGGATAAAAAGAATCTCTTATGGGATCGGTCCTTGAGCATTTATTTTTCTTTAACCATAATAACTTCATTGCTAGAGCGAAAAGAAAGTACATTGACATGATCTTCTCGAACTCTACTCCTATCCACTTTGCATGATGTGCACCATCTAAACTTGTTCACGAAGTATAAATATATCAAATACTGCATGCCTTTTAGTAATATCAGGTTGATCTCTATCCCAGTAATTTGTCTTTTATATTGATGTAATTTGTAGCACTTATTTTGTATTGATAGCGATTAAATAATAACTTATTCTGTATTGAATTATTATCAATGCATCTTGTCAAATTTCCATCATTTGAGAGAATCATCAGTATTTTGAGTTCTGGATTTTGACTATTGTCTTGGATGATAGGCCCCCCAGCATAGTTTAATTTATTAGGGTTATGTTTGCTTTGAAGTTTTCAATAGCATTTTCACGCGTATAAATTCTTAGACCGAATTTAGTTTGGTGGTTTAAACAAGAACTAAGCATGATGCAATATTGTACCTTCCACTACATGAATGAAACATGAAGCAATGTTACCTGGAACGATGGATTGCTTTGGGTAACGGTAAGGGTATAGGTATGTGTATGCTACTATGCCCAATACACCATCTGTGGGGGGTAGGTTTAGTTGAGACGTTCTAGTTTTGTAGAACTATTATTTGGACCGCTTCTTGAGACCCCGTAAAATCCAACAATAGATTGATCAACTCTAATATAAACATCACGACGAGTCAAAAACAATTAGTAACATTCTAAGCATGAACAAGATAAATAAAAACTATATAAGTAAAGACAACGCTGAATAATAAGGAGCTGAAATAAATTAAAACATCTTTGATACCATTAAATTAATAATAGAATGAAACTCCGACCCTTGAATTTAATATTCTCAATATAATATATCTCATACAAACCTTTGACTCGAAAAATCTGAAATAATACAATTGATTGATAACTAAATTATAAATGAATGCAAGAATGTAAAGGCGCTACAGTGCTCGACACCTACATCCTAGGAATGATAGATAAAAATTCCTCCAACGAGTGGCTCAAGTCTTCGGCAGTGACTTCAGCCTAAGACCTGTAAAAACAATTCAGTAAAGAGGATTAAACATAGCAACTCTACAGTGCTTAATAATATATTATATTTGGGACACAATAATAATAACACATCTTCCTCCAATATTAAGTTGATCTTAAATTATTAAAGTTGCTCCAACCCAAACGACCTAAATAAGCATGCGGTTCTAATCTTAAACCCTAATGAGTCTCGTGATATAATTTCATCTTTTAATTAAGTATTATTTACTTTCAAATGGTGGATGGGAGGTTAACAATGGAAACAATTTATTTATTGTGGAGATTAATGGAGGGGTATAGGGAGAAAAAAAGGGACCTTCAGAATATTTTTATAGATTTTAAGAAGGCGTATGATAGGATACCAAGAGATATAATATAGTGGGTTCTACATAAAAAAAGAGTGACTCGTAGATGTATTGATGTAATCAAGGATATGTATGATAGGCCCATGATTATAGTAAGAATATCAACTGGAAAAATAGTGAATTCTCAATTACTGTAGGTCCGCACCAAGGTTAAACACTAATTCCTTATCTCTTGTTATGGATGAGTTGACTGGGAAAATACAAGATGAGGTGCCGTGGTGTATGCTATTCGCAGATGATATTGTTTTAGTGGATGGGACTAAGACGGGGATTAATGCTAGATTGGAATTGTGGAGAGACTCCAGAAACAAGAGGATTTAAAATAAGCAGGAATAAAACAGAAATGTGGAATGCAATTTTAGTAGTAATAGGAGAACAAACGGGGGTATGGTGAAACTGACGGTCAAGAGATACCTAGAATTGATCATTTTTGTTATTTAGGATCGATTATCCAAAAAGATGGAGATATTAGTAATGATGCTACTCATAGGATTAAAATAGGGTGGATTAAGTGGAGAAATGCTACCGACGTATTGTGTGATATGCCTATACCTTTGAAGTTAAAAAGGAAAATTTTATAGGAAGACCATTAGACCCGCCATGCTTTATGTCGAACGGAGTGTTGGGCAACCCAAAAACAAAATGTGCAAAAAATGAGTGGCGGAAATGCGAATGATAAGATGGATTTGTGATAAAACTCGAAAGGATAAAATTAGAAATGAACGAACTCGTGAAACGATAAAATAGCTCCTATAGAAGATAAATTGAGAGAAAATCGACTTAAATGGTTTGGACACATTAAGCTTAGACCAATGGATGCCCTGTAAGCAGGGGCGGACCTAGGTGGTCCCGAGGGTGCGCACTGCCCACCTAGGTTTTTCAGAATTTTTTCCCGGGTATATGCTATTTTTTTTTAACCTTTGTGTAATGTTACAAAATAGAAGGTATTAAGTTTGTGGGGGCACAAATACAAATAAAGCTTATTCAAATTTCTACACGCGATCTGATATCTAATTTCTTCACACGCGCTTGAAACCTTTTAACCTAACTGACTCTCCCTCTCCTTCCTCACGCACGACGAATCCCTCACAATCTCTTTCCTCTCCTCGCTCTGCCGCACAAGAGCTCCAGCGTTGCTCCACTCCTCTCCGTCTCCGCCCTCTCCTCCTCTCTGCCGGCATCTCAGCCGCTGCACCCCTAGTTCCCCAACCCAACAGCATCTGATCTGAGCCGGAGCAGAACGATTCAAGCAGACAGCACCATCTGAGTCTTTTGAGATAGAGACTAAGCAAACAGCACCATCTGATTCAAGCAAACAGAGCAGGTATTTTTTTTATATAATTTTTGACATTGTTAGTTTATTGTTAAAATTAGTTTATTGAAAAAAATTAGTTTATTGTAAAAACAGTGTTAGTTTATTGTAAAAATAGTGAAAAAAATAGTTTATTATAAAAACATTGTTAGTTTATTGTAAAAACATTGAAAAAAATTAGTTTATTGTAAAAATTAGTTGAAAAAAATTAGTTTATTGTAAAAACATTGTTAAATTAGTTTGTTGTATTTTATGAAATATAGGGCAATATGTTGAAATAATTTTAAAAGACACGCGAAGGAGGCGAGGCAATATGTCTAGTGTTTGTAATGAAGGTCAATTTGACTGTTTATATATGGTATTCTCGATAATACGCAGGTTTCATCAATTGCAATTTTTTTTAATATTATTTAATTTAATTAAATATTATTTTATTTTTCGCTCACCCATCGCTAAAATCCTGGGGTGCCACTGTCCATGAGGAAGAGTAATTTAGTTAGTATTGATGGTAACGCAAGGAGCAGAGGTATGCCTAAATTGACTTGGTGGAATATTGTAAAAAAGGACATGATATCATGTGCTTTAACCGAAGATATTGCACTAAACAAAATGGAATGGAAAAATAAGATCCATGTAGCCGACCCCAAATAATTAGGAAAAGGCTTTGTTGAGTTGAGTGAGTACTTTTAAATGGTCTTAAGTTCATCAATTGTATTAAGAATCTCTTGATCTACGATAAAATCTTACATTAACGATATCAAATTTGCTAAACATTATTCTCTTACTCTAATGATTCCAAGTTATGATTTTAAATGTAGATCTCTAGTGTTGCAACCTTTAATATCCCTGAATCACAACTCACTATATATTTCTCTAGTATATTCTATAGTATTATTCCTGAGTCATATTCTCACGTGTATACATATCTAGTATAGTCATCTTTAGTATAATCATCTCAATATACAACTAATGCGTGAATCACATAATCCAGAATATCCGTGAGTATACTCATCTCACTACAAATCATATGGGCTATGCTCAAGCCCAAAGATAAAAGTGCGAAGGCCTATCCCTAATGCCTTCGAGGATCACTTGTGCGCTACTAGGTATAGTTATAGGACGTTCCAACCATATAACCTCGAAGTAACATCAACGGGAAATCACCACGAAATCACACCAAACGTACGAGCCCCATACCCAAGGCTATACGAGAGGATTCGGTCCCATTGTCCCCACTTGGCAGACGAGTACCTCAGCACGTAGAATCAGGGTAAATAGGACCTATGTAGAGCGTGTCTCTATAATTAGGAATACCAAGCATGGTCAATGTCGTACGGCCCCCATCAAATCCCTCCTAGTAGGTCACCCACAAGCGCACACACCCCCATGGTATGATTGCATACAAGTCGAGCAAATCAACACTAACCCTACTCAATTGGATTAAACATATAGTCTCTTTTATTACAAGTTATTACTCACATTTAACTTTAATCGTTTATATAATTTTAGCCCGAACTCATAAGGCTCGAATATTTAGTTATCGTCTCACACTAATCGTTTATGTTGATCATTCTAAATCAACAACTACCCTACTCGTTGGGTTATAAATTCGTTCTCGTCTGTCATACAATCTACGCACTCTTTAAACGTTATTGACATTACAACTTTCGTCTAGAACCCAAAGGTCTCTAACTAGGTTTTAAATCTCAAACCTACTGCCTTTATGACTATAAAAATTGATTCTAGTCCCAAAGCTTAACCCCAAAATAAAACAACCCCTACGGTAACCTAACCCGAACAATCCCCATGAGGTTTGATTATTATTTCTGTAGATCCCAACATACTACTATCATTCTAATACAAATCTAATTGCATTCTTAAACAAAGCAAACTTGCCTTGGATTTATTAAAAAATCAATCCCCAATTCCCCCCAATTCCTCAAGGGTTTCCTCCAACTCTTCTTTACCAACTAGGGCTCTCCCAAATGTATTATGATAATTAGGTTAAGCTAATAGGTTATATTATGGTCATTAATCCCGAAATTAGGCGTTGTCCTAAAATACTCTCAACTAAAAAGGCACAAACAAGCTCCAAATGGCCTAAAACTTGGTCCAATCCATATACTAACCCAACGGACTAAAATTCCACTATAATAGGCTCAAACCGGACTTTCTAAACATCTCCCGACCCGACCCGAAGGTTAACATGTTTTACAAGTCAATTATCTTATGAAAAATGTTGTACCCAGTGCATAAGGCTCTCGCTTAACTGCAGGGTCTGGGAGAGGCGGATGCCGGCTGGTCTTACCCTATATATGAAGAGGCGGATGTCGGTTGGCCTTACCTCTATATATGGAGAGACTGCTCCCATGTCTCAAGCCCCGAAACCAACCGTAGCTTGGGCGAGGTTATTTGTTAATTAATAATCTTATTAAATTAATGAAATAGCCAATACGTGTAGCTTAAGATTAAATCCGAATTGTTAATTAACTATATTGTGTCTCGTTATTATAAGAACCTACTTCACGATTGGTGGGACCCGATGTCGAGGAATAATCTAAACAAGAAAACCCCCGACACCTAGTTACTGTCCATTTTATTGTCACCCATAATACTAAGTCATTTAATTATTTATCTTATTGATTTATTATGAGTTCGCTAACATCTATAGCAAGACCCAATTACGTATAAAACATATGTAACATCTCAAGGTCATGTCTCAATCTACCAAAATGTCAAATCACAAAATGACATATCGCATGTCATATGAAATAACCACTCAACAATATCCAGAAATAAATTAATTAAATTGTCACTCCCGGTACTCTGTATATGGTTATAATGATAATAGAATAGTAATTGTAATGTAAATAAAGTTTCAAGCGGAAAAATGAAACTTTATTCAAACAGGATGCAACTGCACCTTATTACATTATTCGGGGTCTCATATACCAGAAGTAAAGGGTGACTATTAGGGTTACATAAGCTGATAAGTTGTAGTGAATATATTCCATTATATACTTTCGTCTTTGCTAGTTATCGCCCACACGTACGTAACTGGAAATGTTTTTCTTGGTAAAACAGAATAAATGTCCATGGAGGCGGGAGGTATTTCTCCTTCTTTGAGTTCATTTTCCATCTGGAAGGGAAACAAATAAGCAAAACTTTGCCATGTAGATAATTCTACTTCTATAACAAGTTCATAGTTAAGAGGTTTGATAGCATAATGAATTGAGTTATAGTTTATAATAAATTGCAATTAATGTAATATGAAATATCAACAGTATTGAACAATGGCATAATAGAATATGTTGATATTTGTGAGGACAATATGATGATTATAACTTGATAAGTGGGCTTTTCAATATTAGGGTAACTCATAATCATTGGTTATAGAGGCTTCAAATCCGTAGCAATACACGTATAATAACATTCATCCAAAACATTTGGAGAATAATCAATCCAAAACCTTTGGAGATAAAGGAACACTGCCAACCCCAATCCAAAGAGCGGCATCCGCATGGTAAGTAAAACTAGGCGCTCAAACCCTGAGTCTTACATGCCAAATAGCACTCCCATGGGTTGAACGACAGTTTATTCCTTGAATTATAATGTATGCTACTAGGGTTTTATGAAATAATCTCATGTTAATGAAATCATTGGTTTACTGAAATCATCGGTTACATGAAATCATAGGGTTATGGCTTTTTCAGATAAAGATTGAATCAATATTCAACGGGATGCGTGAACTACACAAAAGAGTTCATAAATGAGAATAAGAGTTTGGGGACTATCACATAGTGATATAAACAATTTCAGTAATCAAGTTATAAGCTCTAAACAATATTGAAATATAATTCACCTACTTTTCAATTTTGGGCTTGGTTTTGTATGATCTTCTGGTACAAGGGTGTAAATCGGGGATTATGAAATTATGTATATAGTGAAATGTTTAGGGTATGGTAATTAAATATGGATTTAAGATAAACTGGGAGGGTTATATGTAATTATATTGAAATGGAAACTGTATGGGGTCATTTTTATAATTATTAATAATAAAGTTTAATCATTTTACTAAGTTGCATTCATCTTTGGGATTGGTAATAAGAGACATTTGTGTTGTATTTGTAGAAAAGGACTTGAGTTTAAGTTTTGCGGGTAATATTCAATTGTCTGGAAATTCAAGGGGTTATGTGCAATTTAAAAGTTTATAATTTAACTTCCTAAACTGTTTTATCTGGAAAATGCTTTTTGGGTAACCAAACAGGTTAATGTAATATACTATTTTGAACCATAAAATAAAATAAAAATTTTGGGGAAAAAAATCATAATTATCTAAGGTTCTAAACAACGCGGGGCGTGACTGAGGCGTGGAGGCCAAGCCTTAAGCCTTATAAGTCTAGGCGAGCCTTAGGTGTAAAAAGGCGTTTAGGCCCTTTTTAATATATTTTAACATTTTTAACTATAACAAAGCTATTAAAAATACTAAAATGATACATACCTTAAAATATGTTTGAATATATGCAAACGAAAATACTATTTTTTTAAATACTAAGAAAAAAACAAAAAAAGAAAAAAAACGACGCACGTTTTTTGGACGAGAGGTTTGGGATACCATTTGTCTTTTGATTGTTTTGAATGAGATATTTGTCCATTTAAAAAAAAAAAATCTTTAAAAGGCGATATCGTTTCACTTAAGCGTTTTTGTTTTAAAAAAAAAGTGCACCTTAAGCCTTAAACCTTAAGCATTTTCCTAAGAATAAGGCATAAAAGGCTAAGGCGGGGCGTTTCTCCTAAGCCTCAAGCGTAGGCGCGGCTTTTAAAACACTGGAATTATCTGATTGGAGACGCGCCCTCACGCATTGGATCAACGATCAAACGCGCCTGGTTTGACCTCACACGCCTCGCGTGGACTACTGTTCATCGGCTTCCGTCAAAATGTTGACTTAGAGTTTGAACAAAGTTTGATTGTGAATAACTCTCTCGTCTGAATACCATTTAAATCGATTCCTGAATGAAATTTGCCCATTTCTTTGAGAGAAATCCAACCATATTGGTTTTAGACATTGAGGTGCACTATATCAAGCTACTTTGGTTTATGAACTATGGTTCACTATAACGCTTGAATTGTTTATCTGAAATTTTCAGTTCCGTAATAAAAAAAAACTTTGATTTGGGTCATTAAAAGGATGTCGAAACTATAATTAAACTATGCACCTAGGTTTCTTAGACCCAGAGCTTGAGTTCTCCTACTTTGAAACTGGTTCAAAGTCAGGATTACATATTCCACCATTGAAGCTCAAGCTTTAATGATGGTTTGGTATTCAGGCCTTTTCAGTGATATTCTTACATTAGAACTTCAATGTAAAACTATAAATGTAAGCTACAAATGTGCATAAACTTAACCAAATGAAAAAGAACATAATTCTACATAAAATGATAGAAATACTAATTTAGCCCAACTTTGCTTTGGGTTTTTAACTGTGGAGAGGTACGTTTTATTGTTGTAGTGTGGGATTCTTATCCTATTTGGTGAGAGGAGTTGTTTGGTGTACGTGGTGGTGGATGTCAACCAAGATTTATTTGGTTTTGTGTTTAGGTAACATGTGAGGGTATGTGGGTACCGTGCGAATACATGTGATACAAGCTACTTACTGGGCTGCCGGATGCCCAAATTTGATAGGGGGTGTAAGTGTAAAGTTTGGGGTTTAGGTTTTGGTTCTTGGGGTTGTTTATGGGGTCATTTAAGGGTTGTTATACATGTTTTTGAAAGTTTAGGGGGTTAATGTGTATTTTCTCAAACTTTTGAGGATGATTTTCTATATTGTTGTTAAGTATAAGTAATATGGATAAGTTTGGTGATTGAGGTTGGATTATAAGAGTAGTGTATGGGTTTAAATAAGGATATTGAAACATGTGGGGGTATTTTTGGAAATTTTGAAACTTGAGGGTTACTAATGTAATTATCATGTGTCTTAGGGTTGTTTTGAGATATTTAACTCATCTTTGAGTTCCTTGAGGCGTTTGTATTGATAGGGCATGGTTTATATATTCCCTTGAGGCGTTTGTATTGATAGGGCATGGCTTATATATTTCCGAGGTAAGTTATTTGATGTAAGGATTCTTTCGATAGTAAAGTTTTTTTAAGGTATATTGGGTATAAAAGGGATACAAGAGTTTAAGGGTTGTTACATAAATGCTATAAAATACGGGTATTACACGTTTTGGGTAACATATAAAGTGCATATATATATACTCCCAAACCCACATGCACTTAATATTTTTGTTTACTTAAAGGTTTTCAATTCAAAATTTTGTATTGGAGTACCTAGATTTCAGTAGATATTCGAGAGAACTTTATAACATATATGTTTCCTTTCTCGTTTTCCTTCGTTACTCTTTTATTTTCTTAAAACAAAAGTGAGTTGGATGCAAGATTTGGAGATCTCGGACACTAAAGTACCCTAAAATTATATGCAGTGTTCTAAATACGTTACCCAATTTTATATCTATAATAGCATTATTTTTTCTTTGTCTTAGTGTTAGCAATCTTTTATCTATGTATGGGACTTTGAAGAAATGTTAGTAATGTTAAAAGTGTAGGGCTTTTAATTATTGTTACCAATGTTCATGTGTAAATCAATGTTAGATTTTTTGTAACATAAACTTAAAGGCATAATTTGTGTTGTCTGTAAAAGAAAGAAAAACATTGTGGTATTTTTTCATTCCATTATAAAAAATTATGCCATTTTAAAGGGGAGGCGCAAATGCCTTCCACAACCCCCAATACCCTCCTTCAACAATACCTCGCAAATTTGCAATGGAGAAGCAAATGATCTATAATCTCGTCACTTTCTTTGGACATACGACACCACAAAGTAGATCAGAGAGTGTTTGACGTGACACGCCAATGCCACCAAAAAGAAAGAATTACAATTCCAGCACAAACTCTCAAAAATGTATTAAATGACTGAATCCCATGGGGGAATTGTTACATTTATATTCCTGTGAGCTAGGGATTATTCCCTAGAAGATGCTAGCATTATTGTGGTCATGAGTGATGTTCCCCATGTGTGACATCCCTCATGACAACACTAATGGTACGTTTTAGATTTCCTAATACTAACTACTAAAAAGAAAATAAAAGCAAGAAAATAAAATATTGCATATAACAGATAATACAATTTAACCCTCGCACTCTTACTTCACATCATGCCCCTCCTCCTCCCCCCCGCCCGAAAGAAAGATCTATTTATGAGCTTTAGTAGTTGGAGATTGTGCATGGTGATTGATTCCATAATTACTGCAATCTGAGAGAGATTAGCAATTAAATGAAATATCTCGCCCAAATTAATTATCAGCCCAGTTAGTCAGCCTTAAATAGTTGTTGGGACCACAATTAATTAATCAGCGCACTTTGACAAGACCATAACCCAAAATAAGAAAAATATTCATAAGCGAAAGTAGGGGAAGGTCCAAATTCCATTGTCATTTACTCCAAAAGGCTAGTCACCTTAAGATGAAAAATCCACGTGCTCAATTTCCTCCTTCATTTCCAGGCTAGGGACCCTACCTGTAGTTGGGTTGTTGCGCACGAACTCCTTGCCAACTGAGATTTCGAGTCAGTGGTTTCCACCCTTTCTCCTCTATGTTTGCCCTTTTTCGCAGCCCTTGGGCTATAGAGGGGTTGGGATATGGGGACCTCGTCCCTTCCTTTTCGGTTTTCCGTGGTTTTTAGGTTTGGGCAGCAGATGTCATTAATGGTGAGGCGTTGTTTTTGGTGTAAGTTGGAGGTGGTGGAAGAGATGGTGGTGGTGGGTGGGTCTGCACTGCATAGGCTGACGTAGGGAGGAGGGCGGCTGGGAGTGCATTGACCTGCCCCAATAATGACCTGGTGGGTGGTCTCGAGTTGGGCGGTGCAGCGTTCGAGGCTTGGTTGTGATCCTCTCTCTAACCTCTGGTGGTGTGATTATTTTAGGGTTCACACAATTTAAGTAGCTCTTATACCAATTAACATGGCATGTCAATGGCACCACAAATGTCTTACAAATGTATTGAGTGACTAAATCCCACTGGGGAATGGTTACACTATAGGCCTATATGAGACATTCCCTAGAAGATGCTAAGGTTCTAGCATTAGTGAGGTCATGAGTGTCACATATGTGTGACATCCTCATGACAACACTATGAGTACTTTCTAGATTTCCTAGTACTAACTAAATTATTTAACTTATAAAAGTAAAATAAAGCGAGACTAAAAAGATTTCATTAAACATATATTACACATAAGCCCCTGCACTCTTAATTCAAGTTGTCATTTTCCCTTAGAATGAGGTCACAAGTATTCAGTCTACCCTTGGATTCTAACCATGCAAAGACTTTGCTTTTCCAAATGATTTTGTATGCTTCAAAAAGAGAGATGGCAATATCCTTTTTATCCAATTCTTTTACATCCAAGACATCGAAAAAAATACTTGCAAGAGAAAAACCAGGAGGAATCATTTGTACACACTTTAAGATCTTAAATCCCGAGATAATGGATACCCATCCAAGATAGCAAGAAGGAACACAAAGTTGTCAAACTCCCTATCATTAAGATTTCTTTTAAAAGCGACTTCAAAACATTATTTTGAAAAAAATAGACCAAAGATATGATTTTGCAAAATTGGTTTAAGGTATAATCGATTGACTCTCCTGTCCAGCGGTCTTCCCAAAACTTAACCTAGTCACCATTAATCTTACGTTATTAAGAGATTTGAGAAATGAATTTCCAATGACATCAAATGTGCCTCTACTCCATTTTAGGATCCTACCCATTTACGTGGAACCCGTACTTCCTATGATTGTACACCAAAGGGAGTCTTGCTCAAGAGGGAAACTCGTTAACCATTTTTCCAAGAGAGGTAATTTGGTTTCGGAATATTACCCAAACCCACACCCCCTTTATGTTTAGCTTTTGATGTTTGTAACCAATTCATAACATGTTTTTTCTTATCTTCCTCATGCCCTCCCAAAAGAAATTTCTCATCACTATTTCAATTTTTTCTCTTTGTTTGCAACATTGATAGGAATTTCTAAAAGAGACATGAAAAAATGAGTAGACTACCTAAAACCGAATGAAATAAGGTGAGACCCCCCTCCCCCTCCCCCCCTCCCCCTTCCCCCTCTCTCTTCCCTTGAATATAAACAAACCATAAACCAACCGTCCAATCTCTTGGACACTTTTTTTAGAACGAGACTCTAAAATGCCAAACTATTGGTACCTCCCAAAGGCATATTACAATTTCTTGCCTACAATATAACAATTGCTCTGTGGTTATACTTGAAGTCCAGATTATTTGAAATTTTTATTGGGTTTTTCTTTTCCTATCCCTTAATATGTGAAACTTTAATTTCATTTGATCATCAGTTATATCAGACCTGAGACTTCTCAGAAAGGCGGCATACTCTCTAGACTGGCCCAACATTTTCCTTTCATTTTCAATTTTTTGGGGCAGCACCATTTACAATCCTACAGCATTGAAGAAAATGGTTCACTTGAGAGTCCACATCTTTCTGAAGTGATAAATTCCCCAGACTCTGGTGAAATGACAAATTTAAGTCCCGTGGATGGTATAGCTCAAGGTTTTGGTATATACTCCCCAGAAATCCAGACACTATTGAGCAATAATGACGATGAAACATATTCTTTGAGGTTGTAATCTCTCTCCACCCTGTTGCTTTGATTGAGCTTAAGGTGTCTCATTGAGTCAATGTTACACTCTCCTGTTGCTTTGATTGAGCTTAATGTGTCTCACCGAGTGACTGTTATACTCTTAATCTTTATGAAATTCTTGTAAATCTTTCAATTGCAGGGATTATGATGGTAGTTCTTATCAAAGTGAGTTTGAACAGTCAGAGGCTGATTCTGATTCTTCTACTTCTTACAATATAAATTCTAAAGGTAGAATGCGGTTAATTTGTTAGATTTGAATCAGTTATTAAACTTGCTATATCATTTAAAAAAAATTAAAACACACTGGTACAGTCGACCAATTATGCCCTGTTTGGTTGCGCAAATTGTTTAATTATATAAATTGGTTCATTGTGAATTAGTGAATTGTAAATGAGTGGATTTGAAATAAGTTTAAATCCAATTTTACACAATGTTTGATAATCTGAATTGATGTTAAGGTTCTATGAGAAAAAAAAATAAAAACAAATTAAGAGAGAGGGAGTGGGGGAGGGGTGAAGGGAGGGAAGGGGGGGAAAGAGAGAGAGGAGTATGCACTTTATGTGACTCCTATTTCAAATGGATGCATTTCACGTTTTTTGTGACATGATCCAATTTGAGATTTTACACATGAACTAAAATGGGGCAATTAATGAATCATTTCATTAATGAAACCAAACACGGTTAATGGATCAATTTGTAAATGAACCAATTTATAAATGGGTCAATTTACAATTTTGAGACAACCAAACGAGGCCTTACAGAATTTGATAAATCAATGGACCTCCCCTCTCTTGTTTGTCATAATCACAGATACCTCGCCACTTGCTTCAAATATTATACTTGTCTCCCTTGTTTTATTTTTGTAATACCTGCTACCCCAGCTACTGGGATATTGAGCACGTATATTGAAAGGAGAGGGAACACGGTGTAATATATAAAACAACAGAGGAAACGCCTGTAGTATATGAAACAAAAGGGAGGTATTAATTATGACAAACTAAAGGGTAGTTCCATGTAATTTACCCTATGGAATTTGATTAACTATTGTTGAAATGCATCATTAGGAGCACCTACTTTTCAACGGGAGTCCCTCAGTAGACAAAATATAGGGCTAGGGTATGAGATCGAACAGGAGTCAACCACCAATAGTTCTGGAGCTTCTCCCGTGTTTGACAACCTGAGCCTCTACAAGCTTCCAATTGGTGTAAAACCATTGGAAGAGTCAAAAGTCAGTTGTGATTCCTCTAATCACAGTATTCATCAACCAGAAAAAATAGGTGATGATGATATCAAGGCAGAGACTCAGATTACTGTAAGTATGCCTTGGATTTACTGTTCGATACAAGTTTTGAATCTGTAATGGAATTATATATCAATGCCTTCGAATTATTGAAGGGAAACTATGCTGATATTTCTAAGAAGCAAGGAGGACTTTCTGTTCGTGCAGCATCTATGTTGGTAAGTAGTGTTGATGAAAATGCTTTTGTCTAAAACATTCCAGTTTTAATACATGCGATATTCTTAAGATCTCAGTGTTACTATCTAATATGAAATGAGATTCTCCTCTGGTATGATCACTTTATATGAGAGATCAATAAATTAGAGTCGAACTGGAAATTCTTTCTTTTTAGGGTAAGATGCAAACCCCTCACACCCCCACCCCTCCCAAACAAAACAAAAAATGAATTATGCTATATTAGCAAAGACTTACGCTAGAAGTACCCCCCCCCCCCCCCAAAAAAAAAAAAAAACGAGTCTTTGCAACAAAATGAATTGTTCACTTTTATTTTTTGCATTAAAGCAGTGCAGATGGTTTATTCAAAAACCTGGATAGTTCAGATTTTTTTTGGCATGTTCCCCTCCTTTTTATAATTTGGATTAGTTTAAGCACAAATACTGTGATGGCATCCTCAAAATTAATGGCCTTGAGAAATGCAGGAGATCCTACTGCCTGGAGCTATACATATTTCGTAGAATGAATAAATTAATACATGAAAATTAAAATATATAATTAAAAATCACTTTAATGATATTTAAGGTGAAAACGTAAATTGAAATAGATTATCTTAGGTTCGCTTTGAAAATCTATTTTTGTTTCCTTTTGTATTTAGGGTAACTAACATGGCAAGGGGGTCTTGGGATCTCTTGCCATCGATATCTGTCATGTGTTCAATAAATGGCTCACAAGTTTTTTAGAGGACTCAAGCTTGGCCTGTGAATCTATAAGGTCGTACTCAGTGCACATGGCTCCCGCTTAACTGTAGGGTCTAAGAGAGGCAAGACTTACTATCGTTCAAGGCAATGACTTCGAAGAAGAAAAAAAATCCAGTAAAGCCATATAATCAACCTTATAAACCTTGATAACGGAATCTAATTACATTGGATTCCAATGGGACGTGCACTTGAGATATAGAGGAAAATGGAATTTTACTGAGTCCAATGCCATTAAGGTTTTCAATACCATGGAATATATATATATATATATAGTTATAACAAAATCTATATGTATAGACATAATGGAATATTTGATGTGTAGTCGGAGCGGAAGCGATTTAATCTAAAACTACACGACAACAACAATTTTTAGAGGCCAAAGACCCAATTTCTAATTCTCATTCTTCTATAAAAATAAAGTAGTGATTACAAAAGGATTGGATCCCCCTATTTATAAGATACAAGGAAATGGCTGAGACCCGTCAAGTTAGTTGATGTCACAAGATAGTGGAGCTTTAAAGGTGACAACATCATCATTCTAGAAGGTTCCCAAAATATCTAAGGACAACAGTATAAAATTACCCCTCAACGCTCATGGTACTCCATCTCTCTCCCCTCCATGAAAAGTTGCCATAATAGTCTTTATATCGGCAATAAGAATCAATGCGCTGCAATGTGACCTCGGTGATCTAAACATTTTCAGCTTTGGGTCGGCCAAGCCAATGGATTAGGAAACGGGTATAGTTGCCGGAAGGGGAGGAAACCAACATGGTATCTAGGAAACCCTTGACACAATCAACATGGGAAACTCAGCTGGTAAGTCAACTCCATAAGCTGTCCCCACAACTCCGAATCACGTGGACTGGACCAAAACGACACATTTAAAGCTTGTCCCCTCTGGCGGCGGTAGACCTTCTGAAGATAGACCATGACCAAATCACTAGACTGGAAGATAACGCCACGACGGTGAGTGGATTTGTTGGGATCTCTAACTTGTGGACCATCTCCTGGGCGACAAGGTTGTCACTTGGCTCCGCCTTTGATGATGACGGTACACAAACGCTCTATGGACGTGCAATAGGTGAAGAAAATGCTCGTTCGTAACCATACGGAATCATCGTAAGGCACGGAGCTACTATGAAGGGCCTGAGACATCACAAGGATGTGCATAGTGTTTGCGGGTGAAAGGGTAACCTTGGCTGCAGGAGCAAGGGTAAAGGTAGCACGCTTCGCGTGGCGGTGACAGAACGTGTCACACTGACAACAAATGGATCATGCATCGGAGAGCAACACATGAGGTGGGATCGGGAGAATCACCAAAGATGGGCAACCAGCATAGAGGGGAGTCACATCTGAATGAACTTGTTTTTACAGGAGTTTAGTTGCAGGTGGATTTGATGGAACGTTTTTGCGTTGTAAAGCTAGGCTTTGTTGAGTATTTTAAAAGGGGCTGAGAAAATTTGTTGTAATGGTTCGTTTCGTGCAAGATTTGTTTGGGGAGGACTCGGCAGGAGTTATTCCGGCTTCAAGAGGGGTCACCAGTCGGCTAAGGGTGGCTAATTTGGCGATCGCTAGGGGAGTCTTGATCGGGGAGTAGGATGGGATGAGCCTCAAGGGTTGTCGGGGACTCGGAACTGCACAGGTGGTGTTTGGCGGCTGGAATATTGCCTGGAACAATCGGGACCTGCCGTGAACCATGATGATGAGCAAGGGTTTGACTGGTAGTTGGAGAAGTTAAGGTTTTGACCCCGATCTGAGTTCCCGTGGCGGTTGGAGGTTGTAGAATTCTGCAACTGAGGTTCCAACCCTCGGAATGATTGGTTATGAGAGATAGCAGTGGTCATTACCTCATTCGGGTGGCACCACCGGTAGTTCCAATCGTTGGTATCCATTATTGAGCACCCAATTGTGAAAGACTCTCTGATACCAATTTGATATGTAGCCGGAGCGGAGGCGATTTAATCTAAAATCTACACATTAACTACAACAACAATTTTTAAAGGCCAAAGGTCCAATTTCTAATTCTGATTCATTTCTTAAAATATAGTGATTACAAAAGGAATGGAGCCCCCTTTTAATAGGGTACAACTTACAAGGGAATGGTGGAGAGACCCTTCTAGAAGGGTGATGTCACAAGATAATGGAGCTTTAGTGGTGACATCATCATTCTAGAAGGTTCCCAAAATATCTAAGGCCAAAAGTACGAAATTTCCTCTCAATTCTCATGGTCCTGCATCATATATACATTGTTACAGCAAAATCTATGTATATTAATATAATGGAAAATTAGTAATTTAATTCAATCAGCCTCAAGGGTCAAATAGGAAGTTAAGTTCCTATATAAACTGAATATAAATGTAAGAATATCACATGTAGGAATTTTATTCATATCTTACAATGTTTATGCCATATACATGATTATGTGTTTCACTTTAAAAAAAAAGTGTTTGCTGTACAGAAAAACATTTCTGTTCATATGCTGCGCTAGTAATAATCGAGTTTGATATATTTTATGCTTATACTCTTGGTTGATTTCATTAGTTTTACCTTCTGTTACAGCGACATAAATTTCCTTATGGCTCTCTATAGTTCTGATTGTGTAGTTTATACAGGACGCTGAACGAGATTCTCAAAAAAAGTGGAGTCCTAATGTAGAGATAAAATATCGAGGAGGATCATACATTGGTCGTTGCCAAGGAGGTCTTCCAGAAGGGAAGGTAGTCTTCTGTAGCAATGGAAACTCGGAAAAATAAAACTGGAGTTTCTTAGAGCAACTGAATAAACTCTATTTTTCTCTTCTGAAAGTAGTTAATAAGCCAATTTTACAGGGCCGTCTCTCCCTTGGAGATGGAAGCGTGTATGATGGAATGTGGCGCTATGGTAAGAGATCAGGTTTAGGTGCATTCTACTTCAGTAACGGGGATGTTTTCCGGGGATCATGGAGGGACGATGTTATGCATGGCAAGGTATGGGTATTACTTTATGAGCTTTGTTTCTACTTCTTACTCATCACTCTCTCCAAACTAACATACAAGGGTCTTAGTTCTCCTCTCTTTCGAACAGCTCATCTTTTGCATGTTCGTAGGAAGTGAAACTTCCCTTGGCTACCAATACCAACACTATTTAGATTGTAGTTATGTTTACCACATTAGAAGCATGAATACGGACACGGGATACAATATGGGTACGGGGATATGGAAAATCTCAAAAAACTAGGATTAAGTTTCATGCGAATAAAACTTTACTAGTTCAAAAACTTTGTGAACAAATTGACAACAAAAAACATTTAAGTCATCAAAACTGCATAAAACATAAAAGCAACAAATCAATATTCACCATAGATTCAATGAATGAAAGATGTCAATTAATTTGGGCCATTTAGCATTAATCTATTTTGCAGGAATATAGCAAAGAATGAAAGAAGTCGAGCCTCAACTGAAAAAAATATCAGAAACGAATAGCAACAAACCATAAGTGAACGTATTACCAGAACATACTACCAGCATCTTACCAGGATATCATAAGCAGTAGAGCATGACCTAAAAAGAAAATAAAAAAGGAAAGAAAAAGACATATATAACATGAACATACTACCAGCAGGTAAAAAAAATAGACAGAATAAAAAATAAACGAAATAAATAACCTAACTGACGAAGCTTCAAAGCTTCACTTCCCTCGCACCCAGATTAAAGCTGCAATTTGATTGAGGTTTCAATTTTTACTTTCCCCTCTTTCTTTCTTTGGCTATTGTAAAATGAGTTAAAAAGTTTTATTTTGGTATTATATCAGACGAACTCTTAAGATTATAGCTTTGTTTTTTAATTATTACAAAAAAAGGTCATATTCCTCATTTGTATCCCCCACATATCCCTTGTATCGGGTAAAAATAAAAAAATAAAAAACTGGATACTTTTTGGGCATATCCTGTACGTATCTGGGCGTATCGGGCAAGTATCAGCATTCAATACTTGCCCGATACCGGTACGGGGACCCCATAGGAAGTATTGGTGCTTCCTAACCAGGGGAGAACTCTTCGTCGTAGTCAAGCATCACTTTTGCAAAGAGTAGGAGATAAGCATTTGTACGACACTATCAACATCGGCCTTGGCAAGATAACGCCCTTGCACTTGTCCTGCCCTTTTGAAGGAAAAAGGGGTAAGCCATTACAAAGAGAATTTGTACACTTCGATTTATTCTTCACTATATATGATGTGTACCCTTATAGTTCAAAGACAAATAGAAAACTTGTTTTAGCATGGAGTGATCAAGCTCGAAGAAGAATTTTTAGTTCAATGTATACCCGCCGTGTGAATGATGTTAGCTAGAATGAGAGAAAAATATACTCGAGTAGAGATGAAAAGTGTTTTCCTCTGCAGTGAGTTTTTCTTGTTCTTTTTTGCAACAAGAGAATGTGTCAATATATACTCAAGCTGTGCACAAGAAGAAAAGTCCAAAGACGTACTGAAAGTTTGTTTCTGATAGAAATATATAAATGTATGTGCCTTTAAAAAGTCTCAAAAGTCGAATTTTATGTTCCAAACAATATGAAGAGCGGTGATCGCTTCTCCATTTAGTGGTTGAGCACTAATAAGTTATGAGACAGGAGGATAACTGTGCAATAGCTAGAGGTAGACCACTCTTGCTATACTGGTAGACCCCTGATTTTATCTTGTAACTTCTAATTTTTTATGGATCTTGGACACTTCAAGTGGAGGTGGACCTTCTTTTAGAGAAAATACACCAAGTTTGTATGACACAATTGTTCAATCGTTATCCAAGGATAGGTCGATCGCTCCTTGGCTTATCAAAGATTTATTTTAATACTTTTGTCAAATCTTGTGAGGATCCAATGGGCCCAAATTGGTCAAACCTAAGGTCTTTAATTGATTTATGATTTTTCACCATAAATCAAATTGCATTGTAAACCTTATAGTCCTTGTTCTTGATATATTATCAACGTCTTTGCTTTGACTCGATTACGTTTTGGGATACTCATTATATCATCGTATATTTGTCTTGATCATGATTGATACATCGATTCTCAATTTTGCTACAATAAGCATGATCAAGTTATCATCAAAACTAAAAATGGAATCCCATGACTCGATGATGTGGGCTTTGCCCCTATCCTGGGGAATTGTGTGTCTATTGGGTGTGAAATGTGAAAGATCACATGGACACAACACGTGGTACCCTCCACGCACATAACATCTAATCAACCAACAACTATACACCTTTACAAAATATGAATGGTAATTCTTGTCCTGTTATAAGTTCTAACTGGGAATTGTCTCCATAAATCTAAAAAAATGCTCCGTTTCTTGGACTGGTCATTTCTGGCATTGACTCATATAGACATTTTATTTAATTATGGTAAGAATTAATATATTTGTTGTTGTTTTTGCACGAGACCTTCAACGAAACAAAATATTTAACTCACTGATGTCTACATATTATAATCCGGAGAACTATTTTAATGGCACTGAGTTCGTTAAATTTCTGTAATCATGTAGGGATGGTTTTATTTCAACACTGGAGATCGATGGTTTGTGAACTTTTGGAAGGGCAAAGCCAACGGAGAAGGGCGCTTCTATTCAAAGAATGGCGATGTATTTTTTGGCCATTTCAAAGATGGATGGCGAGATGGCCACTTTCTTTGTATCAATGTTGATGGGACAAGGTTTGCATTCAGTGCTTCGTCGTTTTCATTTTTTATGGTTTTAATTTTTTGGTTTCACATACACTGATACACATTATGATTCAATATATAGCATGGTAAACTAATGGTAAGAACATGGTAGATTGATATGTATAAATTTGGCATTAGATTTATTCGAGGTCCAATCCACCTCAAGAGTCCAACGATACATGCAACTCAAGAGTCCAATGATCTATACAGAATAAACCCCAATGACCCATCGATTCCCAAGTAAGCCATGTCACCATCAACCACCCGTGACTCAAATTTTCCTCAAATATCTGATCAGAACACTGTCGCAGAGACCCATATCCCCATGGCCCCAGGTGACCCAATTAATGCATGACAGGCCCTTGGAAAATGTGAGCATGTATGGCTCTAACAAGTGAGCATTAATGGCCCCCAACCACTACAATCAATGCATTCTTCCCTCCTAAAGCCCAAGCAGGCTCGCTGTTGGAAGTGGAGCTAAAAAAATAGACTAGAACCCTCTCTCTCTCTTGCTCTACTTGCAATTCTCTCCCTCTGGCACTTGATGTATTGGACCTCCGGGCATTTGTAACTCAACCTTGTAACTTGGCTTTTGGCCCTTAATTAATATAAGAGAGAGGAACCCTTTATCCGTGGACGTAGACCTAACCCTTTGGGCTGAATCACGTTAAATACTTGTGTCAAATTCATTTATTGTCTTTTATTTCCTATGTCCAACTCACACATATTCCATACTAGGTGAAGTCAAAGTCATCCAAATTTTGACATCATCAACTGGCGCTGTATGTATGTGGGAAAGACTCAAAACACTTTCTTAAATCTCCCTTTTACTAGTGAGTTGGATTTCTTCCCCATAGATCCTATAACATTGTCTGAAGGCATGCAACAAATGCTCAACGACCAAGTTGCGTTGCTAGCCCAGCCAGCGGGGCCGACGAAACTATTACCAGGGCCTAATGCCCAAGGCCCTCCACTAGAGAAAAGCCACGCAGAGAGTATGGCTGACGTGGAGGGGCCCTCGCGAAGGCGACAGGTATCCATCCACCAAAGCCTCCCATATGCCTCTGGTAGACCACAACCTTGTCCAAGTCGCACATGAGAACCGTCCTTAGGCACCGTTTGAATATTCGCGTACTCGCATCTCAGTCCGAGAGAGGTCGACCTTCCAGGACAACCTCCCTCATGCCTCCTGCAAACCGGCTGAGAATGCTAAGGATGAGAGGCTTTGTCCAGAAATGTGAAACCAAGTTGGAGATTATATGAAGGCTGTTAGGTTTAATCTCCCAAGTAGGGGTGCACACGGTTCTGTATGGATCGGTTTTGGTACTAATCCGAGAACCGAACCGACCGGGGTCGGTTCCAAATTTTTGGAACCGGAACCGAACCGACTTTAATACAGAACCGAACCAAACCGAACCGACGGTTCCCGGATCGGATCGGATCGGTTTTCGGTTCCAAAATCATATTTCATAACTATTTTTTTTAAGATTAATGTGTTTCATAACTAATTTTTTTAAGATCAAAATTAATTTTGACCTCGATAACTTAAGTTAGAAACTCAAATAATCACAAAAATATAAATTAAAAGTGTTAAATATATTAAATAAATATATATATATATGTAATTATAAATCGGTTCGGTTCCGGATTGGTTCGGATCGGATCGGTTTTCGGATCGGATTGGGTTTTTTTACCCTGGAACCGAGAACCGAACCGATGTATCGTTTTTTTTTTCCAAACCGGAACCGAACCATTGAGCAAAAAAACCAATCCAAACCGAACCAATGCAGTCGGTTTGGTTCGGTTGATCGGATTTTCGGTTTCGTTGTGCACCCCTACTCCCCAAGTGTCGGGGCACTCGCCTTATGTTCCGATTTGGCTATGTCCACGGATGATAGCTTCCTTCTTTGATATAAACTATGAAGCACGGACACGGATACAGGCATCGTGTCCGACATGACACGGACACGCCAACACGATAAATTTTAAAAAAATTGGACACGACACGCCGAGGGACACGGATACACATAAATATTTTTTAAATAATATTTCATGTTTAGTTTAATCTATTTGCACTAAAAAAGAGTAGTAGTCAAACTAATTATCTAGTTATCTAAAATAACTTGGTCAAATATGTTATAAAAACATTTAAACCATAAGTCAATAGTTATATATCCACATAAAGTCTTGTATCACAATTAACTCCATTGCTGGCAACGTAACAAGTAATAATCAATATACAAAAAGAACTCATTCTAAACAAAAATATTAATAATTTCAATGGGCTACGTAGTGCTTTAATGCTCTTCATTTATCACCATTTATGGCTGGACCAATAACTTCATTATCACACCCATAACTATCCTAGAAGTATATGCGGAGTGTTACAAAAGTGTCTATAACTTTTTTTAAACGCCAAATCAATTCGACACGCCACGTGGCGTGTCAGAGGAGTGTCATACACGTGTCATGTCCGCGAGAGCGTCTGACACGTGTACTTTACCCCCGACGAAGCGTCCGTGCTTCATTGGATATAAACAACAAGGGTTACAACTCTCTCAATCCTCACAATCCTCACAAAGTGTATATAAGAGCACTAAATGATGAACAATAGAAGCTCTCTTCTATTTTTGTGTATTTTGAACTATGACTGAAACCCTACTTAAATAAGGAGTAAAAGTGAAAAGTAAAATGCGTATGAACAGTACCCCGCGTATGAACAATACCTCGCGTGTGAGCAGTAAAGTTCAAGCCAATTTTCACAAATCTCCACGTTTGCGTAAGAATTATGTAACCCCACACATCAACTCAATCATTTAGGAACACCGCCATTAGCCAACCCCAAAGGTTCTCAACAATATAGAACGTTGATTAAGTTTGAACAATGCTCAAACTTGACCACCGGTACCACCTTCGTCAACATGTCGTCTGGATTATCTTTGGTGTCAATTTTCTTCAAAACAACAATAATCCCCATCGATAATCTCCCGTATGAAATGAAATCGGACATCAATATGCTTGGTCCTCCCATGATGAACTTGGTTCTTAGCCAAGTGGATAGAGCTTTGGCTATCATAATGCACCTCCACACAATCTTGTGTAATCCCCAAATCTCAATAAGACCTTAAAGCCATTGGGCCTCCTTTACGGCTTCCATTGTCACCATATGCTCTGCCTCCATAGTAGACAAAGCAACCGTGACTTGTAACATGGACCTCCAACTCACGAACCACTAGCTAATGTAAAAACATATCCCGTAGTCGATCGAAGCTTGTTTAAATCACCTGCATAATCCGAATCTACATACCCACACACATGTGACTTCTCCACCCGTTGGTACACAAGTCCCACATCCAGTGAACCCCATAGATACCGCAAAATCCAGTTAACCGCATTCCAACGCGCTTTGCCTGGATTTATCATATACGTACTCACAACGCTCACTGCTTAAGCTATATCCGTCGAGTACAAACCATGGCATACATCAAGCTACCCACC
This sequence comes from Sambucus nigra, assembly GCA_949130495.1. NCBI lineage: Eukaryota > Viridiplantae > Streptophyta > Magnoliopsida > Dipsacales > Adoxaceae > Sambucus > Sambucus nigra. The sequence goes on along the minus strand of OX422209.1, from coordinate 359,197,753 downwards.
GCACTTGCATACTGAACTTGAGCTATATACTCCATCTCATCCTCAGTGCTCGGAGACATTGTAACCTAGAGTCTAAAGTGTGCAACCAAGGGAGTATTCACAGGGTTTGCATCCTGCATCCCGAACCATGTTACAACTTTCTCTTGGTATTGCCTTTGAGTAAGACTCAACCTTCCCTTCTTCCTCTCTCTGCTAATCTTCATGCCGAGAATCTTCTTGATTTTACCCAAATCTTTTATCTCAAACTCCTAGCTCAATTGAGCCTTCATTTTGTCAATTTTTACCATGCTTGAACAAGCAATGAGCATGTCATCAACATGCAAGAGTAAATAGATGAAAGTACCTTCCTTGAGTCGCTTGAAATAGACACAGTGATTAAAATCACTCCATGTGAATTTCTGACCAAACATAAACGTGTCAAATCTCTTGTACCACTGTCGAGGCGATTGCTTCAACCCATACAAAGACTTTCGCAATTTGTACACATGATCTTCCTTACCAACAACCTTGAACCCTCCGGTTGAGACATGTAAACCTCCTCCTTTAGATCCCCATGCAAATACACCATTTTGATGTCGAGCTGTTAAGGCTTTAAATCAAAATGCGCAACTATAGCCAATAGCATCCGGATGGAAGTGTGTTTCATCACTAGAGAGAACACTTCATTGTAATCAACACCTTCCCTTTGTGCAAAATCCTTGGCCACTAACCTTGCCTTGTAATGAACATTGGAATGTGGAGCCCCATATTTCTTAGCATATATCCACTTACTCTCGATAGACTTCTTCCCCTCAGGCAACTTCACAAGCTCCCAAATTTAGTTCTTGTGAGGAGAATCAATCTCCTTATCCATGGCAACCTTCCACTCGTCACAATGAGTATCACTCATCGCCTCATGATACGTAGACGGCTCATCACCATAATTCAATAATGCATAAGCAACCGTGTCATTATTGAAGCCATATCTCTTTGTAGTTTTTCGAACCCTCGGTTCTCTTGCACTTGCCAAAGATGGTTGTTCTTGTCGTTGTTGACTAGTTCCCTCATCCGGAACCTCCACCTCTTCACTTGAAGAATCAATTGGATTAGTCACCTCCAATTACACCTTTTCACTCTCATTCTCCACCGGAGAATCTTTTTTATCTACATTTGGCATCTTGAGCATAGACGCCTCATCAAAATTCACATCCCTACTCATCATTATCTTCGAGGATCATAACTTATATCCCTTGACCCCATTGCTTGAACCTATGAAAATTGCCTTTCGAGCTCTCGAATCAATTTTTCCCTCACTAACATGAAAATAAGCGGGGGACCCAAAAACGTGCACCGTCTCATAAGTAGGATGTGTATCCATAGTTGTCAAAATCGTCCGATTCGCGATTCGAATCGGACGATTCGATTCGATTCACTACCAAAACGATTCGAATCAACCTTCGAATCGCAAATGTCTAAAGAATCGGACCGAATCGGCGATTCACGATTCGAATCTTCCGATTCGGGTCCGATTCGGTCCGATTCACGATTCGGTCCGATTCACTTTTTTTTTTTTTTTTTTCGCGATTTTTTTACATTAAATTAATATATAGGCTCTTTATGATATGTGTATATATTTGTTTTATGTAGGGTGTTTTAAATTAATATGTAGGCTGTTTTATGAAATATTTTTGTTTTTTACATTTTTAAGCTTAAAATGGATGAGAACATGTACTACGGTTAATTTTTGTGATATATTTTGGTATATTATCATGTGCTATGATTAGTTTTTTGTCATATTACGCTTAATTACCAATTCTATAGTGTTAAATTCCATTTACATATGTTTTACTACGTTTTTATCGTTTGGTTCCGATTCGACCGATTCGATTCACGATTCGATTCACGATTCGCGATTCGGGGGGTAAACGATTCACGATACGATTCGCGATTTGACAACTATGTGTGTATCTGACCAAGCCTCTATATGAGTCTTATAATCAATTGCGGTAGATGACAAACGGTTGACAATGAAGTAAGCATAAGATAAAACCTCCGCCCAAAACCACTTCGGCAAGCCCGCATTGGACAACATACACCTCACCTTTTTAAATTCGGTTCGATTCGGTTCAACCTCTCCGCTAATCCATTTTGTTGTGGCGTTTTTCGAATCGTAAAGTTTCGTACAATACCCTCCTCTTCGCAATACTTCAAGTAAGGATTATATCGATACTCCTCGTCGTTATCCGACTTAAGAATCTTGATCTTCTTATTGGTCTGATTCTCCACCATCTTCTTCCATTTAAGAAATACCCCAAAGACCTTGTCTTTGTGTTTCATTGTGTAGACCCATATCCGCCGAGAGTAGCCATCAATGAACGTCACAAAATAGTGACTACCCACCAAAGATGGTGTCTTCGAAGGGCCCCAAACATCCGTGTAAGCGAAATCAAGTATGCCCTTCGTGCAATGAATCGTCGTGCCAAACTTGACCCGTATTTGCTTCTCTAGCACCCTTTAGCAACCTTTGCTTACACAACACTATCATGGCCTCCTCATTGGCATGTCCCAAACGCATATGCCAAAGCGTAGTGGAATCCGATTTTGCTTCTTCTTTGTTATCAACAATCAAGGCATGACATGCTACCATGCTCCCTTGAAGAAAATAGAGGTTTCCCTCCTTTCCTCTCACCACCAAGGCACCCAAGGCAAACTTTAGCATGCCGCCCTCGTGTACAATCTTGCACCCGTTGGAATATAAAGCACCCGAAGATATCAAATTCTTCTTCAACTCCGGAACATACCGAACATTCATGGGAGTCCGAGTCACTCCACGCATCTTCAATTTGATCGTGCCAATATCCTTCCACCGACAAACATAGTCATTACCCGTAAAGACTTTACCTCCATCCACCTCTTTAAAGGTATATGACAAATCTCTATCCGGGCTCATGTGATAAGAACACCTCGAGTCAAGTATCGACTCATTTGAAGAGCTGTCCCATGAACAAACCATTAACATACTCCCGAATTCATCTTCCTTCGGAGTGATAGAATTGGTGAATTCCGCCACCGGTTTCTTATCGTCTCTTTCCTTTAGCTTAGGATAATCCTTTTTTAAATGCCTATTTTTCTTGCACTTGTAACACATGACATTTGCCAAATCTTTTGTCTTGGACCTAGAGCTTCCTCTTCCACCTTGCCTTCTCTCCTCGGTCCTACCTCGCGCACACAACGCATCGAACTGAGAATCACTCTTCTCCTTTTTCCGCTTCTCATTCCCCAACAATGTCGAAGAGACATCATCATACTTCACCTCCTCCTTCCCATATAATAATGTGGTGCTCAAATGCTCATATGAGTCCGAAAGTGAATTTAAAAGCAACAAAGCTTTATCTTCGTCATCAATATCAACATCTAAACTTAATAAATCTAGAGAGTTATATTAAATTCATCAAGATGTTCGGACATCTACATACCTTCAATATAGTCAAATCGGAATAGCTTCTTCTTGAGATAGAAACGATTCTCTATGCTCTTCGTTATATATTTGTCTTTCAATTTCTTTCATATTGACTCCGCCAATTCTTCATTCATGACATAGTACACCACATTTTTGGCGAGATTTAACCCGATTATGCTACACGTTTGTAAGTCCTACTCTCTCCGATTATCCTCTGACATATTGTCGACATATTCTCGGGTTTTGCCGAAATGCCCCTCAACATCTTATGCAAACCTTGTTGGATCAAGGCATCTCTCATTTGACATTGCTACGTGCCAGAATTAATGGTTTTCCATCAAACTTTTCCAAGTCAAACCTCACCGATACCTTTGCAACCTTAGATGTAGACATTCTTTAATCTGCGAAATGAGTCTTCAACAAGAAATAATTAGGCCAAGACCAAAATCCCACTTAGGAATTTTATCAAACACCTTGAATGCACACAAAGCAAAGACCTTACATGTCAAAGCTCTTATACCAATTTGTTATGCGGATACTCACTCAATGGAGTGATTTATGCACGCCCAAGATCCAAGATGAAGAGCAACCCAAAAGATAACAAGAGAAATACACTCTAAACGCAAAGTAATGAGAAATCACATTCACTAACAAATCACAAGACAAGATGTACGTGGTTCACCAATTTGGCGACGTCCACAAATGATGGCTTCCTTGCTTTGATATAAGCAATAAGGGTTACAACTCTCTCAAGCCTCACAATCCTCTCAAGTGTATACATGTGCATTAAATGATGAACAATAGAAGCTCTCTTCTATTTCTATGTGTTTTGAACTATGGCTGAAACCCTCATTAAATAAGGAATAGAAGTGAACAATAAAATGCGCATGAACAGTACTCCACGTGTGAACAGTAAATTTCAAGCCAATTTCCACACAAACTTCCCAACCTTAAGAGCTACAATGAGACCAAAGATCCTATTAGACATGGTCCAACAGTACAACGTGGCAATGAGTTTGCAAGAGGTCCCTGATGCCATCAAATGTAGAACCTTTGTCGCCACATTGAAAGGACCTGCAAGGCAATGGTACAACAAGCTCTTACCTGGTCCTGTCACATCCTTTAAGGAACTCAGCACCCTATTTGTAGCGTACTTCATTCGAAGAAGGAAGCATCTAAAACCCCCAACCTACTTGTTAAATGTGAAGTAACAAAAGGGAGAGTCCTCAAGGACTATGTGAAAAGATTAAATGAAGAATCTCTCAAAGTGGATGGTCTCACTGATCATGTAGTCATTACTGCCTTCACAGCCGGAGTCCAGTCCACCAGGTGCATTGTGGCCTTGACCACGAACCCTCCAACCACCATGGCCCAACTCTTGGCTGAGACAAAAAAGCATATAAATGCGAAAGATGCACTACTCACAAGGGCCACGACTAAGACTAATAGAGGACATAAGAGGTCTAACCCCACCCCCAAACCCAGTAGATAAGAAGAAGAAGCAAAATGAGAAATCTGGATCTCCGACATTCTAGAGGTTTACTCCATTGACAACTCCAACGGCTGAAGTCTTCGTCCAAATGGAGGGCACCAACTTCTTTAGAGCTCCAGCCAAAATGAGGACTCCAGATGAGAAAAAAATAGACAAAAGTATTGTAGGCTCCACCAGGACCACGACTGTGAAACTAATGAATGTATCAAGCCCAAAGAGGAGATTGAACAACTCATTCAACAGCGGCATCTAAGGCAATTCGTCCTAAGAAATCTACAACAAAGGCCTCCAAATCCAGATAGAGCTAACGCTGGCGCAGAAGCCCCAGTAGCAGACTTGTTTGTTATCACTGGCAGATTTGTAGGAGGATAAAGTAGCTCTGCTCGAAAGTCACAACTCAGAAAAATTCGAGTGTCTCCAGAGTATTCGGAAGTAAACACAATAAGAAAAGCTAAAGTTCCTCACATAACTCCCACCGTAATATCCTTCTCCGAGGAGGATGCAAGCGATATCTATGATCCACATGACGATCCTTTTTATTATCACAATGACTGTGACATCACACCTAGTCCATCGGGTGTTAATAGACACGGGAAATGGATCTAACATATTGTTTTATGATGCATTTAAAAGGATGGGTTGGACTAAGGAAATCCTTCAACCAGTGAGAGACCATTTGGTTGGTTTCTCCGGAGAAAAGGCGTATCTCTCAGGTTACATTGAACTCAAGGTGAACTTAGGCACAACACCATTACAAACTTCCACCATGACCAAGTTTTTGGTACTAGATTGACCACCAAGCTACAACATCTATCCTTGGGCGCTCCACTCTTAACAGAATCAGGGCACGCTTGTGTACTCACAACCTGATTATGTGTTTCCCAGTCTAAGGTGGCGTTGGTAAAGTCGGAGGCAATCTAAAAGAGGCACGAGAATGTTACTTTGCGTTAGGGGTGGCAAATTGCGACACGACCCGTTAACCCGACACGAAATCGACACACTTTAAGCGGGTTTGGGTATAGCCTTAACGGGTTCGGGTCATAAACGGGTGGACCCGCCAGACCCGCTAAACAAACGAATCGGGTTCGTGTATATTCGCGAGACCCGTTTATGACCCGCTAGACCCGTTTATTAAACGAATTATTAACGGGTCGTGTGACCCGTATAGACCCGTTAGACCCGCCTAAATATTAAAAGAGAGGGGCATATTTGTATTTTTCAAGGTGAAAAAGGAATTCTAAAGAAAACCCTACTTTCACTTTTAAAACTTCAACTCAGCGGCTATACCCAAACATTTCATTTCTCATTTCTCATTCATCAACCCCATTTTCATTACCACCGACTTGCTTCATCACCGCCGACCTACTTCATTTGCTTCCATCTGCTCCGAGCGGCTAACATTTCATTTGCTCCGACTACCGGCCACCGTCCTGCTTCGTTTTTCAAGGTAAGCATCCATTTTCCACTTTCGTTTTTCAAGGTTAGCTTCGTTTTTCTTCTTTTTATTTATTTTTCTTTATATTTTCTTCTCATACCTGTTTCTTCATTTTTCTTTTTTTTACCTGTTTCTTCGTTTTTCTCATACCTGTTGCTGTTTCTCATAACTTCATTTTTCTTTTTTTTTTTCAATTTCTTCGTTTCTGTCATACCATTTGTTGTTTTTCAATTTCGTTTTCTTTTCTTTTCGTTTTTTATACCGCAATTTGTTGTTTTTCAATCTCTGAAAGTTGATTTATCTATTTAGCTTTTGTTATAGTAATTTTTTCAAATACCATTTTTTCAGAATACCATTTTTTTCAATGTTGCCCTCTTTTACTCACATAATACTAATTTTTTCATGGTTATTATATTTTTTCAGATGGAATCATTTGAGGCAACAAATTTGGATGATGTTGATGATAACTTGGATAACACTGATCTGAAACTCAATCAACTGAACCAGATTCAACACAAAATGGGTTAACGATGTTGATGATAACTTGGATGATGTTGATGATAACTTGGATAACTTGGATATCATTAAATTAATTTTGGATGAACATTGAATTTATGAAACGGGTTAACGGGTGAAACAAATGAAATGGGTTAACGGGTGAAACGAATGAAATGGGTTAACGGGTGAAACGAATGAAACGGGTTAACGAGTGAAATGAATGAAACGGGTTAACGAGTGAACACGATTCGTGTCGGGTCACACGGGTTAACACGATTCGCTTAGTTAAACGGGTGAAAACGGGTCGTGTCGTGTCACCCGCTAAGTAAACGAATCGTGTACGAATTCAATTTTCTCACCCGTTTAGTAAACGAATCGGGTATGGGTGGAGCCATTTATCACACGATTCGTTTATCACCCGACACGAACCCGGCTCGACACGACCCGTTGCCACTCCTACTTTGCGTCAATGAAGGAGAAAGTGGGAAGTGAAGCCTTTCAAGTGGATGGTTTGGACCCTAGAGACGACCAACCCAAGATGCAAGGGACCCCTTTATAAAGGAATCACTTGTGAAGTTCTGTTAAAGCAATAAGGATATATTTGCTTGGAGTCACACAGACATGAATGGGGTAGATCCAATAATTATGACCCATCGTTTATGTGTAGATCTAGCTTGCAAGCTGTTAAAGTAGAAGAGGCGGTCCTTCGTAGCAGAAAGAAATGAAGCAGCGAAAGAAGAGGTGGACAAGTTTCTCAAGGTAGGGTTCATTAGGGAAGTGCACTACCATGAATGGCTCTCAAATGTGGTGCTTGTGAAGAAGCCAAACGACAAGTGGTGGCTTTGTGTGGACTTCACAGACTTAAGCAAGGCTTGTCCCAAGGACAACTACTTGTTGCCAAGTATAGATATGTTGGTGGATGCCACATCAGGTCATGAGTTGCTATCCTTCATGGATGCATACTCTGGCTGAAGAAGATGGGAAGAAAACCTTATTCATCACTTATGCCTTTCCGTCTCAAAAGTGCAGGAGCAACCTAGCAGAGATTGGTGAACTCAATGTTTGAAAGGCAAATAAGTATGACCATGGAAGTTTATGTTGACGACATGCTAGTGAAGAGTATCATTGCATTTGATCACATCGGGGACCTCGATGAAACCTTTTCCGTTCTCCGTCAACACGGGATGAGTCTGAATCCCACCAAATGCGCATTCAGAGTGTCTGGTGAAAAGTTCTTAGGATTTATGATTACAAAGCAGGGAATAGAAGTCAATCTAGAAAAGATCCGAACTCACCTCAATATGAAGTCTCCGAGGACTTTAAAAGAAGTCCAAAGCCTGAGAGGGAGGGTAGCAACGCTCAATAGGTTCATTTCACGTGCCAAGGACAATTGTCTTCCATTTTTAAGGTCTGATAAAGGCTTGTACTTGGAATGATGAATGTGAACGAGCATTCCATTAACTCAAAGAATACTTGGGTAATACCCCATTGCATTCCAGATCCTGATCAAGGGAGGATTTATACCTCTATTTGGCAGTGTCACCATGGTCTGTGAGCTTAGCCCTGATTAGGGACGATGAAGGAGTCCAAAGACCGATATACTACACAAGTCGAGTACTCCATGGAGTCGAAACTAGATACCCAAAGATGGAGAATTTGCTTTTGCCTTCATAATTGCCTCAAGGAAGTTGCGCCCTTATTTCCAAGGACATCGAATCGTTGTGATGACCGCTAACCTCTTCGTAGGATACTTCACAAGCCAAAAACTTCTGGGCGTTTAATGATTTGGTATGTGGAGTTGGGTCAGTTTGACATAGAATATCCACTAATGATTCTCTCAAAGGGAAAGCCCTTATGGACTTTACAGAAGAATTTACATCCACCAGAGAAGCCACCCCAGAGCAAGCAGAAGAAGAGGAAGAAGAATTAGCAAAAAGTAAGGGTGCTCAAACTATCGATCCAATGATTCCAGTCTGGATACTATATGTGGATGGATCGTCCAACCGGTTGGGAAGCGGAGCAGGCCTAATTCTTGAGGCGCTAGATGGCATAGTAATTGAGCAGACACTAAAGTTCAACTTCAAGGCCTCTAACAACGAGGAGGAATACGAAGCATTGTTACTCGGGTTGAGGTTGGCCAAGGAGTTTAATGCTAAACAAGTCAAAGTTCACAGTGACTCCCAATTGATAGTGAACTAAGTTATAGGAGAATATGAAGCTATGAAGAAACATATGGATGCCTACTTGGGGATAGTCAAGAATCTTATGACAGAGTTCAAAAATTTGATGATCACAAGAATCCCGAAGGAAGACAAGGAGAGAGCAAACTCACTTGCAAAGTTGGCCTCTATGGAAGAAAATTCCAATTCCACTTATGTGGAATTCTTGGAAGGTCCAAGACGATTCTCCTCTCATAGCTCCTGTAGAGCATTGTCAATGTTAGAAGGACCCCATCCAAGTCTACCTGGAAAGGGGAATACTACCGAAGGAGAAAACAGAGGCAAGGGAAATACTACCGAAGGAGAAAGCAGAGGCCAGGAAGATCAAGTGCAGGGTTTGTGACGCCGTCACTGCAGAAAACCTTTTTATACTTTGATTTCTTTTATGAAAATCCTCATTTTGGAATAAAATCTTGCTTTCACATTTTTGCCATAAAATTCATTGGATCTAATTAATAAAATGATGTCCATCTTTATGAAATATATAAGAACACTTAAAATAAAAGAGTTTTGCCCGCTTCGTAGGATAAATAACAATTTAAGAAAGTTTAGGTCATCATGTCTTATTACAAACCGAATTTAAAATAGTTCCAAATAGTTCCAAATAATTCCAATCAAAACAAAACTTCCATTAAAGAAACACTTTTAAAGTAAACAGTAAATAGAGCTCTGATGACGCACAAATTCTTCTTTACCTCTTACGGGTTCCTTTTCTTTATATTTTCCTAAAGTTTCTGGGGTTTGGCAAATGGTGGGGTATGAGCGTGCTCCCAGTAGGAGAAATACTAGCAGATTAATACGTACACGGAATATTTGTACATATAAAGCATATTTGAGCAATTATGAAATCATCCATCATTTGATTAAGTGTTTTCGTGCAAAATGCAACGTGACATGCAATTGACATTTTGACCATATAACCCGGGTGATAAGCCACTCACACTTAATTCTTTCTGTCAACTATACCTATATCCCGTTAGTTTAATCATTAACGTACTTACACATTTTTTCAAATTGTTTCATAAACTTGCATTTACATTAAGGATTTTTGCATTTATAAACCAGCAGTTTCATAAACTTCCAGTCCATGAGTGTTATACAACGTTTTACCGACTCCCACCATGCCGGAATACGCTACTGATCAGTTGTTTGGGCCCTAAGCATTAATCCACACCCTAGGGCTCCAGACCCTTCTTAAATTTCCCGATTACCCCCGAGGGTCCTTTACTTGTTACATCTTTGTATCTCTTTTTCCTTTCTCACTTTCTTATTCACTTTTGAACCTTTTTTCTTTATTTCCTTTTTACCGACCGATGATGTCAAATACTTAGGGTGAGACAAATCCCGACACTTTATTTCTAAGTTTCACACTTTATCACCCTTTTCACTATTCACGCACACTCGTAAACCTGCGTTTTATGCCTTTTACCAAAAATTCTTCTTTTCACTTTTACTTTGCAAAATATGAATTTTCACCATGTAAAATCGAACTCTTTTAACTAGAGTCCTTTAGTTTGGAAAGTATACTCATAAGTCCAACTATTTCATAAAAATTACACTTTTACACTAAAATATCACTTTTGTCATTTCAAGACTTATATTTCCAACTTGTTGACTTTGCACCTTTAATATTTCTTCTAATCCTTTTATGTGATCATAATACTTCATTTAAAACTAACTTTTCAAAACAATACTCATGCTTGCAAAAATTACAATTAAACCCACACTTTAAAATGACGCTTTTGTACTAAAAACTATACTTTTGACATTTCAAGATCTATTCTTACGAATTGATAACTTCCCATTACTTTTATCCTTATCATTTTATGTGTAAATATTATTATATTTTCTGTTTTAACCTCAACACTTTACTATTTTCACTTTTAGTCCCTTAATTCTTAAACTTCTTAAACTTTTACCACATAAAGTAATGTCATTTTATTTGACTAATATGCTGATTTTTCTAACATTATTATTTCATATTCCAAGACTTGTTTAAATGTGTTTTTAACATACTAAATCCATTTATTCCAACCATGAGTTTAAATAACTAGTTTAAACATGGTTTTCATAACGAATAACTTCCTTAAACATTCTGAAATTTTAATTTAATTCCAGCTTCAACTTTTAACCATTTTTTATGGGAATCCATTTTATTTTCTATTTTTAGTTTTTTTTAGGTCTTTTCTTTCCTTAATTAGTCTCCAAGCATGTTTGGGACCAATTATGAATTCTTTTATTTTTAGTTGGTCCTTTTAGTCATTTTAGCTAATTACTTGATTAGCAAGTACTTTCTCTCATATAAATACCTCTTGTAATCTCATTTGTACTAATTCTTCAATTCTTGAAATATAAGAACTCTCTTGTTTCTCTCTCTAGAAATCATATTGTCTTGATTTTTAGGTCATTGATGTGTAGTTCACGTCAAATTGGTATCAAAGTGGGTATCGCTCCTAACATTGGTGTTAGTGTGTATCGGTGCGTGTACAATATCAAATTGTGCACTACATTTTCAATGGCCCCGAAGAAGGCGACGCGAATTCAAGATGAGATAAACGAAGTGTTAAGAAAAAAAGCCATCAATAATTGAAAGAAAGTAATCAAGAATTGAAAGAGAACAATCGTGAGATGAAACAACAAATGGATGCCATTTTTCAACTTTTGTCCAAATTACAAAACCCTAGTTCATCTACCACTGATCCCGAGGCGGCTAAAGGCAGTGGACCCCACCCTTCCACCTCTGACCACCCCAAACCAGGATAGAATCCCATCTAGGAGGCAGCCCCACCGTCCGCAACTCTAGGACAGCCAAACCCCACTATTAAACTGCCCGTTGTGAACTGCCAAAAGGCTGCCTACATCTCCACTGTAAATCCGGTGCAACTGGAGCCATCCGTTGTTCAAGAACCCTCTGGCGGCCCTCTGCAGCAGTCCCCGATTTCTCCTTCGGGTCGGATCACCCTCCCGGTGGCCGATCTCCTGCATTCAACCCTATATTTACCCCATTCCGTTGGTTACACCTCAAATCACTACTATAAACATCAACCAAACTCTCTAAACCCTAATTGATGCCCAACCAACACAAATGAAACCCTAACACCTATTGTTCCTTTTGAAACCCTAATCCAAAATCCACATCGAGGTCATTCCGACCCCGGAAAACCCCATACCACTTCTATATTTTTTACCTCAATAAAACCCTAACCCAACCCTATTCTGGCCAAGAACCCAATTCCACACAAAATTTATGTTATCCTCACCTTCTTGAAACCCAAAACCCAACAGATTTTACCAAAACATTCCCCCAATCTCCTAATCATTTCCCTGACCCCGACCGTAAAACCCATTTTGAACCCGGAACCCATTATAATTTTTCTGACCAAAATTCAAATCCTAATAACCCAAGAAACCCTATTTTTACCCAAAAATGTGCACCCACCCAAAAATTAACCCTACCCAAGTGCTCAAAATCCCAGACATAATTCCCCTCAACCATCCACCCAATCTCAATCCTATTCGATCACCCGAACCACCTGACCCATATGATTTTGGTATTTTTGAGTATCAAAACATTGATCCACGTCTACATTCGCACCCACCACCATACGTACCACCTCCCCCATCATCCCATCATACACCCTCCAATCATGACCTCTCTCTGCTTTACACCGATTCCTCTCCCTCCTCTGACGCCGAGGATACTCCCCACTATCAGCACGGTCCCCCGGCACCTATTATGGCCCCACATGATCATCCTCCTCGTTCACCACTTGCCCAAATGCCACCGGTCCCAATTGATTATGTTGCACCTCTGAGAGTTCATCAATTTGGATACCTACTTTCATTAGCGCTTCAGTTACTTTCTCGGAGTCTTCATGAGGATATTCGCATAGATGTCCCTATGTTCAATGGCAGATTTTCCCCAGACGACGTGGTTAATTAGTTGGCCGCTATGGAGACAGTTTCGACTATAAGCGGATTCAAGGCCACTCGTGTGTTTTCCACCAAATTTCAGGGGGTTGCCTGAGTTTGGTGGAATGATCATTGCTACCGTAGGATAGCTGCAGGGCTCCCTCCCATTCAGGATTGGATTGACCTCAAGACCTCAAGGCCGCTCTTCAAGCCTCATTCATACCCCCGACATATGAGCGTGACCTCTTTGCGCGTATCCAGTCACTCCGACAGGATATGTCTTCCGTAGTGGAGTATACGGAGCAGTCCCAGTTACTTTGCACTAGAGCTCGCTTGCTCGAGACTGAGGATCAGCGAATCAACCGCTATATTCTGGGGCTACGATCATATATTCAGTGCGATCTTGGGTTGAGAGAGATACCAACTTTTCTAAAGGCGGTAGAATATGTCGAGGCCCATCATGCAGCACCGACAGCTCTTCCAGCTTCCCAACCTCCACCTTCATGGAGTTTTGCTTCCCCTACAATATTAGTGTCGACATCTTCTGCCATTATTCCCACCACCATTACTTCCGCTGCGACACATTCAAGCCCGTCCACATTTCGGTGCTTTAATTGTGGCAACGTGGGACACCGAGCTTCAGATTGCTCTCTGACACGTCGTTGGACCCTGGTAGCGATGGATCAATCACCGGAGTATCTTGATGAGACCGAGCATCCTCCTAGTCATGCATTGATTACAGTTTTAGAGGGTGACTCTGTTGGTCTTCCCCTTTGAGTTCGTGGACGAACTCTTTTTGAGGGGAGGAGAGCGATAGGTATCCATTTTATTTTCTATTTTTAGTTTTTTTAGGTATTTTCTTTCCTTAATTAGTCTCCAGGCATGTTTGAGACTAATTAGGCATTCTTTTATTTTTAGTTGGTCCTTTTAGTCATGTTAGCTAATTACTTGATTAGCAAGTAATTTCTCGCTTTTAAATACCCCTTGTAATTTCATTTGTACTCATTTTTCAATTCTTGAAATATAAGAACTCTCTTGTTTCTCTCTCTAGAAATCATATTGTGATTTTTAGGTCATTAACGTGTAGTTCACATCAATTTTTATCACATCTTTATCAACCTATATCCATATATAGTGATAATAAGCATAAATAGTCATGTAAATCATACATATGTATACATATAACTAGCATGCTTGATTTTAAAGTTGAAAATAATGTAGAACCCCTACCTCTTGAAGATATAAATTTCTTTGATGAAGAAGTTTAAGGAAAAACCAAATAAGCTTCCTACTTCCAAGTTACTTGCAAACTTTCTTCTTCAAATAAACACCCTTAATACCCTCCTTAAATCTTACTAATTGAAACGTAGAATGGTTGTCTTATAAGCTTGATATATGGAGAGAGTGTAGAGGACTTTGGCTACTGACTTTGAGCAAGGAGAGAAGAGCTAAAATAATGCCTAAGAGCTACCCAAACTCAAGAGGACTTGAGAATGATTTGTGAGGACGAAGTCTCACATTCTCCCACCTTTTAAAGTCTCCAAAACCCATCCTAATTACCTCCCCCCCCCCAAAAAAAAAAAAAAAAAATCAATAATGGTTCCACCAAGTATAATGGGGTAGGAGGCCAGATAACAAAGACAAAAAATCTTATGAGAGTTGGTTTATTTGCCCCCTCATATGCAAAAAGTTTGACAACTCAAAATAAGCAAAAGTAGGTGATAATTTCGAACAGAAAAACACCCATAAGGGGGTCTAAACGATTTTTTTTTACATCGCCGAAAAAGGGAAAGTTGTTTAAAATTAAATTTCACATTTTCTAATATTTTTTTCAATTTTTTCTGAGCACTTTTATTTTTTTGACAAAAAACCCATTAATATATTTATTTATTATTATTATTAATAATATTTTTCTGCGAATTTCCTTCTTTTATCCTTATGATGTTATAATACATAAATAATTATAATTATTTCAATTAATTTATTTAATCCCCATTAAAATCCAAAACTCAATTTAACACGCGTAACGCGGTATGCGACATTTTTTTTTGGATTTTTCTTCTTAATTTTAAATACAAGATTATTCTAATACAATTAATCCCATAATTTCTCATGACACTATTTTTATTAATTTACGAAAATTCGGACGTTACAGGGTAACTCGTTACACTCTCATAAACGGAGTCCTTTGCAAAAGAGCTTACACTTTGCCACTCCTGAGGTGCCCCCACCCAAAAGAGGCTAACTATGACCTAAGAGAGGTCAATGAAGGAATATGTGGGGGGCATCCAGGGGTAAGGTCCCTTGCTCATCATGTGATAGTGTAGGGATATTTCTGGCCTACATTGCTTAAGGATGCGCATGAAATTAAAAAAAAAAAAAAAGCGACAAGTGCCAAAGGCACTCTAACATCCCAAGGCAACCACTAAGTGAGCTAGTCCCAATAAGATCACCTTGGCCATTTGCTTAGTGGGGAATAGACCTAGTAGGTCGTCTCCCTCGTACTCCAGCCCAGAACAATTTTGCGGTGGTGGCAATAGATTATTTCATAAAATGGGTGGAAGCAAAACCCCTCACCATCATAACCGAGAAGAAGATTGAGAACTTTGTGTGGAAATTAATTGTTTGTAGGATTGGCATCCCCATGGTAATCATCACTGATAATGGCACTCAGTTTGACAATGACATCTTTCGAAACTTATGTTCAGGATTGGGAATCCACAATCATTATTCGTCACCTGCCCACCCACAAGCCAATGGTCAGGTCGAAGTAACCAATCGAATCATCATCGAAGAAAAGGCTAGACGATGCAAAAGGGCTATGGGCAAAACAACTTCTTGGCATCCTATGGGCCTACCGGTCTATTGCACGGGGCCCAACAGGGGTGACACCTTTCTCTTTAGCCTTTGGAACTTAAGTTATCATACCAGTTGAAGTTGAAATTGGTCTCCCATCTTGTCGGACCTCAACTCCCACCACTAACATTGAGAATGATCAACAAATGAAGGTTGAATTAGAGCTCATTGAAGAGAAGAGGGAGGAGGCTCAAGTTCGAGAAGCATCCTACAAGCAAAGGATGGCCAAGTACTACAACAAGAAAGTTCGCCCCAGGAGTTTCTTTGTGGGAGACTTGGTCCTTAGGAGGGTCACAATTGCTACTACGGACCCAAAAGATGGAAAGTTAAGTCCCAACTGGGAAGGGCCTTATGTGGTAACCAAGGTGATGAGGCCAGGAACCTATAATCTAAAGACTATGGAAGGAAGGGAGCTCCCCCACCCTTGGAATGCTGAACATCTAAAAAAATACTATCAGTAGGGTGAGACACTCTTTTTATCACAATTCTATGTTGTAATCAAGCGTTCAAATTTCAGATATGAATGAAAAGTTTCTCTTGTCTTAAAGTAATTCCAATTCATTGTTAAGGACCAAGTCTCATGCCTAGGCTACTGCCCAAAGGTCTAAAATGACCACATTAGGCTACGGCCCAAAGGGCCATAGTCCCACACTTAGGCTACGACCCTTGCGGCCTGCAAAATAATTTACTATCCAGACCCAAATATGACTAACATCTGCCTCTTCATATATCGGGTTCGGGATATGGAAGTTGCCTCTCCATATATGGGGGTAAGGTCGGCCAACATCTGCCTCTCCCAAACCCTGCAGTTAAGCGGAAGTCTTGTGCACTTACCCAAATATGACTGAAATGATCAAAACACAGGAGTCCATCCACGCCCATGGAGGGGATTCCAGAGTCGGCCATAGAAATAAAGAAACGAGTCAAAAAATGTTTGGTGTTGTATTGTAACTGTTCAAAACTGGGTCTGAAACTGAGCCGATCGAGTTCCCGTGCTGATGCTTAGAGAGGTATACATGAGGGTCTGAAATCTTCAACAACAAAAAAATGTGTAGAAAGGGGGCCGACGGTGATAGATTCTGACCCAGAAAGAATGGTGATTGTTTTTAGAGAGGGAGTTGGCAAATGATGGTCTCAACCATGAAGAAGAGAGTCGATTTTCAAAAAATAGAGATGGGTGGAATTGAGAAAAAGAGGAAAAATATAGGGTTTTCTATTCTTTTTTTTTTCTTCCTCTTTCACCGACTTTGGGGTATTGTTTGGGTTAGTTTGCTGTCAGTAGGTAGATAAGAAAGTCCATATCCTTGAACATAGTCCAAATCTGTGGACATTGTCATCCGACATCTATAAAATTATCCAACTCTATATCCGTGGACATAGTCCTCTGATATCTATAAAATTACCCAAGTCATAATCCGTCGACATCTCCGGAGTCCAATATAAAACTGTATATATGTACATTTATTACGAGAAAAAAAATCCTGAGACTTTGTACTCGTACTATTGTTTTTTATTGAGTCCTCCGATATTGTACTCAGACTATTTTTTATTCGGCCGTCAGACATTTTCCTTGACTATTTTTACAAAAAAATTGTCCTCAGACTATTTTTTACTTTGTCATTTAGCAAATTTCTCTTGGACTAAATTTTTTTACTCGGGCCTACCTCTTGTTCGTCCATGAACAAATTATATGGACTCTGTCCATAGATAAAATTTCCCCAAACTAACATATTGTCTCAAATCTATTTTCAATGCTTTGACAAAATTTATGGATGGTTCCTTCATTTGACAATGTGCAAGTACTTCCTTAGTGGAGGCTTAATATTAAATTTCCACGTGATCAAAATCATCCCATGAAAATTGGAGAGCAGTTGATATGTATAAATTGGGCATTTGACTTATTCGAGGCCCAATCCATCTCAAGAGTCCAAGAATACATGCAACTCAAGATTCCAATGGCCAATGCAGAATAAATCTCAATGATCCATCCATTCCCAAGTGAGCGATGTCATCATTAACCACCCGTGACTCAAATCTTGCTCAATTTCTGAGTATAACACTGTCGCAGAGACCCATAGCCCCAGGTGACACAATTAATGCCTGAAAGGCCTTGGAGAAGGTGAGCATTTATGGCTCTGACAAGCCATCGGATAAGGTGAGCATTATTGGCTCCCAACCACTACAATCCATGCATTCTTCCCGCTTAAATCCCAAGCAGGTTGACTCTAAGGCTATAAATATCCAAGTCAGAAGTGGAGCTAAAAAAAACAGACTGGAACTCTCTCTCTCTCTTGTAGTACTTGCAATTCTCACCCTCTGGCACTTGATGTATTTGATCTCCAGGCATTTGTAACCAGCCTTTGGCCTTGATTAATATAAGAGAGAGGAACCCTTTGTCCGTGGACGTAGGCTGAATCACGTTAAATATTTGTGTCAAATTCATTTATTGTCTTTTATTTCCTAAGTTCCAACTCACATAAATTTCATACTAGGTGAAGTCAAAGTCATCCAAATTTTGACATCATCATAGATATATCCAAGAACCTCCTTTTTGTTAGTATGAATCATGATTCCCATGGCTGCCTGAATACCTATTTGTTACAAAGCTACCAACTACACTTATGAACACAAACTGCTGATAGCCGCTTCTTTTGACTTGTAAATGATAGTTATATTTTCATCCATACTATTGCTAATTATAGAAGAAAAACTCAGTTTAGATGACATTTAAAAAATTAGGCAAGTTTTGAATATGGCATCCGTACTTTCTAATTCACAAAAGAATATTGGTTTTGGTGATCATGTTGAAGAGGTTAGGCAAGATTTTGATTATAACAGAAATGGTGGTCTGTTCTAGGGGCGTAATCTATATGCAATCAGTAATAGTAATATTTAGTCTTGTGATCAAGTTAGTCCTTTTTCTGTTGAGATCAGTAAGCATTTTGATAGCCAAAACTCTTTCCTTCAGGAAAATAAAGTTTCATTTGACTGAATTTTGCCAAAACAAAATGCTATTTTGGTTGATTGAAAATATTTGCACTCCCTTAATGAGTTCTTAAGATTTTAAGGGAAGAAATTTTTTCACTAAAAGACACGTGCAAATTAAAACGGTGATGGAACTGTTTATGTCCAATTTTTACACTCTCTTGGGTTTTTTGTTTCAACTCGAAGAATGATACGTCAAAACAACCTTGAAATTATGCTAATTAAAAAAATGCACTTTTTTACTTCGAAGACACGAGGTAATAATGACACAATAGTACCTTTCAGTCCAGCAGATTCCTTAATTATATGTGCACATTCGCTCATGCGAAGAAAACTCACTTTCAAGCATATATTATCCTCTCTCTCTCTCTCTCTCTCTCTCACTCACTCAGACATTGTTATTTAGCCAATATTGCACGAGTAAAATGTAGCATACTAGAGGATGATGTAGTTTGTGGGTTTTTATAGTAAGTTTCTGTTACAATTATCTTACCTAAGAGCATCAAATGCTCATTACATGATGGAGTTCACATTGTCTCCATTTTTTATAGGTATCTTGAGATTTGGGATGAAGGTGTTCTTGTGAGCAGGAAGCAGTTGGAATCCGATGGTGGTACTGGATAAACCTTTTCAACACTTGTAATATTGTTATTTTTATATTAATTTCACACTATCTTCTTCGCTGATTGTTACTTTCAGTATCGAAGCTTTGTCTGGTAGCTGTGAAAAAAGTACCAAAGGTATAAAGTCGATTTTTTAAAGAAATTTATTAAGTCTAACAATGCAAATTAGTGAAGTACCAAAGTATGTATATAAATCTATAATTAATTTTGTATTTATTTATTAAACTTTCATGCATTTGTTTTGTCAAACAAGCAACTACATTATTAAAATTTTCATGCATTTGTTGTTTTTCATGCATTTGTTGTTCCATTTGTAATTGAGCATAACACGTGGGTGCAAAAATATTCTTAATGTAGTTGGTTGTTTGACAAAACAATTTTGTCAACATTGGGCTCTACACCATTTGTTAATGAGGGTCGAGTCTCATCCCTCCTTCCTGCGCACCTCTGATGAATGCTTTCTGTTTCATGGTTCTACTTTATAATGTTAATGTTCTGGTTCTGGCTGCCATGGGCGGACCTAGGTGGTCAAGAAGATCAATGGCCGCCCACCCTATTTTTCAGAATTTTTTTGGAGATATATACTAAAAAAAACTTGGCTCTTTTTGTAAGTTTTGATAGTGAAATGCAATAAGTTTTATGTCATTTTTAAAGCTTAGGGGCTGAGTTGTAAATAATATATTTTCTAATTAGATATGCGTCTCATTAAAAAAAAAAAACTACCTTCATTTTTATTTATTTCTTTCCTCCCCTATCTTCCCTGTCAGCCAGAACTGCCCCTGCCCTTTTCTTACCCAACCAAAGTCGTCAGCGACTCTCCTTTCCTTCCCTTTATCTGGCAACTAGAGCCCGATTAGACCCCTCTCTCTCTCTCCCCGGCAGGGCAACGCTTCTTTCACTCAGTAGCACAATTAACTTTTAAAGTTTTAATGACATAATTTTTTTTTTCAGTTTAATATTTTTTATTATTTATTATTTCATTAATTTTTTCTAGATAATGTTTATTGTTTAATTTGATTAAATTTTGAAAGTTCAACAATGTAAAATGTAAAATTAGTTTTATTTTTCAGTTCCATGATCAAATGTAAAATGTTAAGTTAGTTTAATTTTTAATTTTCAATGTTTGAATGATTCAATATGTTTATTGTAATTTTTGAAAAAATTGTTAGATCATTTTAAAGTGTTGAAGTTAAATTATTGTGATTTAATTGTTTAGTTTCTCTTATATTTTTTTAATATTAATTGCTCAAATTTTTTTACGATATTTAATCACTAAAATATAACTTGAATGAGTAATTGTTATGATACAACTTGAATAAGTATTTGTCATTTAATTAATATATTTTTTAGGGATAAAAATTATAAATAAAATTGCCTCGGGGGGCTCTCACCCCGAACTCGCGCCACTACTCAATTGATAAATACGTTTTAGGATATTTCCGAGTAAAAAGAAATGATATATTGTGTAAACAATTGATAAATACGTTTAGAAGCTTTCATGTTAATAAATTTTTTGAAAATAGCCTTATGTTCCATCTACATAATTTTAACAGGAAATTACACTAATGGCTCTTGAACGTTGGTCAGTATAATGTTTTGGCCCTCAAACTTCTTTTATAACATTTTACCCCTAAGATATGTTATATTTGCACTAGTATCCCTCCGGTCAACTTTTTAATTAAATATTATGTAATTAGTCCACGTGATTGGTGTATCAACGGATATGTCTTTTATTGACCTTATACCCAAAGTATACACCCAAAACAACACCAATATATTGATAGAGCATCTTATTACTTTACATATAATGGGTTTGTCTATGGTTTGGAGTTATTTTGGGTGTGGATATGGGGGTGATAAAAAAATATTTTTATCAATGAATTTCTTTAAATCTAATGAAAAATGTAAGGAAAGGTCACTGGTGCAAACATAACATAGTTCAGGGGTTTAACTGTTGCAATAAAAAGTTTGAGGTACAAAGCGTACATTGGCCAAGTTTGGGATCCACAACTCTAATTTTAATCAAAAACAAAATATTTCTCTACCATATAAGAGTAAATGCGAATTTTTTCATGTGTTTATCCTACTCTATATTATACTAATACAAAAGGATGGATGGAGGATGCAGTCTTGAAGCAATAGTGAATTTTTCAGTTTATACTTGTCATTCACCCCACTAGATTGATTACTTTATTTTCTAGTTTTTTTACTTAATCCCTGGTGTTAATGTCATAATTAGAATTAACTCCCTTGGCGATGAAAAATTTGGCGTAACCTCCCAAAAGCCTTTTGACGAGGGATACTTTGCTAAAAAAAATTGACTAATGTGTATTTTGATTCACTTCTCAATTTTTTTTTGGAGGAAAGTGCCTTACACTCTTCATCTTCTTTCCTAAATCAAGTACCCTTATTACAAAAAATCCTAATTAGTATCAAACTAACTATCACTACAATAACAACTTGGTTTGTATTTCGTGTATACACATATCGAATTGTAGATAAATGATGACATTATTTAAAGAGAAAGCAAACTCTATGGATATATCGATGTGTATGTCATAGTTGTAATAGGTTAGTTTTTAGTTAATTGATGATGTTCGCAAAAATAATATTGTTGAGTTAGTTAGATTCAATTATGACAACTAGATTGTAACAATAACTAGTTAGAATTGGTTGCTCTCTACAAATAGAGGATCTCCATTGTGGAAAAGCATTGAGGAAATAAATATGTGAATGAAAGATCCTACTTAATTGAATTGGGTCTATAAAGCTAGTATCGTATGTTGGTGATTGTTGAAACTTTTGAATTAGCATGGGTAAAATTTGAAAAGCAAACTAACTTTGGTCTTTAACTTTAAGTGAGAACCCATCTTTGCCCAGTTCTACATCGGTGGGAATGTGAATTATGCTGTAGTTAATATACACCCATTTGGGGACTTATGGGCATTAGAATTTTGTGAGTTGGATGGAAGAAGTTATTTGGCCAAAGGTCATATACGCGCGCGCGCCGTCGCCACCGTCCGTCCGACTGATCAGGTTCAGATCCTGGGTCTTGGGTTGTGTGTATATTAAATCTCTCTCTCTCTCTCTCTCTCTCTCTCTCTCTCTCTTTGTGTTTTATGACCACTAGTCGTTCGTCTTTCTTTTGGTTTTAAAAGATGGCTTACAACCATTTTTCACAAGGCATGGAAAAGAAGTTAAAGAACACACAAAGACATGCTCTCTCTCAGACATTTTTTCTCTTACCCTTTCCTGATCCATTAGTTCCCACAAACTGATATTGTGATATTGAGCAACAAATAGTAAATGGGTGATTGTATACCAGATTACTACGTGCATAGTGTTCTGAGACATAAATTATTTCGATTCTGGGTTGTTTTATCCTAGGGGTGATGAGGCATTAATTGGACTGTAGCACAATTTTGGGCAGAGCTGCGAAACACTTTAAAGAGAGCGACCTAGCTTATGCTGGGGGAGTACTATGTAGATTTACCAGCCGACCTAGCATGGAGCATTGACATGTTATTGAGAGGGTCATGCAGTATCTTAAAAGAACAATGAAAATCATATTACACTATAAAAAGCATCCCACTGTCCTTAAAAGATTTAGTGATGCGAACTGGAACACCCTATACGATGACTCAAAAGCAACTTGTGGATACATATTTAGTATAGTTGGTAGAGCAGTTTCATGGAAGTTTAAGAAACAAACTATTGTGGCTTAGTCGAGGATGGAGTTGGAAATGATAACACTCGCTACAGGTAGTGAGGAGGCAGGATGGTCAAGAAACCTTGTGTAAAACATTCCATTATGGGAGAGGCCGATACTAGCCATTTTTCTCCATTGTGATAGTACAACAGTTATTGCTTGCGATAGTACAACGGTTATTGCAAAAGTTGGGAACTATTACTATAACTGTAAGAGGTGACAAATATGTCGAAAACACAGTGTCGTTTGAGAGTTTATAACTACATGTGCTGTAAGAGTGGATCGCATATGGTCTGAAGAAAATTTGGTTGATACTTTGACGAAAGGACTAGCAACAAAAAAGTTGTGGAACATCTCGAAAAGGATGGGACTAAATCCCTTAGATATTGAGTCACTTGTGATGGTAACCCAACCTATAGACTCGAGATCCTTAGAAATAGGTTCAAATGGGTAATAACAAGTCACAAGTAATATGGGTTGAATCATGCCAATTATTAAATACGGAATTTTACTCCTAGTCCATCCTTATGGAGCATGATATCTTGAAGCGAGTTAAGGTTGAGTTAATTATAACTCCTAATGAAGATCTATAGCTCTATTTTGAGTGGGGTGTCTAGCTACGGGGGGTATCCTCTATAGACTCCTCTATGTGAATGTGGACTTCCTATGGAAATTATAGACAAATTCCCGAAAGCGTTCACTATATTGGGATATAGAAGCACATAGTCGTAACATGTTGACTTGAATACTACACCCAAGTAAGGTTGTAGAGGGGATGTTGTCTAAAGATTTAAGTCGAAAAATATGTTTGCTTCTGCACAATTATATGAATTATTGCTCAATAAATTTTCAAAATTTACAAGTGAGGCATTGTTGGAATTTTTAAATCAGCATGAGTAAAATTTGAAAAGCAAACCACCTTTGGTATTTAACTTTAAGAGAGAAAGAGAGTAGTAAGGTTTTAGCCATCTTTTCACAATCCTACATCGGTGGGAATGTGAATTACGGTGTAGTTTATATACACCCATTTGCGAACTTATAGGCAAACCCTTTGGACACTAGAATTTTGTGTGTTGTGGTTGGAAGAATTTGTTAGGACAAAGCCCACACGCACACCCCGTCGTCGTTCGTCCGATCGACTCGGCCCGTGTATGGGTCCGGATCCTGGGTCTCGGGCTTGGGTTATGTGTGTATTAAATTTTTGTGGGCAGAAAATAATTAATTTTTTCAGTATAAATCTAAACGATTTTTTTTGGAAAAAAAATAATATAAATTTTATTATTATTTATTAAACGGTCGAAAGTGGGAGACTTTCCAACCCACAATCTATGGATCTCCATGTTTTGAGCCCACTAGCCATTCGTCTTTCTTTTGGTTTTAAAAGATGGGTTTCAACCATTTATCCTAGGGTGACAAGGCATTAATTGGACTACAACACAATTTTGGATATAGTCGCTAAACACGTTAAAGAGGGCGACCTAGTTCGCTACTCAGCCGCGTTATTTTTTTGCTTTTGATTTTATGTATTTAAAGATTTCATTTCATTCTCTTATTTCAGATACAACCATTTTTAGGTGTATTTATTTCTGCCATGGATAACGAAAATGCCTATGCTATTAACAAACTTTTCAAATTTGAGGGTCTGCATTTTAAACGATGGAGACAAAAAATATTTTTTACCTAACTATTAAGAAACTAGCATTAAGTGTTCAATTAGACAAACCTACTATGCCTGACCCTCCTCCATACTGCTGATGAAAACAAGGCCATACAAACTTGGGACAAAAATCATTTTCTTTGTAAAAATATATTTTGAATGGTCTAAGTGATGATATTTTATGGTTACTATGCCAATTGGAAAAATGACAAAGATGTTTGGGAGACATTATCGAAAAAACATGATATTGAGGAGGCGGGTACTAAAAAAATGCACTGCGTCATTATTTAAAATTTCAAATGGCGGATGACAAATTTGTTGTTGCTCTGACTCACATTTTTCATAAAATTGCTCACGATTATACCCCTACACACATGGTTACCAGACACCCATGGAGACGCGCATTACAATACTTATATGCTTCTAGCCGAAATCTTATTGAAATTGGGATCGTATGGATTGATTTGGATTAATATCTAATCATTACCCCATGTTCAATCTGAATTTTCCCTTGGTTGATGATAGTAGGCACAATACAAATAATTTATGCAACTTCAACATCTCCCGACCAACGTAATTTTAAAAAAAAGAATAGCAAATTCCTCTGTATCTTTAAGGGGTTTCATACTTATAGGAATTGGTTCTATAACCGATATGGGACTCAATGGAGCCATTTTACAAATAATTTCTCATGGATTTATTGGTGCTGCACTCTTTTCTTGGCAGGAACGAGTTATGATAGAATACGTCTTGTTTATTTCGACGAAATGGGAGGAATATCTATCCAATGCCAAAAATATTCACCGCCTAGTTGGAAAGATTTTAAAAAAGTTTTAAGGAATAAATCGAAAGAATTTTCACTCAAAATCAAAATCACTCGTTTTTGGAGGAAGCCCGAAAATAAGATTATAAGGATGAAATTCTTGTTGTGTCTAACAACAAGAATTATAACAAGAACAACACTCCGGTTGTTTTGAAACCCAATGGAAAAATTATGAAATATCATGAAAAAAAACCACAACTAAACCTTTAAACCAAATCAGAATCAAAATAAATATAAGAACCACCCTATTGGAAATGGACACACTGGTAACACCGAATAATTTTTTTGCTTACGGTGTGACAAACATATAGCCGTAAATGTTGGAATGTACCTCGTCTTGCTCATCAGGAGAACCTAAACGAAGAGGATTTATGTGTCATGATTTTTGAAATATCACTAAATGATTTTAAAAAATGTGAATAGTGTAGTCAAGCTAAAATAATAAAGACCCCATATAAATATGTTATTAGAAAATCTGAACCACTTCACTTAATTCATTTGGATATTTATAAATTGGATGGAATTACGACTACAAATGGCAAGCGTTACTTTATTATTTTTATTGATGATTGCTCGGAGTATTCATTTGTATATTTGATGAAAAATAAAAGTGAAGCGTTTTACATGTTTAAAATTTTCTTGAATGAAATTAAAAATTAATTTAATCGAAAAGTTTAGAGTATATGTAGTGATAGAGGCACCGAATATGATTCTCGACCTTTTATTGAATCTTATAAACCCCGTGGTATTATTCATAAAAAATAGCCCCTTATTCTTGTGAAATGAACGGTAAAGATGAAAGAAAAAATAGAATTTTGACTGAATTAGTATTTTCTATTTTATTAAGTTCGGAAGCTGCCTCACATTGGTGGGGATAAATTATTTCAACAATATGTCACGTGCTTAATAGATTTGCCAAGACTACAACAAAAATTTCTCCTTATGAAATTTGAAAAATTACTAAGCCAAATGTGCCATATTTTAAAACGTGAGGGTGCTTAGCCTATGTACATATTCCCAACCTTAAGAGGTCTAAATTAGCTAGTTGAACATCTTAGTGTGTCTTTATTGGCTACGCGGTTAATAGAAAGGTATATAAATTTTATGATTTGAAAAATCAAGTTATTAGGCGATGCTAATTTTTATGAAGATAAGTTTTCATTTAAAGTGAGAAATAGTGGGGCTTGACATCCACTAGCAATTCTATTTCTAAAAGTTTAGAACCAAGTGAAATATATTTTAGAACCAAGAAGAAGTAAAAGATCTCGTATTGAAAAAGGTTTTGGTCCAGACTTTTATGCTTACACATTAGAGGGAAATCTTAATACCCTTCAAGAAGCATTGTCTTCTTTAGATGCCGATATGTGGCAAGAAGCTATTAATGATGAAATATAATCATTATAAACTAATAAAACTTGGTATTTAGTGAATCTTCTATCGGAGTGTAAAATTATTGGTTGTAAATGGATTCTTAAAAAGAAAATAAATTCCGATGGTTTTGTTTACAAGTATAAGGCACGTCAATTTGCTAAAGGTTCTAGATAATGTGAAAACGTTGACTTTTTTTTATATATTTTCACTCATGATAAAAATTACATCCATGCGTATACTAACTGCATTAGTTGCTTTAAATGATTTAATTGTACACCAAATGGATGTTAAAACTATGATTTTAAATAACAAATTGGAAAAAGAGATTTATATGGACCAACCTGAAGGTTTTATTATAGAGATCAAGAAAAAATTTGTCAAAATTAAATAAATCTCTTTATGGACTGAAACAAGCACCTAAACAATGGCATGCTAATTTGATAGTTTAGTAATCTCTAATGGGTTCAGAATAAATGAAAGTGACACATGCATTTATTATAAATATGAAAATAACATTTGCACTGTCATATGTCTCTATGTGGATAACTTGATTATATTTGGATCTAATATTTATGTCGTAGATAATTTTAGATATTTATTATGTGCCAATTTTGATATAAAGTATTTGGATGAAGCTAGTGTAATATTGAGACATAAAATTACAAAGTATGAAAAAGGAATTTCTTTAGACCAATCTCATTACATTGAGAAAATTTTAAAGAAATATATTTACTTTAGCTGTAAACCTGCTAGTACTCCATTTGATCCTAGTGTAAAGTTTTTCAAAAACACTAGTGACCGTGTTAACCAAACTGAGTATGCGAGCATCATTAGTAGCCTATGTTATGCTACAGATTGCATTAGACCTGACATAGCTTATGTCGTGGGAGTACTATGTAGATGTACCCGTAGACCTAGTATGGAGCAATGGCATGCTATTGAGAGGTCCATACGGTATCTTAAAAGAATAATGAACCTCATATTACACTATCAAAAGAATCCCACTTTCCTTGAAGGATTTAGAGATGCTAATTGGAACAGACTATCTGATAACTCCAAAGCTACTAGAGGATTTATATTTAGTATCTTTGGTAGAGTAGTTTGATGGAAATCTAAGAAACAGACTATTTTAGCACAGTTGATGATGGAGTAAAAAATGATAGTGCTATCTACCGCTATTGAGGAGGCAGGATGGTGAAGAAACCTTTTGTCGGACATTCCATTATGGGAGAGACCGATACTAGTTGTTTTTATCCACTACGATAGTACCGCGATTATTGCAAAAGTTGATAATCGTTACTATAACAATAAGAAGCGACAAATACGTCACAAACAGAGTACCATTAGAGAGTTTATATCTATAGGTGCTATGAGAGTGGATCACATACGAACTGAAGAAAATTTGGATAATCCTTTAACAAAAGGACTAACAAGAAAAAAGGGTGGAACACCTCAAAAGGGGTGGGACTAATTCCCTTAGATGTTTGAGTCACTTGTGATGGTAACCCAACCTATAGACTCGATATCCTAAGAAATAGGTTCAAAGGGTAATAATAAGTCATTAGTGATATAAGTTAAATCATGTTAATTATTAAATACGGGATTTTACTCTGAGTACATCCCTATGGAGTATGATATCCTGAAGTGAGTTAAGGTCGAGTTATAGCTCTATTTTGAGTGGGGTACCTAGCTATGGGAGTATCCTTGATAGAATCGCCTATGTGAACGTGGAAGTGTGATTGCTTCCTATGGAAATTATAGGCAATTTCCCCTAAAGCATTCATTATATTGGGATAGAAGCAAATGGTTGTAACGTGATGGCTTGAGGACTACACCCGAATAAGGTTGTGTGTGGGATGTTGTGAGAGATATAGTTCAAAACTACGATCACTCTAATATATTCTAAATTATCTTTCCTACGTAAAGGTTAAAGTCGAAAGACCCCTTTGCTTATGCACAATTCTATGAATTATTGCTCAATAAATTTTCAAAATTTACAAGTGGGGCATTATTGGAACTTTTGAATCAGCATACGTAAAATTTGAAAATCAAACCACCATTGGTCTTTAACTTTAAGAGAGAGACTAGCAAGGTTTTACCCATCTTTTCATAGTCCCACATTGGTGGGAATGTGAATTATGGTGTAGGTAATATACACCCATTTGGGAACTTTTGAGCAAGCCCTTTGGGCATTAGAATTTTGTGTGTGTTGGGTGTAAGAACTTATTGGGCCAAAGCCCACATATGCGCGTGCCGCAGCCGACGTTAGTTCGATCGACTCAACCTATGTCCGGATCTTGGATCTTGGATATTGGGATTAGATTGTGTGTGTATTAAATATTTTGGACAGAAAACAATTGATTTTTTCAATATAAATCTGAACAATTTTTTTTGGAAAAAAAATTATATAATTTTTTTATTGAGAGCATAGTTGCGATTTGGTCCCATCTTAGGGATTTCTTCTTCGGAGAAGGAGAGAATTCTAGTAGAGGTTAGAAATCAGACCAGATTCACTGCTTCTTCTTGTATGGTGGAAGGAAGGACGGTGGGTTCGGTGAGTAGTTTGATCAAGGCATTTAGGTGCTGATGGGAAGACATAAAGAGTCTCCACACAGTGATGTTAGCTTGGCTTTTATTCAACTGATCGAGGATCTTGCTCTCCTCGAGGGTCATTTTCGACATAAGAAGCTTCTCAACACCTTTTCCCTTATCGATCGCTGATGGTTGTGGGTTTGGAACTTAGTAATGCCTCTATGATCTAGTCATGTGGTTCACATAAGAGGGGAAGAATAGAAACCAACCCGTATCCTGATCTATCTTGGGTTGTTCAGCCACCCTGTTGATTTCTCCTAGAAACTCCTCAAACGATATCATTCCACATATACTAACTATTGGGCTAGTCTTTTTGGGGTTTTGCTCTTCATCTGAACTATCGAATTCGTCCCCCCATCGGGTGACAACGACATCATCCTCCCATGAGAAATCAATGCACTTCACAACCTTAGCAGCCTCTTCGTATAGATCCTCCCACTCAACGGGGCGATGTATAAGTGAAGGGACCAGGAGCCCTTGTAGTTTCAAAGTATCACGTAGCTTGGACATACTACCAATTTCACTGGTCTGTCGGAATAATATGCCAGGATTTGGACGACATCATCTAAATTGACTTCATCGGTAGGTACCACCCAACTATCTGACTCTTGAGCCCATTTCAGAGCTTCTAAGAACAGTGTACTAAATCTCTGGCAGTCAATGTTCATTTCTGAGGGCAATTTCAGCCCGAATTCTAGAACTTGGTTCAATACTCCTGTCAATTCCATATCTTTCCCTCCGGAATGGGTACAAATAACAATACATGCTCTTATAAGGAATGACAGGGCCTGATCGATGAAATATGTAGGATGTAGGAGAAAGTATGGGAAAACTTGGACGAGTTTAGGGGAATATATGGGTATGAGGGGTGATTTACTGGGTACAATCTGGGTAGATGGATCGAATTCTGAGTCTTATTCTAGGAAGATGGCATTTGTATGATTTGGGAGTGGATTGTGGGTTGTGTTTGGTTTAGGATTGGATGGTGGGGCGATGATACCCCGATCAATCAGACCTTGAATTATATTTCGGAGGTAGAAACATTGATCAGTGGTATGGCCGACACTTTGGTGAAAATTGCAACAGGCATCAGGTTTGAAATTTTTGGGAAATGGGTTTGGTAATGGACAAGGGTCCAATGGATTAACAACATTTCATCTTAAAAGGTCTTGGTAAACTTTGGAGATGGGAGCGTAAAGCTCGGTATGTTCCTTTTGTACTGGGTTAGGGTGACTTTCTGGTGCCCATGAAGTGGTAGGCTGAGAGATGTTATTGATGGTTAAAACTTCAGTATTGGCAGACTTTTTCATACTTTCTGGGAGTGAACTTTCCAGATATTTGCTTCTTCTCAACTTCTATCTTGGCAAGACCTTCTTCGATCTCCACTCGTGCTTCTCGGAGGGCTAAAAACTGAGGGTAGTACTGGCCTCCCATAGTTGCTCAAACATGGGGTAAGAAATTATTCTTCACAATACTGACTTGCTCCTCTTCGAAAGGTCGGTTGGGCATGGTAACTGCTTTCTCCCTCCATCTTGCTATGAAGTTACTGACTGATGCCCCAAGATTCTGTTTGAGAAGTTCTAAATCATGGCGGGTAACCTCCAAACTCTTCGTTATACTTGTACTGTGACATGAATTTTCGAAAAACATCCTCCCAACTGCGAATCCTGGACTCCTCGAGAGATAAGAACTAGCGAAGAGCGTTGTCCTTCAAAGTTTGTTGGAACATTTTGTCCATTATTTCCTCGGAGGCTCCTACGAGAGTCATGGCTTGGTGGTAACTTCGGAGATGAAAAATTGGGGGTCCACAACCCCTAAATTTCTCAATGTTAGGCATCTTGAACTTTTTTGACAGCCTTGCTTTAGGATAGGGAGACATATGGGTGTAATCCATGTAGTTCTCGGAAATTCGAACTTGGTCAAAATCTTGAGGTGCTCATTGACCTTGTTTAACTCTTCTTCTTTCAGATCAATGATCATGGGTAGATTAGCCCCTAGCGGGGCAAGATTAGGCATAGGGAGCTGAGTTGGCGACGGGACATTGGCAGAAGGGGCAGGTGGAGCATGCTGATATTCCTCGGGGACCCAAATAGGCTCAGGTGTGGGCGGACCCATAGCATGAGGAAATAGGACCTCGGGCTCTTCGAGAATAGGGAACCAATTTTGTTGCATCTCATGAACCTTGATCTGAAGGTTGTCAATTTTGGCAGTGAGTTGGGCTAGGACCGTCATCAAATTCGACTGCACATTCAGTACTTGATCAGCATTCTCCATGGAAAGCTGGTGAAGGTGAATTCCAAAATTAGAGGTAGTAGTGAGGGAATTGACGGAGCCTCGAGGCGGTTTGACGGAAGACCGAAGCCAATAGGGAGCCAGTCCAAGGGGTAGGTATGCGATTGACCTGAGAATGAAAGATTCGAATTTATTTTTGAAAGAGAACGGGAAAACTGCTATTATTTATTTTATTTTTTTGAAAGGGAGGAAAATATTTTTGGTATTTTTAAAAAAGAGGAGGACAAAAAAAAATTGGAGGGGGGGCATGGAAGAGGAGGAAAAATATTTTTTGTATAACGAAGGGAAAATGCTTTTGGTATTTTTGATAAAAGAGGGAAAAATATTTTTTACACTTTTGGTAAAGAAAGAGGAAAAACGAGAAAAAGGGTCTTACCATGATTATTATTATTATTATTATTATTATCATTATTATTATTATTATTATTATTATTATTATTATTATTATGTTCACACTTGTATTAGGTTTACCTAAATACAAAAATAAATGCCGGATGGGACCTGAGCCTGGAAAAATTGGGTTTGAAAAATATGACTTGTTACCAAGCTCGTGGACAGGGTCCCGATTTGAAATCACGCAAAAATTTGGGCGGCATGCCAACCCGTCATTTCGGTAGAGTTTCGGGTAGAAACTGGAAAACTAAATATGAGTACCCTAGGTTTGACACCTATATGAGGGTTTGCAGTTGTTGGGTTAATTGGAAGGGTTCCCCTCCTTTGGCATGACTTCCACGATACACATCTTGCTTTTGAGGGCAATCGGTACATGTGGACAAGCCATTTGATATACCTGAATGTACATGAATTGCCTCACTATATACCTCGTGGGGACAGTACGTGTGAGAGAGAATTCGATATACTCGATGTACGTGAATGAGTTCCATGCGATATACCTCCCGTCATGACTTCGGTCAAGCAATATGATGCAGGGGGACCGTTCGATATACATCGAAGTTACTTGGCCAATGGAAGGTGAGAGTCATATCACTTAGGCTCACTGTGACCTGCCGGACCAATGCCCATCACGAAATGACCCCCAGTTACGGGATAAAATTTGGTCAATAGCCTTGCTCTTTGGTGATGTAGTGTGCAAAACGCATGATTCTTGATTAGTACATTATGGAGGGAGTATTTTATTTAGCATGATGATCACTATACTAATAGGGGAAAATGTACAAGTGAAAAGTAAATCTAACATGGATCATGAAGATTGTACTAAGCATGGATGTGTGAGGGTGAGTGATGTATGAATATCTATAAGTAAGTGTGTGGTAGTGAACCTAAGCATGGATCAACTACACGTGGTGTGTGATAAGTGAAGGTATGTGTTAGTGACACCTAAGCGTGGATATTCTAAGTGGTGTGTGACAAGTGTGAGTGAGCATGAATATATACAAGTGTGATAAGTGGAGGACACCTAAGCATGGATATTCTAAGTGGTGTGTGACAATTGGAGTGAGCATGGATATACGCAAGTGTAATAATTCTAGGTGTGTGTTAGTGAAACCTAAGCATGGATATTCTAAGTGGTGTGTGCAACATATGGATATAAGTGATCCTATGTGTAAGTAGCGTGAAGTGTACATTGAGAGTATCCACAACTGTGTGAGTAAGTAGTGATATAAGCATGAGGAATATATGTGCCAGAAATAATAGAGGAGAAAAAAGGGAACATGCAAGTAGGTGCATACGCACACAAGCAGAAAATAATAACACCCATGCAAATAGAGTCTGGCCCTCTTAAGAAAAAAGTCCCCAACGGAGTCTCCACTGTGTCCATCCCCCGGTGATCCCTCTCTCCTTTCTCTCCCCCTTTCTCTCCCTTATGGGTGGGGGAAAAAGAGTAGGGGAGAAAAAAAAGAAGGGTTTCATGCCCGTTTTCTCTAAGAGTGCTTCGGCTGCCGTCGGTGTGGGGTGAATTAAAGAGATGGAGTCGCCAACATATTTTGCACAAAATAGGCAAAAGAACATGTCGTCGTCTCGAGATAACGACATCAAAGACAAACCAATGCTTACGAAACCAATAGTTTGAAAGTTCCGGGGCTAAGTTACGAAATGGGAAGGTATTAGGCACCCATCCTTTCCTTTCGGTTTCTCATAGGCTTGTGTTACTATTTTTCTTTATTTTTTCGTGAAGTGTTTGTGCGTATATATATAAATGGAGATCAGAATCGCCCAACTCATACCATGAAAAAGATAGAGTGAGGTCATCCATAGGAATGTTCCCAAAATAATATCTAGAAAATACGATGTATGCCTTTATCGAAATATTAATCGTTATGATGAAGCGATAATAAATGTTGGATAAAATGCCAATAAGGATCACAAGTATAATATATGTTAAAATAATGTATAGATGAAAAGGAGACAAGCGCGAAAATTAGAAAATTGGTGAATTGAGAAATTGGAAAATTGGACTCGAGTTTCGGGTTTTAACCCGAAACGCCTATGTAGCGTATAAAGGCATCAAAGTCCACGTAGTTTGCATGTAGCATAAGTGTGGGGTTTATCCCATAGATTCGAATGGGAATTTATTATATGTGTGTGTGTAGTAAATATATTTTAGTTTTGAGAAATTGTGATGGATAATCCCGTGGGAATTTACAAATGTAACCCTCTTTTTGTTTGTTTTGGATTTTTATAGAGAATAAAGTATGTGCAATATAACTAATAAAAAGTTGAGATATTAATGTGTATGAACTAAAACAAAATCTAGATTAAGAATTTATGCAACTAATGCATAAGTAAAGAAATTAAAGAGAGGGAGAAGGATTTTGGACCTTCTTTGGAGAATTGAAGCTTTATCTTGATCCTTGATGAACTCCCTTGAGTGTTGAGATGAATGTTTTATGAGAGAGAATGAGATTTTGCCAAATTGGGTATGCAAAGCATGGGAATGAAAGATTAAAAGGAATTTCACACAAGGAAACTTCGTTGATTGCAAGAGAATGTTATTGAGATCACTGATATAGATTCATCTGAGGTGTGCTTTGGGAGTGAGGCCATGCCCTCTATTTATAGGGTAAGGGCTGACGATCGGCATAGACCTAGCCCTGCCAATCGGTAGGTTACCCTAGGCACACTACCGATAGGCAAGGAAATGGACCTGCCAATCGGCAGTCTCATGCAAATTTTTTCGAAAAAACAGTCAGAACACAATTCTTTGATCCAAATTATGCACGAGGCATACTGTTAGAAATGTAATTAAGAGAACTCAAAGAGTCCTTTGGGCTGTTCTCGGGTTTGAGAGTTGACTTTCGGTCAAACGTGGCTCGAAAGCGCTCGTCGATCATTTAGACGGGAGATCGTCAGACAGAAATGGATCGTTCGTGCAAATAGTAAGTCAGAATCGTGCACAGGATGGACCGTTGGAAAGGTTATGCGAGGTACTTAGACATTCCAAAGAGATTCGCTCGGTTCAAAAAGCTGACTTTGGTCAACCGGGGCCCGAAAGTGCCCGGCCCGGTGACCTCTCGAAGTAAAATGGATCATTCGTCCGTACCATAAGGCTGATTCATGCATGGGGAGGACCGTTAGAAAGAGTATTCAATGCCCTTAGAAGATTCATTTAGTTTCATTCGAGATGAAGATTTGACTTTGGTCAAACAGAGCTCAGGAGCACCCGGTAGCCTCCGAATCAATTTTCGAGGGAAAACGGATCGTTCGTCCGAACAGTTATGCCGTTATGTGCATGGGGTAGACCGTTGGAAAGGGGTTTTAGTTCCCTTTGAAAATTCAAAGAGATTTTGTTATGACGATGAAGTTGATTGTGGTCAAATTGGGGGTGGGAGCGCCCGATGGCCTCTAAATCAATTTCGGTAGTAAAATGGTCTGTTCGTCTGAACTTTTATGCCGATTCGTGCATGGGGTAGACCGTTGGAAAGGAGATTCATAGCCTTTTTAAGATTGAAAGATCTTTTTCTCTGACGATAGAGTTTATCGGAGTCAAACGGGGCCTGGGAGAACCCGATGGACTCTAGATCGGTACTCGGAGTATGACCTCGGGTTTGTGGTTAAATGGGGAGGTGCTAGGGACCTAAAGAGAGAATTGGAGGGTTCTAGAATTTGTGTCTGCAACCTGTGCTTTCACCACCCTCATTATAATCTCGGGGGTGATAGCTAATACAGATATACAAGCCATGGCAATCTTGTCATTATGGTGAAGCTCCTTCCACTTCACTTTCTAAACCTCTGCTAGCTCTCCTGCAGGTCGTCGGCTTAGCGCATCTTCCACCACGTTGGCCTTCCCAGAATGATACTGGATATCAAACTGGAAATCCTTCACGAACTCCAACTACCTCCTCTACCTCATGTTCAGGTCTTTTTGCGTGAACAGATAGTGAAGAAATTTATGGTCCGTGAATAAGGTAAAATGCTCCCCCAACAAATAGTGCATTTAGATCCTCGAGGCAAATACCACTTCGGCTAAATCCAAATCATGCGTGGGGTAATTCTTCTCATGTTGCTTAAGATTTCGGGATGCATACGTTATAGCCCTCCCCCCCTGCTATAGTACACCCCCAAGTCCCGGTAAGGATGCATTAGTGTAGACACAGTATGCCACTCCACCCTTAGGCAGTACAAGTACATTTGTTGAGGTCAGTTTGTCCTTTAGCTCATCGAAAGCTAACTAACAATGATCGTCCCAGATAAACTTCACCCCTTTGCGAGTCAAATTTGTCAAAGGACCCATAATCTTCGATAAACCCTTAACGAACCACCGATAATATCCTGCCAACCCCATAAAGCTGCAAACCTTGGTCAGTGTCGTGGGCAGTCCCGACTCCCTCACCGTCGATACCCCCAGAAACTGCACCTCCCGAAGCCAAAACCCACATTTACTAAACTTTGTATACAACTGATGTTCTCGAATTTTCTATAAAACCTTATGTAAGTGCTCAGTATGCTCATCCTCAGAGCGAGAGTACACCAGGATATCGTTGATGAACACAATCACAAACTGATCAAGGATTTTTCAAAAAATTCGGTTCATCAAATCCATAAACACTGTTGGCGCATTGGTGAGTCCGAATGGCATCACCCTAAACTCGTAGGATCCATATCACGTCAGAAAATCAATCTGAGGAAAGTCCTTCTCTCTGAGGCGTAACTGATGATAATCGAACCTCAAATCAATCTTGGAGAAGTAAGTTGCTCCCCTCAGCTGGTCGAATAAATCATCGATACGAGGCAGTGGATACTTATTTTGAATCGTGTCCTTATTCAACTCTCTGTAGTCAATACAGAATCGAAGCGACCCATCCTTCTTCTTGACGAACAACACCGGTGCGCCCCATAGTGAAGTACTCCGTCCGATAAAACCCTGCCCCAAGAGCTGCTGAATCTGATCTCTCAACTCCCGTATCTTAGATGGGCCTATGCGATAAGGTGCTCGAGATATAGGTCTCGTACCTGGTGTTAGGACAATAACAAAATCAATTTCCCGACTAGGCAAAAACTCAATTATGTCCTAAAATACATCCTCGAACTCTCTCACAACTGGAATCGAGTCTAACAACACTACCACCTCCTGTGAGGTCTCCTCCTCGATTTAAAATTGATGTGTGCTCGACCCTCCCTCTAGAAGAGACATCGCCACTAAGAACATTTTTTTCCTTAGAATAGAGAATATAATAGTCCTCTCGACACAATCTACCATCGCTCGATATCCATCTAACCAATCCATCCCCAGGATAACGTCATACCCCTCCATGTCTAATACAAAAAGATCGATGGATAAACACAATCTACCCACATCGATATCCACACCCCTACAGATCGAGTGTATAAGCGACCCACTACCCATCAGTAACTCCACACACTTAAGGATACTACTAGTTGTCTCTAATAGGCTGGTAAATCGTGAAAATCTAGCCACTATAAAAGAATGTGATGCCCCAGTATCAAATCGAACACTACCCGCAAGCCCGTTAATAGTAAACATATCCGTTACTACTGGTGGTGCCTGTAAGGCATGCTGTATGGCAAAAACGCGGACGTTATAAACATGCCCTTACTATAGATCTCCCTCCTGTGGTGGCCTCTGTGTTTGTTGCTCCTACGAGGCTCCCTGCTGATGCGATGCTCTCCCTTATTGTGGGTAATTCCTCCTCTTGTGGCCTATTTATCCACAAATAAAGCAATGGCCTAGAAACTCTCTATGTAGCTGGCCCTAGTTCCCCTAACAGTATTGACACTGTTGTTGGCCCTGTTGGCCTCGACCCTGCTGGTCTCCCCCATTGTTTTCTTAGCCCTGACGGCCCTAAGGAACCTGCTTCTGCTAAGGACCCTGCTGGCCCTTCCCCCCAAACCGCCCTATGGTCGATAGCCCCTAGTTTTGAACCTCTTGGCTTGATCCCCCTGTCGAGAATCCTGCTCCTGGTGTCTGCTTGACTAATGCTGTTGTGGTGCTACACTAGCACCGTTCCCTCCTATCTTGCCTTGTTGACTGGGCTCACCTCCTATCTTTTTTCCCTCCATATGGAAGTGATGATCCTGGCAGTGTAACGGTACAGCATTGACGACATCATTATAAGTCACTATTGTTGGATTGCCGATCAAATGTTGCCTGATCCTTCAGCTTAAACCATCCATGAACTTTGCTTTATTCATTTCTTCATTGTTCACCTCATCTGGTACAAAATTAGCTAAACGAGTGAACTCCTCCTCATATTCGACCACAGAACGCTCACCCTGAGTCACTTCACTAAACTTCTTTCGCATATCAGTCTCTACGACTGGTGGCAAGTATTTGCGATCAAATCACACCCAGAATTCAGTAATAGTAATAGTGTCCCTCTCTGCAACGGTGGTCACCAACTCCCACCACTGCAACACTGATCCAACCAACCCGAAAGTGACTAGAATTTGCTTCTGCCGATCACTACAGTTAACCATATGCAAGTGGCGCTGGATGTCTTTCTTCCACCAACACGTCGCAATCACATATGAACTCCACTGAAACTCTGGTGGGTGGCCCTTCTGGAAAGCCTCCCTCTGCATCTCTGGCGGTCCTGGGTATGCCTGAATCCCTGGTGCCACTGGCTGCGGTGGGTGATGGACCTAAGGGAAATGCTGAGCCATGGTAGTCATCACTGCATTCACTACCTATGCCACTATCCCCGCCACCTCAGTTGTTGTCACTGTCCCCTGTGGTACCGGTGGCTTCGGTGCCTGTGGATCAGCTGAGCCTCCCCCACATTATTACTAGCCGTTGTTCTCGCCGCTCGTCTTCTTCTGGGTGGCATCTAAAAATAGATCCGAATTGTATGAGTTCACAGTCAATACAATTATAATAGCAGAAGAACGAAACTCAAATACGTAAAAATGAATGCAACAGTCCTAATTAATAGGGCTCTAGGTCAAAGAACGCTACGCTGAAATCGTATGGTCGTACAGATCCTATGGACACTAGAACCTTATGTTGTGATACCATATGTGACACCCCGCCTATTCTAATCCTGGGAGATCATTCCATTATTAAATTAAACATGAAACATTAATGGTTTCATTCTTAGCATCACTGTCGAAAAACTTTTTAATTACTAATCACCCATGTCAAATTTTATCTTGCATTATGAATATATGAGGAAATAAATTCAATTAATTACGCCAATCACATATAAATATAGTTTGAACCATGACATGAAAGATATATAAATAAAAGAGACTGAATAAACCATTGGTATCCAAATATATAATCCAACAACAATATGAAATAAGTAAAACTAAAATCGAAATACAGTCTGATGCATAACTACAAAACATATAGATAATCTGAAGGCAACACTCCCAACTGAACTGCTAAGGAAATCTCCTATCTAGAATGAATAAGTTGAAGTGTCTATAGTAATCTCTTTCAAGCCTCCACACTGCTGCAGCTACATAACACTAAATAGGATCTCTAAGTTGGGCGTCCCTATGGTTGGACACCTAAAAGGTTTTGAAAATATTTTTAACACGGGACAGAGCCCACTAAAATATTTTGAAAATATTTTGAAAGTATTTAAATCACAATTTAAATCAGTTATTTGTTACACATATAATGTCCACGTACACTCACTTGAGATCCTCACCTCTTAACTAATGTGCACGCCTATCGTGTTTTACCTAACTAGTATCCCGTGTCCAACTAGATAAGGTATAGAACTACTCTCGATAAGTCTAGTTCTCTCGTATATCCCCATATGACACGATACTACGGTCTCAATAATAAATTATTTATTCCATTTTATTATTGAGTTAATTATTTAAGTTTCACTACTTAAAGTATTTTATATATACATTTTCTATCAATTCTACTATCTCACATAAGTATATATATTCATCACAAATATAATATATACACAACTATTTCATCCTCGGAATGGCCCCTCGTGATGCTGGCATACTCTGCTATGAAGTCCATGTACCTCACGTACTCAATCAAGGACAATTGGTTCGGCATGTCTCATCAAACCCAAAATCAATCAACACAACAATGGAGGCGAACATGCTTATAAGAATTTGGGATACGTACACACCTAACGTACCCAAACAACCTATCAGTCCCACTAATACACGTCACATAGTGAGCCACCCTAAGTTCCTTGCTCTAGGGCACAAATCCAGACCTCACCGAAATCGTTAAGGTGGGATTACCCTCTGTGTGGAAACCTCCTGATAGCAGGCAGCGTAGGTATGTTCACACACATAATCAAATCATATTTATAGGTATTCACACAACCTGTTTACATACTTTATTCAGTAGGTATTACACACAACCCAATTTCATCAATTTGTACATAGAATATATCGGTCGCATATTCGGCGTACCATTTATTTTAAATAAAATTCTAATTTGTATAATTTCGAGTATCGTTCACTACTCTAAGGGTCCTAATTACCCATTATGTAATCCGTAGGTATTCCTATCGTATACTACTGGTCAAAAACGTAGGTTCACTCATCATTACATAATTCGTCATGAATTTCATTCATTTATCAATTTCGGATATTTTATCAATTATCTCAATACTTACCTCGTCTCATGTAAACCTAATCTCCACTTTAGGCCTACTGTCATTTTCATATTTTTCTCTATAGTTTCAAATATCCTAAAAGTCCCTTTACG
This sequence comes from Sambucus nigra, assembly GCA_949130495.1. Classification (NCBI taxonomy): domain Eukaryota; kingdom Viridiplantae; phylum Streptophyta; class Magnoliopsida; order Dipsacales; family Adoxaceae; genus Sambucus; species Sambucus nigra. The sequence goes on along the minus strand of OX422209.1, from coordinate 359,156,738 downwards.
AATTATCCAACATTTCAGGGCTTAAAAAAAAGAAAATTTTCAATTATGGGCAAAAGCGAATCGATTCACCTAATAGCTGAATCGATTCTCCTTATCGAATCGATTCTCCCTTGGGCCGAATCGATCGTAAATGTGTCTCTTCTTCATTTCATTATAACGAATTTTCATTCTCTCGAATTCCTTAAACTTTCATACTACAATCCCAAACTCCCAATTATCATATCTAAAGATCAAATATACATGTAGGGATGATTGTTAATGTAAATCATGTATAAAATCCATACACTTTTACCCAATAAGAAATTAAAAATATCCATAAATCATTCAACCCTACAATTTTGTGTCCTTCACATGAATTTATCAAAAATCGAGATTTATCCCATGATCTTATTCCTAGAACTCTTGATTTTATTTTATCTATATAATTGGATTCATTTTACATGCAATCCTATTCCCAATTATGAGTTATATTCATCAAATCACAAAAATAGTATCATTTTTCCTTAATTCAAAGACCCTACTCTACATGGGTATTATAACTCATAAAAATCTGCAAGTTAAATACTTGCCTTATATGGAAATGATTTGCTTTGGTTCTCTTGATGACTCTTCTCTTCTAATCCACACTCCAACAATGGTTGTGATGCAAGAACAAGGGCAAATTCTCCAAGAATCCTCTCTTAAACTCTAATAAAGCTCTTCCTCTCCTCTCTAATGGCCTCCAAGTGTTTTTTATTCCATTTACCCTAGCCTCACATAACTACAAGTATATATAATCTTTGTAAATTCGTAACTCCCATAACCTTAGGCTACAAAATGACCAAAATGCCCTCTCATGGTGCCAGTTTGGTCTAAAATTGTTCCGGGACCCAAACTACACACCCGACTATACTATTTTGACTGTTTCGACCCTTACGGACTCAACCATAACCTCAAAATCATCATCCGAGTTACTTACCATTAATTTCCGATATCAACCTCATATAGCCCACACACAACGTTCGATTGAGATAAAATAATATCACGTCACTTCCACTCATTATGACGTCAAATATGTAATTACTATTCACTTAGTAATTTTATTCAATAATCATTAATCTTTTCTCTTCGATTAATAATTTGACCAACCAATAATATTTAATTTCCATAAATTACGTCACATGTGTAATTTAAATTTAAACGAATTAATTCACTTTTAATTCCTCAAAAATACGGGTTGTTACAGTAGTACCCTGCAAAACCCAGAAAAATGCACACCTCCGTAGGTATGGCGGGTTGTTCCCACTCCATCACCGCTGAAACCTTTCCCGAATCCACTGATATCCCCCTCTCAGATACAACGTGGCCCAATAATTGAACCTCTCTCAGCCAAAATCCATATTTCTCATACTTGGCATAGAGTAGATGGTCCTGGAACGTCTATAAGATTATAGGCAAGTGATGTGCGTGCTCATTTGCGGTTCGAGAATAAATCAATATCATTTATGAACATGATAACATACTGATATAGGAAGTCCCTGAATACCCTATTCATCAGGTCCATAAACATTGCCAATTCATTGGTTAAACCAAAAGTCATAATAATGAACTTGTAAGATCCATATCTCGTTAAAAATGTTGTCTATGGAATATCATATTCTAGAATCCTCAATTGATGGTACCCCGACCTCAAATCAATCTTAGAAAAATACGATGTACCCCTCAACTAGTCAAACAAATCATTAATACAGGGCAACAGATATTCCGTATAATGACTTTGTTCAGCTACTTATAATTGATACACAATCTCAGTGACATGTCCTTCTTCTTCACGAATAGGAAAAGAGAACCCTAAGGTGAAGTACTCCTCCAAATGAATCTCTGGCTCAGTAACTGCTGAATCTGGTCCCTAAGCTTTCTCATCTCCAAACGATCCATATGATACGGTGCACGGGCGATGGGTCTCGTACCCAAAATTAAGTCAATCACAAACTCGATCTTTTGACTCGGTGGTAACCTTGGAATATCTCCAAACACATTTGTAAACTTCCAAACAATCGAAATGGAGTATAGAGAAATAAGGACCTCATCAGAAGTCATACAAATGCGTGCTCAACCCTCCTTCCGGGTGAGGCATTGCAACCACGTACATTTTTTGCCCCATAATAGCAAAGACGATGGACCTCCCATAATAATCAACACAAGCCCTATAAGTAGATATCCAATACATCCTCGAGATAACGTCATACTCTGACATGTCTAACACAAGTAGGTATGTCATGAACCTAAGTGTCCCAATGTTAATCTCTCTACCTCTGCACACGAAATGTATAGGTGCCCCTCTACCCACGGGTGAATTATTGCAAAGTACTATGTTAGACGCTAAGTCTACCATCCCCGATGATCGAGAAAAATAAGTACTAACAAATGAGTGCGATGCACCAGTATTAAATAAAATGCGGCCTACAAGGCCAAAAATAGGGAATATGCCTTCCATTGTGTGTGTTGGTGCTAGTCCCTTCCAAGTGGGACGTGATACACATGCTCATACTGTAACTATGACTGTTGCCCTTGAGGTGGGGTGGGTGGAGCTGGTAGTACTGGCACTGTGACCACTGGCAGGATTGACAAATACTGATGCTACCTCTGAGGTGCCTGATACCCACATTGACCTCCCTGCTCCTGTGCCCCCCGATTTCTCTGAGGGCAATTCTTCGTTGGGTGTTCCTTTTCTCCAGAGATGTAAGAATTTCCATAAAACTAACGTCTATCCTATTGTTGTCCATATTTCCACTGGCCCTAGTGGCCCCTCTACTATTATCCCTGGCCCGATTGGCCCTGCTTGTTTCGATTATCGGAATCCCTGTGCTTCTTGTATTGATCTCATGTCTGGGACCCCTCAAATAGTTGGGCCTCTGATTACCATTCCCACCTATCTTGACGTGCTATCTCGACAACTCTGAACTGGATCTTTTCTCGCCCTTACTTTTCTGGAATGACCGGGGATCCTGACGCTGCAATAAAGCGGCATTCACTATCCGAGTGTAAGTGGTAAAATTCAGGCTCCCCAATAAGAATTTCTTGATGTACCAAGTTTTCCATGCTACAAACTTCTCAATTTTCAACTCCTCAATGTTTACCTCATGTTCAGCATATAATGACAACGCGGTAAACTCCTCCTCACACATCGCTATGGTATGAATAGGCATGTAAATTGAGCCAGACAGGCACGAAGCCTGCCCATCCGTCCATTTATTTTCGAGTCGGGCTTTATTTGAGTTTGAGCCGAGCTAAGATTGAGGCAAAATTTTATGCCCGAATGAATTTCGGGCCAAGCTTGAGCCAAACCTTACCAATCCCAAATTGGGCCCAAGCTTGAACTTTGAATAAATAAACAAAAAAATAAATAAATTTATATAATATAACATATTTATGTTGCCATAGTTTAATTAGGTTTCACTATTTTATTTCATTAACTACTTTTTTTTTAAAAAGATTCATTTGTCATAATCCATTAGGTTACAAGTGGCTTTTAATTTTGTGATTTATTGTTAATCTCATTGTGATCAATTGATTTATTAATTTTTCAAGTCACAATAGTCATTTGTTAGTGATAAAATAATTCTTATAGGCTGAAAATATAATTATCCTTTTTAGGTTTTCACTTTTGATTCCCTTCTTTTAATTGAATACATTTCATAATGATATATTTATTTTATGAAATATCAATTAGATTTTGGTGTGTACATGTCCTCCATGATGGAAATACAAAGAAAAAAAATACTAATTCAAATTTTTTTAATAAGAAAATTTTGAATCGGGCCTTTCCAAAGCCTGTAATATTTATGAGCCGAGTTCAGACTTAGATGAAAAAAATTAATTCGAGTCAAGCTTGGGCTTGAGCGTGGGTAAGATAATTCAGGTCGAGCCTGAGAAACTCCAAGCCCGGCGCACCTAGCCCGATTCGCAGTCCTAAGTATAACCCTCCTGCTTTAGGTCTATAAATTTCCTCCTCATCTCTAATTTCATGGCGGGTGGAAAATACTTTCCCTAATAATTTACCCATAACTCATTAATAGTCATCCTACCCCGCTTCTCTAGAGTGGTGGCAGACTCCCACCACTGTAAGGTTGCTCATACTAAATGAAACGGAACTAACATTTGCTTGTGCACCGTTGTGCACTCAACCATCCTCAAATGTCTCTGAATGTCCTTCCACTGGCTTGCCACAAAGATATCTGTACTCCCAGCAAACTCTAGTGGGTGGAGTTTAGTGAAGGCCTCCTTGTCTCTCTCCCAAACTGAGCCTGTTCGTGAATGGGTAGCACGACCGGCTGCAGGGGTAGTGGTGGTGGTGGTGGTGGTTGTAATGGCTGAAAGTGTTGTAGCATGTCATCCATCATTATAGAGATTGCATGAGTCACTATGATAGCTATGTCTGATAGAGTAATTATGGGTGGCACTAGTGGTGGTTGTGGGTGTGGTTGCGACTCCTGATGATGCCTATCCTCTGCAACCTCGTTGGTAACACATTGTGGTCTACCATATCGAGTGTTTGTCATTTGAAATTAAATAAGGTTCGTATTAGTAACAGATCGCAAATAGTACATTGATTCCTAAACATAAGACTCTACATATCAAATAACGCAACACATAACGTAATGAGCGCAACACGGATCCTAAGGACGCTAGAATCTTGAGTCTTTGATACTAACTATAACAACCTCCATTTCTACGTAAAGGTTGGACAGACACAATACGTCGAAGATCGGGGTTATCTAACAATTCATACTATTCTCAGCATCAATCGTAAAAATATAATATTATTTTAAACAACCACACACGCAAAAAATAATATGAAATAGTAAATTGGCAGCGAATAGGTCCTAACTCTCATAAATCATAAAACATCCGTCCCAACATAAATGAAAATAAAAGACTGGAATAAATAAATCTCGGGCTTATAACCATACAATCTCTGGAATATAAAAGCTGAATGAAATAAAAGGAGAAACATATGCTAGTATCAAAGATTTGAATCTACTATTAAGCAATGTAACTGCAAGAATGATCTGCTATTAGCCGTGTTGTTCCTGTTTAGGATAACATGGGGGAAAACATTTTATAATTTGGGTCAATGTCCTAAAGTTGCAAGAATTAACTTACAAAACCAATAGATAATAATCCAGTCAATTAAAATTACATACTGCCTATCGGCTCTCACATGCAGTAAGCATCTCACCCTTCATCTAAGTGTAATACTATACGCATTTCCAACCCAAGGCCAAACATGTAATCCGGTCCCTATACTAATGTAATAATATCAAGGGAAATTAGCTCACATATAATAGGGAGGTAAATATCTATACACGTGATCTTAGTCCCAAAGACTAACCCCACAATACTACCCCACAGAAAGTACCATTGCATCACATTATGTATTTTACGTAGCATTGTGTTCTTTAACAATGGTCTACATCACTAGACTATATTAATTCATTCTTATATATATATATATATATATATATATATATATATATATACCTTTGGTGTCCAGCTCGTGCTCTATCAGTAAGTCTGGAGGAGTCCCTCACCAAACAAATGTAAACAAAACACACATAAGTGGAGCGACCACTACGTTGTACACCATCTCATAACCATACCCCTGGCTGTGAGAATGGATCTATACATCCCACTTCTCTCATCATGAAGCGATGTCCCTAAACGTATGACCTAAAATAATGACCTATACTACGCCTAGCATATTTGTGTTGGCTCGTGGTTCCGGTTCGATGACGTACACAACCCCAACTGATAGGCCTTTCATGAACACGAGTATGTTCACACAAATAATAAACATATACATATAGCACACAATATGTATAGGTAATTATTGTCATAACTACCACAACTAGATTTCATCAATCTCAAAATAACAATCTTTGTCTTGAATATTAACACTCTAGTTAATTATTAAATTCACCTTTTATTAGATAATTATACAAATTTACTGTTGATAAAAAAAATAAGACTAGATATAATTCTTTAATCACAGATAAAATATGTAAATGTAAAAGAGAGTAACACAAGATTTTAAAGTGGTTCTGCTATATTTTAAGGCATATGTCCACTGTTATGGTATTAGTCATTGCAATAGCTTGCTTGCTTGTTTTCCTGCCTTTGATGGCAAGAGTACAATGAATTTATAGTGAACCGGAGGCCAAGGGTTGGAATGTCAAGGGATGGAATACATTTATATGTTAAGCATTTACATCCTTACATATTGTATGTGATGATTAGTTGTACAAACTATGAGTAATGTGACTCTTGATATGATGACTCTTCGCTGATCTTGTTGGTTAGCCTTCTCAGTAGTTGGTTGGCATTCCTTGTGTTGGTCGACATTCCTTGTTATGTTGCTACCAGCTAACTGGGATTAAGTCCACGTAGGAGAACAAATGTTTAGTTCTAATTAGTTCAGGTAGATAGATAATTTTTTGTATCAACAAAAGCCCCCAATACTCTATGCTTGATGCTTCCGTGAAAGTATAGAGCATTTGCTCCAGATTATAGCTCGGGCTATTTCCATAACACTTGGTTTGCAGCCGACTTACCACAATTATAAAATTTAATTGGTATTATTTGAATAAGGCATTTTTGCAAATAATTTGAGTTTTAACGAACTGACAAAGGGTAAATGAGTATTTTTCATCGTCTAATTTGCGAATCTGTCAGAATGTCAATAGGTGGTATGTTGAATCATTATGTTTCTTATTTTTTAGGAAACCTATAAAAGGCGATGAACTTTCTCGATTTTGCTTTATCTCCAAGCTTTCGAACTGTAACAGCAATCTTTGAACTCTTGAGTGCTCGTTTGTTGTCTTTCTTCATCTCTTTTGACAGTTCTTATTGAATCCTTAATTTTCTGTAAGAATTCTTTCTTTTTACTTATTTTCTTCTTCTTGAATCATGGTTTATATAGTTCTTATGAATTCTCTAGACGAATTTAGGAGGTAATGGAATATACCAGATTGGGTAGATTTAGAGTTTCCATGTCCTCTTGTTGATATCTTCTCTTTATTTGAGGGTTATTGGATTCCATCCTTGTTCATAGCTAAGTGCGGCTTTATTTTTCCCCCGAATCATTTTTGCTTAGAGTTATGTCAATATTTTGATGTTGTACCTGTTAGAGTAGCCCCAAATACTTTGAGGATAGTTAATTGAATCCATAGGCTTAACCAAATCCATAGGACCCATATCGGAATCCCTAAAATTATGTTTTGTTACAAATGGGTCACTAGTGACGGACCAATTATTTAAAAATTTGGTTAAAAGATCCCTAGTTGTTAATTTTCCTAACTCCAATAAAGATTATTTTGATCATGGGGTTATTACAAGGAACTGGAAATATACTCCTCTTCAAGGGGATGAAGTATACGATGGTCCCAGATGCCCTCAAGAGGGCCATGGCATAGGTTGTAATATGTTTTGTGTATTCATACTGATGAAATACTTGTTGATATTAGTCATTAACATTTATTGTTTATTTACTTGCAGTTGATAAGGAGACAAAGATTCCCAAAGAAAGTGACATCAAGCTTGACGAGCTCAAGTTTTTGTGGGGCATGCTTCAAAAAATAGGCGAGGAGCATATTAGGTCGACTTCATACTTGCTTAGGTACATAAATTTTGTAACTTCTTTTGTTGCTCGACCAACAACTGCCTCTCCTTCTCTCATTATAGACTTGGAGAGAGATCCAATCTCTACTTCCTTTGCCACTATATCTGGTGGTTGTGAACCTGTTGTTGGTACCTCATTTTCTTTTGATTCCGACCATCCCCTTTATGTGAGTATGGGTAAAAGGAAATTTCCCAATCTCTTAGGAGATGACTCTGCTGGTGGCACTAATAAGCTTGCTGATATTGATGCCTCAAAGAAGAAAATTGATGTTGGTAAGAAGACCCCATCCAATAAGGTGATGAATCTCTTCTGAAATGACTGGGGAGAGGTCCTGTTGACAAGTAGGTTGAGAAAGTTATTAACGCCGATCAATAGGGCTTGGTAGGTATTGCTCCTACTGTTGATGGCTCATTTGTAGCCTTATATCCTAGCTTGGCTAGGAAATTGATTAAGTTTGGTACCCTCCCAGACTATAGGGTTGTTGTTGCCTCCTTTCCCCGATTAAAGTTGTAGGAAAGGGCTACTCAGAGCTTAGCCTTGGTAAGTTTTTAGCTGCAAAGTTGATCAGATATGATTCATGTGTTTCTTGACTTCTACTGACTTGTCTTTTGTTACAGTTCTTCGTCGACTACAACCAAATGCTAGAGAAGGATGATCTTATTTGTTCTTCTTCGGATCATGTGGAAGAGGCTTTTGCAGGTCTTAAAAAAATCTTTTATAGATTCCCAACAAGCCTTGGAGAAAGAGAGGAAGACTTGGGAAGAAAAGATTAAGACCGCTGAAGAAGCTCGGCAGAATGTTGACTCAATTGCTTCTCAAGTTGAGCACAAGGCAAAGGTAGTTGAAGTATAAGTGGCCAAACTATCTAAAGACCTTTCTTCTGAAAGGGACAAGAGAAAGAAGGCTATAGAGGAATCCTTTAACAAGGGTTTGGATAAATCCATTTCTACCGCCTCTGCCCAAATTTAATACGCAAAGAAGAAATTATTTAAGGAGGTTTGGTCGGCAGCATTAAAGGAAGTTAATACTGCTGAGGATTTTGAACTTTTCCTGAAGCATGACCCTGGCTCCCCCCCCCCCCCCCCCCCCACCACCACCACCACCACCACCACCACCCACCCACCCATTTTGACGATGAAGTTTAGGATGATGTTGGTTATGAGGAATCATCTTTGATGGTTGAGTCTTCTATTCCTTGTGCCGACCAAGACAAGAATGTTGTTAATTCGGCCATCCCTTAAGCCAGGCAAGCTAAAACACCTGTTGATCCAGTTGCCTTTTCTGCCGACCAGGGTGTAAATCCTAATGTTGATCCAGCTGCCTTTTCTGCTTTTTATTTTTTTTGTTTCTTCCCTAATGTACCTGTAGATCCTAATGTTAATCCAGTTGACTTTCTTTATATTGCTTGTTGTCGCCTAACTATAGTTATGTTTTCTTATGTTGTTGATCCATTGTTATTTTATCTGTTTAGTTCATGGCCAAGATGGAACAAATTCCTTTGACCCATTCTGATTTACTCAAGAAATGTATCAACCTGTTAAAAGTTGGTCATTTGGATTTGATTGATAAACAATTAACAGATTTGCTCGGAGCAGATGCTTCTGATCAAGCCAAAGATGCGTATGCTTATCTCAAGTTTCTTCTTGATCGGGTTGTGGCAAATAATGTTGCATACTATGAAATGATCGAAGAACTGTAGCCAGAACATAATGAGGCCAAAGCTTTACTGTATGCCGACCACGGGGCCAAATATCAAGCATTGAGTGAAGCCTGGGGATTTGAGGAAAAATTGGAGAAATATGCATCTGCTTTTAGGAAGGAGTTTTTGCTGAACCGTGAATTTTATGAGGCTATAGAAATTTCTAATCTCTTGGAAGAGAAGAATAATAAACTGAATGATGAACTTGGGTATTTGAAGAGTTCTTCTACTACTGTTGCCTATGAAGGTGTTTCTTTTCTTGAGGAGGAAAATGCCAAATTGAGGGAAGAACTTGATGCTTTGAAAAAGACCAAACCTATACAATCTTCCAAACAAAGAACTAGCCAACCAACTGTAGAAGAAGCTAGGACCAGGAAGACTCAAACTAACCAAGCTACCCAGTTGAAGGCAAAGAGTCAAGCTATTACTGAGTTGTCCACACAGTTGGAAGTTATATACCAAGCCCTTGCCAACCAATCATTTCAGTTGAAAGTGAAGGATGAAGTTTTAAAGAAACTTCAGCATCAAGTTGAAAAATTAACCTTTCAACTTCACAAACAACCCAGAGAGGTATGGGTGGATGGTTACAACGAAGCTTTGATCCATATCGATGATCACCTTTCTTAGTCTAACCGTGAAGTCTATAAATGGGGCTAGACTAACTGCTTGATTGTGATGAAAGTTTATTAAAATAGCCAACTTTGGTATTGGCATGATCCCAGTTTCTTAGACTGCCAGAATCTTCCAGTCCACTTAGAAGTCAGTTGGATTCCAATGTCTGATATCGAAATATTTGGGGAATTATGGGTTACATGATGAACTCGAGATAACTCGGCCTTCTCATCTGATGGATACGCCGAGCAACAGTAGTAGAAGAATTCTTCAGGATTTTACTTTTATCAATTCTCCTTATACTCTGGATGATCCCCCTGTTGGCATGGATAAAGTGCAGTCTTCTTCCAAAGCTGAAGGAAAGTGTCCAATAGAATAATTATCCTATAATTTATTTTAAATACGTTTGATTGTGACATGGTTTATATGAATGAAATGCGTTAGTTTTTATTTTAAATTAACTTTAAATTAGTTAACTTGTATTTATTTGTGTCATTGGTTCTACTAATACACTTAGATATGTTTATCCAAACTTAGTATTAGTTACCATTGGGAGTGCCATAGGTTCTACTAATGCACTTAGATTTATCGACCTAAGTTTAGCATTAGTTATCAGTGGTATTGCCATAGGTTCTACCAATGCACTTAGTTTTATTAACATAAGTTTAGCACTAGTTACTAGTGGTGAACAAATGTTTGTGGAATATATGTTTATATTCCTTTATTTAGGAATTTTTACATGCCTTCCTTCATTTGACTTGGTTTGGTTAAAATGCATTTTTACCACTAAATTTTTTTTAGGCCAAGTGCTAAAGATTTTAATCCTATTTTGAGTTGGATTTTTCATAGCCAACCAAGTACTGAGGATTGAAATCCTATTTTGACTTAGTCAGTTATTGGTTTAATTTGTGCCGATTAAATGCTGAGGGTTCTGATGTGAGGGATATCTGATGTGAGGGATGGATGTATATGTACTTTCATACTATAAAAAAATCAAAAACAAAATTGAATGAACTAAAACTGATAATTTTATTGATAATCATCTTGCAAACAACTGAAATACAAAGCTTGTAATCTACTGATAATACTTTCGGAGGTGCTCGGCATTCCAAGGATTATTGAACTCTTCAATTTCCAAAGTTTCTATCCGGTATGTTCCTGGTCAAATGACAGTAGAAATATGATAGGGACCGTGCTAATTAGCGTCAAGCTTGTTTCTCTTTTGTATCACCTTCTTAAGAACATAATCTCCTTCTTTTAGGTTGGTCGGCTTGACCCTTTTATTGTAGAAGTGAGCAGTCTTATATTGGTAGGCAGTATTTCTCATGGAAGCACCATCCCTTACTTCTTCCTGTATATCAAGATCTAGTCGCCTCATGAGATCACTGACTAGGGAATCAAAGTTCAATACCCTGTGAGTTGGTAAGCTGAGCTCAGCTGGTATCATTTCTTCAGTCCCAAATGCAAGCATATATGGTGCTTCCCCTGTTGTTTCTCTCGGTGTTGTTCTGTAGGCCCATAATACTGAATGCAGTTTATTGATCCAATTTCCCTTAGCTTCGTCAAGCCGTTTCTTTATTCCATTCAGCAGAGTTTTTTTTGTTACTTCTTTTTGACCATTACTTTGAGGATGGCAAGGTGCAGAATGCAGCTTTTGGATTTTAAATTGGACACAATAGGATTCAAAATCCTCATAATCAAACTGAGTACCATAATCTGTAATGAAAGCATATGGCAAATCATATCTGTAAATTATGTTCTTCCATATGAATTGATATACCTTTTCATAAGGCATGTCGATTAGTGGCTCTGCCTCAACCCATTTGGTAAAATAATCCACAGCAACTACCAGGTACCTAAACCTGCCTTTGGTGGTCGGCAATAGGCTGACCAAGTCTATTCCCCAGATAGCGAACGGTCAAGGCAAAGTGATGAGAGTTAAAGCAACATTGGGTGTTTTTCTAACATTTTATAACCGCTGGCACTTATCACATTTATTTACAAAGGCTGTGAAATTTTCCCTCATGGTCGGCCAGTAGTATCCCTGTGTGTTAATTCGTTGAAGCAATGTTCTCTCAGCTGAATGAGCTCCATAAGAACCTTCATGGACTTCTTCTATCAAATCCTTTACCTCTATTGGGTGAACATATCTTTACATGAAGGTCGTCAGTCCCCTTCTATATAACACTCCTTTGTCTAGTACATATCTCGCATCTTTGTATTTGAGCGTTTTGGCTTTCATAGGATCTACTGGTAGAGTTCCATCTTCAGTATAAGCTATGATGGGATCCATCCAGGAAGGTCCCATATCGACTGCAATAAAATTGACCATTAGGTATTTATCGATGTTGCGATTGGACAGAATCTCTATTGGAATCATTCTTCTGAGATTAACTCTTGTTGTTGATGCTAGACGAGCAAGTGCGTCTTCTCGGACATTCTCTACTCTTAGTATTATTTGTATTTGTATAGCATGTAACTCGTCTATCACTTCTATTGTTTTGGCATGGTATCTTATCATAAAATCTCCTTTGACTCCATATATGTAGAGTATTTGATTTACCATCAATTGTGAATCACTATGGGCCAGCACTTGCTCGGCACCTAGTGAGTAAGCTAGATTCAAACTGACTATCAAGGCTTTGTATTCTTACTCATTATTCGACGCTTTAAATTAAAACCTGTGGGCATATTCAATATTAATATCATCAGGAGTGTTAAGGATTATACCTGCTCTACATCCAGTAGCGCATGAAGAGCCATCAACATATAATTTCCATAACGGAATATCGCTATTAAAATTTTCATCAGTCAAAAATCCATATTTGAAGATCTTATTACTCTCTTCAGTATACTTTTGTAAAATTTCTTGACTTTTGGATGATTCAGGCTGCTCGGCAACAATTTTATCTTGCTTTTAAGATGAACTTCTTTGTTCTGATTTCTACTCGGCAGGTAAATTCTGTTGGTCAGGCATTTTCGGGTAAGTGAATTCGAAAATAAAATTTGCCAAATCTTGACCTTTCAACGAAGATCTAGGCTCATAAATAATATCATATTCACCTAACTCCACTGCCTAATACATCAATCTCCTTGACTTTTTAGGTTTGTGGAATGCTTGTCGAAGAGGTAGATTTGTATATACTACTATGGTATGTGCTTAGAAATAAGGTTTCATTAGCCTAGAGGCCTCAATAAGGGATAGGGCCAATTTTTCCAAACACAGGTACCTGATCTAAGCTCCCCTCAAGACTTTGTTGATGTAGTATACTGGCTTTTATACTCTATTGTCCTGTCGAACTAAAGCCAAGCTTATAGCTAATTTAAAAACGGCCAAGTATAAGTACAATTTCTCACCTAAAACAGGTCGAAAGAGTAGTGGTGGTGATCCCAAGTATTGTTTCAGCTCCTAGAAATCTTATTCACACTCTTCGTTCCACTCAAAAAATTTCCTCAATACTTTAAAGAAAAGTAGACACTTATTTGTTGCTCGGGCAACGAATCGGTTCAAAGTTGCCACTCTTCCAGTCAACCTCTACACATCCTTCTTGCAGACTGGTGATTTCATCTCAATCAGATCTTTTATCTTTACAGGGTTCGCTTCAATTCCCCTTTAGTTAACGATGAAGATAGGGAACATCCCTTCTCAGGCTCCAAACGTACATTTGGTCGGGTTCAGTTTCATCTGATGCTTCTCCAACTGGTCAAAAGTTTGAGTTAGGTCGGCAATATGATCAGAGGCTTTTTTTCTTTTTGTCAGTATGTCATCCACATAAACCTCTATGTTGTTATCTATTTGTTCTTCAAACACTTTATTACCAACCTCTGGTACGTTGCACCTGCATTTTTAAGACCAAAAGGCATCACATTATAACAATAATTTCCTCGGGGAGTAATAAAAGTTGTACTTTCCCTATCTTCATAATTCATTTTTATCTGGTTATAACCAGAATAGGCATCCATAAAGCTTAAAAGCTCATGTCCTGACGTAGTGTCTACCAGTTGATCAATTCTTGGCAAGGGAAAATGATCTTTCAAGCAAGTTTATTTAGATCCGTAAAATCTATGCACATCCTCTATTTATCATTCTTCTGTTTTACCATAACAATGTTGGATAACTAGTTCAGATGCTTCACATCTTTAATAAAATGGGATTTTTGAATCTTTTCTACTTCCTCTTGGATAGCTTGATTCTTCTCAGGACTGAAAACTCTACATCTTTGCTCGATTGGCTTGGCATCATTGCTGACATTGAGTTCATGATAGAGGAAACTGGGATCAATGCCAGGCATATCTTCATGACTCCAAGAAAATACATTTCTTCGCTGCCTCAAGAACATAATCAACTCATGTTTGAGGACAATATCCACCGATCTGTGTTGTCCTCTCTGATTTATCATCGTCTAGAATGATGCTTTTTGTCATTTTAATAATCTGGCCCTTGACCAATTCTGTTTCATCTTGTGGATTCAAGGTTTCAACCTCAGATTCACTGTTAGGCTTAATGATATCTACCTAATAAGTTATAGTCTTCTTCTTTAACTCAATCAGTTCTTCTTATTCCGTAGAGCAATAGTAACACTCTCTGGCCACCTTCTGTTCCCCCGTCACAATGCCTACGCCAAAATGAGTTGGAAACTTCAATCATTGATGAAATGTTGATGGGAACGCTTCAAACTTCTTAAGTCCTACCCAGACGAGGATCATATTATAAGTTGATTGAACATTTTTGTCCATTACGAAGAAGTGTATTTTCTCCGTGCGACTTACTGGCCAGGTGTCGAACAACACATCTAACTTGATTATTCCCATAGGATAGACCTTTTTGCTAGAAAAACCTATTAATGGTCTGTGATATGGTTCTAACTGGCTGAGCTTCAAGTCCAGACTTTGAAAACAGGGACAAAATATTATGTTTGTCGAGCTCCCATTACCAATCAATATTTTGGCGATGACTACATCTTGGATTCTGAATTTTATGACCAACGAATCATCATAGGATAAAGTACCCCAGAGAGGTCATTTTTGGAGAACCCAATCACCAGCTTATCTTTTTTGACCTTCCTCGACCGATCTTCCTCAACTAAATTGATCATTTGGATATAAGAACAAGTTTGGGCCTCATTCAGGTAAGCTTTTATTTCAGTCGTGTGATCTTCTCCTCCTGCGTCGCCACCTGTAATCATATTACAATCAAATGAACCAAAACTGAGCATAAATACACCACGTTCTGGTTGTTTGGGCTTTTTTGACAGGTCGGGATCATCCTCGCAATCATCATCGCGATTTCTCTTATTATCTTCTTTGGACTTACTTGGAGAATTTGATCTTCTTCTAGACTCTATGTTATCATGCCGATCAATAAATTTATTGAGTTTTCCTCGACGGATGAGAGATTTTATCTCATTCTGCAAAGCAATGCAACCATCGGTTGTGTGACCATGATCTTTTTGGAAATCGCGGTACTTGGATCTATCTCTTTTGTTAGGAGGGGCTCTCAGCTTCCCAGACCATCGTAATTCCTTGCTATGTTTGATTTCTTCTAGGATATGGTGAATGTAGACACTCAATGGGGTGTAATTCCCATATCTCTTGAGTTTTTCTTCCTTCTTCACCCTCTGTTCCTTAGGCTCCTTATGGTCATTTTATTCCTTCTTCTTTAATTTCACATCAGACTTTATGGCTGGACCCTGTTTGGCAGCCATTACTTCCTCGGCGTTCATTATCTTTCATACCTTTGCCATGAGTTCAGCCATCATTTTGGGAGGATCTTTAGCCAAAGCATAATACATCTTCTGGAAAAGCAAACCACTCATAAGAGCATTGATGGCCATTTTTTTCCTCGTAATTAATTACCTCCAACTTCTCATTATTGAATCGAGTAATGTAATCCCTGCTGCTTTCGCCCACTTTCTCTCTTATACTCAAAAGATGAGCCACTCTTTTTACTGGTTTAGATCCAAAGCAAAAGTTTCTAATAAATAACTCGTCCAACTGATTAAAGTTGGTGATCTTTCCTAGGGGAAAATTAGTATACCATATTTGGGCTGAGCCCGTAATGGTGTTAGAAAATGCTCTGTATTTCATCTCATTTGGTACTGTATAAATATCTACTGCAGCTTAATATTTCTCAATATAGAGAACGGGATCGGTTTTACCATTATATTTGGGGGTAAGTACCAGAGCTTTAAACTTAGAGGGAGTAGGAAAGTCCACAACTGCTTGAATAAATGGCTATCCTTTAACATAGCTCCTTTGCAAAGGATTCTTTGCTTTCACCATTTCACCCAATCTATCTTCCAACCTTTGGATTGATCCCTTCTATAAAGGATTACCTGCATCAGATCTATGAGAAGTTGCTCGATTATTCCGACCATTTGTCTGCGTTGAACTCTCCTCTTGAGAAGTCTACTCGGCCCATACAGATCGTCACTCGCTTGATCTTGATCGGATTGAGGCCTTATATTGGTCGACTGGATGTTGAGTGTTCCTAGATAATGCCCTGGGAGGATTTTTATTTCCTCTAGGTCCCAGGCGATCAAAGGGCGAAGCTCTGCTTAGCCTTTCCAAGATAATTGGCCTTTTAGGAGAGAAAGAATGAACGTCATAAGGCTCTGTAGACCTGAGTGATGAACTCGCTCCTGGGCGATAAGAAGTATCGCGTGAAGTTCTGGAATAGCTGTATCTGCTAGATCTTGGAGGTAGAGGTGGCATTTCTCTCTGTCTGACTTGCAATGAATTAACCAGTTGTCTCATTGAGTCTTGCATAGCCTCTTGTCCTCTGGCGAGACTGATGATAATTTCATTTAGATCACTGTTTGGTGGTAGAACAAGTGGAGCAGGCGGGTTGCCTTCATTCCTGATACTAGGCTCAAGATCATTCATCGTGTTTGAATAAGGGTGTATGAGAATGAGAACGATGATTAGACACTCGTTCCCACAGACGGCGCCAATCTGTTGATGAAAAAAAATTAGACTAGATCGAATTCTTTAATCACAGATAAAATATGTAAATGTAAAATAGAGTAACACAAGATTTTAAAGTGGTTCGGCTATATTTTAAGGCCTACGTCCACTGTTGTGGTATTAGTCGTTGTAATAGCTTGCTTGCTTATCTTCCTGCCTTTGATGGCAAGAGTACAATGTATTTATAGTGACCCGGTGGCCAAGGGTTGGAATGTCAAGGGATGAAATGCCTTTATATGTTAAGCATTTACATCCTTAGATACTATATGTGACGAGTAGTTGTACAAACTATGAGCAATGTGACTCTTGATATAATGACTTTCCATTGATCTTGTTAGTCAGCCTTCTCAGCAATTGGTCGACATTCCTGGTATTGGTCGGTATTCCTTGTTGGGCTGTTACCAGCTAACTGGGATTAAGGCCATGTAGGAGAACAAATGTTTAGTTCTGATTGGTCCACATAGATGGATAATTTTTGGTATCAACATCTGATTTTAATTCAATATCCCTTCACATGGACAACCTCCCATATAATCGCTTGGACTCGTAAAAATCCCCTGAATGTTTCAACAGTCTAACCCTGACCCAGCCCTAGGATTCGAATCAATTCGCCATTGGAGTCAAATCGATTTGCTCCGGGACAAATCGATTCACCCCGGAGGCCGAATCGAATCGCTTTTGGACACTAGCCCAGATCTACTAATTTGACTATATGGGCTTCTTCTCTAAAATTTCATACTCGTTTTTAAGATTTTATACACTTCAATTTCAAGAACCATAACTTTATTCTAACTAAGAAAACGTGTTAACATCATTCTATACCCAATCTACACATGATGACCCCCCATTAATTCAAGTAATTTGATCTTAAATATCACAAGTTGTCTAAACCCAACAAGTTTATAATTATCATCTAAAAAAAATCCCATAACAGTAAGATCAATACATGATTTGAATTCAGCAATAAACATTAATCCTATCACATAGATTCTAATAGTAACTCCTCCAATTCAATGATATGAATTTTGGGTTTGTCACCAAGTCTATAAGTTTCAATGCATATACAATATTAATTTATTCTAAACAGTCTTAAATTCAAATCCAACTATGATTCAATCTCCAATCAAATTTATAATCCAAAATTGGTATAAGAAACATGCATATGAATAAAGAAACATATTATTAATGGTTTTGCAATAATTTTTTTGCCTTTTAGAGATGATATGAGCTTCCTCCCTTGAGCTTGTAATAACCCTAATTTTTGAGTAATTAATTTATATAAATTTGCCATGTGGGGTAATTATATAAAATAATGGAAGTTAGAGTAAATACTATTTTAAGTGATTTAAGAGATAATATTTACTAAGTTTTGCATATTTACCGTTAAGAGAAGGTAAATAGCATCATGTTATGTTTTATTGCGTCATTGTGCTTTAAGCGGCGGTTATGACATATATTCCAATTGGATTACGAGTAATGAATTAATATGACGTTGGAACATGAAATATTGTACTTTATTTTGAATGCCAATTTTGAGACTACGGTTAGTCCAGAAATGGTTGTGACAGTCAAAATAAGTTCTATATTGTATTTTTGAGTTCCGGACACTTTTGACTGGTTATGACTCAATTAGGTAGTTACGAGTCATTTTAATAATATATTAACATTTAAAATGGAAACAAATGTTAAATGAACGGTTAAGTATGCCAAACCCTCTTATTTCACTAATTACAAGTTTTAAACTTAGAGAGAGTTAGAGAGAAGAGAGAGCTTGGGAGAAAATGGAGAGAAAAGGGAAAATTGGAGATTTGGTGATTGGAATCGTTGCTAATGAAGAGAATCCGAGACTACAAACTTGAGGCAAGTTTCTAACATGCTAGTGAATGATTTAATGTGAATAAATTGTATTGATGGTTGTGAAATTGAAAGATTGGAACAAATTTTGGGTTTTGAGAAATTTGGAGTTTAAACCTTTGAAATTGGTATTAGTTTTGATTTAAGTTGGTTTTAGTAGGTCTTATTTGCTTCGAAATGAATTGGGTTTAAAATGAGTTGAATTGGTTGAGATTTGAAGAAGGAGATTTGAGTTCTGGGAAATTTAGGGTTCATAACCCGTAGCCCCGAATTAGGCATTTCTTCCAGGCCGAATCGATTCGCCTCCCAAGCGAATCGATTCTCCTATAAGGGAGGCTACAGGTCAGAGGAGCCGAATCGATTCGGGTTAAGGCCAAATCGATTCGGGCTGAGACAGGAAGTTGATTTTTCTCAGCCGAATCGATTCGCATTTTGGGCAAATTGATTCGCTTCCTGGGGCGAATCGACTCGGCCCTAGGCGAATTGATTCGGAAACCCTGTTGTTTTATAGGGTTTTTCCAACTTGGTTTTTAGTCCTTTTCTATTAGGTTTAAGGCTTGGGAACCTTCTCTTGGGAAGTAATATAGAGTATTAGGGGTTTATATTTGGGAAATTAATACCTTAAATTAGTATGGGGGTAAAGTTGGCTTAATTCCGAGGTTATTCAATAGGTGTTACCGTCATTTCATTTAGTGAGCTAGCTTCGGACTAAGGGAGAGTTGGGTTTAGGACTATAAGGACTCTCGTATTGAGGAGAATTACCCTTGGTGGACTAGGGTATTACTTTGAACTCTTGGAGATGAGTATGAGGATGATTATACTTCGTAGCTTATATCATAATTAAAACATGACTTGGTGAATAAGAAATGCATATTTTAAATTGGCACATAATTGCTAATCATAAATGATTTTGAGAATGTAAAACGTGGATGTTTTAAATGGGCATAACTTGTAAATGATAATTTGCATATACACACCTCTCTAAATGCTATCATAGGGGAAGTTACGCGCATGAGGTGAAGTCCCCTGGCTAGTGAATGCAGGGTGAATATAGTCCTCGGCCATAGGAGCGGTTATTATATATTGTGTGATTATTGTTCGAAGTGAGGTAATTTCGGGTGTGGTTATGTCTCGCTGTCGAAGGTATATGGCCGCTTCCCGACGTCACGCGATGTAGTATTCCCAAGTTGTCTTGGTGATAGGCCCTGGAAGATGATAGTTATTTAGGGGCGCATCCAGTGGGGAAACCCGAAAGGATGGTCTTAGAATCGTTATATGATGTGATTATAACTATTCTTATTAAAGTGGAAATTTTATTGATGGTAAAGCATTTTATGAAATAAACTGCTTTGAATATGATTCCTAAAGAGAAAAGGGAACTGTGAAGTTAAATGGTGTAGAACTGAAATGGTGAAGAATTTTGTGAAATAAATTGATTTAAATATGTTTCCTAAAGAGAAAAGGGACTCTGCAGTTAAGTTGTGTAAAACTGAAATAAAATCTCATTAAGTGAAACATAGATTCTCTCATGCGAAAACGAATATTGTTCATTGTTATTGATATTGCGCTAGGTTGTGCTTTTAGATTGAGAGGTGAGAAATCTTATCATTATTTGTGAGAGCAAGATAAGTTAATGATTAATGATCAAATATTCATAACTGTCATGCATTTTATTCACATGATGATCATATCAAACCGGGTCCTGACCCGTCTTTATTTCTTTGTTTTGCATGAATTCTATATTCGCCCAGGTGCTCCACCGCACGGATGCCCGTATTGACCTCTCCAACCTTGTGTACTGGAGATACAACATTTTGCGAATGTTATAGGATATTCGTTGTAGACGTTTCCATCTTTTTGTACTCTAGCTATGATCAGTCTACATATTCGGGTGTGTTGTCCAAGTTTTGTACCTGTTTAATATAATGTGATATTTAATTTTGATACTCGGTGTAACCTGCTTGTAATGGTCTGTTAACCAACAGCTTATTCGGTTACTATATTGTGTATGATTGTTATACAGTTACTCGTTTGTTTTTATATCCACCTGCTTTTCAAATTGGATTGTCTAAATGATTTTCTTTAAACTTATAAATTAAAAATTGACATCCGTTTTCTAAAATAATTGGTGGTTATCTCGTATTATTATTTTAACGGCAGTGATGCTAAGAATGGACCATCTATGATTCCTATATTTATTGGAGTATCGGGCTAGCCACCTCTTATTTTAATAAGCGGGTTGTAACAGATGGTATCAGAGCATCAGGTTCTAGTATCCTTAGGAATCTATGTGGACGTACTACGCCTTCAGCGTTGCTTTTAATTTGATGTAGATCCTTAGGGTTAGGATTGTCGATTCCTCTTGTGAGATATCGTTCCCCTGCCATAATGTAAGATTTTAGTAAACCTTTTGCGCGATTATTCGATATTCGTGTGCTGATTGATGAAGGGCGACCAGGGAAGGTCATTATGAGGGCAGCAGGAGGCGGGACTTAGTTAGAACTGTAAACTGAAGTCGAGGATGAGGACCGCATTAGAGGTCACTCCCTTCGTGGAATTTTTTTATATTGATAAAATGACAACAAAAGTACAGTAGCTATAATTTCCCAAGTATCCCTACAAGAAGAGAGTGATACTAAACTTGGATTACTCAGTGAAGTTAAATTGGAAAAATGTTTGAAACGTCCTTGATAAGGATCATACGTTGAAGTTATGTCATGTGGAGGCAGTGTAGCTTTATTCAGTGGAAATATAAGGCTCTGAAGCTTTGGCATAAAGCGGGGTATAGGAATACCCATATGTGAAAATTTGAGGAAAAATTTTCACCTATTGGATCAATGTCGAAATAGTAGGAACGGAAGTCCCTATATTTAAAGGAGCAGGATGTTTCGCTCGTAGAGGAACCTTATGGATGGTTCTAACAGCGAGTTCCTTTGATATATCATAAATGAAGAGATATATGGTTAAGGAAACCTTGCACCAAAGTAAGGTAGGTACAAGGAAGAAAGAGTCCTTTAATGAAATGATGGGCTCATTAGTAAGTGTTGTTAACACTTATGAAGAAGTCGTGTTCATGAAACCTCATTGGTGGACTTCCACCCAAGGATATTCATGGAAATAAGGCAGTTGAGGCATGTAGCATGTTTTCCTCTGCTGAGGGAGTTAAGGGAACTACAAGGGTGATTTCTAGGATCAAGGCTATGGAGCCTGAGATACTGAACTTTAGCATGGTTAGGGTGGCCAGAGATGGGGAATGATTGTGATGAGGAACGTAGAACCACATACTTTGATGTTGTCCGATAGGAGTTAAAGGACAAGAATAGGGTGCCTGGATGGGACATTGATTGAAGTAGTTTTGGGTACAGATAGAACAAGGGTATTGTATTTGTGAACTCTTCGGAGAAACCAGGGTAATTGGCAAGAAAACTATTATGAGTTTCACCTCAGTGAGGGGAAGCGTGCTCTGTGTTGCAATATTTAGCCTCAGTATTTTATTAACCCTAGACTCGGGTGTGTAATTCAAGCTTTATGGTAGTATTGATATTATTCTAGAGGATATATCTATATGTTTTTCGTGGTGGTGAGGTTCTATTTTCTTTCATTCATTGTAAGTGGGTGATGATATTTTAAAATTTTGTTTGGTTTGTGCTACTCGTTCTGTGTGTGTTATACGAGTATAAAATTATTCGGTTTGAGCTATAGCAGGCTTATGATGGTGAGGCTATCATATCTGCGGTTCCAGCGTGGAACTAGTTATTCTATAATATCTCTCCTAGATACGGGTTGAGGCTTTATAGAGATTATTCAAGGTAAGTAAGAATTGTTATTTTACTTGTTTTATGCTAACATGTCTCCTCGATCAATAAAGTTAAGTAGTAGTGTATCGGAGGGGTTCCTTGTTTGGATTTCTCTTGCGAGACACTCCACCCATGAACCTTAACGATATTGAGAGTGGAGAGATGTTACTTTATGTTAGGATGTTAGTTTTGGGTGGAATTAGTCGAGAGTCATGTGATTGATTAAAGGGATAATCAAAAGTTGATGTGCGGTGCAGAAGCATTGGAAATGTTTCTCTCACCTCATATATGTGGGCGAGAAGAAGATAAGGAAGTCGAATTGAGGCTTATATCCAGGCCTTGATGAGAAGGCAAATTTAACGGGATATATATGTTTGGGAAAAAGATTCACAACACTTTGCAGAAAGTAGGCACCCCGATTAGTTAGATTTTTCATTTCGCCGAAACGGCCGAAAATAGAGGTAGAGCGCGTTAGTAGGGTTACGAGTTAAGATTTTTTGCAGTCCCGATTGTATGCCTTAGACCGTTCGTTATATCTTGATTACCGGAGATGCGAGGTAGTAGTGTAACGGGAGGGTTCCTTATTTGGATTTCGCTTTGCGAGACGTTCCACGCATGAAACCGAGAGAATGTCGAAAATTGAGAAACGTCTTGGGCACTAGGGACATAGTTAGTATAGTACTTATTTCACGTGGTTAGGAAAACGCATCAACCATAAGATTATTAGGAAGTAAGGCCAATGGGGCATGTGGTGTTGTTTTAGAAATGCTTTAGTGATTTAAACACGAGAAGATTGGTGGGTTAATTTTAAGAGGAATGGGTTTCCAGAAATAAGAAATATAGAATCTTGAGTAACTCGGACTACCAGCCCGAGAAGAATGTGAGGCCCATCTCTAGAGAAACTGTTATGTCTATGACCTATATTTTGATGAGCTCAAGGCCAAGTTGACTCCTACTCCTAAATTAGCGTTGCCAAGTTTGGGAGTGGACTATTTGGTTATTACAGATGCGTCTCCGCAAGAATGGGACGGTGTGTTACTATAGGAACATGGGACCATTGCGTACGTATCTTGTGGCTTGAAACCCATGAGGAGAACTATCCCATGCAAGACTAAGAGCATGCCGAAATAATGTTCGCCTTAAAGATGTGGAGGCACTACCTCCTGGGAGAGAAATTCAGTCTTTTCACGGATCACAAGTCGATACAATGTTTGTTCTTACAGAAAGAATAAATTGTGCAGCAAAATCGGTGGTTGGATTTCATAAAAGACTATCAATTGGATATTCATTATCACCCAGGAAAGGCAAAAATGGTAGCGGATATGCTGAGAAGAAAATCCGTGGGGCAAACTAGCGAAGGCATGGAAAGCTAAGTGGAAGGAGCTTAACCAGGAAGATGCTGTTACAAGAGCGTTTATATCAGTGTTGACCGTTACGCCTGCTGTTGTGATGAATAGCAAGGAAGGGACATTTCTGAGTTTGTCTGGTACATGTGGATCACGAATAATCGATTGGATTATTGCAACCGTTAGAAATACTGGTGCAAGAATGGAAGAGTGTATCCATGGATTTTTATCACTGGATTACCAATGCTGTAAAGCGGTCATGAGTACGGATGGATGATAATACGGAGTTTATGAAACCTTATGGGGTACATATCAATATAGTGTCGGACCGAGACAAGATTTTCGTATCCCATTTCTAAAGAAGTTTCCAGGAAACAATGGGGACCAGTTAAATTTGAGTATCTTCTACCACCCGCAAACAAATGGATAAAAACGGGGAGAGTCAACAAAATGTAGGAGGACATACATTCGATGTGCATATTTAACTTTTGGGTGGATGGGAGCAAAACATTCTTCTGGTCAAATTTGTATACAGTAATTCGTACCAATCCATAATGGGTATGGCACCGTAGGCGGAGTTGTATAGCAGGCCGCGTAGATCACTTGCTTGTTGGTTGGAAGTAGGAGACAATAAGATGCTTAGACCTAAAATGATCCAAGACATCTTTTCAAAGACTGAGTTCATTCGAAACCGCTTATGAATTGCCCAAGATTGTCAGAACGGCTATGCCGACGCGAATAGAAGTCTTGTAAAAGTTGAGGTAGAGAATCAAATTTAATTCATGCATTTTTTTATGAAGGATATAACGCGATTCGGGATGAAAGGAAAACTTGCGTTGCGTTAGGTAAATTTTTCCCGTTGTTCTAAAGGTAGTTCCGATAGTTCATATGAGAAACAACCAGTTATTATTCTATATCATGGAGAATATAGACTTAGACCGAAAGTGGTACCCTTGGTCCAAGTCCCGTGGGGACACCACAATGCCAAGGAATTTATTTGGGAACGAGGGAATGATATTTGATAAATGTACCCCAAAGTCTTTTTATGAGATACGCCTGAAATTTGAGGGAAAATTCCCTTATAGAGGGGAGTATGTAATAACCCTTATTTTTGAGTAATTAATTTTATATAAATTTGCCATGTGGGTTAATTATATAAAATAATGGAAGTTAGACTAAATATTATTTTAAGTGATTTAAGAGATAATATTTACTGAGTTTTGCATATTTACCATTAAGAGAAGGTAAATAGCATCATGTTATGTTTTATTGCGTCATTATGCTTTAAGCGACGGTTATGGCATATATTCCAATTGGATTTTGATTAATGAATTAATATGACGTTGGAACATGAAATATTGTACGATATTTCGAATGCCAATTTTGTGGGTACGGTTAGTCCAGAAATGGTTGTGACAGTCAAAATAAGTGTCATATTGTATTTTTGAGTTCCGGACACTTTTGACAGGTTATGACTCAATTAGGTAGTTACGAGTCATTTTAATGGTGTATTGACATTTAAAGATGGAAAAAAATGTTAAATGAACGGTTAAGTCTCCCAAACCCTCTTATTTCCCCAATTACATGTTTTAAACTTAGAGAGAGTTAGAGAGAAGAGAGAGCTTGGGAGAAAATGGAGAGAAAAGAGAAAATTGGAGATTTCGAGCTTGGAATCGTTGCTACGGGAAGCGAATCCGAGACTACAAACTTGAGACAAGTTTCTAACATGCTAGTGTATGATTTAATGTGAATAAATTGTATTTATGGTTGTGAAATTAAAAGATTGGAACAAATTTTGGGTTTTGAGAAATTTGGAGTTTAAACCTTTGAAAATGGTATTAGTTTTGATTTAAGTTGGTTTTAGTAGGTCTTGTTTGCGTAGAAATGAATTGGGTTTAAAATTAGTTAAGTTGGTTGAGATTTGAAGAGAGAGATTTGAGTTCTGGGAAATTTAGGGTTCATAACCCGTAGCCCCGAATTGGGCATTTCTGCCAGGCCGAATCGATTCGCCTCCCAAGTGGGCTTAATTCGGGGGTTATTCAATAGGCGTTATCGTCGTTTCATCTAATTATCTAGCTTCGAACTAAGGGAGAGTTGGGTGATATGGTTTAGGACTTTTGGGAGACTCGTATTGAGGAGAATTACCCTCGGTGGACTAGGGTATTACTTTGAACTCTTGGAGATTAGTATGAGGATGATTATACTTCATAGCTTATATCATAATTAAAACATGACTTGGTGAATAAGAAATGCATATTTTAAATTGGCACATAATAGCTAATCATAAATGATTTTGATAATGTAAAACGTGGATGTTTTAAATGGGCATAACTTTTAAATGATAATTTGCATATACACATCTCTCGAAATGCTATCATAGGGGAAGTTACGTGCATGAGGTGAAGTCCCCTGGCTAGTGAATGCAGGGTGAATATAGTCCTCGGCCATAGGACCGGTTATTATATATTGTGTGATTATTATTCGAAGTGAGGTAATTTCGGGTGTGGTTATGACTCGCTGTCAAAGGTATATGGCCGCTTCCCGACGTCACGCGGTGTAGTATTCCCAGGTTATCTTGGTGATAGGCCCTGGAAGATGATAGCTATTTAGGGGCAAATCCAGTGGGGAAACCCGGAAGGATGGTCTTATAATCGTTATATGATGTGATTATAACTATTCTAATTAAAGTGGAAATTTTATTGATGGTAAAGCATTTTGTGAGATAAACTGCTTGAATATGTTTCCTAAAAAGAAAAGGGAACTGTGAAGAATATGGTGTAAAACTGAAATGGTGAAGCATTTTGTGAAATAAATTGATTTAAATATGTTTCCTAAAGAGAAAAGGGACTGTGCAGTTAAGTTGTGTAAAACTGAAATAAAATCTCATTAAGTGAAACTTAGATTCTCTCATGCGAAAACGAATATTGTTCATTGTTATAAATATTGTGATAGGTTGTGATTTTAGATTGAGAGGTGAGAAATCTTATCATTATTTGTGAGAGCAAGATAAGTTTATGATTGATGATAAAATATTCATAATTGTCATGCATTTTATTCACATGGTGATCATATCAAATCGGGCACTGACCCGTCTTTATTTCTTTGTTTTTCATGAATTATATATTCACCCAGGTGCTCCACCTCAAGGATGCCCGTATTGACCTCTCCAACCCTATGTCCTGGAGCTATAATATTTTGCGGAAGTTGTAGACGCTTCCATCTTTTTTTACTCTAGCAATGATCAGTCTACATATTCAGGTTTGTTGCCCAAGTTTTGTACCTGCTTAATATAATATGATATTTAATTTTAATACTCTGTGTAACCTGCTTGTAATGGTATATTAACCGACAACTTATTCGGTTACTATATTGTGTATGATTTAAGGGTGGTAAACGGACGGATACGGATCGGATACCATGTTTTTCATATCCGTATCCGCTATCTGAATGTACAATCCATATCCGTATCCGTATCCGCCCGGATAGTTAAAACAACTATCCATATCCGTATCCGCTCGGATACCTCGGATTCGGATAATATCCGTATCCGTTTACATTATTTGGCCATCGCAAAAAATAACTATTAAAATATCCAATCCAATCCAAATAAATATATAACAAAATTACTGCCTCCTAACATTAATAATTATGGATTCCATAATAATAGTATCAATCCATAATGATAATATGGTTAAAGCCATCCATATAAGCTTAAAGCAATTCAAAGAAAGATAAAATTCGCATTCCATGACAGTGGGAATAAATATGCACCTTTTAGATTAAATCAAATTTATTGAGAATGATAACCTTATGGACCTTTCGTTTTCAAAACATACTGATATTTTTATTTTAATAAATATATATTTTTATTTTGTATATAATATACCTGTTGTTAACTTCAGTTCTCATCACAATCAAAACCATCTCTTTACTTTTCTGTTTCTCTTTTACATTCTATTATGTTTCTCTCTTATATTCTTTTTTGTTTCTCTCTTACAATTATTTATAATTAAGGAAACTAATGAACAACCACATGAGGGTTTCTTTTCTCTTGTTTTGTACAAAAGAGAAATGAAATGAAGTTAGTATTTTTTTGTTTTGAGTGGAGTATATGTTCTTAAGTGTGTGTATGTTGTGTGTGATAGGGTGTATTGTAACTTTAGTATAACTCCATGATAATATACCCAATAAAATAATAATACATGACATTTTATAACATACCCAATAAAATAATAACTTTAGGGCTTTTTTGTTTTGAGCGGAGTATATGTTTATTTTGTTTTAGGTAATAAACGATTAAGTATTTTTTAATATTATTTTATTAGTAATACTAATACTAATATTATTAGTAATATTTTAAACATATGTTTAATGGATACGGATATCCGATAAAATGGATACTCCGCATCGGATACGGATTATCCGTGTCGGATACTAGTACTATCAGTATCCGTATCCGTTTTCTCGGATATTTTTATAGAGTATCCATATTCGTATCCGTTTCCATATTTTCGGATAAATATCCGCAAATTCGGATTCGGATATCGGACCGATGCGGATTTTCGAATATCCGTTTACAGCCCTAGTATGATTGTTATACAGTTACTCGTTTGTTTTTATATCCACCTGCTTTTCAAATTGGATTGTCTAAATGTTTTTCTTTAAACTTATAAATTAAAAATTGACATCCGTTTTCTAAAATAATTGGTGGTTATCTCGTATTATTATTTTAACGGCAGTGATGCTAAGAATGGACCATCTATGATTACTGTATTTATTGGAGTATTGGGCTCGCCGCCTCTTATTTTAATAAGCGGGTTGTCACAGAGCCTTTGTTCCTCTCTTCTTCTCCAATCTTGGTAACTTGACCAAAATGTGTAGGACTTCTAGGTTAACTCATGAGTGGATGGAATGTGTTATTAGATTGGGTTATTAATCTATTAAAACCCTTAATCCCGAATATCCCCTTAATACCCAATTCCCCCCCCCCCCCCCCCCCAATAAGCTCAGAATAATACTCGAATTAGTCCAAAATCTCCCCTAAAGGTATAACAATCCCCCGGGCCCAACTTAAGATGTTTAAAATGCCTAAAAGAGTTATTAAATAACTCTGGAACATACTCAAACAATGTCTACCACAAATTACACATTTTTCTTATGCAAATCATGAGATAATAATAATTCACGCAACATGCAAATTAATTGTCTAGTAATACACACATTTGGTACAATCGAAACACATAATCATATTCAAGAAGTTCATTCACGCAATTTATTTATTTTAAGTTTATCAATTTAAATGACATAAAAATATGCAGTGTTACAACCTATTTATTGGGATCTTGAGTCTAAAGGTTGGGTTACCACCGTAAGTGATTCAAAAATCAATGGGCTTTAGTATCATTCCTATCTAGGTGTTAAACACCTTCTCCTGCACTAGTCCTTTCGTCGAAGGATCAATGACGTTATGTTCTCATGAGTCCGAACATAATTCATTATCACAACCCATTAGTTATAAATTCTCAAACTACGCTGTGCTTACGACATATTTGTTGTTGTTTTCGTTATAATAATGGTTCTAAAATTTTACAGTAGCCATGGTTCTATTGTTGTGTGTTAAATGACTGGTATCAATCTCTCCTATAAATGGGTATCGTATAATAAGTCTTTTAACGTTTTATTTCCTCATAGCCACTAGCCATAGGTAATGGTATCACCATGAACTCCATCATTAATTGTGTCAATAGTTAATATTTCTTGGAGTTCCAAAAGACTGGATCCTAATATGTGTTAGACACATATCCATTAATTGATTCAGAAAAAATTATAGGTTCATAGTTCTCATCAAAACACATAACCTTTCTCAATAGCCTAAGAATGCACTTTTCAATTATAAACTTTCATAGGACTCCCAGAAAATAAACAATTCCAAGATCATTGCATTTAGTAGCTCAGTAAGGTGTTCGCATATTCAACATTCTTAATAATACTGTATATAGTGTTCTTGAACAATTCATACTTGGGTCATATGGAGTACAAGATGGTTCACACTCAGCATATATCTAATAAATATATATTCTTGTATTTCTAGGTTATAGATCTATTAATTATCCATATGTGGCCTTGCAATATTAACAAGTAATATTCTTATTTCATCGAAACTTATTATGACAACACTATGACTTAGCATAAATTTGGTTTTCTTGGCAACAAAATATTAGTTAATCATTCTTGCATAAACAAATTATAGTGCATTCATATTTCAACACGAGATATATTATTCTCATTTTGATGATTTAAAATTATCAAAATATCATGTCATTTATTGATGTCTTATTAATAAATTCTCCAACTTCAAGTTGATCCAAGTAAGTTGTCTTACCTAGGTCACCATTCAAAAGGCGATATTATATACATTTAATTTAAATCAACATCATGTATAATATCAATGAAAATCAAATTATATAAAGTGAATCAATTTTCATGAGAATAATTTAGCTTGCATCATGTATAACTAAATTATATTACTATCGATAAATCTTCGCGTTTAAACAAAGCTTATATTCATATACGATAATGGTCTCATTATTCTTTCAAAGGATACGTATACTCCTTATTTTCTTAAATTTATAATATAAGTCAATTATAAATTAATTTCTAGTTCATTCGAGGGAATTCAATCAAACATTTATGACATGGCTTCTTTAAAGATTTTTGGAATCCTTTTCAATTGCATAAGCAACCTTTTATTTTTAAGTCACAACTCTTAAAATTAAGAGTTATCTTGAACACCAAAGTTTTAAATTCTGTTAAAATGCCCTTGAATTATAGTTGAGAGAGGTACTCGCATGAGTGCCCCCACTATTCTCTAGGTATAGCATTGAGAAGCTAGATGTAATGTGCCACCATTATATCTTCAATTCGTAAATTGAAATTTAATAAACTCATATAGTTTTAGCATTAAATAAGAATTAAATTTATTCATTAAATCAATACATGTTTCATGCTTTCAAGTATAGCCGATTCTAAAAAATGCATGTTTGTTTGTTTTAGCCACAAGTTCAAATTTTTAAGGGTCTGAAAGTCACATATAGATTACATAATGTATTTCTTAAATAAATGAAACATACGTTTCATATATCATTTTTTCACAATGTATAAGATACTATTTCGTATTATAGTTAAACCTCTATCCCAAATCATTCAATTATAATATATTTACCAGAGTAAAGATTATATTTGCACCAAACTCAACTATGATAAAACCCTCCAATTATTATTATTTCGAAATATGGATTCTATTTACTCAATATGAAGTTCGACATATGATATCTCTAATCATCATGATTATATCATATGCATGAGGTGTAAAGTATAATATGTAATTTTCATATTTTACATAAATAATTGAAGAATATGCATACTTCCTTATTCAATTTCTAAAAAATCCATCTTTCATTTCTAACCATAAAATATTTTTAGAACTTCATAACCTTCCAATTTAAAACTTCTAAAATATAAAAAATATTTAGAATCTCTTTGCAATAATAATGTGGTTCAAATTTTCAAGAAAATGTTTAGGTTCAAAATATTTCATTCAAAAATTTCAAGTTTAAAATCATACAACGATCAAACCACTTAATGAAAAATTTTGAAAATTTTCGAAATTCATCATTTATGAGTCTAGTTTTATACAAAATTGGAATTAAGTTAAAATAAACTAATTTTACTAAAAGTTATCCAAAATTTTAACACTTTGCATCAGATTTGTAAAAATCATAATAAAAGATATGCAACTCATTTTCAGAAGTTCCAAAGCCCAATATTCATAATCTCATCATACTATATGCACGTAAAAATTCAAGAAATTTCAATGTATTGATCATCAAAAAACTGATATTATATTCCAATAAAATTCATAACATAAAATTTCAGATTTTTTCTTCCCATCATCGATCACTTTAATGTGGTTGAAAACTACCAACTGCACTTTCATATAAACACTTCAACAAATATTGTAACAAATTTCTTTGTAGTAAACATAGCGCAAGGCGCAAATGTTTATCATTTACCATTCAAATCCTTATATCAATTTTTTTTATTCCATATAATAAATTTTCATTTTTTTCAAATTTTAAATTTTAATTTAATTCCATATAACAAATTTTCATTTGTTTTCAAATATCAAATTTTTATTTGATTTCAAATATCAAACTTTCATTGATTTCTTAATGAATGGTGGATCTAAATGAACTATTTAAAAAGGTAGAAAATTCAGTTTCCAACTATAAAATCTTATGTGAAATAATATTTCACATTTATAAATAAATAAAAAATAAGATTGGCCTATTTAAGAGTTTTCCATGAAGGGGTTCATTATTGTTCAAATTCTAATTTCTCACGAAATTATTGATCGATTCCGGATTGAATTAAATACTGAAATTTATTTTACTACTTCTCAAAATATAATAATTAGGAAGTCAGGGGCAAACTATAACTTTTAGATGTACAAGGTCAAAACTTATAATTTCTAAAAGCAAAAACTTTGTGGGACTTTTTATTTTAGACAGCATAAAAATAAACATATAAGCCCATAAGATTTATTTTTGGTCTTCATAGTCGGTATAAAACGTCTTAAAATTATTGGTACAATTTATATTCTGTAATTACAAATCACACGAGAGAGTTTTATGGAGAAATCGAAAAATCAAAATCATAATTTATTTTTGTCCAGTACTCAAAAATAAATTGTTACCTCATATGAATATCGCAAATATGAATTGTATGATATTGAATCCAGAAATATATTGCACAATAAAAATAAATAATATTACCTCAATTGTTTATAAAATCTGTAGTAGAGGATTCTTGGGTTGAGTCGCAAACTAGGTCATTTTTTTAAGACGGTTTGCGGCTTTAACCTCTCTGTACGTGTAGTATAAAGTCATGTCATTCATAGGATAAAACAAGTTCAGAATCAACTATGTCTCATATAACTATGCACTGTAGTTATATGGTATATTAACACCTATTCGAAATTAATTGCTCAATATCACAGTGTTTAAGTTGGGGGAATAAATATTTTTTTGAACAAAAATTTCCAGAACGAATTTCTCTAAGAGAGAGCAAATTTGGTTTGTTTTTCTTCTTCGTTTTGTTTTTAGCAATATAGTGATCTCTTTTTCCCGTTTAAGAAAATCAAGTGTTCTTGTCGTTTCAACCCCTATCTTTTAATAACAAATCAGAAGGAGTATTTTTCTCTTTTTGGTGTACAAGGCTTCAAGGTGGAGGAGACATCAGATAGAAAAAGGTGAATGGTGGTTGACAAAATGATAAAGTTGATAAAATGATGAAGACACACAATGATAAAGAGAAAGTTAGTCCATCTTTATCCATAAAAAGTGGCAAAGGAAGGGTGTGGTGTAAAGATACACTTTGAAAGGAATCCAATGACCATTTTTAAAAATACACAAATTTTAAAAATTCTTCCCTTGTATTTTAAAAAGTATTTGTCCTCCTTTGTTTTCAAACTTTACATACGCCACACAAAATAACAACCGGCTCTAATAAATGGATCGATTGTGTCAATGCATAATATCTCAATCAATCCTCAATAAAATAGGGTCGAATGAGTGCTACGACCAATAAGTCATTCTTAGAAGGAGAGACAAGTTACGAATTGGGAATAATGGAGACTTGAGGAAATTGGTGTTCAAATTTTTATATGAATCGACAATAGGGGTCATTCTAATAGAGAGAAAAACTTGTCAAAGGGTCAAACTATTTTTTTATTGGCCAATATTAAGAGGGGTATTATTCAATGGGTGGGAGAGTGTGACATGGACACAAAAGAAAATGGAGCATGTCAGATATTTTCGTGCTTTGCAGCCGTTACCAGTGCCATCTCAAGCTTAGACTCATATTGTCATGAATTTTATTAAGTGATTACCAGTTTTTATAGGATATGGTTTTATTTTGGTCTTTGTTTATTATTTTTAAAAAATATATCTTTTCTTTTTAGGTTAATACCCATGTACAGTAGCAGGTACTGCCCATGTGTTTTTTGAACATGTTTATAAGTTTCATGAACCAACACTCTCCATTATCTCCATTAGGGACAAGATGCTCAATAATCACTTTTGGCATGAGATATTCAAGTTAATAGGCACTAGACTCCAAAAATTTACTTGAGGTGTATGACTAGTCTCAGACCTAAACATTGAAAAAAATGGTTAGTGTGAACATCATTCCTTCCCAAACATGTTATGGCTATTTCCCACCTCAACTGAGTATACCCATTGACCTAGATACTCATATACGCTATAACAGAATGTCTTATTAGTGACAAAAAAAAATAGGACAAAAGTAATTTTGTCACAAAAGTAATATTTTTGTGAGAAAAATTAATTTCGTCACGAATTGAGTGTGCTGATGTTAAATTGGTGACGAAATAATAATATATGTCACCAAATACTCATTAAAATTTCAACGCCATCATTCTCCCTTTGCAAAATATTCCATCCATCTATTCGTGACAAAATTATTATAAATTTAGTGACAAATATGTTTATCACAAAAAAAAAATGGTGACAAAATATTTTCTCACTTATTTCTGAAAAAATAACGAAAGGCCTATTATTCTGAACCCTAAATCGATCCCCAAAAATCACTCACAGCTCCTTCCTCCTCATTTCTCACCGCTTCATCACCTCCATTCAAGGATCGTTTCTTGTCGGTCAGGACTCAATGAAGCTAATTGTACAATTATTTCTCGCCGGGTCTCCTATTTGCTCCTCTATCTAGCTCTTGGGTCTACGGTTTGCTCCTTTCTCCAGCTTCTGACTGCTGGTATGAACTGTCATCATTCTTTTTTTTATTAATTTTATTTAAGGCTTTATTAGTTAATTTATTGATCTTAGTTAGTTAATTGATGTTAGTTTACAAATTAGTTTATTGATTTTAATAATCTTGATGTTACTTTAGAGATTAGTTTAATCTGAAAGTTTATAGCAAATATGTTTTTAAAGCTATAATTTGATGCCATAACTCGACGAAACTAAAACACCCAATTCATTTTTATTAGCTTTGGTTGCATTTTAGGATAAATAAATCAAAACCTGATAAATTTCTAAAAACTAGAAATTCACCAAAAAGAAAAGAATAAAAATGCATACTCGCAATTAAGGTAAATAGTAATATAACAGCTCCTCTATCTGATCTCGTAACTCTCGCATCTCCGCCGGAGCCATACGGTATGGAGCGCGTGCTATAGGTCGAGTATCCGATAATAAATCTATGACGAAGTCTATCTCTCGACTGGGGGGTAGGCCTGGTATCTCCTGAAATACGTCGGAATACTCACGAACAACTGGGATCGAGTCTAAGGGAACCACAATCTCCTTAGAGGTATCCTCCTCTATGTAATACAAATGAGCGGTCGAGCCTCCCTCTGGGCGAGGCATCGCCACTACAAACATCTCTTGCCCCGGAATGGCAAAGATAATACTCCCACCAAAATAATCAATCATGGCTCTCAAAGCTGCGAGACAATCCATACCAATAATAACATCGTGCTCATGCATATCTAAGACTAACATGTCTGCTGGTAATGCCAAGCTACCAATCTCTACCCCCACTCCCTGGCATATAAAGAAAATTAGCGATCCATCTCCCAATGGTGAGTCTACACACGTCACAGTGCTCTCTGCTGTGGCTAATAACCCTAAGGCCTTCGCAAAATGGGTAGCTATAAAATAGTGCGTCGCCCAAGTATCAAATAAAACCCGACCCATAGTACCATGGATAGGAAACATACCCTCAATTACGGGCGGTGTCTGTGGAGCTGCTGCCTGGTGAACGTTATAGACACGTCCGTACTGTAACTGCCCCTGCTGCACTGGAGTGACTGGAATGGCTGGTAGGGCTGGTACCTGAGCTGGTGCTAGGAGGGCGGCTGGAAAAAGTGGCCTATGTAGCTCGTTACGGGTACCCTGCTGCTGTGGGGCCCTATCACCCTCTAGACAATCCTAGCGCTTATGGCCATGCTTGCCGCACACAAAACATCGGCCTCTGAAATTACCTCCCCTCTGACCCTGCTGACCACGGATCAATTGGCCGTTACCGCCCCACCACTGGCCCTGATGAAAACGCCGTTGGCCCTGTTGGCCCTGATGAAAACGGTGTTGGCCTTGCTGGCCCTGCTGATTAGGCTGGCTCTGCTGACCCTGCCTAAATCCCCCGAATCCCTGCCTGGAATTACCTGATCAGAACCGCTTGGCAGGGTCCCCCTGATGGGAACTCTGCTCATGCTGATGAGTCTGCCAATGAGATGTCGGTGCTCCACTAGTACCACTACCCCCTGTCCTACCCTGCTGGCCAGACTCTCCTGCCCGCTTGATTCCCTGCATATGGAAGCGGTGATCCTGGCAGTGTAGTAAAGCAGCATTGAGTACATCTGTGAAGGTACTCAGAGACAGATTTCCTATAAGGTACTGACGGATCCTCCAAGATTACCCGTCCACAAACAATAGTATCTTCTTACCCTCAGTGGGTGCCTCATCTGGAACTATAGTGAGAAGTCTTATGAACTCCTCTTCATACTCAGCAACAGTGGAATTTTCCTGCTTCAAGTTCAGTAACTTTCGCCTCATCTCAGTTTGCACGGCGGATGGAAAGTACTTGCGATCAAACCGCTCCCAGAATGACTGAATCGGGATAGTATCCCTCTCCTCCAAGGTGGTGGTGGATTCCCAAAACTGCAAAGCGGCCCCCACTAGCTTAAATGAAGCCAACAATTGTTTTTGCACGTCTGTGCACCCATACATACGCAAATGCCTCTGGATATCTTTCTTCCGTTGGCTGACGATCATGATATCTGAACTACCCGAGAACTCAGGGGGATGCGCCTTCTAAAAGGCATCCCTAACCCGCTCCCATGCTGATGGAAGTTGTGCAGGTACTGGTCACTGCCTGAATCTGGGGTGGAGCCTGCTGTACTACCGCCAACGCGGCATTCACCGCCTGAGCAATAATTGCGGCTACCTCATTAGCATTCATCGTTCCCTGAGCCGGAGCTGCTGGCTGCTCGGCTTGGGCACGCCTATCCTTTGGTGCACGTCTCGGAGGCATCTAAAACGTGAAGAAATTTATTAGTCTACAGTTATTATCAAATCTCAAATAACTGAAGATGTAATCGTAAAAACAAGAATACAACAATCCTAAAATAGGGCTCTATAACAAAAATGTTAAGCTGAAAGTGAAATAAGCCATACAGATCCTAAGGACACTAGAACCTGATGCTCTGATACCACCTGTGACACCCCGCCTAATTAAATACCGGGCGATCACTCCTTTATTAAATTAAAATCAAGGTGAACAGTTGGTTCATTCTTAGCATCACTATCGTCAAAATAAAATTTCCAATTTAAACACCCTAAATAATTAAGCTAAGTGTCAAAACCATTTTAGATATTACTTTTCAAATTTTATTCAAAACCAATATTTTAAAACTTTACATAATTCATAATTTAAGAATCAGCCAACAAATATACTAGAACAAACAATCCAATTAATTAAACATCCAACTGAGAAAATCCCAACATTTAAGACTTAAAGGAAAACATCCTGACGATAATAAATCCCAAAGTGCAAATACTGGAAATAAATGAATTTCAATATCCAATAAAACAACTAAATAATGGAAAAGGGCGACACATGCCCAATTGGATAAAATAAATGCTAGAAGTGGAATCAAGAAATGAGGTCGTCTAAGCAAGAGGCCTGTAACTCCCACCTAAGCTGCAGCGCATTCCTTCCAAAGGATCCTATACAAGACACCCCTGTGGCTGGACACCTGTAATATATACATATATATACAAAAGAGAAAAGAAAAATGGAAACGGATCAGAGCCCGATTGTAAAAAGGATTTAAAATTAGTTTAGCAAGTATTTAAAATGTTTACTGGCCACTGCAACAACATATTAGTGCGGCACTCCCTTGAGAAATTCTCACCTCTCTTCTAATGTGCAAGCCTATCGCACTAATCTTCCCAACGGTTTAACTTATCTTATCTTAGGTTGCTCGTAAGATTTAATACTGACAAATTCAACTGTTTAAGAAGTTAATTTCATTTAACAACAAATTTCTCATTTAACCTTATTTACTAATAAAGTCTCTCAGCAATATATTATACTTTTCAAACACTTAGTCCTAAATTGAAATAATTATTCATTCTTACTTACCATAAACACAGTAGGTAGTTCCCAAATTTCCATAATTAAATATATATATATTAAATACTCACATAATATATATATTCTAACGGCACCCCACATAATAATTATGATGCGGGCATACTCTGCTATTCAGTCCCCGTATCACTCGTACTAAGGGAGATACAAGTTCGGAATCACTCTCGAACTGTATTAACACAAACACAGACAATATTGAGGTGAAGCATAGATTCTAGGTCTCTAAGAGGTCAGCACATACTCCCACGTCTCTTAGGACCGTCTGAACTATCGATCCGATAGCCTGTACCGAAGGATTTCTATCTTCTAGGGTACGAGTCAATATCCCCCATAAAGGTCCCATCGAGATAAGACTATCCCAGTGCGGTAACCTCAGGGATAGCAAGTAGCGCGGGCATGATTTTCACACGTATATATTATATGCACAAACAGAGTCATATAAATGTACTACTATTACCATATCAAATTTAGGTACATCTCATAACCCATAATTATGACATTTGTCCTTATTACTCGTTAGTTAGTTATCACGTATAACGTTTGCTTCTTATTTTAATTTGTGGAATTATTCCAACTTATTAAGTGACACTCGTGAATTTCTATACTCCAAAGAATAATTTCAGTAGGTACTCATTTATTTTCCCAACGTAACTATCTTATGCGTCTCTTTATTTAATACATAGTTCCATCGTCCCTTTTTTTGTAAACATCCCCGAAAATGTGAATCTCGTCTTACATTAAAGATTTCATATTTGTAATAAGTCCTACTGGTCTTCTTTACTTCCCAAAATATTTTAATAAGGATGTCCAAATATTTTTACTCATTTAAATTGAATTCATCTATTTAGAAAGGGAAATATAAGTCTCCCAGGAGGGGTCGATCGATCGAGGGCAGGTGTTCGATCGATCGAACCATCGATCGATCGAACCATCGATCGATCGATGATCTATGATCAATCGATCGATCAAGCAGGTATGGCTAATTCTGCAAAAATCCAGTTACGGGTTCTATCATCCAACATCATCCAAATCCAGATTTTTCACTCGCAAACTCCCAGAAATTTATACCACAAACGTCCTAAACCCAAATGGACAATATTTAACGTAAAGCATATGAGTTTCATCAAGATTCATGGATTAAAAGTGCCCAAATTCATATATTACTCATGAACCCTAAAAATTTCTTTAACTTAATTCAAATCATTCTTTCTCCAGAAATCCTACTTCTAATTCATCATAAATCCATGGTTAAACCTCTACATATGAAGGGGATTTCCAGATTATCATTTATATCATTAAAACATGAAATTTGCTAATCTCCAACATGGGTTTTCTTTCATAGAACTCATCCTAATCAACCCTAAACTAACATGAATGAAGAATTAACGAAACTAAGCAAGATAAATACTTGCCTAGAAATATTTGTCTCTGGTTTGTGGCTGAAATCAGCGTGGTTGTAATCCTTATCACGCGATCTATCGTTTGGCGGTGACGGCGGCGCAAACGGAGGAGTTTTCAGCCTAGAACTCCTTGGTAACCTCTTCCTTTCCTTATCCAATGGTCGTCACTTGGTTTTGGTTGTGTTAACCCTAGAAGACAACCCTAAGCATCTGATATAACCCTTGCAAATTCGTGGGTTTAATTACCCAAAATTACAAAATGTCCAAAATGCCCTTTCGGGGTACTAATTAAGCCTAAAAACGCTCCGAGACCCAAACTAAACCCCCGGGTACACTTTTCTGACTATCTCGATCCTTACGAACACTTTGGCGCACTCAAAACGACCATACGAGCAACTTATAATTTATTCACTTTTTATTAATCGATATTTAGTCCCGACACGATACAGGCGCGTCCCGACTTAAATTTCCAAAATTGTCATTTTATTCACTCGTGACATTTAATAGAACCAATATCATATATTACTTTGCTCATTAGTAATATTCAACAAGTTTCCCATACTTTCTAACTCACATCGCGTTAGTAATTATTAAAAAATAATTAATTTTTGGATTTATATTAAAATAATAACTCACATTAAATTTAATAAATCCCCAAATTTAGAAAGCATAAAAATACGAGGTATTACACGTATCATGCTTCCATTGATTATTTTTGAAAAGAAGTTACATTTCATATGCCTGGTGAGTCCGAGTTCCAGTTTACAGGAGAAAGGAATGTTGTTCCTAATTGTCTTATATTAACAATTAAGAGCAGGAGGTTGTTGATTAATGGTTGCACGTGGTATTTAGCTTATGTTCTTGGTATTAGTAAACAGACGCTTAAAATTAAAGATATACCAGCGGTTAGAGAATATACTGATGTCTTCCTAAAGGAATTACCAGGATTGCCGCCCGATTGAGAAGTAGAGTTTTTCATTGAATTAATTCCAGGTATTGGTACAATTTTCCTTGCTCCATACAGAATGGCACCACCAGAGTTGAAATAATTGAAAGTGCAATTACAAGATATGATAAGCAGAGGTTTCATTCGGCCTAGTGTTTCGCCGTGGGGAGCCTCGGTGTTATTTGTGAAAAAGAAAGATGGGACAATGCGATTATGTATTGATTATAGGCAATTGAATAAGGTGACCATTAGAAACAAGTACCCTCTACCATGTATCGATGATTTGTTTGATCAATTACAAGGGGCCACAGTATTTTCGAAAATTGATTTGAGATCGGGTTACCACCAATTGAAAGTAAAGGATAATGATATTTCCAAAACAGCTTTTCGGACTCGATATGAGCACTATGAGTTTTTGGTGATGCCATTTGGATTAACTAATGCTCCAGCCATTTTTATGGATCTAATGAACTGGGTATTCCACTCTTTCATTGATTCATTTGTGATTATATTCATAGACGATGTGTTGATTTACTCGCGTAGCATAGAGGAACACGAGAAACATTTGAGACTTGCATTGCAAATTTTGAGAGAGAATAAATTATTTGCTAAATTCAGCAAGTGTGAGTTTTTGTTGAATGAAACTACATTTTTAGGGCATGTTGTCTTGGGAAATGGTATATATGTTGATCCAAAGAAGGTAGGAGACATCATTAAATGGGAGAGTCCTAAGAATATAACCGAAATTAGGAGTTTCCTAGGATTTACAGGTTACTATCGCATATTCATTAAGGGATTTTCATCAATAGCATTACCATTGACACAGTTAACTCGTAAAGAAGTGAATTCGTATGGGATGAAGAATGTGAGAAAAATTTTAAAGAATCAAATAAGTGGTTGGTTTCAGCTCTTATACTTACTATTCCCTGTGGGAATAAGTCTTTTGTAATCTATACATGTGCTTCATTTCAGGGGTTAGGATGTGTTCTTATGAAAAATGGGAAGGTAATAGCATATGCTTCTAGACAATTAAAGGCATATGAACGAAACTACCCAACGCACGATTTGGAGCTAGCAGCCATTATTTTTTCTTTGAAGTTGTGGCGACATTACGTGTATGGATAAACTTATGAGATATTTACAGATCATCAAAGTTTGAAATACTTATTTTGGGAAAAGGGGAAACTAAGTCCAAGATACATTGGACCATATGAAGTGCTGGAAGGAATTGGGACCCTGTCATATAGATTAGCATTACCTCAATAGTTGTCTCGTTTACATGATGTGTTTCACGTATCGATGCTTCGTAAGTATTTGACGGATCCATCTCATCAACTGAAAACTCAACCTATTGAACTGAAAGAAGACTTGTCGTACATCAAGGAACTCGTGGAAATTCTTGATCGTAAGAAGAAAGTGTTGAGGAATAAAGTTATTCCCCGAGTTAAAGTTATGTGTATGAGCCA
Organism: Sambucus nigra; assembly: GCA_949130495.1. NCBI lineage: Eukaryota > Viridiplantae > Streptophyta > Magnoliopsida > Dipsacales > Adoxaceae > Sambucus > Sambucus nigra. The sequence continues at coordinate 359,114,742 of OX422209.1, read as the reverse complement.
TGGAATTAAATAAGCAACTTGGTAAATGGAGGATATCATGAAGAAACAGTATCCCCATTTGTTTGGTAAGTGACCTTCATATTAAATTTTGGGGTCGAAATTTTCTAAGGAGGAAAGTTGTGATAACCCGGATATAACTATGATAAACTATATTCGAATCATGCTTAACTTATGTGATATGGATAATGTTTTATTAATATATATATATATAATGTTAGGATATTATATTTGGTCTAATCCTACCTTCAAAAATCATGAAATATCGAATTGGCTACAAACATAAAATTTTGAAGTTTTGGAAGGAAGGTTCATGTTGAAGACTAGTTTTGACCCTTATAATATAACAATTGAATCAAGGTGAAAAATAGATAGTTGTAGACATATGAGTTAGCTTTGTGTCATAACAATTGGATGTCCGAGTAAAAAGTTATGCCAAATTTACGAACAAAGGGCAAATTTATCCATTCCTTTTAAGTGGTAATTTATATTTTAGTAAACCAAATGGTTTAATTTTATTGGTTGGAAAGGACGAATGGCTTTACCAACTTAAACCTCTCCATATAACCTATTTCTTTATCAAATTTAACCCTAGGTTTTAGCTTGAGGAAAGAGAAAGTAGAAGTTAAGGAAGAAAGGGTTACAAGAAAAGCTAGAAAAAATTCCAAGAAAATCCTTAAGGTGTTTCCAAGATATAATTATGTGTTAATATTGTTTTAATTTTGGATTATACTCATTTAAAAGTATAGAAATAATGAATTATTGATTAAAATTCCATCCTCCTTTGTGATAATAAGTATTTGTTCATATGTGAGATAAGTGGTGTATGTACGTCGCATTGCTTTGTATTGAAATCCCTTGTATTCAAACTTGCATATATTTTTGTGTTCTAACTGGAATTGATAAATTCCAATTGGATATGAAACTAGACTCGTATATTCATGTCATATCCGTAAATTACAATTTAACTCCTTGTGGTTAGGCCTTAGTGATGGTTGCAAGTTGGTACATAGTTGTTGTTTGTATATTTCATTTCGATATGCCGTGAGTTTGGTAAAGATTTTGACATAACAAATGAACTCTAAAAATTATGAAACTTTAATTATGTATTATTCAATATGTGTGTTGTAAATAGGTGGAAAATCATGGAAAATTCTGATGTAGAAAAATTATGAAAATTCTTGGAAATTGAAGGAACAATAGAGGAGCTTGTAGGGAAGATTTATTATGTTGTGAAGAAATGGTCATAGCTTGCTCGAGGAAGATTGAAAAAATACACCGTCACTTGTAATGGAAAATATATTCAGATATGTTTTCATATTGATAAGCTTGTACACTTGTATTTGTACAATTTATGAATATAGGATGGTTAAGTATGGAGGACAATAATTTAAGGCCATATTGGATACCCCATGAAAGAATGTTTTTATCTCCTCTTTCCAAAGGGTATTTTGAGTACATGTTTCATGTGTATATACACTCAGAATTATACTTTTATATTTACTTGATTTTAGATATAAATTCCTTATGAGGTATTTTCTACGGTTGAATGTTCATAACTTTATCAACATATATACCATTGTTTCGTCTTTACTCATGTTTCATGGAATGTGACTTAAGTGGAATTATATTGTTGTTGTATAGTCATTGAAAGTTACATAAATATATTAAGATAATATTTATGATTGTGATTCAGTACTGATTTAGTTGGATTGACAGGTGTAAGGTCTAATCAACCAAGTTCAGCTCCATCTGAATGAAACGTAAATACATAGTTGACAACCCAAGGTGAGTGTACTCAGTGAAAAGAGGTATTTGTATACTGTTATGGATTTGATCATGAAATTGTTCATTTCGATTAACCAAAATGGGAGGTTACTCCCCGATCCGTAATGGATGTTACTCCTCAATCAAAAATGAGGGAGAATTGCCTATTACAGACAGGATATGTGAATCATGATTCAAAAAGTTAGGTCATTCATTATAAATGGACCGGATAAGTTAATACATAATTATATGGATATGATTTATTGCATTTAATTTTATGCATTAGTGTGTAGTAATGCATTCACTGAGTTATTTTGCCCACGGTTCCTATGTTTATGTTTTTCAGGTAACGTGATGTCACTGTCAAATCTAGGAGGTCGGGTTAGGTTAGTCAGGAATGGGTGAAACAATGATTTTGTTTAAATGTAAATGATGTAATTAAGTTAACTTATCCTTCAAACAAATTTGTATAAGTATGACTACTTTAATGTTGTAAAAAGTATTTAGTTATATGGATTTACGTTGATGACTCTATAATTAAGACTCGTGTTTATGGTTTGGTTAAATTAATTATAGTTTGACTCACTTTGACTTTCAAAATTAATTATAACTAGGTTGGGGTGTGCCAGCGGCAACGAACACGCATGTGACTCGAGACTCCCTTACCCCTCACCCCCACCCCCACCCTTTCTGCCATCAGAATTCGACCCTAAGCCCTTATTCCCATGACTCAAAGCTGCTCACCACCCTATTTCCCTACCATTCCACTGCTCATTCCCAGAAAGTCCTAAAAACTACCTCGACAAATTGAACTCTTGATTGTCTTCCAATTTCACATCCGCCATCTGAGAAAGAATAGAACTTGACATTTTTGCCCCAGAATAACCGGATGGGTCACCACCTTAAAATGCGTATAGCCCGGGTGATGGATCCGACCCGCCTAAGTAAGGAAAGTGCTGCAAGTACTCCGGCTACCCACCTCTTTTCAACCCTAAAATATAACCTCTATAGCCTTAACCCGCACCTGCTACGACCCAACATCTATTAAACCGAAACCCACTTTTCAACTCAATAACCACCTTGGTAGCCCACAACCCGATTACAATTACCATTCCCACCAAAATAGGAGTCAACCCAGCAGGTATGGTAGATTTCGGTTAATTGGCAGCGGGTAAGTGCTACCATGGTGAGGGAGTGTATTTAAAAAAAATATTCAATAGACACGCGTGTTCGTTGCCGCTGGTGCGGACCAATTACAACATAGGAATTAAATTAATGGATTATTAGGTGTTTTTTATTAAGGTTCATTAAAACTTCATATTTAGGTTCACTTGTGAACCTCTCTCTCTCTCTCTCTCTCTCTGTGTATATATATATATATATATATATATATATAGTCAGACTCTCCAACATACCTCATTGAACATACCTATTTTTTTTTAAATAGTAAAAAAAATTGAGTTGATATTTATTGTATGGGTTCATGATATTTCACTGTCCCCTGTAAATATATTCAGCTCAAAATAATGTGTTTTGTTATTTTTTAAAAATAGATAAAAAAAATTGACTGTTTTCAAGGGTAAAAACTGTCAGATTTCTGACCTATTTTTTAAAAATAACAAAAAACATTATTTTTAGTTGATTTTTATTACTGGGGCACACTGAAATATCATGAACCCATATAAAAATATCATCTCAAAATTATTTTTTTTACTATTTTAAAAAATGGGTATGTTCATAGGTATGTTGGAGAGCCTGACTATATATATATATATATATATATATATATATATATATATATATATATATATATATATATATATATATATATATATATATATATATATATAGAGAGAGAGAGAGAGAGAGAGAGAGAGAGAGAAAAAAAGTCTCCTGTAACAACTCCTTATGGTGCAGACCTCGGTATATACCATTTTTTTAAATAGTAAAAAAATAATTTTTTTTATGAAACTTCATGGATATGATCTCCACGGTGAGAAGACCATCGCCAATTTTTTTCATCAAAAGATTCAATAAATAAAAAAACATTGAGATGAGGTGATATGTCCAAAAATAGTATAAATATGCATTTTCGACCGTTGAAAGTTTTATTCGGCGCCAGCCACTTGATTGATTGAACTTTTTGATGAAACTCCATGAATATGATTTTCTCATTGTCGAGATCATCTCCATGAAGTTTCATCAAAAAATTGAATCAAAAAGTTGATGAGATGATCGTTAAAATTTCAATGGTCGAAAATGCATATTTATACCTTTTTTTACATATCACCTCATCTTAACGGGTTTTTTATCGACATTTTTGATGAAAAAATTTAGAGATGATCTTCTCACAGTGGACGTCATATCCATGAAGTTGCATCAAAAAAATCATTTTTTAATATTTGAAAAAAATGGTATGTACTGATATTTGTATTATAAAGAGTCCTTACAAGAGGAGCCCCTCTCTCTCTCTCTCTCTCTTTATATATATATATATACATATATATATGTATATATATATATATATATACCTTTTCATATAGGTCAACAAATGTGGGCTATTGTCCTTTAATGAATTAATCGATGTAGTAGTAGTAACTCTCTGCTTGAATTCTAGGAAACGAGAAGCAGTACATTTTATTGGTCATGAGTATTTAAATTGTGTGAAATGGGCCTACCATGGTTCTCATTAAAATCCAAAACTCACACCATGTGCACCGAGATCTCCAGCGGTGGAAACCTCGGGTAGTGCAAATATTGAGTAGAAGGTTTAGTAGTGAATAATTTTTTGCACGCTTCGTATATTTGGTTCTAAGCGAAGAGGAAAATAAGTTTGGAAACTACGTTGGATGATTGGAGATTTGACTTACTAGAAGAATATCTTTTGAATTTTTATATTTTTAGTTCAACTCTCAATGGACAATTTTTTTTTTTTTTTTGGGGGGGGGGGGGGGGGGGGTGATTTAATATAGAATGACCATTTTGATTGTCTAGTGATATGAATTTGAGTTCTATCATTTATAGGAAGTTAGATTTGATATTAACATAATTTTAGTTGTGAAATTTTATCCAAATTTTTATGCAAGTTGTTTTATCTTTTCTTATGATAGTCCATTTTTTTAAGGAAATCTATAAAATATGAGAAAATTATATTTAAGTCCCATTTGTCAGGTCAACATACATATAAGTCCTATTGACTTTTCAACAATCATATAGGTCTTATTCCAACTTTTTAGAAATAATTTTCATAATTTTACCCTTTTTAAAACCAATCATCCGTAACTTCCTTTAGGAAGTTACATAAGTGGTTGGACTTGTTTTCTAATCTTAAAATGATCATAACTTTTGATTCACAAATCCGTTTTTCGCAAAATTGCTATTTTTGAAATCTGCTCGACGAGATCTATCAAGCAATATACATGAAGCCTATAAAATTTCAAAGAAAAAAAATTACACAAACAGTAAACTTCACTGTATGCACTAGAATATGAAATAATTATGTATATGTGATATTTTCATAAACAGACAGTAACATTTATTGTGGTAATATTATGCAATATATATATATATATCAGGTGGATCCAAACCCTCTTTTTCCAAAATTACCTTATATTTAAAGGTCCGCTCTAGCGGCATCCAATCCTTACCCCGTTGTTAGAGATTCAACGACCTTCATTAGAGCTCCGATTTGGGTTGGGTAGGGAAGGCATGTAGTGTCGCTGGCGCGGACCTTTGAAAACAAGAGACTTTTGAATAAATGAGTTTTTTATCCACCAAAGTGGCATGGAGTGCCACTGGCGCGCGCCTTTGAAAAATAAAAGACTATTGGATAAATGGGATTTGGATTCTCCGGAGCACCGGTTTGGGGTCATCGGGTGCCGGTGGCGCAAACCTTTAAAAATATGAGCATATATATATATATATATATATATATATATATACTGTGTAATGTGATAACACAGTAAATGTTATTGTTTGTGAAAATATTATATATATATATAACTATTTCATAAATATATTAACTTAGTAAGTGTTTAATATATTTATGAAATAGTTTTATATGTATAACATTTTCACAAACAGTAACATTTACTGTGTTAATATTACATAATATATATATATATATATATATATATATATATACACGGTAAATCCAAACCTCTTTTTTTTCGAAATTATCATATTTCTAAAGGTTTGAGCTAGCGACATTCAGTCCCCACCACTACCCACCCCCATTGTCGGCGCTTCAACGACATTCATCAGAGCTACGATTTGGGGTGGGTAGTAGTGGCATGGGGTGCCGCTGGCGCAGACCTCTGAAATAAGAGAATATTAAATAAATGGAGTTTGGATCCACCGGAGCTCCGATTTGGGGTGAGTATGGATCGCATTGGGTTAGATTTATATCTCTAACATTTTCACAAACATTAACATTTACTGTGTTCATATAACATAATATATATACGGTGGATTCAAACCTCTTTTTTCTGATATTATTTTATTTTTAACGGTTCGCGCTAGCGGGAGCCAATCCCCACCACCACCCACCCCCATTGTCGAGGCTCCAACAACCTTCATCAGAACTCTAATTTGAGGTGGCATGGGATGACGATGTAACATTTTCACAAACAGTAACATTTATTATTTGTGAAAATATTACAGATATAAACATAACCCAATGCTACCCCTACTCACCCCAAATCGGCGCTCCAGTGGATCCAAACCCCATTTATCTAATATTCGCTTATTTCCTAAGGTCCGCGCTAGCGACACCCCATGTCACCCCAAATCAGAGTTAGAGGTTTGGATCCACCATATATATATATATATACACTGTGTTATAACACAGTAAATGTTACTGTTTCTGAAAATATTACAGATATAAACCTAACCCAATTCCAACCCTACTCACCCCAAATCGGAGCTTCGGTGCATCCAAATCCCATTTGTCCAATATTTTCTTATTTCCTAAGGTCCGCGCCAACAGCACCCCATGTCACCCCAAATCAGAGCGTTGATGAAGGTTGTTGTAGCTCTGACAATGAGGGTGGGTGGTTGTGGGGATTGGATGCCGCTAGCGCGAATCGTTAAAAAAAAGACAATATCAGGAAAAAAAAAGTTTGGATCAAGCGTGTATATATATATATATATATACACACTGTGTTCTAACACAGTAAATGTTACTGTTTATGAAAATGTTACAGATATAAACCTAACCAATGCGAACCCTACTCACCCCAAACTGGAATTCCGGTGGATCCAAACTTCATTTATCAAATATTCTCTTATTTTCTAAGGTACACGCCAGCGGCACCCCATGTCACCCCAAATCAGAGCTCCGATGAACGTTGTTGTAGCTCCGACAATGGGGGTAGGTGGTGATGGAAATTGAATACCACTAGTGCGGACAGTTGAGAATAAAATAATATCGAAAAAAGAGATTTGGATCATATATATATATATATATATATCTGTGTGTGTGTGTGTGTGTATAATATGGAACAATGGTGTTATGAATAGTAACTTATACATGATAAACATGCATGATAAGCATTCATGGCATTTTATGTGTTGCATGCTTGCATGCATACACATGCATGTATACATATATATATATATATATATATATATATATATATATATATATATATATATATATATATATATATATATATATATATATATATATATATATATATATATATTATTTTATTATTTTTTTAATAATATATTTTTTTTAAATAATTTTTTGTTATAAAAAATATTTTTTTAAATGTTTTTTTTTTAAAAATGGTGGTTATTATGGGTTGAGTTTTATCACCAAGGCAAATTTATCGCCGTGCCCTCGGGCACAGGCACCTGCTAGTATATATATACACATTACTGCTCTTGTGCTGACCAGTCCGCATTTTAAAAGTGCGGGCCGGACATGTGTCACCTAGCGGTGAGCGCATATAAGAGAGAGAGTGCCTATAATTCAGCCTATAATTTCTTGGTTCACCGTCAGGTGACACATGACCGGTCCGCACTATTAAAATGCGGACTAGTCCGCACAAGAGCAGCATTATATATATATATATATATATATATATATATATATATATGTTAACATAGTAAATATTACTATTGTGAAAATGTTACGGATATAAAATCTAACCCAATGCCAGCCCTACGCACCCCAAATCGAAGCTCTGATGAAGGTTGTTTGATAGCGTGGATATTTAAAAATAAGATAATTTTGGAAAAAAAAGGTTTGGATGCACCGTGTGTGTGTGTACACTATGCTGTTTGTGAAAATGTTACAGATATAAACCTATTTCTCTTTCTGGTGCATACAGTAAAGTTTACTGTCAGTGTAATTTTTTTTCTTTGAAATTATATAGGCGTCATGAATCTTGTTTGATAGATCTCGTCGAGCAGATTTCAAATATAGTAATGTTGCGAAAAACGGATATGTCAATTAAAAATTATGATCATTTGAAGATTAAAAAAAAAGTACAACCACTTATGTAACTTCCTCATGGAAATTACGGATGGTTGGTTTTAAAATGATAAAATTGTGAAAAAAAAAGTTCCAAAAAATTAGGAGTAGGACTTATATGTAAGAGAAAAATATGGTGAAACGAAAATGTCTAAACAAAGGTCTAATGGGACCTATATGCAAATGCTCCATAAAATATTGATGTTCCTATTTCAAGTTAATTGTTGTTAAATATTTTTTATTGGGAATGTTGGGTTTGTTAGGATCGTGATAATTATCGTCAGATTCTTCGTCTATAATAAATGTCGTGGGATACATCCGTAGATATTGTGTTTTGTCTCAATTTTGGAGTTTTAGTGTTTTATACGTGTTGAATTTAGACCAATCTCAGTTAATTTTTTATTTTTTTCTGGGGAGAACTAAATAAAATTTGTCAGACACAGTTGTAACGATAACATATATCACAAACTAATACGAGTTGGAACATACGAAAAAGTAGAAAATGATAAAAAAAAAATTGAATTTCTATGTTGACATCATGTCACTAATATAACCATTGCACTAACTATTTTCTCCAACAAGAGGTAGCATATACGGCAAGTGATCACATCTCATTACCCACGAATGACATGATGAGAACCCCACCCGACTAGCCTAATCTATTTCTCAATATCAGCCTAATGCACTGGGATAGGAAATTTTACATGATAAAAAAGAAACCTAAACAATCTATACAGTTCAACTCACTCTTCCAATCCTTCTTCCAAATCCGTATGTGGAGGATCATTATGGCGAAGGGAATCAAGACTGGAAAAAAATAAGAAAAAGTTCACGTTAGCAGTAGATTTATAACATATATATACATATATACAAAATAAGAAGTTCAAAATGTAACTGTCCTGCCTGCAATTCTGAGGAACCCTCCAAGATAATACTGACAATCTCTTCAAGCTGGGAGGCAATGACATGAATTGTTTCCAATCCTGAAGCAATATCCTAAGATCATGAACTTTGCTGTCCAGCCCAAAACAACAATTTGCATGCATCGTACAAACTTGGTTCAAATCCTTGCTATTTTCACAAAACCCACCGAAGTAAGCAGTGTTTAAAAACTTCATATTCAGTCCAATATCCGTAATAAACGAATCATATTTAATATTATTAAGGACATCCTGATCGTGTAATCCAGGGTATGTCTCTCGTGAGGAGAACCAGAACTTGTAAAATTCTATTGACCGATTATTTGACATCACAAAATTGAACCCTCCGTTGGGTTTATTATTCTCAACGTCATCAGAGTCACCAGTGAAATGATCACACGCAATCTGAAAATCTGTGTCCGTATAGAAGTGTGGAAATGGATCCCTAAACCACATGACATCAGCATCCTGGGGGAGGAAAACCAAGCAAAAAGTATTAAATGTGAATAAATACATTTCGCAAGATTGACTAAAATTGAATAAGATCTTTAATTGTCGGCTTAATAAGAACAAATAAACTAAAGAGAAACTAACAACAAAATGAGCTATATTCTAACAATTTCCGCCTCACTTCGAAAACAGCAACTCAAGGATTAGATCTCAAACGCAAGGGTCCTATTATAGTTACTTTTTTAGACCCAATTAAAAATTCTAGATACCATTTCAATGCATCTTTATAAAGTAAGTGCATTGTTTGCTTTAACGTAAACTAATACTGCATTGACAATATCATATCCCTTTTTATGTTAATATGTATAAAGGGTCCTGTTTGTAATTTCTACAAAATGGGGTCCGTAAGGAAATAATTTGAGAGGGAATATATATAGAGGGTTAAATGGTGCTACAAATAGAGCAGAAATTCAAATAGATTGCAATGACACACCACAAAATCGGTTTCATAAAGGATGCCAAACAATGGGTATCGTTTCTAGGCAATATAATAATTATCTAAGTAGAACCAGAAAACATTTTTGGTAATTAAAGATCCTTAACTGGGTTTTCTCAAGCTTAATCAGGTATGCATTCTTGCAGTTGTGTATGCACGCGCGCTCACATAAGAGAGGGGGGGGGAGATGAGTACCGTGAAAATGAAGTTGTATCCTAGCTCAAGAATAGACCGCAAGAAATCAATCCTTGTCCACATCATCTTCAAATAATCAGGGGTCATAAAATAGGCCTCCTGAGAGAAATCAACCCCTTCGGTAACCAGGGCATAGCAATGAATATGTACATTCAAACAGCTAGAAAATGCCTTTTGATCCAAAGCAATAATCACCAAATGATTCAACAGTTTACGAGTACCCTCTCCAATTCTAAAACTCTCAAGGAAGAGCTCAAGAACCGAATTTGGAGCTGCCCAAGCTTCATTCAAAGTTGTTAAAATAACTGTTCTGTCTTGCATAGAAGCATCCTTCAATACTCTTTCAAGCCTAATTTCATCACTGTCCTGCAATAGTTGACACATATTCAATACAAAAGAAGAAGAAAAAATGCGCAATACATATGTTACAATTAACGGCAGATTGTATTGTGATCACCATAAGGCTTTATGCAACTTTTCAACGACCCATCACTATTACAAAAAGCGAGCAGAAAATTCTAGACAGCAAGCAAACTTAGAATCTTTGTGCCGATGTATACGTCAGAGGTTACACAAGAAGGGGGTAAGGTTGATTTATGCTAGCTATTATTATTATTATAAAATATAGTGCAAGGGTAATTTGGAGGAATTAATTGGATTTGTGTATAGAGTAGAAACAGGTAAGAGAAAAGAAAGCACTTCACCCAACATTGCACTCACAATCTGGGGCTTCCATATTCCAAAATTCATGGATACAAAATTAACTAAATATGTAAAACTCGTCGATTAACAACAAAAATAATTTGGTAAAAAGAAGAGAGAGTTGATAATAATAAAAAAATCGTGATCATTAAATAAGCATTGGGTGGTGAGTCACCACTGGTGACATATATAAGTTACAAACAACTTGGTGATCTAAACATAAGAGAATCATTCTAGAATGCGAAATCGAGCACATGATTTGGCACGTGGGATTTAAGTTAAAGTTGGATAAATGAAAGGAATATGCGAATTATATATAGAAATGAGAAAAGGGGAAGTGAACTAACAAGGGGTGGGGGTGGGGGTGGGGGTAGGGGAGCATGATCGGTAACGGAGTCAGCGGCTCTGTAAAGGAAGAAAGAGGAGAGAGAAAGAGCGGCCAAGAAGATAGCGAGGGTGAAAATGCGAGGGAGGAGAGAGGAGGGGGAATGTCCGACCATTTCTCCCACCCAATCACATCACTTACCGCCGCCGCTCATCTTCTTCGCTGCATATGTAGCGGACCCCGTCGACGTGTTCGTGTTCGTGTTCGTGTTCGTGGAAAGAGTGGGAGGGAGGGCTCCGGTTTTTGAGTTTTGCCGTTTGATTTGCTTTGTCGGCTTAACGTCAAATGAGTGGGGCGCGAGCCAATTAATGTTGCGCAGGTTCCCCAATTTATTACCACTTATTTCGCCTCTACTCACATTTTTCACTTGCCACGTTTGTTGTAAAATTTTCGCCCTCCAAGATTAGAAGCATGTAATGTAAACGCATATTCGTTTAGTAGTGTACTATGATCAATAATGTTTGTATTTAAATTATAATTGATTTTGGATGCTTTTATTTGAACCCAAATATTATGTCAACCGTCCTTCCTTCTTCTTCTTTTTTTTTTTATTATTTTTTTTATTTTTACGTAATGAAGTAAACCATAAGAACCTAACTATTATAACCCTGTTACAAAACCAACGCATAACATAAACAAATCAACCCCCTGACTTGAGAGTCATAAAATCAACACATAACTAACCCCCTGACCTGAGAGTTATAAAATCCACGCATAACTAACCTCCTGACCTGACTCCTAAAACTCTAAATATTGCAACACATAACATACAAAGGATTCGACAGTTAACACATCAGATACATTAAAACACAGCACATACAAACGTTGTCCATAAAATTAAAGAAAAAAAAGCAGAACAACCTAAAATCATTCCCAACCAAAACAGGGGGAAAAATTATGAGTATAGTGCATAATAAGCAAATAGAGCAAATAAAGAGCGATAAAAGACAAGATATAAAGTGGTTCGACTATAAAAATGAGTCTACGTCCACTTTGGTGCCCCACTCTCATTATATATGTTGTTTGGTACATAGTAATTAGGCCTAAAGAGGCGTACAATCATGAGAATAGAATATAGTACATGACTGTGATGATTCCGGTGGCTCCGGGATGGTGGCTGGGATGCTCCGACCTGTAGCCCCCAAGCTATGCTTAGTGGCGTAGAGAGATAGAGATCAGCTATGAGCTGCCCAGTGTAAGAAAATGAGCCCGGGTGAGGAAAATGAATCCCCTTTATCTTGAGGTGTGGACCTCTATTTATATGTGTAGATGGTGTATTGCTGCTAAGTAAAAAGGGGATGCGGCATGTTATGTGAATGAACTAGGGCCGCAGCCTGTATGTTAAGGGTTGCGGCAGTTGTGATCTGGTCCGCAGTATGTAGCCGCGACAGTAAGGTGCAATACTTGTCATATCAATAAGCCCCAAGTCGTAGTGCCAAGAGATTGCGCTTGGGGCTGCGGCTGAGTAATCAAGTCTTCTCAATATGCCGCGGTAGTTCCAAGACGACGTTTCGTCTTCCCGCGCCCTCTTATATAAATAGAACCAGTCGTGGACTTCATTACGTTTCCCAAACCTTTGAGAGCATATTGAGAGCGAATTTTTGCGCGTTTGTCTCCTTACGTTTTCTGGCGATTTCTAGCAGCTGCAAGTGGTGGTTCTGAGGCGGCTGAAGGTGCTTTGAGGCTGAGCATTGGTGGTTTCTCCATTTCCAGGTAATTTTCCAACCAACTGAGCCTCTTTAATAGCTTTCTCAGTTCATAATTCACAATTCATCAACTGAACCTCTGAATTTCTGCCTTTATGAATCACCCAATCCTGAATTATATCTACTACATTGATCACGAATTGCACTTATTTTAATGTATTTTGTTGAATTGAAATCATGTTTGTTGCTTGAATATATTTGTTTCTCCCAATTTCCCAACTAATCGAACCCATTTGAATTCACGTAGCTGTTTGGATTTGAACTAGGTAACCCATTATGTTCTTGACGTTCTTGAGAGGGACTCTTCGTATTCTAGGGCTTTTGATCTTTGAATTTACAAAGATTAAATACTGACCTGTATGAGTGAGTAGCCGCGGCATGGTAAAATCCCTTTGGTTTAATAATCTTCTGCGGCCTGTAGTAAGCAAAGGCTACGGCATGTAAATATTTAGTTGCGTCCTGTAGCAACTCCCATTCCTAGGTTCTCTGATTAGAGTCCGCGGCATTTAGCCTATAATTTAATGACTATGGTATGCAAGAAATCGTCCACATTTTTCCCCCAAAATAATATGTCGCGACGACAATTAACCTCTAGGGCTTTAGAACCAACACTTGACATATTTAGCCAATCTTACTAATCATTTCTATTCACCTTAATCTTTATATCATTATTCCTATCGTGGCTTCTTAGAGGCTTTTTAGAACCATATTGGCTGCGGCGCCTAACTGCGGACTTTCTGCTTTTCAGGTACTATTGCAGCCATATGAACTTTGACCCAGATGAATTTTTTAGAGGCTTTTAGGAAAAATATTTTGGAGCGTCTCCTCCTGAACTTCCTTCAGTTCCTCCTTTGAAGTCAGTAGGGCCTTGCCAACTGAAGGAATGCCCCAACTGTATGGTACTAGACTCAGATTCAGATTCTGCGTTTATGGAGGAAGAGGTCAATTCTAGTAACCAACCAATGGACGTAGACGATAATGCCACGGCAGGGGGTGCATTTAACCCTAGGAAAGAACCTATTGGCATATCTAGGAGAGCTGAGAGGCCGCTTGCTGCACTAGGTATCCGCATCACTATGACCCAATAATGGGGTGATCAGATGACTGAGGCCTTCGAGTTCCCAGAGGGTTTGATGTGCTCACACGTCACACTACACCAAAACACTAATTTTGTGACTGCCTTTTTGTGATTGCTAATGGGGGTGACAAACTTATCACTCCCGAAAGCACTCACAAAATTATTTGTAACTGCCATTAGGAGTAATAAAATCAGTGGGTAATGAAAGAATTTAGTTAATTGGTTCGTCACTGCTAATGAGAGTCACAAATGTTGTTATATAATTAATTTGTGACTCCTATAAGCAGTCACAAATTTATAACTGTCAGAAGCACTCACAAATTTATCAATAGGCATAAGTTATGACTCTTATGAGCAGTCACAAAATTATAACTGATATGAACGATTATAAATTTTGGTATAAGACTTAATTTGTGACTGCTATCAGCAGTTACAAATTTATGACTGCTACTAGCAGTCACAAATTTTGATCTAAAATATAATTTGTGACTCATATTAGCAGTCACAAATTTGTAACCGCCCATATAAGTCACAAATTTTAGACTAAGACTTAATTTGTAACTGCTAAGAGGGGTCACAAATTCGTAACTGCTCGTAGCAGTCATAAATTTTGCCCAAACTTATTTTGGGCTATGTTTAGTTTCCCTCTTCTCTCTCCTCTCTCCTCTAGAAGCTCCCGCCCCTCACTCTCTCATCAATCTCCCGCCCTCCCCCATCTCTCTCTCTTCGGCTTTGGTGTTAATATCTCTCTTTGTTGTGTTTCTAAGGTACGTTCTTTAGAGATTTGCTAATTTGTAGTATACTTCGCTGTTAATTTGTAGTATACTTCAATGTTAATCTCTCTCTCAAATTAGAGACACAATGTTAATTTATAGTATACTTCCTTTTTTATCTTTGTAGTAAACTTTGTTAATGGTCTATTTGTTCCTTTTGGAGGGTTGATTAATTTATAGTATACGTTGTTGATTTCTTTGGTAAACAGCTTATAGGTTCTATTAATTCTTGATTGCTTAGGTAAATGCTTATAGGAAAATCACGGTTATATATGTATATATATAAGTTGTTCTATTGATTCTTGAATTCTTAGGTAATGGGTTTTATATAAGCTATAAAACCTATAAGTCGTGGTACGTTTGGATTTCTTGATTTCTTAGGTAAATTTATCCTTAGGTACATGACCTAATTATTTGTTAAACGAAAATTTATACTTTTTGTATACGATGTTAAACAAAAAAAGCCCTAATTATTTCTTATACGTTGTTGTTCATTTGGATGTGTTGCTAACAGGTGGTACGTTTGGATTCAAACGGCTTGAACCATTGCTAACATGGGTACGTTTTTATACTTTTTTTATATCCTTTATGAAATTTTGCAAAGTGATATATCCTTTATACTTTGCCTTACAGTGTTGCCACCATATTAAAATAGAGTTGCCACCATATTAAATTTCATATTAAATTTGACGTGCTCGCCACGTCATCGAATGCACCAGTCTGAAAGAATCATTGGCCCTCTCATTTGCAATCATGTATGAGAAGATATTGGGCCCACACTCTCCTTAGTTTTGTCATCTTCAGTTAATTCCCGACAACGAGTGCATACCTTTCCTCTAATATTTGGATTAAATCGACCGTCTCTTTTCTGGGACTGAGCTTCACAAGGTTGTGTTTTTACTCCAAATTTCACTTTCTTTAGGATATATTGGCGTTGGTAAAATTTTGATGAAATTTAGATTTGGCGGTGATGTATATTGGACACATACAACTTTATTTAATTAGTGACGACTAGTTGGTTGTCTGCAACTTACTAAAGTGTGGGAAATATTATCATTTTATACTATTACATAATAATATATGTACTTTATGGCCAAGAATAGATTTGGGTATATGTATTACGTTTTGATGTCACTATTAGTTTTTTTACAGCTTAAACCAACAGTTTCATCGAGTGTTGTGCTTTTAAAATTCTTCCATGGTTGTTGATATTTTGGGTTTGAAGGCTTCTATGCCCATGATACGATAGTCTTGGACTCGATCGGTGTCCAGTACATCATTTAATCCTTACAAACTTTTCATCGTTTCACCATAGTGAAAAGCCAGATTAAATAGCAATAGTTAGATGATCAAATCTCGTGCTATTGGTGGGATCGGATTAAGAGAGTCGTGGGTCTATGACTAGCCTTGGATTGCATATATCAGTAGTTTGGTGAAGGAAAGTTTATGGAATCCTAATACAATGGAAAGTTTAAGTAAACTTGCCCTTTAGACATTTCTTTTTCTTCAACCACCACTATAGAATAAAACAAATGAATCAAATAAGTCCACCTTTTATAGTTTTTTATGGCCGAAATGCTTGCTTCCGTTATGTTGCCCCCTATTATGGTGTTTCATTTACATGTTAGCTATTTTGAATAATGTCTCTCTCACCAATCTTTATACTACTATAAAATGTTATACAAGCATTTAAGACTACTCACCAATGAGCCTATCCACGTATGTAAGATATGAAAGTTGTTATCTCCTATTGCACATCAGCTGACGGCCAGCATAAGAGAGAAATAAGAAGGTTTGACCATTCATATTCATATTCCAATAGTTATGTTGTACATTCATCAACATTTACTCCCACCCATTTTTATCTCCAATAGTCGATTAAGGTCCTAAAACAATTCATACAATTAATCGACAACTTTGTGTATCCTCCTCCATTTAGATGACATATTGGGTGCCCCTCATCTAATTTCATTAATCATCCATATGAGAACTCTAGATAAAAATTTCACCTCCCTCTTTGTAACACCTCCATTTAAGTCTTTACCCTTTCGTATTTATTTTTGTATCACTCTCACTTTTGTTGGTCGATTTGTTTCTCCATAGATCTAAATCTTCTCAAATCACTTATGGTTGGCTTGATCTCCCTAATGTACCAGGATTGATCGGTAAGTCCTTATGGTTCGCTTGATCTCCCGAGTAGGGAACTCATTCATGGCTACATAGTCAACAGTTCATGAGGTCAAAGCCCGTGTAGTTCTTGGTGGTGGCAGGGTACTAGCTGAGGAAAATTATCATGCTTATCCCAAGAAAGACACTACACATATTGATTTGTAACTCTATGATTGAGTGTCTAGGGAACAAGGGTGTGATACTCGGGGTATTTTGTGTATAGAAAAGTTATTTCATTTTAAAGGTTATAGAAGAGATGCACAGACCATGGTCTATGTATTATGTTAGGGACAACTTGATTGTACGTATACCTCTGGGGTAGTTTAGAAGAACTAAAAATATGTTTATTCTTTTTAGAATAATAGTATAAAAAAGAAATGAGAATAATCATAAATTTGAGTTGAGAAGAGGGACATGTATATCAGTTGCCCGTCGATGAACATAAATCATAGTTTTTAGCATTTGAGTGATGCTTGTTTTGAAAATTATTAGAGTAAGAAGATTTTAGCTAAAACATTTAGCTCGCTGGTTTTGGAGTGGAAATGGGGAAAATATTTGTATACAAATGCGTAGCTCTAGGAGACTTCAATAAGTCTCTCAAATTAAAGTCGTGATGGATGGGAATAGTTTAACGCCATATCGAACGTGGGTCAGTTTAGCATCATTGCGAAAGTGGGTTAGTTTTGTGTCATTACGAACGAGGATAGTTTAACTTCATTGCGGATGAGGATAGTTTAACATCTTCATGGAATAGGATAGTTTAATTTCTGAAAAATAGGGTTATGATCGTTTACTAATCGTTTGCATGGATAAACATCTTTTTTGTTGGGTGTTTAAAGTGTATACATGCTCTGTTTGTATAGAAAGGCACATAATCTCTTTTCATTGTGATTTACAGTTATCTTATTTTACTCTATCATTGATCGATGCATTCTTCCCGATCAACTAACATCCACATCCTAAGTCTCGAACCCAACTTCAAACACGGATACGTATGCCTATTAGATCTTATTCCCTTCCTTGCTTACCCCTTCTCTAGGAGCATTGCATTCGATTCCGTTACAAGGGAGATCATAATGGGCATGTCTTCGTATTCCACGCATTGTTCGTTTATGTCATGTTGCAGACTTCACACCATGTTGCAAACTTCACAACTTGACACCAATTCACAGACTTTGATTCATAGACTTGATTCACAGACTTCACAAATGTTGTATAACTGATATGATATGCTTGATATGCTATGGTATGCTTCACATATGTTTTATGGTATGCTTCACAGATGTATGCTTTACATATGTTGTATAACTTCAAAAACTTGATTCACGGACTTCTATTTTCATGTTATGCTTGGATTCATTGATTCACATACTTGAATAACTGATATGATAACTAAACAGTATCAAATATGATAATCGATTCACATACTTGATTCATTGATTCATTGATTCACATACTTGGATAACTGATATGATAATTCTCATGGAAATAATTCAAATTTTAGACAATATCAGATATTAGATTAATTCACATGCTTCACAGATGTTGGACAGTATCAGATATCTTGTATTTAATTGGAAGATGTTGGACATATCAGATTACTTCACATGCTTGATAACTGATTGCTAACTGAGAACTGATTGTATTTGTATTTGTATCACATGCTTCACATGCTTCACATGCTTGATAACTGATTGATTGGTAACTGATAAATGCTTGATAACTCATTCACAAGTAAATTGTATTTGTATCACAGTTATCAATTTGATTCACATATGAATTCACAGATTGTCTTTATATCATATATCAATTTTGGACAGTATCAGATAACTGATTGACAACTGATTGTATTTAATAACTGATTGTTGTATTCACAGATGTTGAATACAATATTGATTCATAAATATGTCATATCAATTTACTTGAATAATTCACTTGATTGTGTCATATCAATATTGTATTCACAGATTTTGTATTTAGTTGAACTATTCACTTTATTCACTTATGATTCACTTGTTTATTGATTCACTTGTATTCAGATATCAGAGTTGTATAACTAATTTATTGATTCACTTGATTTATTGATTAATTTGATTCACAAAACAGAGTTGAATAACTGATCAATTTTGATGTTTCTTAAGGATGGCCCAAAACAGAGTTAACATTCCATTTCGCGCTCCAAAACATACTGCTCTGATCAACATCGGGACACTTGCTGCTCACGTTGTCCATAATCATCATCTTTTTCATCCAAACCACTATCCTCGTTCTCTAATTCTTAAACTTGACTATCACTATCTACGCAGTTTTAGTACGTATGATTAGGAGGGTAAGAACCAACACTTGATGTGATTGAATCACCATGATAATTAAATTGATTTGATTTATGATATTCGTTTTTTTCTTTCTCACTGACTTTGTTATTTTTCAGTAATTAATCAATACTTTCATCCACTGGAACATGCCCATAGGTTTGGACATTTGAATCAAAGGTAACTTTATTTCTCTTGCTCAAGATCAACTGCTCATCACTTTTATCTCAACTCTGACCATGAATTTGTGGTCTTCTCTACTTTGTCTTGTTCTGAAGACTCAATAGTTAGCAGGGGTTTTGGACTCATCTCTGACACTGAACTAAATGGAGATATTCAATTAGTATCAATAATGTTTGGTTGTGTTTATGGAGAGGAATATAGATAAGTAGTTGAAAATTTGATCATTTTATTAGATTCTTAGTATGTTATGAATCTTGTACATTCTAAAGTATATGCTTATGCTGGTTCATGTGCTTGATTCCCAATCTTTAAATCACATGTAAGTTTTATTTCCTAGTTGGGGGCCCAAAATAGCCTACGCACACACACACATTTACACACACCATAAAATGCTAAATAATTATCGAGAGGCATGAATATGAATTTATTTTCCCTTATTAAGAATCATCTACATATATACTCAAGACATATGGTTACTTTCTAACATGGAGGATCTAGAAAAATTATTTACGGGCATGCTTGCAATATTCACGGGGACATTACTAGGTGATGATCTCTCAGGAGCGTACGCAAGTGGATATGTTTTTATAATGCGTTCAGAATTAGAGACACTCGGTCTCGTGGTTTTGGAGGTCGTGTCATCGGGTCTTCCTGTGGTGTATGCTCGCCACTAAAAGTGGAGCTTTGTTTATTCAAAATGAGAATTGCAACTGACTATTGATATCACACCGGTGTGTATTATAGACGTAAATGAATGTGTCGATCCATAACAACAATTCAGTGCTCACTGCCACGCCCCCTTGCCTTAGCCCCTTCCAGGGTGCATATTAGAACTGCTGTTGATACATTTAGACCATAAGGTATCTACCTCTTTTTTAGATTTACGTTGTCTCTTTATTTTTAATATTGGAGAATTTTATTTTAGTTTGAATTACATGTTTGATTTAGAAGTTAATTACATGTTTCATTTATTACGATTCATGTATTAATAAGTTGTATTCACGTTACGGGGTGCATGTGGTATGACTAATGTTTTTATTAGTATGGGTTGAAGGGACTGATTTAAGTCATTGAAGTTGATCTTTTTTTAGAATGTTGTTATGAAACTTATATGTTCTTACCAATAAGGGTCAAGCATTCTAGGTACTTTTATAAACCATATTAGGTACTTTTATAAACTATATCAGGGACTCGGTGAAAAAACTCGTGCTGATATTGAAGAAAAACAAACAGATACAGTTGCACCAGTTAATGAAATCGTTGGTGGCGATATTGCTATTGTCTTTATTTTAGAGGATGTCAAGTTGGACTTTAGTACAAGTAACTGAACTTTTTAACAGGTACGGTTAAGAGTTATTGTACTTTAGTACTCGACTATACTCTATTTTATACTGTTTTTTATGATCTGAGTTGAGAGTTGTTGCTTAGGTTTTTTACTTTTTAACAGGTATGGTTAAGAAGTATGCGCCAAAATTCTGTTAACAGGTATGGTTAGTACTCTATCCAATTTTTTTCTTGTGTTTCCCTATATTTGTCTATTAGTTATTGACGTCAACATAATTTTTTGAATGTAAATTATTCATAGTTTAACCATAACTCTTTTATTTTCTGATTTCATGTACTTGAACCTCCCCGTTGTTGGGGAAGGCACGTTGACTTCGAGATATTAGAGGGTGATTAAGAAATAACCAGAGCACTTGAAGGTGTCGATTAGTTATGTAAAGTTTGATGCATCTTATATGGAAGAAGAATCTCTTCATGAACAGAAGCTGCAATTCCTTGAGTGTGCCGGAAGGATTTTTATAGTGCAATAAACTACTTCAGAACAACTGCTCCTGATCTGAACGAGGGAAGAGCTATGCTACATGAGGAGTGGCTGCATTCGAGAGAAGTTTTGGAGAACTCGGAGATGTGAATTTAGTTTGAGTGAAGCAGCCGATGTTACATGATCATGACATTTCATATCGTCGAAGTATTATGTCATTATTTTTTTTAGTTTATTTTTTATTCTATGTTCATTTTGTACTTGGCGCCCAAGAAGGGTTTGTTTGATGTTAAATTAAGTTTAAACAAGTTTATGTGTACCGAATATTTGGAACCTCGGAAATATAAATGAAATGTTGTCAAATTTTTTAGACTTGTTATCATGATATTTATTTTACTTCCATTATTTCATCATTTTGTAAAAATATAAAGATATTTGTAATAGTTCTTATCACATTTAACAAATTCAATTTTGTAACTGCTAATAGCAGTCACAAATTTGTCATTCCTATTAATTTTATAACTGCTAACAGCAGTCACGAATATAAGATTCATAACTGCTGTCAGCAGTTACGAATCTAATATTCGTGACTGCTGACAGCAGTTACAAATAGCAGTTACAAATTGGGGTCACCAGTCATAACCCCATAGGGGTTATGAAAATTTATGACTGTTGTTAGGAGTTATAATTTTTCTTTTATCACCCCCTAAATTATGACGGTAAATAGCAGTTATAAAGGCCATTTATGACTGCTGGAAGCACTCACAAATCTCTCATTTTGGTGTAGTGTCAGCCCTTGCCGCGGAGCAAAGGCCATGCACGGCATTTGCTGACGATGGGGTCTGCTTCCCCCTACACGCTTTCATAACGGGCCGCGGCTGCCTGTCCCTGTTCCCATTAGAATAATTTTCTAAACCATGAGGTTAGCCCCAACCCAAATAAATCCCAACGACTGGAGGGACATTCTTGCAGCTATTGTATTATAGGAGAATAAATTCAGGAGAGATATTACTCCCGCGGAGTTTTTCCACTTCTACCGGCCAAAGAAAAATTTCGTAAAGTTTACGGGGTACTACTGCTTTTCAGTCCGCGACAGGGATGAGACCCTTTACTCTGGGAGGCCTACCAGTGTAAAGAATTGGAAGGGCAAATACTTCTACAATTCCGGAGAAGGGTGGGAGATCCACCCTGAAGAGAGTGGGAGGGATAGATCATTTAGGATGCCGCAGCAATGGGAGTGTCCCTCCAAACTAGGTACTTTTTCAATTATAGCCGCGTCCCCTTTTTATAGTTGCATATTATTCTCCACTTTACTTTTATGCTAACCTTTGTATTTTTCTACAATTCTTGACAATTTGCAGCTGAGTAAGCGGCAAGAAAAGAGAGTTGGCAAGACCGCGGTAATTCCTGTTGAGGAGAAGAAGTTCAGCACACTTATAACCTCTGCCTCTATTTTTGAAGCGGGTTACTTCCCCAACAAATCTATTCCCAGAGAGATGGCCGCAAAAGGTAATAACTCTCACTTATTAATACCGCGGCAATTATTTCTCAACCAGTTTTTTATTGTTGCATTTCTTCTTTCAGGTGAGGAAGTTGATAGGGAGCTCTTGGCTGCCCAACTGGCAGGAATGGATGAGGACGCAACTGTCCTCAATAACATTTCTAGGCAAAGGAAGAGGTCCAAGACCAAGGCCCCTGCCGCGGTACCTTTAAGTGACCAAAATTAGGCTGCGGAACACACGACCCCTGTCGCACCCCAAATCCGAGTTGAGGAGGAGGGTCCTCGCAAGAGGCCTGAGGGTACTTTTAATGACGATGTTGGGGCTAATATAGTTGCGGTAGGGCTAATGTCAACGTCTGATGCCCCTACACATTCAAATTCTCCACCACCACTAATTATTGCTACTAATGCCAACCTGGCGTCGCCTCAGTGCCGTGCCAGTGTTGGAATTGATGGTCATCCGCGGCCACAGCTTAGGCAACCCAACTCTAAGTCCTCTTGGGATACAACTGCGAGGGTTGTCCACAGGATGAAGAGGGTCCCAAACGTTACAGACCTTGATCGACTCGTGGATGAAGACCACGATGACTTAGAGGATTACGGTCTCTATAATCCATTGAGGGTAAGTGCAAGTATCTTCTCAGTTTTATTTTCAAATTTCATATTTAATTATAACTTTAAATCTCTTTGCAGGTCGTGGACGTCATGATTTCTCAGAAGACGAAGTACGAGGCCCTGTACAAGCTGAAAGAGGCCGCGAATAGAGTTCACTCCATTGATTTGGAGAATGCCATGGCAGCTTTCTTTGAAGCTAGAAATAAGTCTTTTGTTGCGGCCCTTGAGTTGTGAAAGATGAACACGGATGCCACCATTAAGGCTGCGGAATAGGCCAAGCAAGATGCCAAATAGCACTTCAGGCAGGCCGCAGAGTCCCTAAAGGTTTCCCAATCTCAGACTGCGGAAGCTGCCAAGGCCGCGGAGTTTGCCAACAGCAAGCTTGAACTGATGCAGAAGAAGTATGAGGAACTGGAAGCCAAGGCTGCTAACGACGTTGAATCCCATGCCGCGATGGTCAAGAAAATGGAAGAAGATCATGTTGCGGCCCTTGACAGCACTGCGAATTCATTCAAGGGCTCCAAGGACTTCTACCTTATTAATAATAGAGCTTACCTCCCCAGCTACCAAGAGCTCAGGCATAGAGTCATAAAAAACTTCCCAGACTCTAAAGAGATAATTCTTGCCTCGGGCCTTGGTGATGTTGAGCATCAACAATACGTGGTTAAGATCAAGGTTGCGACTGAAGAAAGATACAGGTTAAGGGCAGAGGCTAAGACCGCAGCAGCTGCTGAATAAACTATGACAGTTGGTTGCGTCCTTCTTTAACTCTTGTTGTTCTTGAATGGATGCGGTATTAATATGTATAACATCAAACATTTGTATTTTTTGCTATGGCTTTAGCCTTCAACTTTTGATATACCCGACTTGCTTCCCTTGTATATTTTTGCCAACTTTATGCCTCAGACTACGGCCTCTTCTACTTTATAACATTTTTTATACATTTGCATGCCTCCATACTTTTCGCATGGGTTGCGGCCTGTATTCCAATATGGTTGCAACCTGTTGACTATAAATTCTTCTCATGCTTTGTGCTTTTACATTTGAATTGCTTGCTTGAATACTCTTGATAAAACTCCTCAATGATGCACTTACTCAAAACAGGCCGCGACGAAGTACATTTTGCCTTTTACCTTAATTTTTCGGGTACTTTTCCAAGCCTTAATGCCGCAATACAGAGGCCATGGCTGGTTTGCAACCCAGTTGTGGCATTTTAGCAATACACAACCCTCTCTTTGTATCTGTTGCATCTTCTAAATGAACGAATGGACTATTAAATGGTTGCGGCTATATTAACAGAGCTGCGGAGCCTTTTAAACCCTTGATAATAATTTGATGACAGCATGTTAGGCTGAGGTCATCATTTTTGCGTAACTTTGGCATGCTTAATGATGTCAGTGTCCCAACTTCTTTCAGTAGCTTTGATCGCATTTCTTAGCTTTCCTTTAGTCGCTTCGATTGGGTTATTATCAGCCCCCCCCCCCCGGGCTAGGTATTATAAAGCTTCCCCAAGCTTATGTGGATATATGTAAAGCCTTCCTAGGCTATAATAGGATTATCCACAGACAATTATGTCTTTGTCCCCTTCAAATATAGGATTATCCGTAGATAATTAAGTCTCTGGCCCCTATGGGTTATTTTCAGGCCTTCCTGGGCTAGGTATTATGAAGCTTCCCCAAGCTAGTGCGAGATCACCAAGTTAATGATGTTTAGTCTCACGTCCACCAAGTTAATGATGTTTGCCTAGGGAGTAACCTCTCCGGGCTAATGACGCATCTTGAAAGCTAAGAACGGGTATTTTAAGCCCTCGTGACTAATGACGCATCCCGAAAGCTCATAATGGGCACTTGAAGCCCCCGTGGCTAATAACGCTTTCTCATAACTGCTTTCGAGAATGTAGCCATAATATGCTAGGATTTAGTCTTTATGAGTGATGTTGCATATCAATACAGATAGCTAGTCTCAATAGTTGCTTTCAACATTTTCAAATATCATTTGCCTTCATATAATCAAGCGTCTTTGCGGGCGTTGTGAGCCCATTTGAATATAATCATTCCCAATATAATTCGATGTCTCCATATAGAATCTGTTTAAGACAAGAAGTCTTTCATAAGATATCATTTAATGGAATCGAGAAATTAAAATATTATATTCATTAATTCTCATAAGCATGGACATAAAAGGTCAGAATGAAATAAAAGATAATGTTCACTATGAACAGAAACAAAAGGAGATATAAACTAAATCATAAAGATAAGGGAAGTATGGCCCATCAGGCTATGCTGCATCCCCTAAGGAAACTCCATTTCGATAACACTAATAATCCTTTTGTTGATTGAAAGAGTCCCACCATTTAACATAAAATTGCCGGACAATTGTTGATTGATGTATTGTATATTGCCATTTGAATATCCATGGAACTTTGTATTTACTACAGAACAAAGGTAAAACTAAGAATTATGTTCGTTTACTTTAAAAATTGAGGATAAATATTTAACTTATTCTTTGAGGTCTGCAAGGAGGATTTCTGGTATAGAACCATGATGTGTCCACCACCGGAAAAACCAAGAAGGATTTTACTTTTAAATTTTTTACCAAAGCAACAAAACCAGGAATAAGTGAATGACTCGTTTTGGTAAAAGAGAACTTTAAACCATGCTTCAATATAATCATAATAACTAAACTGAATTTGATGACCTGGGAGGGTTTTTAGAATGGAGGGATGGGATCCCCAATCTTTAATAGGGATTATATCATTAATGTGCAAGGATTGTGTGACACCCCGCCTAATTAAATACCGGGCGATCACTCCTTTATTAAATTAAATCAAGGTGAACAGTTGGTTCATTCTTAGCATCACTGTCGTAAAATAAAATTTTCCAATTTAACACCCTAAAATAATTAAGCTAAGTGTCAAAACCATTTTCATACATACTTTCCAAATTTTATATAAAAAAAATCATTTCTTTTATTAACAACATTCAATAAGTAAGAATCAGACCACATTAAATTCTGCAACATAATCCAATTAATTTAATACATTCGTCAATCGAATGTCAACATACGAAATCTAAAGTCACACATCCAAACTGAATAAATCCCATAGTAACAATACTGGAAATAACTGAAATACAAATGCCCAATAACAACGGAATAATGGAAAGAGCTACACATGCCCAACTAGATGAAAGTACTAAGAGTGGATCCGAATGAACAAAGTCGTCTAGTCAAGGGACCTGCAACTCCCACCTAAGCTGCAGCGCGTTCCTTCCAAGAGATCCTAAGCAAGACGCCCCTATGGCTGGGCACCTGTAATACATACATATATATACAAGAGAGAGATAGAGAGAAAGAAACGGGTCAGAGCCCGATAGTGTGTTTAATTTAAAATACGTTTAGCAAGTATTTAAATTGATACAGGTCAATGCAACAACATATTAGTGCGACACTCTCTTGAGAAATTCTCACATCTCTTCTAATGTGCACACCTATCGTACTAACCTCCCCAACTGTTTGTATTATCATTTATCGCACTAACCTTCCCAAGGATTTAATTTATCTTAGCTTACTCGTAAGATTCAACATTTACGATTCAATTGTTTAAAAGGGATATTTCAATTAGTAACCAAAGTTCTCATTTTGACTTTATTAATCAATAAAGTTTTCCAGTGTCATATTATACTTTCTCAACACAAGTATTTATAATTTGAGTTATCAACCACGTCCTACATATTACATCACAGTAAACAGTTCCAGATTTCAGAATTTCATATATATATTAACCACTTGTAAAATATATATAAACCATAACAGCACCCCAAATAAAACTATGGTGCGGACATACTCTACTATCCAAACCCCATATCACTCACATTAAGGGGAATACAAATTCGGAATCACTCTCGAATTATATTAACACATACTCAAACAATTTTGAGATGAAGTATAGATTCCAAGTCTCGTAGGATCGTCTGAACTATCACTGCGATAGCCTGTACCAAGGATATCTATACACAAACAAGATGAGGCGAAGAATAGATTCCAAGTCTCTAA
The DNA here is from genome assembly GCA_949130495.1 of Sambucus nigra. Taxonomy (NCBI): domain Eukaryota; kingdom Viridiplantae; phylum Streptophyta; class Magnoliopsida; order Dipsacales; family Adoxaceae; genus Sambucus; species Sambucus nigra. The sequence goes on along the minus strand of OX422209.1, from coordinate 359,087,194 downwards.
GAGGATGGCACATGCCTGCGTCTCTTAGGATCGTCTGAACTATCATATCACTAGCATGTACCAAGGATATCTATCTTCTAGGGTACAAGTCAATATCCCCCATAAAGTTCCCATCGAGATAAGACTGTCCCAGCGCAGAAACCTCAGGGATAGCAAGTAGCGTGGGCATGATTTTCACACATAGATAGTATATGCATACACAATCATATAACTATACTAATATTACCATATCAATAATAGGTAACTTCTCAATTCCCATACTTACAACATTTGTATTTATTTCTCATTATTTAGTTATCACGTATAACCATTCACATCTTATTTTAATTTGAGGAACTTTTTCCACTTACTACAAAACGCTTCATGGATTCTATCCTCCTAATCATAAAATTCAGTAGGTATACACATTTGTCCCAAAGTAACTCTCTTACGTGTCTCTCTCTTTAAATTATAAATTTACCGACCCATATGTAATTATCCCAAAATACAATCTTTGCCCGACATCAAGGGTCCCAAAATCTATTCACATGTCCTACTGGTCTTCCCTATCTCCCAAAAACATTTTATTAAGGATGCCCAATAATTATTTCACAATAAATCGAATTTAACTCATTTAAAAAGAGAAATAGGAGTCTGCCAGGAGGGGTCGATCGATCGAGGTCTGGGGATCGATCGATCGAACCTTCGATCGATCGAAGCTCTGGGCTCGATCGATCGATCAAGCAGGTCTGCGAAATCTGCAGAATTGCAGTTACGGGTTTCATCTCCAAACTTACACCAAATCCATATTTTCTAATCCCAATCATCCCAGAATTGATACTTCTAACCTTATATCATCATATCAGGTATTTTCAACGTAAAACATATCAATTTCTCATGTCATAATTCATTTAAAACTCAAGAACCCTAAAAATCTCTAACTCATGATTCTAATCTGTTTTATCCCATAATTTCTTTCTTATTTACACCAAAATTTCGTGGGTTATCTTTCTACATCACAAGAGACTTCCAGAATAAGGTTTAAGTCTTTACTACATGCAAATTCCTATCACAATTTGGGTTTTCTTCCATATATTTCATCCCTAATCATTGCTAAACTAATATGGAAATTGCACCAACGAAAATAGCAAGATAAACACTTGCCTGGGATTTTCGACGTTCTGATTTGCAGATGTTTTTGGTGTGGTTGCGTAGCCCGTTGCGCGATCTACGCGTTGGTGGTGGTTGTGGTGCAAACGGGTGACTTTTGGGGCCTTGGATTGCCTTGGAAGCTTTCTTCTTCCCTCTCCTATGGCCGTCACTTGTGTTTGAGTTTTCTAACCCTAGCTGACTAACCTAAATGGCTGATATATGTTTCTGATTTTCGTGGGTTTAATTACCCAAAAAGGTGAAATGTCCAAAACTCCCTCCCGGGGTACTAATTAGGCCTAAAAACGCCCCGAGACCCAAACTAAACCCCCGGGTACACTTTTCTGACTATCTCGACCCTTCCGGACGCGTTGGCGCACTCAAAACGACCATACGAATAACTTATAAAATATTCCCTTTTTATTTATCAATAATTAGTCCCGACGCGACACGGGCGCGTCCCGACTCAAATTTCCAAAATTGTCATTTTATTCACTCGTGACATTCAACATAATCAATATCATATATTACTTTGCTCAATAGTGATATTCAACAAATTTTTGATAATTACTAACTCTCGTCACGTTAATAATTATAACATAATAAATTTCCGAATTTTTATTAAATAATTATCTCACATTAAATTTAATAAATCCCCAAATTAATATAGCATAAAAATACGGGGTATTACATACTTCCCCCCTAATAACGGAATTTCGTCCCGAAATTCGGAAAATAAGGCATACCTGGTAAGAACAAATCTGGATATCCCTCGTCAGTACGCAAACTATCCACATAGTACGGCGCTCAATCACTATAGCTTTTTCCTCACAGCAACATTGTTTTTTCATTTTCATTGGAGACACTTCACATTGTGCTCCCACCCGACAACATTCGCATAGGTCACGCCTATACGTTATAATTTCATAATCTCACTAACATTTGGAGGCCGCACCTCACTACATGACAATTACTCGGATTTATTCATATACAAAACTCCCATTCTGAGAAAATATTATGAACATTTGATCACTCTTGCTCGCCTAAAACAGTCGTCGAATTCTACCACATTTATCGGATGTTTTCTCGACCGATCCAAAATTCTGATTACCTACTCTCCTATAAACATACGGAAGGAGAATAGTCGGGGTTCTTCCATAACAAAACCTTAATAAGTACCTTGTACGCGACAAACAGGTACGAGTGTTTTACAGAGCATTCTTGAAATCATCGTATCAAGATTCCAAAATTTCCTTCACGTGGCTCCACCAATCTTTAATCACCGTGCGCCCATTCTTTGGCTAAGGGTGATACATCCTACTCGAAACGAAATCTCATCCCCGATGGTTCCTGAAATCCCATTTCAAATGTGGGATTCACCAATCTCATCCTGATTTAGAAATTTATACTGCGCCGGACCATGCACTGGCGCGATCCTTCCTTTCGAAGGAAGTCTGGGGCAGACTAGTTAATATTGTAAGCCATCCCAAAGGAATATCAATCATTTCCTTCTCGGCGACTTAATTCACATGCTCGGGATAAACCCTTGATCTTGTTTTGAGGATGGCAACTCATCCAAGAACTTTACCGTCTTTACCGACCTCTTCCAAGTTCAGGAATTTTCGATAAACACAAAATTCTTTGGTTGATTCTCCTTTTTCAACCAAACCTTACCTATGGGCGGTGCATGTAGAGACTATAACTACGTCCCGCTAAACATCAATTTTTCCTTTGAAATGTCTCACATTAAGTGACACGTAATACTCCCCTTCCTTCCTTGGAGTATGCCGAGAGTTTCGACCCGTGCTCTTCTCTCCACGAAGCGCACTTCTGGATCTCTTATACTATACTAACATCATCACCCTTTGTATGTGCAAGTCGTTCTCACACTTGACTACTAACAACTCCGCTCCGAATGTCCTTCATAACGATTAAATTCTACTCTATTCGAGGAATATGAATTCTTGAATGGCTTCCCACAGCCTTCCAATCAAGTTAGGGCGTGTTATTCTAATTGCACACTTATGTATGGATTATCGCCTCTCATGTGACGTTTAATCCACTCTATCACTTCCACTTCGTTATACTAGTCCCACAAACATATATTTCACATGTCCTTTACCACGTCCCTTCATCTCGGACGACGAGTTTAACATCAGTTAACCAGGATGTCTACACACCCTATAAACCGGGCACACTAGCGTAAGCATCACATACGCTCCATACTAATAAACAAATTCTTTATTTTCCCTGGTGCTTACAGCGTGATTACAACACTCTAATCACTCAAAAAAATAATCAAAATTTTAAATCTTCCTTATCATCGTTCCACCCCTCAACTCGTGGGGATAACTTTCAATGCTCTCCTACCACAAAAATCCGGCTCCAATAATCTTAAAACAAATACAACTTCTAACTTACATACATAATTACTTGATCCCGTTTCGACCAGGGTACCGAACTCATGGAATAGTGACCAAACGTCTCCCTATTTCCAACCTTACGCTAAGTTTCATGCGTGGGATGTCTCGCAAAGCGAAATCCAAACAAGGAACCCCCCCGATACACTACTACCTAGCATTGTCGGTTATCGAAATCCGTTACGTCCTCCGTCCATAGTATATACCCCTTTATTCTGTCCCTTGACAGAAAAGTTATAATTTCTCCCGTAATTATGCTTAACAAAGAACGTTTCACTAATTGCACAATTGTTCAGTATAGGTTGGTGGTAATAGCATTTCATAAACCTCGAATACATACACTCGGAATTCTCGAAATTCCTTTCCCTAATAATAGGGGTATAACTCTTATCTCCCACCTCTCTAAAGGGTAAATATAACACTGCACTCTTCCTATCACTAAGTCCGGAGTGCTAAACATAATACTGGGTCAAATCTTTTCGCTCAATGGTAAATTCCGATACATACGGAATTATACTGACAAAGTCTATACATACATTGACATCGAATATCTCGAGCCCACTATCTCCTCCGAAGTCTCTTGGATAGATAATATAAGTGCAAGTCCAACCTTCTTACAAGTAAAGCTCGCCAAAACAAAACATAAAGAATGTTGCTCTAATGCAACCATTCCGATAGCCTAGCAATAAATGCCCACTATCATACTAACCATTTCTATAACGTTTTAACAAAGATAATATCATACTCGTGTATCGCATCACTACAACGAGTAACCTCAATAAAGTATAAAACACTGTTGATATACTCATTCATCCTTCGCGGATAGCGCTAAAGAAAAATCCCGCTACACTAGGAAAAAATATTCACATAATGGTAACATTTATAATTATATGCATTAAGCTCGTCTCACATGCTAATCTAGCAATGAACAAAATATAGTGATTCTCTCGTGTCACATAAATACGCCTCATTCTCTGAGGATACAACTTACACTTCTACCTTGTCAATCGTCTTGACTGCGCAAATGGTTTTCGGACTTAACATGTCTGCCCAAACCATAACAAAATTATTTTAATCGTTGCCTTTTACTAGGCACCATATTCTTGTCCTTATACTCACTTTGGAACATATTATCGTGAGAGATCTCACTCCGCACAAAATACCTCAGTACATACTCCACTTACCACCTATCCTACTAACCAGGTTAGGATTTATCCTCCTCTCGGACTTTAGTAAACTCGATTCCCGTTAGCCATCCCGATTGTTCCTTTAACTTTTTAGGCCATAAAGATCATGTTACTATTTATAATAGTACTTACTGAATTTACCATCACTTGGTAAGAATTTAACTATCTGAAGCATTTAAATGGTCTTCCTGATGTGTATCCACATCCTTTTGTGGTGCTATACCACCACCGTTGTATTCAGTCTTATTCTTGACTAAATTCTTCGATTCCTTTAACTTCCCCCACAAAGAAGCATTATCATCTATATTGATAAAATATGACATTGTCAACCTCTGAATCGGTCGTCCATCAGAATTTCCTCCTCGAGTATTATCAACTATTATTACAAGTTGGTCTCCCACTTGGAGTCGTTTCCTCCACTAGTATCTACCTCTTTCGATACAAAATTTGCTAACGATTAGGATTTATATCCACAATTGGACTTCTGTTATGCCCTCCTGCGATGAGTTCATAACCACGTTTGCTTCTCATCCTGAACAGTTGAGGAAGGAACATACGGTCAACACTGTACCTAAGGTTCTCCTATAGGCATAGCATTCCACTTCTAAAATTGGTGGTTGACTCCAACCATTATAATTTCGTCCCGAAAGCCAAGAAAAATTTCTCTAAATTTTCACTTTCAGTTTGCCACACTCCGTCCTATATTTAAGCCTTTGGATACTTTACCTCCTTTGGTAAACACATATAATTTTCGCGTTTCTAAAATTTCCCACTGACAGTCTCTACACGTTTTTGTAATACGTTGGGTAAGTTTACCCTCGCACCTCATTTTACTATAACAGCATTTTAAAATCATTGCTGCACCTTAGTCGCCTTTCTAGTCGTGGCTTCTCGTGCCATAATGGAGGTGACCTCGACTACGGTCATCATCCTCGGATATATTTCATAATCTCAACTGAGCCCTGCCTCCTGATGTACGCTTAACGGTCCTCTTCTGACATTCGTCATCGCTCGGCACACGCACACATCCGAACGAAATTAGAATTCACTAGTGTATACACATTATAGCAGGAGGACGAAATCTCGTCAAAGGAATCGACAATCCTAAACATAGGGCTCTATAACAAACAAAGCAACGCTGAAAGCATAATAAGCTGTACAGATCCTAAGGACACTAGAACCTGATGCTCTGATACCACCTGTGACACCCCGCCTAATTAAATACCGGGCGATCACTCCTTTATTAAATTAAATCAAGGTGAACAGTTGGTTCATTCTTAGCATCATTGTCGTAAAATAAATTTTTCCAATTTAACACCCTAAAATAATTAAGCTAAGTGTCAAAACCATTTTCATACATACTTTCCAAATTTTATAAAAAAAAAATCATTTCTTTTATTAACAACATTCAATAAGTAAGAATCACACCACATTATATTCTGCAACATAATCCAATTAATTTAATACACTCGTCAATCGAATGTCAACATACGAAATCTAAAGTCACACATCCAAACTGAATAAATCCCATAGTAACAATACTGGAAATAACTGAAATACAAATGCCCAATAACAACGGAATAATGAAAAGAGCTACACATGCCCAACTAGATGAAAGTACTAAGAGTGGATCCGAATGAACGAAGTCGTCTAGTCAAGGGACCTGCAACTCCCACCTAAGCTGCAGCGCGTTCCTTCCAAGAGATCCTAAGCAAGACGCCCCTGTGGCTGGGCACCTGTAATACATACATATATATACAAGAGAGAGAGAGAGAAAAAGAAACGGGTCAGAGCCCGATAGTGTATTTGATTTAAAATACGTTTAGCAAGTATTTAAATTGATACAGGCCAATGCAACAACATATTAGTGCGACACTCTCTTGAGAAATTCTCACCTCTCTTCTAATGTGCACACCTATCGCACTAACCTCCCCAACTGTTTGTATTATCATTTATCGCACTAACCTTCCCAAGGATTTAACTTATCTTAGCTTACTCGTAAGATTCAACATTTACGATTCAATTGTTTAAAAGGGATATTTCAATTAGTAACCAAAGTTCTCATTTTGACTCTATTAATCAATAAAGTTTTCCAGTGTCATATTATACTTTCTCAACACAAGTATTTATAATTTGAGTTATCAACCACGTCCTACATATTACATCACAGTAAACAGTTCCAGATTTCAGAATTTCATATATATATATATTAACCACTTGTAAAATATATATAAACCATAACAGCACCCCAAATAAAACTATGGTGCGGACATACTCTACTATCCAAACCCCATATAAGGGGAATACAAATTCGGAATCACTCTCGAATTGTATTAACACATACTCAAACAGTTTTGAGACGAAGTATAGATTCCAAGTCTCGTAGGACCGTCTGAACTATCACTGCGATAGCCTGTACCAAGGATATCTATACACAAACAAGATGAGGCGAAGAATATATTCCAAGTCTCTAAGAGGATGGCACATGCCTGCGTCTCTTAGGACCGTCTGAACTATCATATCATTAGCATGTACCAAGGATATCTATCTTCTAGGGTACAAGTCAATATCCACCATAAAGGTCCCATCGAGATAAGACTGTCCCAGCGCAGAAACCTCAGGGATAGCAAGTAGCGTGGGCATGATTTTCACACATAGATAGTATATGCATACACAATCATATAACTATACCAATATTACCATATCAATAATGGGTAACTTCTCAATTCCCATACTTACAACATTTGTATTTATTTCTCATTATTTAGTTATCACGTATAACCATTCACATCTTATTTTAATTTGAGGAACTTTTTCCACTTACTACATAACGCTTCATGGATTCTATCCTCCCAATCATAAAATTCAGTAGGTATACACATTTGTCCCAAAGTAACTTTCTTACGTGTCTCTCTCTTTAAATTATAAATTTACCGACCCATATGTAATTATCCCAAAATACAATCTTTGCTCGACATCAAGGGTCCCAAAATCTATTAACATGTCCTACTGGTCTTCCCTATCTCCCAAAAACATTTTATTAAGGATGCCCAAGAATTATTTCACAATAAATCGAATTTAACTCATTTAAAAAGAGAAATAGGAGTCTGCCAGGAGGGGTCGATCGATCGAGGTCTGGGGATCGATCGATCGAACCTTCGATCGATCGAAGCTCTGGGCTCGATCGATCGATCATGCAGGTCTGCGAAATCTGCAGAATTGCAGTTACGGGTTTCATCTCCAAACTTACACCAAATCCATATTTTCTAATCCCAGTCGTCCCAGAATTGATACTTCTAACCTTATATCATCATATCAGGTATTTTCAACGTAAAACATATCAATTTACCTCACTAAAAATGGATGAATCATGCCATAATTCATTTAAAACTCAAGAACCCTAAAAATCTCTAACTCATGATTCTAATCTGTTTTATCCCATAATTTCTTTCTTATTTACACCAAAATTTCGTGGGTTATCTGTCTACATCACAAGAGACTTCTAGAATAAGGTTTAGGTCTTTACTACATGCAAATTCCTATCACAATTTGGGTTTTCTTCCATATATTTCATCCCTAATCATTCCTAAACTAATATGGAAATTGTACCAACGAAAATAGCAAGATAAACACTTGCCTGGGATTTTCGACGTTCTGATTTGCAGATGTTTTTGGTGTGGTTGCGTAGCCCGTTGCGCGATCTACGCGTTGGTGGTGGTTGTGGTGCAAACGGGTGACTTTTGGGGCCTTGGATTGCCTTGGAAGCTTTCTTCTTCCCTCTCCTATGGCCGTCACTTGTGTTTGAGTTTTCTAACCCTAGCTGACTAACCTAAATGGCTGATATATGTTTCTGATTTTCGTGGTTTTAATTACCCAAATAGGTGAAATGTCCAAAACTCCCTCCTGAGGTACCAATTAGGCCTAAAAACGCCCCGAGACCCAAACTAAACCCCCGGGTACACTTTTCTGACTATCTCGACCCTTCTGGACGCGTTGGCGCACTCAAAACGACCATACGAACAACTTATAAAATATTCCCTTTTTATTTATCAATAATTAGTCCCGAAGCGACACGGGCGCGTCCCGACTCAAATTTCCAAAATTGTCATTTTATTCACTCGTGACATTCAACATAATCAATATCATATATTACTTTGCTCAATAGTAATATTCAATAAATTTTCCATAATTACTAACTCTCGTCGCGTTAATAATTATAACATAATAAATTTCCGGATTTTTATTAAATAATTATCTCACATTAAATTTAATAAATCCCCAAATTAATATAGCATAAAAGTACGGGGTATTACAGATTGGTAAAAAAATCCTTGAGGAATCATTGCGATCGGTGATTGCTTTAATACGAACTGATTATGAGGAATAAAGAATATCCAGGTAAAATTTTAAAGTCTTGGAAGGATAATGGGGAGTGAAATGCCAAGAGGGAGGAAAATAGTTTTTTACTAAATCAGTGGGATTTTTAATATCGCTGTGATTTGGCTCAACATAAAATAAATTTGAAAAAATTGGTTTGAGCATATAATCAGTTTTAGCTGGGTGAATATAAATTTTGGTTTTAGTAATTTGCTGAATGAGCTGTGTAGCAAATGGGTCATTGACTAGAAGAAGGTCCAAACTCTGCAGGAGTTGTTAGAGTGGAACTGTAACTAAAGTTTGGTCTTGGAATATTTCCAAGGACCTGGTATCTGTTAGTTACTTGGAGAGGGGATGCAATTTTAATAGAAGGTTAGCTTGTGGATAGAGCAAGAGCTCCAGTTGTCTTTTGGAGATTTTTCTCCGCCACTATTATTCCGTAGAAATTCACGTGTGAGAAAAACAGGAATGGAATTATCACTTCCTTTAATATACTCAATATCAAAATAAAGTATGCTCAGTATAGATTGCCATCTAGCAAAAATTTATTTAGAAGCAATATTGTAGACATCTTTTTCTAAAACATATTTTGCACTTTTACAATCCACACGAACTAACAATTTTTGGTTTAAAATGTCACTTTGAAATTTCGAAACACATAAAACAATAGATAATATTTCTTTTTTAATAGTACTATAATTATTTTGCGCTTTATTCCATACTCCGGAATAGAATTGAACAATTTGTTCAGGGGAATGAAGGTTAATTTTTCGTTTAAGAATACCTCCGTAGCCAATGTCAGAGGCATCGGTTTAAATGATTTTGAATGAATTTGGTGTAGAAAGACCAAGACAAGGTAGGGTTTTAACATGTTTCTTTCATTTTGAACTATCGAGGTATGTTCTATAGTTCAAGGAGGAGGGTTACTTTGTAGTCGTTCAAACAATGGTTTGCATTGTTTGTGAAGATTTGGATAAAATTCAGCAATGTAGTTCAATGATCCTAGAAATCTTTGAAGTTGCGTTTTCTCGAGGATTTCATCAGGAAATTTATCAGCGAATTGGATGGCCCTATTTATGGGACTAATTTTTCCATGGTGGATATTATGACCTAAAAATCTAATTTTTGTTTGGAATAGATTGACTTTTAATGCTGAAACCACTAACCCATTCATTTTTATTAGTTCAAAAAATAAATTTAAGTGTTTCCAATGTTCGTCAATTTTATAGGAATAGACTAGGACATCATCAATGTAGACAATCGTAAAGTGAGAGGAAGGGTTAAATATTTCATTCGTGATATTCTGGAATTCACTAGGTGCATTTTTTAACCCAAATGGCATGACACACCATTCATAGTGACCAAAAGGAGTTGTGGATGCAGTTTTGTAACTGTCTTTTTCATGGGTTTGTATTTGCCAAAATCCACTCTTCATATTAAATTTGGAAAAAAACAGTTGCTTGATTTAATTGGTTCATCAGGTCACGTTTATTTGGAATTGGATATCTTATCCATTCTAAAATTTTATTAAGTGGTTTGTAATTAATGACAAGTCTGGGTTCTCCGCGTTCTAATTCGACATTTTTTTCTGACATAGAATGCATGGATATTCAATCCTCTTGTATCTTACATCTCCATTTAAAAAATTTAATTGTCTTCTCTTGAATTGTAGACGATTTATTGATATTGTAAAATCTTTGAGTTTTTAAATCTTTGACTTCTGGTTTTGAAAGAAATTCAAATTTTACTTGTTGGCCTAAGGCTATGGAGGTTATTTCAGTATCACTAGTTGTTAATGGATATATAAGGCAAAGAAGAGGGATTCCTAAGATTACCTTGTCAGTCATATTTTTTACTAGCACAAAAGGAGTTTTGTAGCATACATTATTTTGACAAATACACGCTTTGGATAGTTTGTATTTGATTTGCATTTTACTTCCATTGGTCGAGTTTAATCGTTCAGATGTTTTATGTTAATACCTTGTTGAAATTAATCCTTCTTGTAAACAATTTAGATCTGCACCTGAATCAATTAATGCTATGAATTTTATCTCATATTCTTTGTTGATAATTAAAGTTACTTGTACATGTTATTTTTATAAATTAATTTGGTTTATGATGTTTAATTGCTGATCAATTTCTTTTGTTGTTACTATTTTAGGTCTATGTTAAGCTTCTAGTTCACTTTCTTCTTAGGAGATGACTTGTTGCTTTTGAAAAGTTGGGTCTACTTTTAAAATAGTGATATCTTGTTTTAATTCTTTACTTTCTATCTTGATGTCTTTGGTATCCTATTTAATCATGTTGACTTCTCGTTCGAGATCTTGTAATGTAACTTCATTGTGAGTTTTAAATCATTTTAAAGTATTATCAAGACTTATCTTGTTTTGTGTATTTATACTACTTTCTTCTTTGGATAATAATTTTTAAAATTTTGAAAGGTATTCTGATTTTAATTCTCAATTTTCTATTTTTCCAATTAAATCAATTAATAATTCTTCCTGTTTAGTAAGAATATTGATAGTTTTACAGCAGTTGTCTTTGCATCCTAATTTTATATCTTGAGAACTAGAGTTTGTACTCGATTCATAGCAACTTTATGATTCGTAATCAGTGTTTTGTTCACTTTCACTAGAAGAATTTTTTAGTTCAACAAATTGTCACATTTGTTAGTTATGACTTGGTAACTTGGTGACTATTTATTTCATGATTCGTAATCAGTGTTTTGTTCACTTTCACTATAAGAATTTTTTAGTTCAAAAACTTTGTATATTTCTTATGTTACTTGAGATGATAGTTGTAATCGGTTAATTTTGGATTTTACTTTACATTTTGATTCGTAATGATTCGTTTATCCACATTTATAATATTTTACTTTACTTTTGTCAATTTTCTTATATTGTGGATTCGTTTGTGATTTTTTATGTTTTTTTTTATAAAATTCCTTATTTTCTTTATTGCAAAATTTGTTATTTTTGATATAATTTTTTCTCTGTCTTTTGTATTGTTTTGGGTATGACTTATATATATATATATATATATATATATAGATAGATAGAGAGAGAGAGAGAGAGAGAGAGAGAGATTCTTATTAGGTTTTTGGCCCAATTTGGGCTTAGCCACATGTAGCTCAAGCTCAACGCGAATTGCAATCTGGGATTGAAAGTTTGGCTTAATCTCACCTCGATTTAGGTTAAGCTCAATTAAATATAAAACCATATTAATCGGGCCGAACGAGTGGGCTTCGAGCTTGCCCAACCCAATTGACATGCCTACATTATAGTTTGTGCTCCCTGCATCTCCAACTACCCACACACCATAGGAAGATTGTGCTGAATCACACCCACCACAGGTTGCCTATTCCCGCATCTCCATCGCTGAATATGCGAAAAATCATCGTCGTTGGCATGCTCCTCGTCCAGTAGTGGGTGCATGCTTCGTAAGTACTCAAACTAACAAATGTAAAATAGAAATTTATCACAATAATTAGCATTTTGAAATTAATACAATAATCAAATAAAATTAAGTGGATTAAACAAATAAAATGAAATGTAATTTACATGAATAATCTAAGTGAAATTATTGGGCTCGTTCCTCCAATGGGGAACGCCCTATCGCGTGCCCCGTTGACACACGACATCTAACTCGGAATACAAATGCACCATGATGGTGTCGCTTAGTCGTAGTCATCTAAATTATCCAAGTGAATCAATGAAGCAAGACAACCAACTCTGATGCCCCTAATACAAGTTGTAAAAATAATTGGCACATAATGTGTAAAATAAATGTCGAAATATAACCCCAATGGTACTCGAGTACCACCCCATTCATAATAAACTCTATTAATCTCGTGGAATAACTCTGTTGGACTACATTAGAGGAGACATCGGCCTGCTCAAGCCAAGGGATATACTGGATCATATATCCAAAAGAATCATCCATAAAAACCAAATGTACAAACTTTTCCACCCCACCCTCCAAACTCGACCAACATGGTAAATTCTAGAGGTGTAAATTCTATTTCTTTGTAGGGGTAATGTAAGATGTGGATCGTGTCTCACCTCCGCCTAATCAATTATAGAATAAGCCCACAATTAGTTTCAGCGTAGGACATTGTAATAATCGACCCGAAAAGGCACATCCGAAGCCAACAAGTAATATGTGCCCGTGAATGACTGACAACTTCATATCATGCAACTAACTATACATGAAATATATAAAGGCACGTATCTTATAAGTAATGATGACCTGCTAATGTAATTTAAAAGTAATTAATCAATGTATACAATAATTTTTAGCGTAATTCAACATCTATTAATACTAACTAACATAAATAATTCATTGATTATAAACATCCAACACAAATGATGCAAGAAATATCATAAATTAAATAGAAATCACACCTCTTTATTTATGGCTCAATGGTACATATGTGTCTCAAGCGAGTTATGAATTGTGGGGTGTTGTGTGGGATAGGGGTGGGGGGGGGGGGGGGGGGAGACTCATGATGTTCCGTTCTTCCGAAAAACCAAAATCACAAATGTCACGCCGAGTCGCACGTCGCAGATTCATCCCGTGTAAATATGTGCGTCGTCCACCTACTATTCTCCTCATTTTTTCGAAAAAGAGATTTTTATATCATATATCCCTCGACTAGGCCTGTAAATTGAGTGGAGCAGCCCTGAAACCCGCTCGTTCAGCCAGCTATTTTCAGGCCGAACTTTATTTGAGTTTGAGCCGAGCCGAGCTTGAGCCAAAATTTCAAGCCCCGAATGAATTTCGGATCGAGTTTGAGCCAAAACTTGTTAAGCCCGAAATGGGCCCGAACCCCGAACTTTGAATATATAATTAAATAAATAATTTTATATAATATAACATATTTATGTTAACATTATTTAATATAACATATTTATTATAATTTTGTAGGTTTTCACTCTTATTTTCTTTCTTTTTTTAATAAATTTAATACATTTTATAATTAAAGATTTTATTTTATGAAATATAAATTAGATTTTAGTCTGTAAATTATCTCCATGTTGAAAATAGAAGAAAACAAAATACTAATTCAAACTTTTTAACAAAAAATTGAAATCGGGTCGAAGTCCGAAATATTTATGAGCCGAGTTCAAATTTAGGTGAAAAAAATTAATTCGAGACGAGCTCGGACTTGAACTTGGGTAAAGTATTTTGGGCTGACCTCAGCAACTCCACCCTCGACAAGTAAAGCTGTCAGGCGAGTGGGGCTGTGTTTCGGCCGAATCGGATCTGAAAATGACCCATTCGGAAAAAATACCGATTTTTTCGGAAATAAAATATTTGTTCCAATTTTCTATTCAATTTTTTCGGAAAATCAAAAAAGTTCCCGAATTCGAAAAAATCTGAAAATCGGAAATTCAAAACATATACTAAAAATTCAGAAATTTTGGAAATTCCAAATTTTCAAAAAAATTAATATAGGATTTTCGGTTACTCGAAATTCTCATTTTAAAGAAATCGAAAAAAAGATTTAACCCAACATGTAAATATATACGGATTTAACCATTTTTTTCATTTGTGCAGAGATAGAGGGATATTCTCCTTTTATAGATGACTTTTTTAGGCATTTCTTCCTCTCCTAACGATGTGGAACAAATGAGAATGTTTAAAAAAATTGAAAAAATTGAAAATCGAAAAATATTTCGGGAAAAATCGGAAATAATTCGAAAAAATCGGATCGGCATAGTTTCGGAAAAATCAAATCGAAAAAATTGGAAAATCGGAAATTCAGAATTATTTCCAATTTTCAATCCGTTTTTTTTCGGAATAATCGAAAATCGAAAAATTGAAATCCTTATATACGTTCCAAAATCGAAAAATATTGAATCGAATATTGAAAAAATCGAAATGTTCGAAAAATATACCCAACCCTATACACGCGCATAATTGCCGTGCGAGTAGACTTGTTATAGCCCCGTGCCCCGGACATGGTGTTAGGGCTTGACAACACGCGGTCTAAGTTGACTGAGAGCGCGGGCTTGTGCAAAGAGCAAGAGAACATACAAATCACTCGCTAATACATAAGAGGAAATAGGGGAAAAGAAAGAAGTGAAGGAGATGGAGAAAGAAGAAGATGGAAAAATGAAGCCATGGGAGCAGCACTCAGCTATCATTAGCATCCCTCGCTTCGACTACAATGCCCCCACTTCCTTACTCCATCACTCTTACTCTGGCTTCCTCGTTACTTGCCCATTCAGTTAGCTCTCTCTCTCTCTCTCTCATGTGTGTGTTTATATATAACATATGTATCATCAGATACTATTTGACACTAAGCCATTCTACTTAGGGGTGGTAATTCGTGTGCGTCGTGTCGTGTCATGTCGGGTTCGTGTCAAGTATTAGTCAACCTTAACTCGACCCATTTAACTTATCGTGTCAGATGAGTAAACACTAACCCGACCTATTTATTATCGTGTCGTGTTTGGGATAGCCCGCATAACCCATTAAGTAAAATTTAAATAATTTTTTTCTTCTCTCTTAACCAATCATACCGATCATAGGCTTACAATAACTTAAATTTAGTTAATTTCAACTTCTTTCAACACATAAATAATTTATCATCCGATTCTCCATGAATTTTATAGGATGCCTATCAAGATATATAAATTATCTAATATATTCTCCATAAAATATGAGTTAAGCGGGTCTATTCGTGTCATTTTCGAGTTATACGTGTTTGCCACTAACCCAACCCGTTTATTATTCGTGTTGGCGGGTCGTGTCATATTCGGGTTCGTGTCAAGAAATCGTCAACCCTAACCCGCTAACTTCGTGTCGAGTTATCGCGTCGTGTCAAAAATTGCCACCCCTTCCACTCTCTTAATTTCCAATACCATGAAACTAACTTCTTTTGGATCGCGGGAACCTAATTTTAGAGTGCCATTTGGAATGCCAATTGGTAACTCATTAGATATTTATCCTAACTCATCATGCCTCTGGGCAACATTTAATATACTGTTATTATTTATCCATAATAATTGCGGTGGTAAATAGGGTGGAGAGGAGAGAGTGGGGAGAACACGGGAGTAGAGTAAACCTGTGTTGTAATCCACCTTGTTCGAGGAATTACTTGTTGTGAATAGTGAGCTCGGGGAGTGGCCTTTTAAATATACATAGGGTTGCCTTAGGAGGTAATATACTTACCTAAATATCTTTAGGCCTCATTTGATGAGCTGTATAAGAGGGTCGTATTGTATAAAATTATCCTATTCAATATTTGGTGTAGTTTATGATGGAATATGAGATGAGATAAGTTATTCCAAGTGAACTCCTTATCCCACAAGGAGTGGGATAAAAAAATCCCACCTAAAAAATGGTATAAAATTATTTGTCTAAATTTGATTGGAAATTTGACGTGAACTACATGTCAATGGCTAAAAAGAAATACCAAACCCTAAATTTAGAGAGAGAATCAAATAACTTCTTATATTTCAAAATGGAGGTGTCCTCAAATGAAGACTACATGGTATTTAAATGGAGGAGTAGCTTAGACTCCAAGCCAAGACAGTAATTACAAAAATGCCATTACTGCTCCTTACCTCTAAATAACAAAATAAGAGAAAGAAAATGCAAATAACAAAAATAAAGAAATTACAAAAGAAAATAAAAATGACAAAAATAACCCTAGAATAGGGCCATCAAAATTACTACTCTGCCCTTACTCAACTCAACTCAATAAAACCTTTTCCCAATTATTTGGGGTCGGCTACATGAATTCTATTTTTTCATTCCATTCTGTCCAGTGCAATATCTTCGGTTAAACCACATGACATCATGTCCTTTTTTATAATATCCCACCAAGTCAATTTAGGCCTACCTTTACCCCTTGTGTTACCATCAATACTAACTAAATCACTCTTCCTTACAGGAGCATCCATTGGTCTACGCTTGACGTGTCCAAACCATCTAAGTCGATTTTTTCTCAATTTATCTTCTATAGGTACTACTTTTATCGTTTCACGAATTTGTTCATTTTTAATTTTATATTTTCGAGTTTTACCACAAATCCATCTTAGCATTCGCATCTCCGCCACACTCATTTTCTGCACATTTTGTTTCTTGGTTGCCCAACACTCTGTCCCATATAACATGGCGGGTCTAATGGCCGTCCTATAATATTTACCTTTTAACTTCAAAGGTATACGCCTATCACACAAAACGCCGGTAACACTTCTCCACTTAACCCAGCCTGCTCTAATCCTATGAGTAACATCATTACTAATATCTCCATCTTTTTGGATAATCGATCCTAAATAACGAAAATGATCGTTTCTAGGTATCTCTTGACCCTCCAATTTCACCACATCTCCATTTGTCCTCCTATTACTACTAAAATTGCACTCCACATAATCTGTTTTAGTTCTACTTATTTTAAATCCTCTTGTTTCTAAAGTTTCTCTCCACAATTCCAACCTAGCATTAATTCCTGTCTTAGTCTCATCCACTAAAATAATATCATCTGCAAATAGCATACACCATGGCACCTCATCTTGTATTTGTCCAGTCAACTCATCCATAACAAGCGCAAAGAGATAAGGACTTAATGCTGAACCTTGGTGTAGACCTACCGTAATTAAAAATTCACTACTTTCTCCGGCTGATGTTCTTACTGTAGTCATCGCACCATCATACATATCCTTGATCAAATCAATATATCTGCGAGTCACTCCTTTTTTATGTAGAACCCACCATATTATATCTCTGGGTATCCTATCATACGCCTTCTCCAAATCTATAAAAATCATATGAAGATCCTTCTTTTTCTCCTTATACCTCTCCATTAATCTCCGTAATAAATAGATTGCTTCCATTGTTGACCTCCCAGGCATAAACCCAAATTGATTCTCAGATACTGTTGTCTTTAATCTCAATCTATATTCAATCACTCTCTCTCAAAGTTTCATTGTATGACTCATTAACTTAATACCACGATAATTTGAACAACTTTGTATTTCCCCTTTATTTTTATAAATAGGTACTAAAACACTTTTTCTCCATTCATCGGGCATCCTATTAGTCATTAAAATTCTATTGAATAATTTTGTAAGCCATGATACTCCATCCTCCCCTAAGCACTTCCAAACCTCAATAGGGATACCATCTGGTCCTAAAGCCTTCCCTGTTTTCATCTTTTTTAGAGCAATCCTGACCTCTGTTGTCCTAATTATGCGGAAAAATATATTTTCTCGAGTCTCCCTAAGTTCCTCTATATCTAATCTACTCCCATTATCTCCATTTAATAACCTCTCAAAGTAGTTTTTCCATCTTTCCATAATTTCATCATCTTTGACTAGAACGCTCGAATCATCACTTTGATACACTTAACGTTATTAAAATCTTTTGTTTTCCTGTCCCTAAGTTTAGCAAGCTTATAAATACTTTTTTCCCCTTCTTGTGTACCTAATTTTGTATAAAGATCATTATACGCTTTTAACTTAGCATCTCTTACCACTTTCTTAACTTCCTTTTTAGCCCATTTATATTTCTCAAAATTTTCTTCATTTCTATTTGTTTGCCATGTTTTAAAGCACTCCCTTTTAATTTTTACTATATTTTGTACTTCTTCATTCCACCACCAAGTTTCTTTAGACTGTGGTCCCTTGCCTTTTGATTCTCCAAGAATTTCTTTTATATTCTCCTAATGCATGTGGCCATCTTATTCCACATTATGTCAGTCTCTTCTTCAGTATTCCATGTTGCTTTATTTAATAATTTATCTTTAAATAGTTTTAATTTCTCTCCTTTTAAGTTCCACCACCTAGTTCGTGGGTTAATCTTCACTTTTCGCACTCGTGATTGATTTTTAATATTTATATCCAACACCATTATCCTATGTTGTGAGGTTAAGCTCTCTCCCGGGATAACCTAGCAATCTTTACACGTTAATCGGTCTCCTTTTCTAGTAATAAAAAAATATATTTGGCTCTTGTGCGTTCCACTTTTATAAGTTATTAAGTGTTCAAGCCTCTTTTTAAAACATGTATTTACTAGTACAAAATCATAAGCCATCGCAAAATCTAAGATAGACTTTCCCCCGTCGTTCCTATCTCCAAAACCATATCCTCCATGCACTATCTCATATCCTACACGATCTTCTCCTACATGGCCATTAAAATCTCCCCCTATATAGATTTTCTCACCTACGGGTATTTCTTGAATTAGTTCATTCCCAAAATTGTACTTTAGTGTGCTCATCTAATCCTACTTGAGGTGCATAAGCACTAACAATATTAATTATGTTTTCACCTAATACCAATTTTACAAGTATAAGTCTATCACCTTTCCTAATAACGGTTACGATATCGTCCTTAAAGTTCTTATCTACTATTATTCCAACTCCGTTCTTATTTCATTGTTTTCCTGTATAATAAAATTTAAATCCTATATTTTCTATTTCTCTAGCTTTCTCACCGACCCATTTAGTTTCTTGTAAACAAGCTATGTTAACTTTTCTTCTTATCATGGTATCTACCAACTCCATCCCTTTTCCTGTCATAGTCCCTATGTTCCAAGTCGCTAACCTAAGTCTAGTATCCTGGACTAGCTTCTTTACCCGCACACGTCCAGCTTGTTGCAGGAACCCTTGCGTATTTATCGTCGCATCCGGGCGCCGATGCGACACCCCTTGCCTATTTTTCGAGACACCCGGTGGCAGGCGCAACGCCCCTTGCCTATTTTTCGAGACACCCGGTGGCAGGCGCAACGCATCGCTTAAGGGGAATGCCCTAGCATTAGCACGTATATTCATAGGATTCATGTTCATAAGGATCTGACAAAGTTTTACGCTGGCTGTCAGATACCTAACGCAACCCTCCTCCTTTATCCGGGCTTGGGACCGACAGTGTATTAGATAGCAGTCTCTCAACTTGCACTCTCTCAAATATTAGATAGCAGTCGTCAATCCTTTCATTCACACAATTCTTCATTCACATTTTTCATCACCGTAGGTAACCTTCTCCTCCTTTCTTGTTTTTTTCAAATTTTTTTATGTTTGTTGCTTTATCATGAACTACTATTTTGATTTAAATAGATGAGAATATTATATTAACCCACTTTTTAGACAAGTTGAAAGTTATATGTTGTTAATCCACCGCTAATATTTTGTAACAAATATTATTTTTTTATGCGTTTTTAACCCACCTGCTAGACAAGTTGAAGACTATGTACAATTCAGTTTGTCCGTTTTCAAGTAATTTTTTGTTCGTTTTCAAGTAATTTTTTGGTGGCTGGTTTGTTTGAATTGAAAGAGAAGATTGTAAACAACCAATTTTACTATCTCATTATTTTCGACGGCTAGTTTGTGTGCACAGGGTTTTTGTATGTGTGAGTGATTGCTAATGGATGTCTGTGTTCAAATTATAAATACAAATACATATGTTCATCTCATTATTATCATCTCATAATATTATTTTTTTAACATCCCATGTGGAAGTAAATACTATGCTATTGAGTTAAAATATGTGATAACAATATATTTTTGTATTTTTTGATTATTAAATACGAGATAAGGGTATTTTTGAAAAACTGGAGACAAATTAATCCTATCCGGAGTATTTCAAACACAAAATTGTGTCATTATATCTCATCCTGTCTTTTTATCCGGAGCTATTCCAAACGTAGTATTAGAATAAGTCTTATCCGACTCATCCTTATCCTATCCAATTCGGCTCTTATTTTATCCTATCCGATCTCGTTATACAACGCATCAAACGAGGCCTTAGAGTTTAAGTTTGGTACTTTACCTGGAACAATAAAGGTTGCTTGTCCCACGGAAGATGAACTCGTGCAATTAGTTCTATGTGGTGTTCAACCTACTATTTATCTTTTTTTGAGATGCAGATAAGGATAGCCAGAGATTAAGAAACTAATAAGGGCCTATACACGAGAAGGGTGGGGAGAAGGGATAAAACATCACTTGTTTAGATGGGAACTGATTTGGAGGTTAAAGAAGGAAAGAGGATTGGGAGTTTATAATTTGGTTAAAAATTGTGGTGTACTAATGTAAATGGTCATGCCAGTTCCTTTTAGAACAAAATTCATTTTTGCACCCAATAAGAATCAAATATTGTATTCAACCTAATGGGCCGGTTTCTTGTATTGTAGGGTTAAAATGTGGTCTCCCGTTATTGCAATTTCATCTCCCAATAATCGCATTCATTTTCTTCTTGGAAAGGGTGGTAAAATCTGGATACACGAGACTTAGAACGTGATGCCAACGTGAGGTTCGCGATTGGTTTCATGATCTCTTTCGCTATTGTCGCTCATTGTGTTTCACGACTTCTTGAGAGTTATTTTGCGATGTATTGGCAACCTATCTCCAATGATTAGCTATAGGTGTACCATTTTGCCTATAAGGATTCGCCGACCTGAACGGGATGAATCACATTCCGATCTCTCCTTACTTGAGGACTCAAGTCCAAAGATAACTCCTTCCGGTCCTGTTGAGTGTCGTTAGGGATTTCTTTGTTTGGGCAAGGGACATGAGAGGGCGATTGTGTGGCACAAACCTCAATGTAACATTACAACTTGACTTGCATCCAACTAGAATGACCACCTTGATAGTAAAGGTGCTTTGCTATGTGATATGTGAATAAAGGGTAAATTTTTGGGTAGCCCTGTGGTTAAAGTAGACCCATAAATGGGGAATTCTTGGCTGGAAGTTTCTTGCATTAGTTTTGTAACTGAATTTGGAAGGGTGATTGATTAGACGTGAGTGTATGTCGAAGGAGCCTTTGGGTTAGGAAAGCTGACGTAAACCACCCATCAAAAGGCTCCTAAAAATATCTAACACACATTATTAGAGAGAGGGATACTCTTTTCTATATTCAAAATCAAAGTCTACCTCAAATGAGGCTACAAGGGGGGTATTTAAAGGAAGGAGTAGCTTAGGCTCCAAGCTAAGGCACTAGTTACAAAAACGCTCCAAGCTAAGGCACTAGTTACAAAAACGCCGTTACTATTACTAGCCTTTAAATACTAAAACAAAACAAGAGAAAATGCTTTAATAAAAAATAAAGAAAAATAACAAAAGAAAGTACCATACTACTATTATGCCCAAAAATAATCCAAAAATGACAATTATGCCCTCGATTCACATAAATATCTCCCCTCCTTGAAAAAGTTCGTCTTCGAACTCAAAGGGGAAGACCAATTGAATCACCTTCCAAAACTGTAATCAAGGCATGTTGGGAAAGCTCCTTGGACATGTCCAAATAGTCAGGTGGTTTATCCATCGCCAATAATACGCAGCGTCGCGGGAGAGAGCAATCAGAAGCTCAGTGCCCAACATTGCCACAGGGCAGGAGGTCCTGAGGGAGGGCCAATGGGAGTAGCGGAAGTAGGAGTTGAAGATGTCGCTGCAGGAGGAGCTGAAGCAGAAATTGGAGTAGGCAGAGTCCGAGAGGGCGGAAGAGCTGTGGGCACTGTGGTAAGTAGGGCTGTTTTTTTTTTCCAAAACTTTCGATTTTTCCGATCCGATTTTTCCAAATTTGGAATGAAATTTTAGATTGTCGATTTTCGATTTTCGATTTTTTCGAGAAAAATCGGATCAGAAATCAGAAATAATTCTGATTTTTCGATTTTTCCAAAATTATGCCGATCCGATTTTACCGATTTTTTTCAAATCATTTCCGATTTTTTCGGATTTTTTTTTCGATATTCGATTTTTTCGATTTTTTGAAAGTTTCCCAATTCCACATTGGTTGGGAGAGGGAGAGGAAGAGGGAAAGGGCTCCAAAATGTGCTCTATAAAAGGAGAGTATCCTCAGAAATTATGAGTCATAACTTCTACACAAATGAAAAGATGGGCCAAATCCTCATGTATTTACATGTTGGGTTAAGCCCATTTCGTTTTTTCTTTAAAATAAGAATTTCGACTAATAAAAAATCCATGATTTATTTTTTTGAAATTTTGGAATTTCCGAAATTTCTGGATTATTAATATATTTTGTGAATTTTCTTTTTTTTTTTCGATTTATGCCGATTTTTCGATTTTTTCGAATTTGGATTTTTTTTTAATTTTCCAAAAAAATCGGATCGAAAATCCGAATAATTATTTTATTTCCGAAAAAATCGGAATTTTTTCCGAAGATGCATTTTTCGATCCGATCCGATCCAGTCGAAACACAGCCCTAGTGGTAAGCCTCGACCTTTGCCGCATACTCGACCAGCTTCAAAAAGGTCGGTATCTCTCTAAGACCAAGATTGTGTTGAATGTGTGGCTGCAATCCCAATATATAGCGACTGATCCGCTGATCCTCCGTCTCGGGAAGACGACCTCTGGTGCATAGAAGCTGAAACTGCATCGTGTGCTCTACTACCGTAGGGTGTCCTGTCTGAGAGATTGAACGCGAGCAAAGAGATCGCGCTCGTAGGTAGGTAGGATGAGGACGCCTGGAGAGCAACCCTCAACTCCGGCCAAGTCTGAATAGGAGGCAATCCGGCCACCGTGCTGCGATAGCAAAGGTCGTTCCACCAAATCCGGGCAAAACCCTGGAACTTGGTGGCTGCAAGGAGGACACAGGAACGGCCTTGGACCCGCTTGTATTCGTAAACTGTCTCCATCGAAGCTAACCAGTCGACCATGGCATCTGGAGAGAACCGATCGTCAAACATGGGCACATCTATGCGGATATCCCCGTGGAGGCTCTGGGAAAGCAGCTGAAGGGCCATAGAGAGGGGGCCCCCGTCCTGTGAGCGGCCTTGACCCATCACGTCACCTGGCACAGGTGGAACAACATCAACAGGAGGGGGAGATATCTGTGCAGGCGGTGGATGAAGAGGCTGATCGTGCTGGGGATAGTGAGGGCAAGCACCTATCAAATGGCCAATCTCGCCACAATAGAAACAACGCCGGTCTCGAGGAGGAGCGTGTCGGGGAGCATCAGGTGGGGGTGGAGGTATCCAATCCAAAATACTGGGGTGGCTATCCCCAAACTCGGAAGAAGATGAGGAGGAACCCGAATGTAGTAGTGAGAGAGCGTGGTGGGAGGGTGCATGGTGTGAAGGCAGGGGTAAGGGGTGATTAGGAGTCCCACCAAGGTGGTTGAGGGCTCCGGGGTAATCAAATGCACCGTGGGGATTGAGGTATAAATCAGGTCGAGGGTTTTAGGTAAAAGTGGAGTGGATAAATGCTATGGTGGGGTGAAATGGGGTCGGAGGGTGCCAATAGGTGGTTGGATGGGGATATAAGGTAGGCAAGAGACCCGAAAAAGGATGAGGGTCATGACGTGGGTTGGGTGGGTGTGGGAATGGCTTGGGAAGAGTTTCGGCATCGTGGTGGGGGAACGATGGGTTGGTGGGAGTCAAACAGGTTTGGTAGGAGGTAGACGGGTCAAAGGTTTGTGGCGGGTGAAGGCCGGAGTGGGGTAGGGGATGTTCGGGGTGCCGATTGGGGTGGGAAAGTGGTATGTGGTTATCGGTGAAGGGCGGGTGAGGGTTTGATGGGCCGG
The DNA here is from genome assembly GCA_949130495.1 of Sambucus nigra. Taxonomy (NCBI): domain Eukaryota; kingdom Viridiplantae; phylum Streptophyta; class Magnoliopsida; order Dipsacales; family Adoxaceae; genus Sambucus; species Sambucus nigra. Next base: position 359,062,597 of record OX422209.1, on the reverse strand, counting down.
GATGGGTCCGGTGGTAAGGGGTTTGAACAAAATGGGGTTGGGCAGGCAGGGGCTGAGATGCGGGGTGTAGGGGGTTAATGGTGGGCTGCCCTGGGTCAGAAAAAGGGAGGGGTAGTTTTTTTTTTTTGGGCGGCAGGGTTGTTGGTAGAGTTTGGGGAGGGGTTTTGGGCGTCGGGGTGTGGGGGTGTGGAGGGGGGGCGTGCGTCGGGGATGGGAGTGCTGGAGGGAGGGACGGACGTGGGGAGACTGGGCTGGGGGTTGTGCCAGCAGGGGGTGTTGTCGGAAAGGGGCTTTTTAGGGTTTGTCGTACGGCTTCAAATTTTTGGGTGAGGTCTTTGGGTAACTAGGGTTTGTTGCTCAACCATGTGCCTCAATTCTTGCATCTCTTCAGTAAGTTGGTTGGATTTTTTGGGAGCAATTGAAGGTAGTGTACTATTTGAAAAAAAAAAGAAGAAAAAAATCCTCCAATACACTAGCACCAATGTAGAGCTTCATCCGCTCTGATACCAATTTGACGTAAACCACCCGTCAAAAGGCTTCTAAAAATATCTGACACACACTATTAGAGAGAGTAATACTTTTTTCTATATTCAAAATCAAAGTCTACCTCAAATGAGGCCACAAGGGGATATTTAAAGGGAAGAGTAGCTTAGGCTCCAAGCTAAGGCACTAATTACAAAAACGCCATTACTACTCCTAGCCTTTAAATACTAAAACAAAACAAGAGAAAATGCTTTAATAAAAAATGAAGAAAAATAATGAAAGAAAGTAAAATACTATTATGCCCAAAAATAATTCAAAAATGGCAATTATGCCCTCGATTCATATCAAAAGCAGATTTCACCTCGATTCATATCAAAAGCAGATTTCACTTATGTTTCGATCCCTAGGCAAATGTGCTTATAAATAAATAAAGGTGTTGATTAGACTGGGGTGGGGCTCGGAATACTAATGGGAGATGTAGGTGGGTAGGTAGATGGATATATGGGCAGGCAGATGGAGTAGATAGATAGATAGCTAGGTATATAGCTAGATAGAGTAAATAGGTAGGTAGGTATTAGAGCAGAACAATAAAGAAGAGACATCGCCGTAGAAGAGGTCAACTTTCATGTCCGTTTACAGGAGATCATGGCAATTAGTCATAGCTTGGAGTCCAATTGTTTGTAAGGGATCCCTAAACCACTTTTCTTTTAGTGTAATCCTTATATTAATTGCTAAAAGTATCCATGATTATTCTTTTCATCATCTAGTTAAATTTTGTAGTGGTAGTGTCATATTCATTGATATCAATCTCTTGATCCTGGTGCTATATAAGTTAAGAACCCGAGGTTGATAATGGAAGATGTTTCCGAGTCAAGTTGGACTAATATGGGTGACATTAATCACTCCCCGGGCGGGGCTTAATATCTTTATCCATTGAGAGTGGTTTCCGAGTAGGGTTGGTCATTGTTCTTCCAAGACAGAGAGCTAACCGTAGAGTCAGGTTGGACTTTGGTGTTGAGGGTGCCAAGTTAGGCCCCCACGCAGATTTGGGCTTCCGAGCGGAGCTCGTTAGGCTTCCTCGAATAGAACGCGAAGTAGCAACTGTAAGAGATTGGAGGCTGAGTAGGTCCAATAATCCAAAATATTGAGAGTTGAGTAGTGTACTCTAGAGTTGCTTGAGCAAAAATGGAACACATCTTGTCGGGGGTTGGGCTTTGATATTCATTTAGCAGACTTAATCTAGTTATTGTTGAGTTGCTGGCAATACAGCTGACCGGCGAACTACTTATTTTATACCCTATGTTACTTGTTTATTGTTTAGTAGGTAATCTATATACTTAGTCATTTATTACCCATATACAAATGCTTTATGTTATCCATGTTGTATTCCTCGGACCTTTTTGTTTCAATGTTAGATCACCAGAGGGTAAAAACCTCGCCATGCCTATTTGAGCTCATTCATTTGTCTTCCTTCTTCGAGTAATGGTTGAGAGGATGGTTGAACAGTAGGGTCACGTATTTGAGTAAGAGGTTTGGATAAAGTTGCAGTAGCTGGTTTACAGAGTGGAGGAGTTAGTTGACGATAGTGATCTAGCAGTCATGCAGCGATTGAGCTTTTCAAGACAAGTAGTAATAGTGTTAGTACTAGCAATACTATTGCTAGTTTAGCCAAGCAATACTCTCTTAAGTTTACCATTGTTCTCGTGAGAATAAGTAGTAGTACTAGTAATTGTGTTGTAGTGCTAGTTTAGCCGAGCTGTGCTCTTAAGTAGACCATTATTTAACAATCTATAGTTGGATTTATTAATATCTTATCATGTTGAAATGACTTTATTAGAGTATTGATACTGAAACTTATTACATATTTTTGATTTCTTTATAACATTTATACCCGTTGTTTTATTATGAAGCTCTTTATGAACTATACCAGCCTAGCCTAGGATACTTGCATTATGAGGAATTTGGGATACTTGCATTGTGAGGAGTTTGATCAAAAGAACTTCCTTAGAGATGGTTGTAGAGGGGTACAAGAGTAATCCTTAGAGATGGTTGTAGAGGGGTGAACCCGGGCGCAACGGTAAGGTTGCCCCCGCTGTGACCTGGAGGTCACGGGTTCGAGTCACGGAAACAGCCTCTCTGCGTATGCAGGGGTAAGGCTGCGTACATCCACCCCCCCAGTACCCCGCAGTGGCGGGAGCCTCATGCACTGGGTTTGCCCTTTATTACAGGTTAATTTGCTAGATGCCTTAGTCGAGCAACCACTTATTAAGGCAATATGGGACTTTTTGAGAGTTTTTGTTTCGAGGCTGAGAGGTAAGTCTTGTTCAGCAGTGCGAGTGCGAAAGACCTCAGAGGTCACACACACGGATACACACAAAGTGACCATTTAGGTCACTCGTTTAAAATAGACTAGCTAGTGAGAGACCATAGAGGTTACTCGCATGCACCTTGCGATTGCGCATTAAAATAACAAGCAACTAATGTAGTTACTCGCAAACTTCCACTTACACAAAGTCATAACAACGAGTGACACTCGCATGGTTTCATACTTGCACGACAAGTTTCAATTCTACATTGATATTTGTGCGTAGTCATTCCACAATATCAAAGTACAAGGCAAGAGTGGTGTGACTGTGAAAGACATATGGGGGACAAAATGTCCCCATACATTTATTGCACAAAATGTACACAAAATATGTTGGAGGCCCGTGAGAACACTTCAGCTCTAAGATTTGCCTATAAATAGGCCCTCACCTGCGCACTAAAAGTTATGACATAACAAAGAGCTATTATGTTGCACAAATCTCACAAGAGCAAGAATATTCTCTCCGTATTTCTCTTTCATAATTGTTTAAGTGCTTACTTCTACTCTCTCAAGGAATCATTACTCTCAAAGGGTCTTGGTTAGCATTTATTGTTGTTTAGCTGTAGATGTATTAAAAGCATTGTATTTATCTTTAAATGATTGACATCCTTTTGTTGCAAAGATCCAAGTTGTTAAGAGAAAGTTTGTTCTTATTCATTTTTAAGCGTTCAGTTATTATTACCTTAGAAAAGTCTTTCATAAGCGCGGGTCACACCTCTCCATTAATCATTATTCATACTCCATTACAACCACCCTCTTACAAGGGCCACAATGGTTCTTAGGGAACAACCTCCCTCTCCCATACAACACCCCTTGTCCAATTATTCCTAGTTGTGGACGGTCCAGTTTGATGAGGATTTTCGTTACCCCTTGGAGGTCCCGACGGTCACTATCACTTGGGTTATGTGCTTCGGATCGTAGCAAAGAATCTCTATAGTGACATCGGTGTTGACATCCTTTCTTTGATGGCAACCTTAACCTTTATTGATTGGTTGAATTCTTTGGAGGAGGTTTTTGAGACAAAAGTATCTCGGTTGTGAAGTGTGTTCGGTTAGTGACTACTAACCTTAATGGATTTGCCAAGGCTTGGTAGAATGATACGTGTAATGTCGAGAGAAGGCTAAATTGCCTCCAATTCAGACATCGTCCCAAATGAGGAAGTTGATGCATGCTTTTTTTGTTCCTCAGAATTGTTTCCTGTGTGCAGGGTATGCATCAGGGGCTCACTTTCATGAACAAGAGCAGTTCAGTTACTTTGTACGAGATCCTGCCTATCCAAGATTGAGGAGAAACTTATGAAGTGCTATTTTCATTGCATCCAAAACTACATCCCAAACTCGGAGAGATTTTCACTCTTGTTAAGGATACTGGGTAGGGGTGTTCACGGGTCGGTCGGTTCGGTTTTGACCGGGTTTTTTGGGCCGAACCGACCATGTCGGTTTTTGGAGGAGGAGAACCGAACCGAACCGAAAATGCTGAAAAACCGAACCGAACCGAACCGAATCGGGTCGGTTTTTGACAGGGCCGGTTCGGTTTGCCCGTCGGTTTTTGACAGGGCCGGTTTTATACAGGGCCGGTTCGGTTTTTTCCTTTATTTTCATAAAAAATAGATTTTTTTAATACCTAATATAAATATAAAATTAAAAAATATAATATAATATGTCAAGACTAATATAAATATAATATAAAATATAAAATTAAAAAGTATAAAAATTAAATCGGTTCGGTTCGGTTCAAAATCGGTTTTTTTATGCCAAAACCGAAAACCGAACCGACCCTGTCGGTTTTATACCTGACTAAACCGAACCGAACCGACCCTCAAAAAAACCCGGCCCGAAAATTTTCGGTTCGGCTCGGTTTTGTCGGTTTGTCGGTTTGGTCGGTTTTTTTGCACACCCCTAATACTGGGTATACTCCCAAGATTGACGAGTGATGTTCTATTGTTGTGCAAGCTAAGGTGGTTGATTCTATGCCTGTCAGGATGAAATGCTTTGATTATGGATAGTTTGAGCATCGCTCGACCTATTGCCCCCAAAGAAGAAGTGGCTTGATGCCAATCCTGAGCCAGTGGTGGAGGATGTGCACGACGCTTCGTGGCCCACATCATCCTGTTTAACCCTTTGATGGATGGAATCCCACTTTGAGTTCGAGGTTAAACCCTTTTTTTTTGGTTGGAAAATAATTGGAAGTTTGGGATTTTTTGTTCTAATTCAACTAATATTTTTCATCTTTAATTTTGCTTATAGCAAATATAGGGTCATGTGCCTAAGCTGATAAACTTGGGTCCCTTTATCTATCTTCTGTATTTTTATGTTTTCTGCTTTTTTATTGAAGCCTCATGTATTCTGTTTTCGATTCTAGTGGTCTGCAGGTGCATGATGGCAACTATTGTAATCTTTACTTGTAATACACTTCCTTATTCTTGATTTCAAAAATGAGAAAGAAATGAAGCAAAAAGGATAAAGACCCAACTAATACATAACGGTTTTTCCCCAACTTAGAACAGATGAGAGATAGCGTTGTGTTCCGGATATCTTTGGAAGAAAAAGTCCATAAAGAAATTGTGAACATATTACATGACTCACCTAAAATGTCACATATGGACAATGTAGCAACATATGATTAGCCCTCTCCATGTTTTCTAGATGTCACTCCTCAATTGGGTAAAAGGCAGCAAAATCCATTTTCTTTAAACCAAACCACAAACGTTTATCTTCCTATGTGCCATTAACCATGTGAAAACAGTTTTTTTAATTGCATTTATATCTTAAAATATGAATTTAGTCTTTTCATTCTTTCAACATGTATGCGTGCTAATCTCGTCAACAGGGATTATTGCATGGAGCTTCCTGTTTTATGTATTAATTATTTTTCATCGTTTATATTTCGCATGGGTAATTACACTTGCAGTTTGGAACAAGAGTTTAATAACTTTTATATTCTTTCAGAGAGGGAGAAAAGTGCCACAAAAGAAGTTATGTCCATCTTCGAAAAGGTTTTTTCCTCATAATCTCCATGTATTATAATATTTCGTTTGAGCTGATTTTCACTTCTTTGCAATGAATGTTATCAAATTAGAACCAAGAAAAACATTAATGGTGATATTTTTGTCAAATGACCGTCGTTACCTGGAGTGAAGGTCTTACTGGCTTCGAATGCAAGCAGTATAATACTAGTGCAATTCAAAGTTGAAATGCTTGTTTCTTGTTTTTTATATGCTATCATTTACATATTCAAACTTTCCGGTAGCGTGATTTTAGACTTTATAGTCCTCATAATCCATAAACTCTCACTGGAATCATCAAAAGCAAAGAATGACGATGGTTCCCAAATACACTTTTCCAACCTCATGGCCACAGATGAGAGGATTGTAAAGAGTTAATTAGGGAGAATATGATGTCTGTATGAGTGAGACCCATTTTCAGATAAATGTTGTCTCTTTTACCTTGCAAGCCTATCCCTCTACGGAAGCCAAATCTGCCTGGCTTTATAACAATACATAAAAGAAGGCCCAAGTACATAGCTGGTAAGGACCCAATTATGCTCCATATTTGCTGCCAAGGATACTGCCCACCTGTGAACTATTTACAAAATGCTGTATGTACAGCAATAAAATCATGTTCCGAAATAGCTAGGTACATTAGGCGGGGCCTAGTTTATATCATTATTTTGAATAAAATATAACATGAACTTCTTATTGAATGTGCTTAAAGGCCATCCAACCAAACTTATAGCATAATTTAGTGCATACAACAAAATTTGTTATCAATATAATTCTGTAAGAGATCAAACTTTGCTTGTTAAAATGCGTTGTAGTTCTTCAATGAAACAATTTTCATAATTCAAAAATAGCAAGTCAAAATTCTGATCGATAGCCAGAGTCTAAACAGTAAGTTGACAACTACTCAGAAATAAAAAGCATGCACGGAAGGAGAAATACTGATCAACTGATAAAAAAGACAATTTATTGATTGATCAAAAGAGTGCTGGCTGGTAAGGGTCCTTTCAATTTTTAATTTGAGCACTTCAACCTTCTATATACATTTTTATTTTTTCTTAACCCGAAGTGCCCAAATTAAAAATTAGAAGGCCCTTAACAACACCCTAAAATGAAAGCTAAGAGCAACCGATGAAAATAGATGTCCCTCACCCGATTAATTCCTCGCCTAGCCAACCCAACCCAACCCAACCCAATTAATCTCCCCTTAGTCCGCCCAAACCTAATAAATCCCTGCCTAATCCTCCCTGTCCTATCAATCCCCAACCCGCCTGCACATCGTCGCTTAATTACTCTCTGTGAATTTTCTCGCCCTAACAAACAAAATAATGTTTCAGTACTCATCAACAAACAAACACACAAAGGGCGATGAACCTCTAATAAGGTTAGATTGTGCCAAAACTCACCAATGCACAACAAACAATATATGACTTTTGTAGTAATGATAAACACCTATTAACTGAGAGTGATGCCAAATAAGAGTGAAATATAACTCCTATCAACAAAGAGTGATATCCTATATCAACACATGGATGATGAAATACTCATAACACGACAAATAAAGATGAAAACCAAAGCAGGAGCAAATCACCATCACAACAATATCAACATAGAGTTTAGAGAAGGAGTTTTCTCATTGGCTCTCATTCATATTTGCAAAAATGTAATAGTCATGTATAATACTATGAACCCATTCATATATAATAAGGGGCAAATGGAGACATGTACAACTATGCCCCTGGATTACTCCCCCTTTCTTTAGAGGTCGGAATAATGGGGGTATAAGTTAGGATCATTGCGTTGTAGGGTCGCGTTTGCGATCCAAGTAGTCTAAAAAAATGATCGTTTTACTCGGCTAACTAGGTATTCGGGTAGACATGTGAATATCTATGAATACATGACTCCCACAACACAGTACACATGGGAACAAACATGACTCATTTGTTGGTTGTTGGTTGGTTGGTAGTGGGATCAACAGGACATGGTGGCCTCTAAAAAGAGAAAGGTTAATCACATTAAACCTGCGATACATATGAAAATCAAGCGGAAGGTTGACCTCATATGCGTTCTTCGCATGAGCACGCAAGATGGGAAATAACCCAAGCTGCTTCTTCTGTAACTCATGAGCGGCATGCTCCTATATGAGATATATATAGAGGTCAACTTCTCTTAGACGCTAACATTGTTAGATGTCCAGCAAACAGTGAAGTCGACAGCTGTCGGGCTGATCAACACGACAGGGGAAAGATTGACTAGATCAATGGGCATCGAAGGATCGGTACCCAACATAATCTGAAACAGTGAAAGTCTCATGGACTGACTGACGACGTTGAATGCAAGCACAACTTGTGCAGCAACTGCGTCTTAACTCCCATTGTTGTCTAAAGTAATACATCAAAATAGATCTCCTACGTTGCAATTGATAACCTTTATCTGATCATCATTCTGCTTGTGGAAGGCGGTGGAAAACTGAAGTGGACATTACACGAGTTCCAAAAGGAGGGCCAAAGTGACCTGTGAAGCGAACATCTATTTGACGTGATACTACACGGGACACCATGAAGTCGAACTATCTCACGGAAGTATAAAGCTGCGACATGCGACATGTTGGTGGTTCGATTACAATGAATAAAATAAGTCATTTTCGAAAATTGATCAACCACCTCTATGTCATGGCACTTGGCCATCTGAGGAAGGCCCACTATGAAATTCATCGAGACGTCTTGTTGCGGTTTGTCGGGAATGGGGAGATGGGTGTACAAGCCAGAATTAGAGTGACGCCCCTTTGTTGTTTGGCAAACATAGCAACTTCGAATAAATGCGTTAGTGTCGCCCCAATGGTAGGCTAATATGATCACTTTCCAAGTTTCGTAATGGTGCGAGAGAGCCCCACGTGTTCGACTAAGCCCTTTGAATTTAATTCTCTACTAACTTCTCATATAAGTAAAAATTCGGGAATTCAGAGAGCGAAGTCACCTGATGCGCTTTGGAGGTACACTTGGCTACTATTGGCTTGAAATGCTCATCTGTCACATATAGGTTACGAACCTCGTTGAATTCAAATATCGAGCATCGGAGAACCACTAAGACATGAAATCGACGACTGACATTGGAGACTTGGTTCTCCGTCCCTTATTGATACTAAGGTGAAACGTGTAGCGGTAAAGGAAGTTAAACCACTTTGCTTGACAATCATTTTTTCCAACTGTTAACGAATCGAAGGGCTCATGATTTGATTTGATGGTGAAATCCCGATGAATTAGGTACGAGTGTAGTGTCATGGCAACATAAAACTCAATATCATACACTGCATAATTCATAATAGGTCTGGAGAGTATCGAAAAAAAGCTATCGATCGATGGTTTTAACTAAGCATTGCACCAATTTCGGTCTTACAAGAATTGTAGGATAGTTGCAATGGTCATTCGGGCCTTAATTAGGCAAAACACCTCATCGGCCTCCTTTACCCAACAAAAATCAGAGTTCGACACCCTCATGAGTGCCATAATAGGTTTCATAATGAAGCTGAACCCCGATATAAACCGTCGACAAAAATTGGCCAACCACTTTTAATGATGGACATGTGCCATAGTGGAAGGAACCGACTAAACTACAATCACTTGCACCTTGGACTTGTCGACTTGCACCCCTTAACGGACATAACGAAGCCCAAGAAGTTTAGTGATTAGACCATAAAAGCGCATTTGCGCCGCTGGAGGTGAAACCGATAGGTGCGAAGTAACTCAAGCACATGACGAACGTGATCCAAGTGACCGCATGTAGTTTGGAATATCATTAAAGTACACGATTACGAACTTGCCCAAAAAAGGGGGTAGTGTCGGAGTTGTCACCCTCATAAAGGTCAAAGGAGCATTGGACAGGCCAAACGACATCACCATCTGCTCATAAAGCATGTCCTTTGTTTTGAATATGGTTTTCCACTCATCTAAAGAGGCTTGCGTATCTGTTGATACCCACTCTGTATCACCAACTTAAAAGGACACTTGGACCCCATGCTAATCAAATATGTCCTATTGGGGAATGAGTCGTGATCTTATTAATCCCTTGATTGTCGATGCATATCCTTCAACTGCCTCTTTCGGCGTGAGAAAGGCGGGAATGACAAAGGGCGACAAGCTCTCACGCAATACCGGTACATATCAGATACCTATCTTTGTAATTCCTCGTGCCTAGCTGGTGACATACAATAGTGTGGTAGGTTGGGTAAACAAAGCCTTAGGCACAAAATCAATCGTGTGTTGGATGTCCCTTAATGGTGGGGTGTAATCACGGGAGGAACATAAATCCTCAATTGTATCCAGGCCCTCATGGAAGGGGGAATGTCCATCTCGGGAGTAGCTCGCATAGTTGTAACCCTGTTCCACATAAATTAATGTTAAACTCTGTAACCAAGGTAACGGAGGGCAAAGTCAGGGGAGATGGTCACATCGAAAGAAACTCCACTAGTACTCCATCATGCTTACGGTGCCTCGATAAAAAAACGTGGTGTTTGGTCATGTCAAACACAATACATAAACCAACATCCAAATACGACTTGATCGAGAATGGGACGTGGCATCGTTTGGTAGGGACAAGGTGGTGCCACTACCAAGACACCCAATACAACATGGAATATGTAAGGACTTCACTACAAGACTGAGTTTGTCAACCATCTATGTCTAGACGAGATTCTCACTAAAACCTCCATAAATTATGACGGTGCATAATCCCCTTTTGGATGTACAAATTAGACTCCGTTTTGACGGATGATGGGGCCGATAGGGTGCAATGATAGACAAAGGTGGTGGCAGTTGGAAAGGTGAAGGCTCGACCATGAGCTTAGATGGTTAGGTTTGGAATTTGGGTGAGGATGAAGTCGCCACGAGTCATTTGCTTGAGATATGAGAGTGGGTGACATGGCGGCGATGCATCAAGGTGGTGCGGAAATGGGAACTATTCCGAGTACCGTTGTGAACCTCAGTAGTGGGTGAAGAAAGAATCAATGAAAGGTTGGTGTTTAATAATTATAAGAGCGGAGTGGGTTTGGTAGGTTGGGGTACTTGGGTGGCTAGATGAGGGCTGTAATGGATGAATCGGTGGCTGGACTATGTTGGCAGTGCTGATCGAGGGTGAAAAGCGAGTCATGATGTTTGGTGGAGGTAGAGGTGAGGAGCAGGTGGCTTAGTCAAATCCATCATTGGAGCATCCTTCTTGGTGCTTATGGCCCGCGTAAACACTGTACCACTATGGTGCTCGTGTAATTGTGTTAACAACCTGTATATTATGATATTTAGGTTTATCAAGTCCAAATATTAGGATATACAAATTGCTTATACAAATTAATTATCATTCTCAACATGTATAAAACCAACAAAATAATGATGCAACAAAGTAAAGAGTCATCATCATCATCATCATCATCATCATCATCATCATCATCATCATCATCATCATCATCATCATCATCATTGCCTTAATCCCATCATATGGGGTCGGCCACATGAATCTCCTTTTCCATTCTAATCTATTATATGCAATGTTATCACTTAAGTTCAATTCCTTAAGATCTCTCCTAATAATTTCCTCCGACGATAGTTTAGGGTGACCTCTTTCTCTTTTACCCTCTATTTCCAACAATATTCCTCTTGTTATAAGGGCATCTACTGGTCTACGCAACATATGTCCGTACCACCTAAGTCTACTTTCTCTTAATTTATCGTTAATGGGAGCTACTCCCAACTTTTCTCTCACGTATTGGTTTTTAATTTGTCCTTTCTAGTGATTCCTACCATCCGCCGGAGCATCCTCATCTCACTAACATGGAGACTTTGTTCATGTTTTTTCTTTAACGCCCAACACTCCGCTCTATATAGGGTCGCTGGCCTAACAATTGTCTTATAAAATTTTCCTTTTAATTTATTAGTTATCCTCTTATCGCATAACACCCCACTCGCTTGTCTCCATTTCATCCAACCAGTTGATACTCTACTCGTAACATTCTCATCAATATCCCCATTACTTTGTAACATTGAACCTAGATAACGAAATTTATTAGTTTGGTTCATCACTTTTTCTTCAATCTTTAATATTATGTTACTTGACGCCTCATTATTAAATTTACATTCCATAAATTCTGTTTTCTTTCCACTGATTTTTAGTCCCTTAAGACTCTAAGGCTTCTCTCCAAGTATCTGCTCTTATCGCTAAGCTCTCCTTTGAAGTGTCAACTAAAACTATATTATCTGCAAACAACATACACCATGGGACATCTTCTCGTATGTTCTTAGTAAACTCATCCAAAATTACGAAAAATAAATAAGGACTTAAGGCTGATCCTTGATGTAAACCTACTTTAATCGTAAAGTCATTAGTTCCTCCACATATAGTCCTTACTTTAGTCTTTGTGTTATCATATATATCTTTAATAACTTTAATATAACTCATAGGGATTTTCTTCATCCTTAAAGCGCATCAAATTATATCCTTAGGTACTCTATCTTAAGCCTTTTCTAAATCTATAAAGACCATATATAAGTTTTTATTCTTACTTCTACATTTTTCCATTAACTGTATTAATACGTAAATAGCTTCCGTGGTGGAGTGCCCTGTGGCATAAATCCAAATTGATTGTCCGAAATAGTTGACTCATTTCTTAATCTTTGTTCTATAACCTTTTTCCTTAATTTCATATTGTGATTCATCGGTTTGATTCCTCTATAATCACCGCAATTTTGTATGCCCCCCTTATTTTTATACAAAGGTATTATGGTGCTTTTCCTCCACTCATCTGACATGCTTCCTTCTCTTAAAATTTTATTATATAAGCATGTTAATCATTCGACCCTTAGACTTCCAAGGGTTCTCCACACTTCTATGGGTATTTTATTTGGGCCAACTGCTTTGTTCTTTACCATTTTCCTTATTAATATATCTACTTCTTTTTCAGTAATCGGACATACCATTCCTATATTCGGTTCAATGTTCTCGACATCTTTTTTCGGATATTCTTCTGATGGAAATGGATTCCTATTTTAGGGATTTTTAGTAATTTTGTTTTATTTTATTTTGTTATTGTATTTTTCTTTCTTTTGCTTTGTTATTTAGAGGTAAGGAGTAGTAATGACATTTTTGTAAGTAGCGTCTTCACTTGGAGCCTAAGCTATTCCTCCCCTTTAAATACCCACTTGTAAGCCTCATTTGAGGTAGACTTGAATTTTGACAATAGAAAATAGTGTTTCTCTCTCTGAATTGGTGTGTAGATAATTTTTAGGATCCTTTTGACGGGTGGTTTACGTCAAATTGGTATCGGAGCGGGTGAAGCTCCACATTGGTGTTAGTGTATCGATGTATTTTGTATCAAATTCGTGCACCACTCTTCAATGGCTCCCAAAAAATCCAAATAACTAAAAGAGGAGATTAAAAAACGAACAAGAGAGGGGGTACAATCACAACAACAAATCTATTCCCATTTTCAAAACCCTAACCATAACCCTAGAAATCCCTACACACAACCCCTACCCTACCCCACCCTCTACACCAAATCCACCACCCCGAAAACCCAAATCTTGAACCCTAATTTCCCCCCAAACCCAAATCCATTCCATAAACCCTCCATTCAGGATCCAAGACAACCCACTTCTAGGGTTTCACCTACCATTTTACATTCCAATCCACAATTTACAAACCCTAGCCTCCAACCCTACAAAATTTCCTCCATCATCAGCTCGAATCCCCCAACCCACCACCCATTTTTCAAACCCCAATCATCAAAAAAATTATGTGTTGGCCTGGTTAACTCTCGAGGCCCAATTTAAGATCACCGACGGCTAGTCCAAGATAAGTTGCTCCACCCAATCATTCTTCCACCCTCACTCACCCAATCGGGTCAAATCAATGATAAAAAATCTCCTCCCAAGCCGGTTGATTGCAAGAAAGATAGAAACGACAAAATTGGATCGAGTATTGGGGATTTTTTTGACGTTTTTGATGAGGATGGTTGATTGACTCGCGCTCACTTTCGTGAGCCGGAAACATTTGATTTGGGAGATTTTTTTCAATCTTTGAGAGGGGATGGTGATTTTTTTGAGGTTGGATCGAAGGTTATCTCTCTTGGGGTTGATTTGGGATATTAGAGGTGATGTTATTGGTGGTGGGTTTGTGGACCCATTCGTGGTAGCTTTTAATCGGCGATCGGAGGAAATTTTCCGCGGCATAGCATTAAGGAGGTTCATCACGGGAATCTTGGATCGCGATTTTGTTGGTCGGCCACATTTGGAGTGTGCTCCTATTCTCCCGGGATTTACGACAAGCCTGTACAAGGGGCGTTTCCGAGGACGGCTCCTCTATCTAGTGAGGAGCTCTTTGATGGTTGCGTTGCTTTCTTATCGTTCATCTCTTACGCTCGAGGACGAGCTTTTCGAAGCCGGGGATAGTGGTGGAAATGGATTCCTATTTTAGGAATTTTTAGTCATTTTCTTTTCTTTTCTTTTATTTTGTTATTGTATTTTTCTTTCTTTTGCTTTGGTATTTAGAGGTAAGGAGTAGTAATGACATTTTTGTAATTAGTGTCTTAGCTTGGAGCCTAAGCTATTCGTCCCCTTTAAATACCCACTTGTAAGCTTCATTTGAGGTAGACTTGAACTTTGACAATAGAAAAGAGTTTCTCTTTCTAAATTTGTGTTTAGATAATATTTAGGAGCCTTTTGATGATTGGTTTACGTCATCTTCATTCAATAGTCCTTGAAAATACTCTTCCCATCTCTCTAAAATTTCTTTATTGTTAATCAATATATTTTGATTTATGTCTTTAATACACTTAACTGGACCCATATCCCTTGTCAATCTATCTCTATTCTTTGCTAATTTATATATTTCTTTTTCACTTTCCTTGGTACCTAATTTATTTTAAAGATTATCGAGTGCGTTTTGTTGCGCGATAATATTTTTTACTTCACTATTTAACTTCTTATACTTTTCTAAATCTTCTTGATTTCGCTTTTGCCACTCTTTAAAACTTACTCGTTTATTTTGTATTATCTTTTGCACTTCCTCATTCCACCACCAAGTCTCTTTTTTAATGAATCTTTTTCCTTTGATCTCACCTAAAACTTGCTTACCTATTTTCTCGATATCATTCTTTGTTCTTGACCAAATGTTGTTAACATTGTCGTTCCAATTCCACTTCATGTTTAACAACTTCTGTCTAAATTCAATCTCTTTGCATTCTTTTAAATCCTTCCATTTTATATTTTGATAACCTAATTTCTCTTTTCAGTACTTAAATCCTGCAATTGCTAAATCTATTACTAACAGGCGATGTTATTTTGTTAAGCTCTCTCCTGGTATAACTTTACAGTCTTTGCATGTGTACAAGTTTCTTCTTCTAAGTAAGCAATAGTCTAATTGAGTTTTATTCTCTCCGCTTTTAAATGTTATTAAATGTTCTTCCTTTTTTTTAAAAATGTGTTTGTTAACGCTAGATCATATGCTTTAGCAAATTCTAAGATAGTTTCCCCTCCTTTATTTCTCTTACCAAATTCACAACCTTTGTATATCTTTGGATAACCATCCCGTTCTATTCCTACATGTCCATTCAAGTCACCTCCTAAAAATATGTTTTTATGGGTAGGAATTTGTTGTAATATTTCATCCAATAATTCCCAAAATGATTTCTTTACATTTTCACCTAAATCTTCTTGGGGCACGTAAGCACTTATAATATTCAATATTATTTTATCTAAGACGATCTTAATACTCATTAATGTATCGCTCCATCTTTTAACATCCACACCTTTATCTATCATATAGTGATCAACAACAATACCCACCTCATTTCTACGATTATCTATCCCTCCCGAGTAAAATAATTTATAACATGCTCCTATCTTTCTTGCCTTTTCACCCTTCCATTTAGTTTCTTGTAGGCATGTTATGTTGATTTTCCTCCGCGTTAAGGTATCCATAAGTTCTTTACACTTGCCAGTTAGTGTTCCTAAATTCCACGTACCAAATATGATTTTATGTATGCTATTTTTATTTACATTTCTTCTTTTAATTAGAGAATCCATCACAAGATTTGGCATAAGTTTTACAGTTGGCTGTCAACCTGACACTAAAAAACATCGTTTCACATCCGGACTTGGGCACCGGCAATGGTAGAGCCAAAAGGATTAAATAATTAATTATTCAATAATCTTATAGATTGATATACAAAATAAATGTGCTAACAACTAAGCCAAGAGCACAATATATATGCCAGTAATAATATAAAGCACAAATAAAACATATCTAAGCAGTGGCGGATCCAGGATTTTTGTTCAGGGGGAGCCAAAATTTCGAGCGGTGTCGGGAGTTTGGGATGTAGGAGCCCCCGAGACGATTTTTTTTTTGGGTTAATTCAAGTTTAATTCGAACTTTGTACAATTTTTTTTGTTAATTTAACTAATTTTAATAGTTACTTGAAATTAGAGTTTAATTTGAGTCGAATTTTTTGGGGTTAATTTGAATTTAGTTGGAATTTTATACATATTATGGAGATGCCTAAACTTTATTGGTAAATATTAACAAATTTTGTCTAACAATTTTTAAATATTCCAACTAAATATTAGCATTTAACAATATCAACATTTAACAATATCAACAGAATATTTAAGTAATCAAACCTTGTTCTTACCAATAATAACAAAAACAATGAACTAAAAATAAATTATTATGCCTGAAAATATAATTAACATTTTCGGTATAAATACCCAATTAACAAGATTATGTCTAAATAGTTTACCCGTTTCATAAATTTCTATTACCATTGATTCTATACAATAAATCTATAAAAGTATTTAAGTATAATAGGTATATGTAAAATCCATAAAGATATCAAAATCAAAATGGTAACAAATAATATTTGGGTAAAATAACCTTGGTTTCTCCAGCTTGTTTTTCGGCTGTTGGCTTAGCAGCAAGCAAGGGCGGATCTTGGCAGCAAGGGGCGGTGACTCTCCGCCGGAGAGAGGGGCGGATCTTGGCAGCCATGGGTAAGAGTAAGAAAGAAAGAGAATGAGAGAGAAAAGAAAATGTGGCCGGCTGCTTTAGAAATGAGTAGGGTTTATTAGTTTAAACTATTTACGACTTTGACCCTAAAGTTATAAAAACCTTATGAGCTTTACCTTTACATTTCTAATTTTACGAATAGCACCCCTAAAAAAATTCTCAGTAATTTTTTTCAAAAATTCAGGGGGAGCGGCCGCCCCTCCTCGCCCCCCTGAATCCGCCCCTGTATCTAAGTATAAAATCCTACAAATTAACCGAAGTGCGTGCAAGTTAGATGAATAAAAATCAATAAAAAATCAAAAGATTAGAATAGTAAATAATGGAAATAACACACTCGGATAGTGCAAATTCCACGGCAAGGAGTCGTCTTGCGATGTAGCTCTTCACAAATATAATTGAAAGAAAAACAACCCTGTTACAAAATATACAACCCTAATTCGGTCGATCACAACCCTGTTATACTTGCGGTTATTTTTTATCTTTGTTTTATGCAGTATTTTTGTTTATTGACCATATCCCATTCACTGTTTCATAAAAATTAACCAAAAAATTGCTTTCAACAAGTGGATCTTTGTTCCTTTGAAACAAAACCCAAAATGGGTCTATGTGTGACACCCCGCCTATTCTAATTCCGGGTGATTAATCCATTATTAAATTAAATAGGAATCATTAATGGTGTCATTCTTAACATCACTGTCGAAGTTCAATTTATTTTACTAATACCCTAATGGCCCGGTGTCAAAATTTTACTCTTTATCATTAACATGCAATAATATAATCGGATAAAACCATTCGCCATTTTCATGCACATAACAATGAATAATGAGATAACAACATAAATAAATAACTGAGTTTGGAATAACACTCCTGATAAAATCCCAATACAGTCATTCATAAGTCTAAATCAATATTGAAAATAATGGGAAATACAAAGTCTCTTAAAATAATATCCAACTAAGAATGGGCGGCATGCCTGACTGAAATAAATAAGAACAACTAAGAGCTGAATAAATGTGGAGGCGTCTAATAGCAAGGTCCTGCAACTTCCACAGCAGGTGCAACACGTCAAATGTAGGAACTCCTATGCCTCGCGCCCCTGTGGCTGGGCACCTAAAATTGTTTTTACAAAAAGGATTTGAAACGGGTCAGAGCTCAAGTAAAATAGTTTGAAAAAGTTTAGCAAGTGTTTAAAATGCATCAAGATAAGATATTAAATTCATGTTAGTACCGCTTGCACTCGCTTGAGATCCTCACCCCTCAACTAATGTGCACGCCTAACGTACTACTTTGACCCACCTAGCTATGCTACCCGCCTAACCAATCTGGCTTACATCTCTTCGCGCTCAATCATTTATAGTGCCCACCCGTATTGCCCATACAATACGATACTACCTTTTCTAATTCTTTATATTTAGGAATTATCAGTAAATGATTTAGTTCACATACACTTTGGTTAATTTAGATATCACTATCTTTCTTATCTACTAGTACATTCATAGTAGGATCAATCACATGTATATACACTTCCATCACTCTTTTCATATATATATATATATATATATATATATATATACACGCACACAACACCCCTAGGTGGAGACCTGCGGTGCGGGCATACTCTGCTATCAAGTCCTGGTACATCACGTACTACATAAGGACACTGGTTAAGATAGTCTCCTTCGAACCATAAATTAAATCACACAATATTGGAGGCGAAGATAGTTCTAAACCTTTGGGATACGCTCATACCGAATGCACCCAAATGACCGGTCACACCCTTATTCACACAAGTGGTGCTCAATCCCTAAGTTCTATGTCCCGAGGTACGAGTCAATATCCCCCCAATTGGGCTCATCAGAATAAGACTGTCCAAGACGCAAAACCTCCCGTGATAACAAGCAGCCTAGATATGATTACACATACAAATCAAACAATAGGTATACAC
This sequence comes from Sambucus nigra, assembly GCA_949130495.1. NCBI lineage: Eukaryota > Viridiplantae > Streptophyta > Magnoliopsida > Dipsacales > Adoxaceae > Sambucus > Sambucus nigra. Next base: position 359,043,760 of record OX422209.1, on the reverse strand, counting down.
ACCACCCATATATATATAAAATCATTATAGGTACACATGTGACCTACATCATATACCCCATACGTAGTATAATAACTCTCGAATATTCTATGTAGCATAATACTTCTCATTGTATAATCCCGAGTGTTTCCCAATGCCCAAATGGTTGCCAATCTATGTAGCACGGACACGGACACGGGTGTCGTGTCCGACACGACACGGACATGCCGACACGACAAATCTAAAAAAGTTAGGACACGACACGGCGGGGACACGGTATTAAATAAATATTTTTTATAATTATTTTTATATATAAAAAATATGAAATATCACATTAATACTAATCTCATACTAAGAACAACATTAAACATATAAGCATTAAGAGTATTAAATCCATTCTAAACATCAAACATCACAATGATACTAAATTCCATACTAATAATAACAATCAAACTGCATATGGCTAATGCAATGTATTAAACAGAGATTAAAAAAAAAGATTAAACAGTTGAAAATAAACAGGTGAGAAAAAGAAAAGAAACCCTAGATTTGTTTTAGAGTGTGACATAAAATCGTGGTGGGTTTGTTGAGATACAACAGATAAGAAATCCTAGATTTGTTTTAGAGTGTGACATAGTCGTGGCTTTGTTAATGTTAAAAGAAAGCTAAGTTTTTAAAATTAAAAACTTACCCCATTTATATTTATAACTTATTATGTTTCCTGCCCTCTTTTTTTTAAAGTTATTATATATTTAAGTCAGCCGTGTCCCTTACGTGTCTCAGCCGTGTCCCTTGCGCGCCCGACTATTTTTAAATGCCTTTTAAGCCCGACACGCCACGTGGCGTGTCAACACGTGTCCAAGCCGTGTCCCTTGCGTGTCCGTGTCCGACACTCGTACGCGGCCTTCGAGAAAGTGTCCGTGCTTCATAGGTCATATTATAAAATAACCAAGATGTGAATGAAGCTAAAAAAATGATTTTGCCAATACGATTTTGCATTGATTAATTTATTGTCATATTGTAAAATAACCAATATGTTAAAATTGATTTTCTCATATTACTTTTTTTTAAAAAGTTATCTCAGGGGAACAAAAAAATGTCAAACTATGTGAGAAAGCCTTCAAGGATGTTTTTTTTGTAGCTTTATTTTATTTTTCTTTGTTATTTTATTTTTATGGTTTTATTAGTATTTTTTTAATATTATTTTGATCTTTTTATTTTTCGGTGAGGCTTATGCCTCAAACGCCTCGAGGCTTACACCTCGCCTCGCCGCGACTAAAAGGCGACTTTTTAAAAATTGGCATGGATACATGGAACACGTTATTTACCCGGTCTAAATGATCTAGATGCCCTACTCTATAAGCAAGAGTCTACACTCGATCCGTGATCATTAAAGGCCCAATGAATCTCGAGGCCAACTTCTTCTTCCCAAAGCGCATCACCCCTTTCATGGGTGCTACCCATGAGTTGCCATAGGTGGGTCGGGAGTGGTCCAGCGATGGTTGGGTAGCTTTAGGGCCTGCTATGGGTTCAGACGGCCTCTTTTGAGGGTGGTTCTTGTGGTGGCGGGCCCACCTGGGGCCAATCAGGGGTGACGGTATCACAGTCGGTGGCAGGTTCCAAGGTTTGTGAATTTAGGGGTAAATCTAAGGTTGGATCCCTAGGGTTAATCCAATTCTCATCCCATGCAGTACAATTCTCTTCCATAAGGTGAAATTCTTAGCACAAGAAGAGAGATGAATCAAGAGTGACCATGCTCCGATATCATTTTGATGTAATTAGAGGAAGCAAATCACAAACACCACCACATTGAATTTGGGGAAAGAATTCTCACTCTAGCTCTCATTCATATTTGCCAAAATTTAATAATGAGGTACAAAACCTTTATATATTTTGGGGCGAATGAAGACACGTACACAATAATACCCCTCACTAATAAAGGTAACATAATAAAGGAAGACAAATACGACTATGCCTCACAAACAATATAACTGGAAAAGAAATATATGATCATTAAATAACTAAGATGCCATATTGTGGTTTATGTTTCTTTAATGAAAGTTCTAATGTTCCTCAGCAGAATAGATAACATGCTGCACAACCTGCACCCATCTACAGATATATGTGAGCCCTCTTCATTTGGGATTATAGTACTTTTATTAACCGTGCATCTTTATATGTCATTTCGTGCAGTGTATTGGGACCTTAAATAGTTGCAACTCTGAAATTTTGGGAAGCTCTGATGAAAATATTGATGCTAAGAGAAGGAAAATATGCATCGAGGAAACAGAAAGCAAGGATGCTGCATTTGTCTCTGGGGACTCTGGTAGTAATTCTACCGTCTACATGGCTTTTAAGATTTTATTGTGATCGTAGATGATTGTGAGTAATGTTTTTGATTCTAATTTTTATGTTTGGAAATAACGGACTTGGACTAGCCTGATTTGCAGGAACACTTGCAGAAGGCTCTTGTTTTCCCTCTGTAAAATCAGAGGCAGACGCAGAAAGCTCTGTTCTTTCACTAGTTAAGCTGACAAGGAGTGGGTTGCTTCTCTTTACCTTTCCGAAGGACAGTTCTCCGGACGTTGTTGATATTGTGTCAAATATTATCCAGTGTATGGAATCTGGAAGTTTAAAGTCACCACTGTAAGTGACTTGCTTGCTTCAATTCGTATATCATTATTAGTTTCTCCGTGTTCCCTTTTCTATATAGTATTGTTTCTATGTGAGTGATTTTCTGAACCAAAGTCCTGCAAAATATTTTGTTTGATTCAATAACATTTTTTATGATGCAAAACAATTTCTTCAACATCTCATTTTGTTTTATGTTTTTCTTACAAATATATAAGACACACTTACATGCATATCTATATTGCGTTGTAGCAATTCTTTCTCTATTTTGTAGTAATAATGGAAACGACTATAGATAGGATGAGATGACTGGGAACTAGATGATGACGATAATTTTAAATCTTTGACCTCTTTCACCGTTTCCTGTTAGAAAGTGCAATAATGAAAAAAGTAAAAACGTTAATCTTTTGTCCAAATGCAAAATTGTGTCGGCCTTTAGTGGGTTTGAAGTTAGAAATTTGGCCTGAACACAGTTTATCTGTCAGCATGATTATTTTTTCTTCCTCCTGTAATTGATTAGGCTGAATAGTATCTCTTTTCCCCCTTTTGTGCAGTTGAAATGACATATATTTGACCGGGAATGTAATATCGTTGTCAGATTCCTTGTTTAAATTATTGTAACTTGTGTGGTTGAATTTCTTCGCTTGCTTTTAAAGTTCAATAGATCATTACTGTTGCGCAAAGTGTGTGGTAGAATGACCATAGCAAGGTTTTACAGAAGAAATATATCAATTTTTCCCGCCAAAATGTACAAATTCGGATTCTTCCTTTTGTAAAGGATTCTGGTGCCTCTTATTATTGCAATTGATATTTGCAGGATGTGGTGATCTCTGGTGATATTTAGAAGACAAATGGTAAAAAAAATTAAATAAAAAGATATCATTTTCATTTGGCCCGCTCACCTTTCATTGTTTCAAAGCATTCTAGAAATAAGATACAGTCAAAATAACATTCTTCTTTTCTTCGTTTCCCAATATTCTGCAATTTACTTCTATTCATCTGTTCCTTGATATATATAGTTTTTGATGTAACATGACAAATGACACACACGAGCAAGCCAAATAAAGAAACTCTCACTCTCTCACTAAAATGTAAATTCCTTATAATGGGTAGCCAAAAGGCCGTATTTATGAAGAAAAGGAGTCTTGCTAGCCAAAAAACCTTGGAAAGAAAAAATAAATAAAACAGGCGCAGTAGAATATTCCAAAGGAATATTATCCACTTACTGAATATACCTAAAATATAAACTAAAATAAAAAATACAATAAAAAAATAAAATACTAAGCTAAAATGGGTCGAGGCTTTTTGGCGTAGTTGCCAAAATCGTACGATTCGATTCTCATATAAAACGATTCAACTCGAGTCGAGAATTGGTTGGGGTTAAAAAATTGGGCTGAATCGGCAATTCGGGGAGCAATTCACAACTCAGATCCGATTCGCTCCTTTTATTTTTTTCGCACTTGCTGTTTTTACCCTTGTAACCATACGTGTGTTTTAATAAAATAAATAAAAAAGAAGCAAACAACAAAGGATACCTTTATGAAATTGTGTTTTAGAGAAATAATGTTCTAAAATTGAAAACCCTCTCCTATCCTATTCGATCTTGTTCTAAATCCCGTGCGACTGTGTTCGTTTGGCTTGGTTATTATCAACCAACTTCTCTCTTGTCTATGCTCTTGGCTAAGCGTCTTCTCTTCTCTGTTTAATCTGTTCGTTAGAAAGATAAAGAGACTTCTCTTCGTTGTATCAAGGTTTGTTGTTGTTATTATTATTATTATTATTATTATTATTATTATTATTATTATTATTATTATTATTATTATTATTATTATTATTATTATATGATGTATATTTATATTGTTTTATTATATTGTATTTTTTATTATAATATCACATATATATCTTGAGTTATTATATTTTTGTGTTTTATCTTTATGTATTACATTTGTAACCATTTGAGGTAATATATTTTTGTGTTTAATCTTTATACGGGTGCTGCTATTGTTAATATTTGGCCATGAAAATGGTTAAAGAAAAGTAACAAATATGTTTTAGGTCATAATATATTTTATTACATATTCTAATGCGTTCTCTATGCATTTATATACTATTTATACATTTTCAATATTTTATACTGATTCTTATGATTCGATTTACGATTTGATTCCCGATTCCCGATTCCCGATTCACGATTCATAGGGTTTCTGATTTATGATTCGATTCACAATTTGACAACTATGCTCGCTGGGCTTGGGCTCCATGGACCAGACTTATGTCTTGTATATGAGAATAAAATTGCCCCCTTACAAACAACTATAGCTTTTAGTACAACGGTAAACGCTTGACCCATTTTTTGGTATTCAAGGTCATGGGTTTGAGTTGCAGGAGTGACAACCTATTCAGGTGGGGATAATGATGCAGTTGTAATAGTATATTGAATTATTCTAACCTGAATGGGCCGAGCTTGCTGGGCTTGGTCTCCATATGGCAGACTCTCCTCATGTATATGGGAATATAGTTGGTCTTTATTAACAGCTATAGCTTTTGGTAGAATGGTAAGCGCTTGACCCATTAGTTTTTAAATGCAAATCATGAGTTTATTCTTTTTGTTGAAGATTCTCAAAATTTAGGAATTAGTTTATTATAATTTAGTGCAGAAATAGTTAGGATAATTCAATTATTTATTTGTTTGTATTTAAAAAAAAATGGTTTGTTCCTACTTTATAGCAAGTTAGCGTTGACGTTTGTTAGTCCCTAGTTTATAGGAAGTTAGCTGTACAGTTTGTTAGTTCCTATTTTATAGCTAGAATTCAGCACAGATAATTGTGTGTATAAATAGGACTTTTGTATTCCTGTATTTCTTAACGCAATAATAAGAATTATTAATTCTTCTCTCAAACTGCGTTCACTTTTATAGTTTGTATTGCATGTTCTTTGATCAGTGACGGGCACAGGAAGTTTTCAGTACAATTTTTAGTATTATCATTGTCATTTTCACTGAATAGAGAAGATCAGTATATTATTTTAGTTTCGTGAACCCTTGAGAGGAGTTGGAAATTGACGCCGTGGTTGGGTGTATGAGTTTGTGGGTTGGAAACTTGGAATGTGTTATGCTTCCTACTATTCTGAAGGCAATGTGGTTTTCCAACACAATTACAATATATAGTTTCCGAAGACAAGATGAAGGAAAGGACAAGTTTTTACAAGGATGATATCATATCTGATTGTTAAAATGGAAAGACAATTAAGCTTTCAGTTGATGCATATTCCCTCCGTTCTAAATAATTATTCGCCATTTGAAAGTCAAACATTTTAAGAAGAAATTTTACTTTCCAAATTTTCCCTCCTAAAAATAATAAATACCTTTAAATGCAATACATGCACTTAAACCATTGTTCCCTAATGAGGATTGTGTGGATGGGTAACTTTGTAATCTCACCTAGTTTTATATACTATTTTTAGAAACACGACTATTAATTTGGACCGACAAAAAGGAAAGCATGACTGTTAATTTGGGATGGATGGAGGATATAATATGGCTCTCCTTACCAAGTTACCACTTTTTCATTTCTAGATGAGTAATTTTTAAGCAGCATGTAATACTCCGTATTTCTATGCATTTAAATACTTAATTAATTATGGTAAATTTTAAATTACTTACGTGTCGTAATTTAATTGAATTAATTATAGTAATATTAACCGGAGAGTAAATGGTTAATATTTTTGAAATTTAATTACGAAGTGAATAGTAATAATTTAATTACGTCATAACGTGTATTAGTGACGTGACATTTATTTATCTCAGTCGGGAGTCGGGTTTAGGCTAATTTAGGTGTGAGATAATGATTTTTATAAACTAATTCGGATGTCAATTCTGAGTGCACGGTTGAGTCCGGATGTACTGAGAAAGTCGGAAAAGTTTACCCGGGGGTGGTAAATGGATCACAGGGTATTTTTGGGCATAACCGACCCCCCACGAGGGTATTTGGGCCATTTTAATTAGGCCCATATGACTAAAAACGGGATTTGGAGATAAAAACATAAGTCTAGGAGGTGTGGGCAACCATGACACAATTGAGAGAAATCTAAGAACGTAGAGGAGCAAAAAGAGAGAACTCTTTGGAGCCAAAAGGAAGAACAAGGGAAGTGTTCTTCAACAAAGCAAATATCCACACCAAAGGATTAATCAGACTCTACGAATCATAAGTCAAGTGGCTAAACTTGCTTTTATATAAATTGCTGATTTCAATTCATATCATGGTAGGTGTTAAACACATGATTTTGGGTTGGGTTAATACAAATTGGGTTTTCAAATTTGTGGATGTTACGAATCAAGTTTTGAGGATTGATATGATAGGGCGTATGAATTCATATTATTCTGTGAAATTGTAAGATTAGAGATGTTATTGACTGCAAAAGTTGTGGAAAAATCATAGAAATTCATGTTTTTATTTACAATTGGAGATATAGATTGGGAATTAAAGATATGGGGATTTGTGTTGATTCGTAGAGCCTACTGTGTAAATTCTGGGTTGGTTTCTGGATAAGAAAGGTTTTTAGGTTTCATTAATGTCAGAGGACTGATTCTGGACGAAGAGAGAGAAAACGTTGAAGGTCGTTCGAACGACCAGGACTCTGGTTTGAACGACAGTGATTGTCGTTCAAACGACATCACTTGTCGTTCGAACGACGCCGTTTCTCGTTCGAACGAGATGACAAATTCAACCTATTTTTGTTTTTGCTGTACTGATAGACCTGGGTGGAAATTTAAGGGAGAATTATGTACAGTAAGGAAGTGTATTAAATCTAGGATTGTTTGGGACTTTAAGGACAAACAGTATAAGATTTTTTACATTTAATGTGAGAGAGACATTAAGATTGGAATTAATTAATAAGCGCGTGTCAAACTTATTAAGGGAATTTGGACATTTAAATTCTGAATAGGTAATTGGGCCAATTGAGCGGTCTGTGTATATTGGTTGAGTGACGCCAAGGTATTTAATTAACTATTGTGAAGAATAGATTAATTTAGAGTCGGAATATAGACTCGGGAAGGTAATAAATTAATTAAGAGTAATTAATTAAATTAGAGTCGGACCATAGACTCGGGAATGTTTTAGGCTAAGTGTTACGGACATTGTACACGGTAAAGCCGGGATTTAATTTAAAGTATGTATACAGTAGTGTGATAGTATATATATTGTGTGCACTTAAATATCAGTGGTTAGATATTTATTTAATTTATATACTCTAGTCCTATCGAGGGAGGTTGCGCGATGTGGGTGAATCCCTAGTTTGAGGAGTAGGGTGAGTATATCCGCAGGTCATAGCGTCCAAATTTCAGAGGTGGGGCATTGAGATAATGTTCTCGTACTCGGGGGAATATGACTGCCTCCAGTACGTTTATTATTTAGGTTCCGATTCGGCGGACCATAGTTGTCTCGGAACTCCAGGTGGGACTGAGTAGCCTGGGTTGATAGCACTTTAGAGAATACATCCGGTGAGTTATTACTCGGGATGGGCTATTATATATTCAACATATGTGTGAATGTTGTAATATGGTTGTATGTATATAATGTGGTAAATAACTTATATAGCATATTTTAAACATACCCGGATTAGATTTGTGTGTCAGGAAAGAATTATATCAAGTATCTAGTTACGGGGTAAAAGACTAGGTGGGATATAAGAAAATCGTTAGGTGTGCACATTCGTTGAGGGGTGAGCCTGTCCTCAAGAGAGTGCGACACTAGCCTAAATATGAAGAGCATTCGTGCATTTGTTTTAAATTTCTACAATTTAGTCACTTGCTAAATATTTTCAAAATATTTTGGGTTCTAACCCTTGCTATCAAATATTTTCAAAACCTTTTAGGTGTCCAGCCACAAAGATGCTAAGCCTAAGTTCATTCCAGGGATACGCAGCTGCAGCAGATGTGTGGGTGTTGCAGGATTTGACTAGACGCATCTATTTTTCTGTTCCTAGTGTAGGGATTCATATCAGTTTATCTCGAGCATGTCGCTCACAGTCTTATTTAACTTATTTTCAGATTGTATGAGATTTATTACTCTCTGTTAGTTTGGTTTGGTTTGGTTTTTGGACTTATCCGGTGGTTTATTCTGCAAGACTTTTATTATTCTATGTGATGATTGACTCTATCAGCATTGGATGTTTTAATTTATTTCCGCACTTATTCTGTCTTGGATTAATAAAGATAAAATTTGGCACAAACTTTTTGAATACTAGGTGGTTAGTAAGTTTTAAAAAGTTTTCGACAGTGATGCTAAGAATGAATCAAATGAGATTCCTGTTTTAATTTGATATAGGACTGATCACCCGGTATTTTATTAGGCGGGGTGTCACACAGCATCCTCGATTCTGGACACTCGTCTTAAAAGAGTAGCAACCATTTACCGGTTGAACAGTTCTACCATTTCTGTAAGGGTGGATGTAATATGTGTCACATTAGAAGCTACACATTTATTAATATGCCCTGTTTCTTCACCATGGCCCGTATCAACTCATTACGTGAAAGAGATGGACAAGGTCTTTCTTGTCTTATCAAGAAAGTTCTAGATTGGAGTATTTTTTTCATGTGCAACTAAACATAAACTTTAATAAGCTTTAGATGGATTTATTGAACACACCCTACATCAATGAAATAAGCACATTCTTTTTCCAATTAATTTTGTCATCTTCATCTGATATTTTTATTAAATTATGTTTTCTCAACATACCCATCAACTTGTTCTATTGCACAATATATATATATATATATACATATATATATATATATATACATATATATATATATATATATATATATATAATAATGCTCCTGTGCGGACTAGTCCGCATTTTAAGAATGCGGACTGGACATGTGTCACCTAACGGTGCGCCTAGAAATTATCGCCTAAATTATAGGCACACTCTCTCTCTTTTCTGGGCTCACCGCCAGGTGACACATGTCCGGTCCGCATTCTTAAAATGCGGACTAGTCCGCACAAGAGCAGGACTGTATATATATATATATATATATATATATATATATATATATTGTTTAGTTCAGTGCCCCTTTCTATCTGGTAGGTTTATTGTACTCCATGGCTTAACATTAATGTCACACACAGCGATCAGTCACACCTCAGTACTCCATATGAACCCCACCACTCAGCTGATAATTATAAAATTTTCAATTAATATGTTACGTTAATTGCAATATATATGTGAAAAGAAAAATCACTTGTAATTCATGAAGATTACCCGGCTCCTTCTTGGTTTTTTGCCTCACAGCCATATCTAACCCAAAGAGACCATCAACTCTCTTATACTTGACTAACTCGTCAATAATTATATCTCGTATTTCAATGCTTGGCACCAATCTTGCAATGCATTTATACAAACCCGACATCACCTCTTCACCTTGCTCGATGTTCGGATTAGTATAGAAGAACTCCGGGTTCAAGAAATACCCAGCTGCATGTAAGGGGTGATGAAGTTGGACATCTCACCTCCTATTAATAATCTCAAAAATTTCCTTATATCTAGCTTCATTCCCCCCAAAAGACTTCTCAATGGCTTCTTTTGCTCTATCCATTGCCTCATAGATATATCCCATTGGAGGCTTCCTTTCACCATCAACCAACTGAAGAACACGAACAAGAGGACCTGTGGCCTTAAGACCGAACACAATATGATTCCAAAAGGAAGGCATCATTATAATTCCCGTCACCCTTTTCCCTTGTGCCTCTTTTGCCCACTTACTAGTGTTCCATTCTTCGGGAGTGAACATTTTTCGGAAGTTGTTATTTTGTTCATGAATTCTTGACAATGTGATAAAGGCCGTCGCAAATCTAGTTTCCGCGGGCCTAAGCAACTCCTTACGGTTTGTGAATTTCCTTAACATCTTCACCACTCCCGGCTGGGTATAAATAAAGCTATTTAAGTAAATAGCTTTTGCAAAAGTCCTTTTCATGTTTGCTAACTTGAATATATCCTCCAACATCAAGTCCAAACAATGAGCCGCACATGGTGACCAATACAAGTGTGGATACTTCGCCTCCAAGTAGGAACCTATCAAGAGAAAATAAATAAAATTTTATAATATGAAATTGAATTATATTTTACATAAATAATAAAAGATGTGTACTTAAAACACAAAGATATAAAGATATCTTACAGGCTAAGACATTAGCGGATGCGCTATCCGTGACAACTTTTACCACCTTCGACTCTCCCACCTTTTCCACGAAATTACCAAGCAATTCAAACATTTTTGTAGCATTTTTTTAATAAGCCGAAGCATCAACGGACTCTATAAACATACTACCTTTTGGAGAGTTGACTAAAAAGTTAATCAAAGTCCTCTTTCTCTTGTCTTGCCAACCATCCGCCATAAGAGAACACCCATTCTTCGTCCATTCCACTTTGTGATCATTCATCGATTTTTCCGTGCTTGCAACCTCCTTTTTAAGTAACGGAACCCTCACCTCATGGTAACTAGGTGGTTTCATACCCGGTCCGTATTGTCCAACCGATTCAATAAATAAGTGAAAGCTTTCATATTTAACGGAATTGAAAGAAAGCCCCGCATCATACATCCATCGAGTGAATTGGGTGCATACCCGATCTCTCAACTCTATTTTGGTCGGATTATTCTCATCCAACTTTATTTGTTTCCCCTTTCGGTTTTGCACCACAACCTCGGGATCGGGAGTATAATATAAATCGATTGGACCTTTTTGTTTTGGGGGTTTTCTTCCGATGACTTTTGAGGGGTTATTACTCGCTTGTTGAGGACCATCAACGGAAGATTGCTTCTTCTTACTTGTAACTTCAACAACACCATCCTCATCTTCGTCATCCCCGATGCCCACAAATTCATCCAATTCCGGTATCAAATTTATTTGATCTTTTAACTGTTTTTTTCCTTCCATAAACACCTTAATTTCTTCTCTTACATGCGCGGGACATGTCGGGCAACGTATTACATTCCTATACCCACCCACGAGATGTTCTTTAGCCCGATATATTCCCCCTTTGCTAACTTTTTGACAATATTTGCATGTCACTGCATTTTTGTCATTAGGATTGGCCAAATAAACGTGCTCCTAAGCCGGATCTCTCGCTCATTCGCTTGCCATTTATAAACCTAAAAGGGAACAATACAAAAACTAATTTAAATTCAGCAAACAATATGAAATATACTATAAAAACAGTAAAAATATGCAAAACAGTAATTAAATTGAAATTCCAAAACAGTAAACAATTTTTTCAAAACAGTAATTAAATTTAAACAGTAATAAAATTGCAAAACAAAGTGTTAAATGGTTTAAATTGCAAAACAATAATTAATTAAAAAAAAGTCTGTCTTTTTTCATTCATTTTATTTCAACTGATATTTTTTCTTTCTTTTTACAGAAAACAGTAATGAATTAATTTCAACTGATATTTTTTCTTTCTTTTTACAGAAAACAATAAAACGAGTCAGAAAGTGGAAGAAAAACAGGGAGGAAAGGGAAAAAAACAGGGAAGAAATAGGGAAAAAAGGAAGGAAAAAATTAAAGGAAAGAAAAAAGACTGACAGAAAAAAGAAATGGGCAGGAAAAAAGAAAGAAAAAAGAAACAAAAAAGCAAAAAAGAAAAGAAAACAGAAAAAAAATAGATACCTGTTAAAGAGAAGAAAGAACAGCCGCAGGTGAAGGAGAGAAGAGAAGAGCTGCCGGAATACAGAGAGAGAAGAGTGAGACAAGGGTTTTCTTTTTTTTGATATTTTGGTTTTTTGTTTTGTTAAAAAAAACGTGTAGTTATGTTTTACAAAATAAAGGGAACCGGGTTTTTACCAAAACATATGCAACTAGACACCTGTTAAAAAAGAAAAAGAGGAAAAGCACTCCTGGGTGAGCGCCCGGAGCCTACCTGCGCCTCGCGCCTTCTGCCAAAGGCTTGCGCCTTTATCAAACCACCTCGCCTAACCCCCTTTGAGGCGCCTACCCTGCGCCTAGCGCCTAGGCGCGCCTTTAACAACTATGCTCTAATTCGTGAGGTAAGCCCAACGAACCCGCACTCAAATTGCGAGATGGACAAGTCGGTGTGAATTCGAGGTGAATTTACAAATTGATCAAGTCAAATACGCGATGTTGACGAACCTGATTCGCCTATGCAAAATGGTTAAAATATGTGGCCTATTTAAGGCTCGAAACTGTACAAAATATTAAAGTTATTTAAACCAAGCCTCATTTACTGAAGCTTTAGTATCACTTATAGCGCTACAGACTTTTCAACCCTGTAATTTTATAGCTAGACATCCTTGAAACTTTTTAGTTTCCAACTGATGTGGGAAGGAATTGTAGGATGAATAGTTACTAAATGGTGCTCAATTTTTATAAGCCCACTACATAGACAGTTTTTGCCTTTCCACCCATGTGGATCTAAACTACTTAGTGTGGCTCGATTCTCTTATCAACTCTCATCAACATCGGCATCTGTTACTTACGGAACAAATTTGTAAAGAATATATTCCTTTGTCTTGTATTTTCTCTACTTTAAGCCACAATATATGAGCAAGTTCCAACATAAACCCAGAATGTATCTATTTTATATATAACATATTTTTATATATATATATATATATATATAATATTTAATAAATAATACTTAACATCTTTTATATATAGCATATAATAACTCTAAAAAATATGTAATTAATAATACTTACGATGCTCTCGAGGCGCTCTCACTTATAAATATTTTAGAAATTGACGCATCCGCACCCGCGTATTGGGCACCTAGAGTCACATAGACACTATAGTAATGAATATAGATAGGAATTTGATCAAACTAGAGTTATTTAAATTGAACCTTTTTGTACTGATATGATTGGTATTTGTGGTTGAGGTAGTGCTAACTGTAGTCCTTTTAGCTGTGCTTGCTGCATTAGTAATAGCAAAAGGCCTTTCTGTGGTGCAGCTGGTGCCATCGCATTTTTCCTATCCAAGCTACTTGTAGCTTGAGTGAGAAAGAGCTTCGCTCAGTTGTGTCAAAGCTCATTCCTCAGTTTTTGAATTGCAAGGGGGACAAACTTGCACGACCTATAAAGGTATGACTTGATTTATTCTTAAGGTTCTTTGGCCTTTGATTCCCATTCATGCTGCTATTTTGAGTTTGGCCCTTATTATTTTCACTTTTTGGACTTTGGCCTCCAAAAGCGTCGTGCACACTTTTTGTGACGCTTTGGGAGATTATTTTGTGATGCTCCCTGAGCATTTATAGCACTTTTGGGAGTCAAGTTTAAGAAATGAAAATAGAAGGGATTGAACTCAATACAAACAAGGGCCAAATGCCAAATAACCCTTATTTTTTTTGTCTTGGTAGATGATCAAATTAAGGCATAGAGTTTATTATTGAAAATGATTTGTTAAGGAATAATTGGAACAGACTGTATATGTCTTGAAAGTCCAATCTAATGGCATTATTTGTCAAAATTTGCTCGATGAACACATTGTTTTCCATGCCCCCCTATCTCCCCTTTTTTACACCCCTCCCCCACCAAATTCTTGAATAAAAGTCTTATATTACATTGTAGTTTGCAGTTGGGTATAATAGAAGAGGAATTGAGGAGACTGAGATGAAGGGTGCAAGGGCAACAGTATCAAGTGATTCTGACGCATTTGCTTTGTTAGACCGGAATAAATGCTTCGAGGTTGTGGCTGCAGCGGTTAAAGATGCTGTATCGGATTCTGTTGTGGACCTTAAATCTCCAGAGGTACAAAACCCTCTAGTTTTAGTTTTGGCGTATATGTATACACAATAATACTTCTTAAGCATCTAAAGTAAGAGTTTGAAATAAAATAAGGACTATGTTTTTCATCATTAGATGCATTTTAGAAACATTCTCTCCGTCATTAAATGCATCCAATGGTGAAAAACATGTCCCTACTTTATATGTCTTTACAAGAGTAAAATTATATACAGTCCGGCATTTCATGTGGTCTGTATTTGCAGACTTAACTAAAATGTCAGCGTTTTAGTTTATTTGAACCCACAAACAATTTCACCTCCCAATGTAAACATTTCTCGCACACACACACACACTTCGCCCTTCACTCTGAAGCCCTATAATTTTAAATTGGATACCACCAGACCATGCAGCTCTTTATACCATTCTCATCCCCTTCTCCTTCCATAACCTCCTTTGTCCTTCCATGTAATCAAAACCAGGTATAGATCAGTGCCTGGGAGTGGATTGGAAGGGTTAGAATGCAGAAGAAGCTGAGGAAGAAACACTTCAAATAGAATTACCAGATCAGTAAAACATAAACAAATCAAAATAATGTCATTGAATCCCAAAGGTACTGCTCATTAACACTGGAAATAAACAGAGGAAAAAGAGTGCTATAAAAATTACGCTACTGATATAATAATATGATGAGAGGATGACTTGCGAAACAAGGGCTCCATGTCTGATTGATAACAACTGAACAATAGAAGGGGATTGACAGGGATAAACATTTGTCAACTCCACCCTTATCCTCCACACCTTGGTAAGGACCTGCAGTTTGAAATTGGGAAAATTCCCTTTTATCCCAAATTCGGAGAGGGTGGCATGAAACTCAGGTTTTAAGCGCTTCAGAGTGAGGGACAGAGAGATAGATAGATAAATAGAGTGAGGGAGATGTTTACGTTCGGAGGCAAATTATAGTAAGTGTGTTCAAATTAACTATTGGATGGTCTAAACATACCATTGGGATTAGTTAAGGCCAAAAACTGTAAATACTGTCCGCATGTGAACAGGACTGTATATATATATATATATATATATATATATATATATATAATATTTTTAACGAAGTCCTCTAGCTACCACATGCAGTAGTCACAACATTTCCTTGAATACAATGTTGTTGTTTGTGCTGATTATAACAATGGATTTTACAGCTTTCGGTTCTTGTTGAGCTGCTACCCCTTTCTAGGCTACCGGATAGGTCATTGGTAGTTGCTGTCTCTGTTCTACCGCACAACCTTGTTTGTACTAAGCCACGACTTGGCGTTAGGGCATTGGTTTCCGATATGAAAGCAGGGAATGGAAAGAAGACTAAGTGAACGTTCTACCAATATCGTAATTGAAGGTTTTTTGTTTATTTATTATTTTAAATATGTTATGACAGTAGGTCATAGTTTGATAAGATGTGACTTTCTGTTTATTTATATATTTATAATTCTGATTTTGCCTGTTCAATCCACAAGTGGGAAATGTAATATTGTTCCTTTTCTCCTGCAGTGGGTTACTAACTTACCATGATTAGATTTGTTGGTATCATTGCCCTAAATTAATTTGGTGTTCGTGACATTACTGGAGGAAATGATGGCTGTAATATAAAAATAAATTAAAAAATCTGGAAAATAATAGGCGACACACCTTCACACACACATAGGCAGAGAACTTGTTTCCAATTTTCAAAGGTAAGTATCTCTTTTAACTAAATGGCGTAGTTTTTCTCTCATGAATTTTTTGAAAGTTTAGCTTTTGCCTTTTCAGCTTCATCCATGGTCAAACTTTCTCATATAAGAAGGATTAAATGACACCCTTTTCTCAAATGCCACATAAAACTCTTTAGGGTGTGTTTGATACCATGGCAAATGGTAGGCAAATGGCAAATAAGTTGGCAAATATGGTATTTGCCTACAATTTGGTGTGTTTGATAGCAAAATTTGCCTACAAGCTATTTGTCAATGTACAACACCTCCTATGCGTAACATGTTGGCAAATTTTACTTTGCTATATGGGTGAGAAATATTTGCCAACAAATTTGCTAACTTCTTAAATGCTTTTAATATTTTAAAAAATAATTTATAAACTGTTTTAAATAATTAAAAAAACTGTTATGAATATTTTAAAAACTGTTTTAAATTAAAATCTGTTTTAATGTAAAAACTGTTTTTCCGTAAAAACTGTTTTAATGTAAAAATTTGTTTTCATGTAAAAACTGTTTTAATGTAAAAACTTAAAAAAAAAATTAAATGTGTAAACTGTTTAATATAAAAAATTGTTTTAATGTAAAAACTGTTTTAAAGTAAAAAATTTGCTTAGGTGTAAAAACTGTTTTTCCGTGAAAACTGTTTTAATGTAAAAAAATGTTTTAATGTAAAAACTGTTTTAATGTAAAAAATTAAAAACTGTTTTAATAAATAATTTGGGGTAAAAAACTTTTTTTATATATAGTTTGTTACTTTTTTAATAAATAAAACGGGAAGTAAAAAGAAAAGAAAAAACTATTTTTTTATTAAATAAAACTGTTTAAATGTAAAAAATTAAAAATTGTTTTAATGTGGAAATTGTTTTAATATAAAAAATTGTTATTTCGTAAAAACTGTTTTAATGTAAAAAATTATTTTTTCGTAAAAACTGTTTAAATGTAAAAAATTAAAAACAGTTTTAATGTAAAAACTGTTTTAATATAAAAACTGTTTTAATGTAAAAAAAATAAAAACTTTTTTAATGTAAAAACTATTTTTAATAAATAATTTTGGGGTTAATAAACTTTTTTTTATATATAGTTTGTTACTTTTTTAATAAATAAAAACGAGAAGTAAAAAGAAAAGAAAAAAATGTTTTTTTATTAAATAAAATTTGGGACGAAAAAAAAAAAAAGAAATTTATTATTATATACGATAACATGGACGAAAATGTGTTAATAAAATGTTTTGCCTAAAAAACTTGTTTTACCTCATTTGGTGTTTGATAGCCTAATGTGAGAAAAAAATATTTGTCTTGGCAAAATTCGCTTAGGCAAAATGGCAAATTTTGCCATGCCAACACTTTTGCCCAATTTGTATCAAACGGACCCTTAGTTCATTTAGAAGAAGACAAATCCCATAATATTACTTTATTTTGGAAATTTCTCTACTCCTAGTGTAGTGTAGTGTAGCATATGAGTTATGACTAAATACTCTAAAATTTGCAAGCTTACTTACGAAGGCATTTCAAGCTACAGAATTCTAAGCATGGAGTATGCAAACCATAAACGAAATCGATTGTATAATTTCTAAGCATGTAGGATTAAAATTTAGCACATGAGATATGTGTATATCCATACACATAGAGAACCATATTGTACAAATATAAACCTTTCTAGTATGAACAAACAATGAACAATACTAACCAAATAGCACGTGATAAATATGGAACACAGATTTAAGTAATAAGATGAGTAGCCTAATCTAAGGCATATCTAACTAATCCTAACTTTAATCACTTAGAGGAAAACGACCTCCAACGTTTCAAAAGGTTGTCGACTCTTGTTAGATAAACATTGAGGTTTCAGACCAACTATGTTATGTATGTGACGTAGCGAACTTGGATACCATTTTGGGAACAACATTGGTTGATTTTAGCTTAGGGGCCTTGCTAGGGGTCCTTATCTTCTGCGTACCATTTCAATTAATACTCAAACTATCATTAAAGCTCATCAAAGGCATGGAAGATTGAAGTAAAATACAAAACTCTCTAAGGTGACCTATCTTATGATAATTGGTACACTCGTAGGGTTTAGGTTCTACTAGAGAGATCGGGTTTCTAAGATCATGTTTCTTCCACTTGAAATAAAACTCTTTAAAAAATCCCTCCTTTTCGCAATAGGGACAATTGAACTTCACCTCTTTTTCATTATTAATGGATGTAATTGTAAGAACTAATTTTCAATTGAGTCAATTTGTATGTATTGATTTAATTCCAGACAAATCAATTTGAGTCATATGATAGAAGTTTTATTTGCCCCCTTTCAATCTTATGACATTTTTGTTGAAGACGTAGCGGTCGAGTCGAAGAGATTTCATCGTGTCGTGTTTCGTGCCTCGTATCGTCATCAACGGTCCAAGGGTCTCTCAGGTATGAATGCATATATTATTGTTGAGCCTTGAAAATTTATTATTGGGTGTTAGAATTTTATAATACTATTTTCAAAATCACTTTATATTTTGTAGAAAAATATTATATTTTTTTTCTGGTCGTTTGAACGACTTTTCAGTGTCGTTAGAGCTTCGTTCGAACAATTTCTAACGAGGTTCCTTTTTGGTTTATTCTGACTTCTCGTTTGAAGTCTCGTTTGAACGAGATGGCTATGTCGTTCGAACGAGGGTCAATCTCGTTCGAACGACCGAAGAAGTTTTGATCAAAAGTCAGTTTTGAAAGCAATTTTCTCTTTAACTTCCCACTACTTTTTCCCAACCATTTATGTTGTGCGAGATATCAGTTTTTACAAAGACTTTTCCATCTTCCAAGTGTGAGAAACCTATAGAAAAGTCCAAGAAAGTTTTATTAATGGTTTATGGTTTAATCCTTCAAACAAAACACATGTTTACACCCAAATTGTTTTGATCCAAATTTCAACAAAGATATATGTTTTGAGATCAGTTTTAGCACCAAGTTTTTGCTCTACATTATTTAGGATTGTTGCTTGCAGAAGATTCCATGTTTGATGGTTTATATACAGTGGACTCCGTATGCGTGACGGTTGCTGTGCCCCATCGATGGACTCTGTATGCGTGACGGTTTAAAATTTAAGAAATTCACCTTTCAGTAGTATTTAATGAAAAATTCTCTAAGGGTGGCGGAAAAAAGGGTTGTGATGCAGGGCGTGGACAAGAGACTTGACTACAAGGAGAGTAAGAAATATCACTTGAAAATCCAATCTGAAAAGGCGAAGACCCCTAATTTTTAATGGCTTTACAACAAAAAGTAATTTCCTTTTTAAATATATGCGGAAGCGTGAGATGGTTCAAATTAAACAAAATAACAAATTTTAATTTCTTCTCAAATTAAAATTAAACCAAGTGAAATTAGATTAAACACACACTAATGTTAATTTCACTTAAACCAAATTGATGCAATTCAAGTCCTAGGAATTTGCCTAAGTCATGTTTTCAATAGTTCCAAATTAGGCCAAACCAATTTTAACAAATTAAATTAAATGACTTGAATTAACATAAACATTACCCAAATTAAATTTGCACCAAATTAAACAAGTAGTGATTTAAAACCAATTTTATCTTTTTACCTAAGCATGCGTTCTAGGTGAGTATTGCGAAAGATAAAATAAACAATGAATCACTACGCCGTGATGTACGAGGAGAAACCCACAACGGAAAAAAAACTCGGACGACCTTAGCCTTAAGTTCACTAAGTATGGTTTTACAATTACAAGACAGATGACTTACTTCCTCGACTCGACTCCTTTCAAGCCTTGACGCGTCTTCTTGTAAACACCTCCACCTAGTCGACAACCCCGGAGCTCCACCGGAATCTTGGAATCACCAATGAGACATAGGTACACCGTCGACCACACATGGTGCCTTTACCATGTGAGAATGCCGCAACAAAACAAACTTCTTCTTTGTGGGATTTAGAAGTAAACCCAAATAATCTGTTCAATGCGGTAGAGAAAACCCGGTGCCAAACACTCCAAGCAAGATGTATATATATTGAAACTTGGAATAAACAATATGGGTGAAAAACAAGAAATGATTTTTTCTTCAAAAATTAGACACTCAAAACATGAACTTTTTTCTTTTGGAATTTTGCCCTCAAACTCTCTCTTGGAGATGGAAAGATGTGAAAAAGTTAAACAAAAAATGTTGGTTCCCGCACTAGTTAAGTTCTGTCAAAAGTTAGTGGGGTAAAGAAGTGAGAAACATGGAAAAACTGCTCAAACTGCTAAATAAACTGTTCCCGCCAAATCTCGTTCGAACGAGATTTTTTGTTCGAACGAAGTCTCGTTCGAACGAGCCTTCTAACGAGGTTCCAATGTATAAAAATTTGAACTCGTTAGAAATCTCGTTGGAATTCTCATTCGAACAACCATCTCGTTCGAACGACAATTCGAAAGATGTTCCAGTCGCCAATATGGGAACTCGTTGGCAAACTCGTTCGAACGACATTCTCGTTAGAACGACAATATCGAACGAACTTCCAAAAAGCTTAAATTTTGATTTTTAGCCCAGAAACTTTATATACTTTATTTCAAAGTTTTAATAAAATCTTTCTGAAAATAAACAACAGTTTAAAAGCAAAGTACACCCAATATAAAAATATTCCAAGTCTCCCTATATTTATATAGAAATGTATTCATACCTTTGAAGACTATGGAATATGATGTTGATGACGTAGAAACATAGCACTTAAACTCGGCATTTTGATGAAGCTTTAAACTTGGCCGCTACATCTTCAACTTTAGTATGTCATAAGCTTAAACGATGGTCAATAACTCTATCCTATGACTCAAACGTTTTTGTCCGGAATTGAGCCAAAACTACAAAGGACTCAATTAGAAATTTGTGTCCTTACAAATCTTCCCCTTTGGCTATTCCGGGACAAAAACCAATAAAAATTCTAAAGGGCCGTCAAGCTCTATTAGACTTATAAAAATGTCCCACCCAAAATAAAAATACATAGCTTGACTCAAAGAACCCAAGGATCAATGTCTTAGCCCGATGATTAGATACCATTACTCCTCCTATCATTCTCCCCATTTTTGTTCAGGAATAGACAAAGGCTAAAGAATCAAACATTAACTTATCTCCCCCAATTAAAGCATATACACCCTTTAAACTAAACAAGGGATAAATAGTATGGGATAACAAGCTAAACATGCAATTGTGCATAAAGTGATGAGAACATTAAAGCACGTGGGCAACAAAATCATAACTAATCCAACAAATAATAACGGATACCAACTAAGATGCAAGAAAATGATACCAATAGGATACATAAAGTATTAAGCATGTGATATCAACAAAGAATGCAACAGATAGATACCAATTATGAATTAAAGCATAGATGGACTTGAAAGCAAGGCAAAGACCAACGAAAACAATATCAAATATATGTATACATAATATAAAACAAATAGACACGAGTACACATATATAGATATAAACACTAAAATGACCCACACAAAATATAATATGAGTCTTCCACACTCTTATAGCATAACTGTGTCATATGAAAACGTAAGTGTTGGGGTGTGAACTAGTAACGATTAAATTTAGACCCAATCACTTAAAACATGTTCAAGGAGTTCTCAATTGATTGCAAACTTCATCACATTTGAATATAACCTCATGTGACAATATAAATTGAACTCAATGAACAAACATACACAATGCATACAAGCCTAGACTTTTGATGATTCTACAAACTAATAGAGTCATGACATTGAAAGTATAACAAGGATAAACGGACATTGTGCAAACCGTTGATATACCATCCAATCTCCCTCAATAAGCACATATATTTGAATGAATATATCAAACAAAAATAGGCCTTGGCAATTATTTTTCTTTTTAATGTCATAATTCTATTTTTAGGCCTTTGGACCACGTATTTCTTTTAGGTCCAAAATAAACGGTGGCTTGCTATTCACAAAGGATAATAATTCCTTTCGGAGCCCTTCCCCGTGCACATTTATATTACATTTTTATATCTCACAAATCTCACGTGAAACGGATTTTGACATGCACTAGTCCTCCTAGGTCACAAATATGTAGATGACAAGATTGGTAGGAGAACACTTTACAAAGCTCAAATATAACATGTGACGAATAAATTTCAAAAGAGCTCGTGCATGTGTGAATAGAGGCATATAAAAATAGAATCCATTATATCAACACAAAATCCAACTACTCCATGTAAACATGGTAAATAATATAATAAGGATTGACAATCTAAACCAAAGGTTCTAGCCACAAGGGAGCGAAAACGTAGGGATTCAAACACAAGTATATGTCATATAGAGTGTGTCAAACTAAAATACACACAAAATAAAAATCTTTTTGAGTTTTTGATAATTTTTAACCAAAAATAAAAATATATACTCAAAAGACACACAAAAAATCATTTAAATTTTTCATTAAGCTTAAATTTCTAAGAGATAAAAACCCAAATGATAAACATAAATCTTTTTGTATTTTTTCATTTAATGAAAACTAAAATGTAAGAAATATAATACAAAAGATAAACAACAATCATTATTCTAGCATGTGATTAAGCATGAAACATAGACTAGAAAATGATTAAACATGCATACACCTAGCAATGATATATAATATGAAGCACAAAAAGCTAAGGTATGCAAACAAAACTAACACAATCAACCTTTAAATTTAGCAAGGGAGGTTTCATGTGAAAGAAAATGAGAATCAACAAATCTAATATCTAGCGTATCTAAGAATGATTTTCGAACCCATATAGATGTATATTTAAAATGATAGGATTTGAAAACTAATGAAATGCTAGACATAGACTTCCTAGGACTTCTTTTAAGATCAAAACAAAAAGACCTAAGGTGACCTTTTCTACCACAATGCAAGCATGTGAAAACACGAGGAATGATACCTAAGGTGTGACCTTTTCTAAAGTCTTTGGATAAAGTTGACCCTCTAAAACAAATAATGATTTTAGCTTTAGTAACGGAAGTATTTGAACTAGATGAGCTAGAACCATTATAGCTACTACTCGAGTTAAGTAAATCATTTTTCATTTTTAAGATTTCGGCCTCAAGTAAATAATTAGACTCCTCAAATTTTCGGGACTCCTTCTTTAAATTTTCTATAACTCCTAGAAGGTTATCACGCTCCCCCTCAATGTGAGCAAACTTGTCCCTAAGAGTCTTTTCTCAACTACCACTCTCTTTCTTGGACATTTGTAAAATATTAAAATTGTGATTTATGTCCATGAGCTTTTAACGAAAAATATTTTTTGAGATAGCGAGGTTTGCAAAAATTCAACTTTAGCTTTAAAACAAGAATTTTCATTTTCAAGAAATTTAATTCTTTTTGCAAATCTCAAATTTAATTCTCTTAATTTTTCATTACACTTATTAAGCCAATTAAATTCCTCTCGAATAGCAAAAACTTCATTATCATTAGAAAAGGACAAATTATCATTAAGACGTCCCATCGAGAGATGCAAAAAAATGAGAGTGAGTTAAAAATGAACCACCTGAAAAATACAAGGAGCAGAAAATTATAAAAGCCGAAAAACGGATCTTTGACGCGATAAATTATCGCTCCTACTCTGATATCAATTTGAAAAGGCGAAGGCCCCCAATTTTTAATGGCTTTACAACAAAAAGTAATTTTCTTTTTAAATATATGCGGAAGCGTGAGATGGTTCAAATTAAAAAAAATAATAAATTTTAATTTCTTCTCAAATTAAAATTAAACCAAGTGAAATTAGATTAAACACGCACTAATGTTAATTTCACTTAAACCAAATTGATGCAATTCAAGTTCTAGGAATTTGCCTAGGTCATGTTTTCAATAGTCCCAAATTAGGCCAAACCAATTTTAACAAATTAAATTAAATAACTTAAATTAACATAAACATTACCCAAATTAAATTTGCACCAAATTAAACAAGTAGTGATTTAAACCCAATTTTATCTTTTTACCTAAGCATGCGTTCTAGGTGAGTATTGCGAAAGATTAAATAAACAATGAATCATTATGCCGCGAAGTACGAGAAAAAACCCACAAGGGGAAAAAACCTCGGACGACCCTAGCCTTAAGTCCACTAATTATGGGTTTACAATTACAAGACATATGATTTACTTCCTCGACTCGACCCCTTTCAAGTCTTGACGCGTCTTCTTCTAAACACCCCCGCCTAGTAGACAATCCCGGAGCTCCACCGGAATCTTGGAATCACCAATGCGACATAGGTATACCGTCAACCACACATGGTGCCTTTCACCATGTGAGAATGCCGCAGCAAAACAAACTTCTTCTTCTTTGTGGGATTTAGAAGTAAACCCAAACAATCTCTTCAATGCGGTAGAGAAAACCCGGTGCCAAACACTCCAAGCAAGATGTATATATATTGAAACATGGAATAAACAATATGGGTGAAAAACAAGAAATGATTTTTTCTTCAAAAATTAGACACTCAAAACATGAACTTTTTTCTTTTGGAATTTTGCTCTCAAACTCTCTCTTGGAGATGAAAAGATGTGAAAAAGTTAAACCAAAAATATTGGTTCCCACACTAGTTAAGTTCTGTCAAAAGTTAGTGGGGTAAAGAAGTGGGAAACATGGAAAAACTGCTCAAACTTCCAAATAAACTGTTCCCGCCAAATCTCGTTCGAACGAGATTTTTCGTTCGAACGAGGTTCCAGTGTATAAAAATTTGATTTCGTTAGAAATCTCGTTGTAATTCTCGTTCAAACAACCATCTCGTTCGAACGACAATTCGAACGATGTTTCCAGTGGCCAATATGGGAACTCGTTGGCAAACTCGTTCGAACGACAATATCGAACGAACTTCCAGAAAGCTTAAATTTTGATTTTTAGCCCAGAAACTCTATATACTTTATTTTAAAGTTTTAATAAAATCTTTCTGAAAATAAACAACAGTTTAAAAATAAAGTACACCCAATATAAAAATATTCCAAGTCTCCCTATATTTATATAGAAATGCATTCATACCTTTGGAAACTATGGAATATGATGTTGATGACGTAGAAACATAGCACTTAACTCGGTATTTTGATGAAGCTTTAAACTTGGCCGCTACGTCTTCAACTTTAGTATGGCATAGGCTTGAACGATGGTCAATAACTCTATCCTATGACTCAAACGTTTTTATCCTGAATTGAGCCAAGACTACATGGGACTCAATTCGAAATTTGTGTCCTTACACAATCTCACTCTACCATCTAAAATCATCTTACCCAACTTATGAGATCTATCCTCGAAATCCAACTTCAAAGTGGAAGCGGATAACAACTCGATTTCTATCACAGAGATTTTATTCAGTAAGGAAATTCGGGAGTTTACACTCTCTTTCTAAGGAAATCATCAAGTGCTCAACCTCAACACGAAGGAAGCCATTATAACCACCCTCTAAGCAAAGTGGATTACCAAAAACCACATTATGAGACATTAACTAAAGCTCTTTGGTTAGCAACGTTGGCTAACATGGTGGATAATTCTTTTTTCTTCTTCTCAAGTTTTATAACTCTTCTAAAAGTTGAGAATATTCATTGATAATGTCATAATCCACATCATTACCATCATCCAAAGATGTAGTTGTGGTAACACCAAAATACGAGGGAAAAAAAATCAAATTCCTCCAAATCATCCAATTCCTCAAAATTCCTTCGGGCCATAAAAGTTGCATAGTTATATTTAGAGTTTCTTAATTGGACTTCGAGTCATCATTATCAATAAAAATGTCTTAATATATATTTTTACCATTACCTTGTCCCGATTTTGCAGATCATTCCTTGGAATAATGTCCTTTGTAACCACATGTGCTGACACTTAAGGAATTTAGTTTCTTCTCCCCACTTCCTTGATCGAAATCAAACCTAAGCGGGTACGATTTTTGGCTGCGTTTGATTTGAAACCATCTTTTCCATTTCTAGGCAAATTTCCTAGTGAATAAGGCTGTATCTATTTCACTAAGGTCAAAGGAACTTGACAGAGGAACCTTGTGAGTTTTTTCTTTAAAAGCTACACTCTTCTCTTTGATATGTTCTCTGGGGAAATAATTTAAATTTGCCTCGTAAGTTTGAAGTGAGCGTACTAATTCATATATTTTTATGGGAGTTTGAAGTAGGGATTGACCTTCTATAACGGAATCAACCTTGCGACGGAACATAGCAGGTATACATGCAAGAATTTAATCAATAATAATCTTATCTTCGATGACTTTTCCCAAAGAAAATGTCGAATTAATTATGTCGCTTAGTTGAGCACGTAATTCGTCGAAAGTTTTGTTGTCCTTTATGGTAAGGAGTTCGAAAGGGGTGGTGAAGCATTAAAGCTTCTCATGCTTCACGATGGAGGTGCCTTCATAGGTTGTTTATAAAACTTACCATGACTCCTTTGATGTAGAATATGCTGAAATACTCCTAAACTCGTTAACGGTTATCAAATTAAAGATTTCATTTAAAACTTTCACGTTCCACCCACTCTCTTTGATGTTGTTCTCATCCCAACCAAATTTTGAGGAATTGAACACCACCAATCACGATAATCGGCAGATTCCAACTCATCAAAATAAAACTCCATATTCAATCATCCATTTACATCATACGTGCCACCATAAGGATTTTCCAATTGGAATAGTTGCTACCATCAAAAAGAGAATTTAGAGAGACGAACCACCCTCTATCTCACAAATAAAAGATCTACCCTAGGGTGTCTAACCTAAAATAACGTGACTTGCTCTGATACCAGTTGAGAGTGAGAGATCTCGATGGTAGCTAACAAATTGAAATTAAATTACCCCTTGAGGGATAAAAAGTATAAATGGGTTAAAAACATCCTTAAAATCCGTGTGACAAAATTGTTTTATTAATATCAATATCTAATCAGCGTTATCTTCAAATTAAGACAAGTTATTGTAATGTACGAAAATATAAAATAATTCACACGACACCGAATGTACGAGAAAAAACCCACTAATAGGTAAAAACCTCGAGGCAAAATAAACAACAAATTTACAATGGTAGAGTATTAAAAATTAGAAGGCAATGACTTAAATTGAAACAACACACTAACTGACTATCAAATTTTTCCCACCACATCCTTTAAGGAGAATGCTGACAACTGGAGAATGCTATACAACCATGACCGGTTTGGACTCATCCATTGTCTCCAAGTCTTACGCCACCATAATCTTTATTTAAAGTGGAAGAACATTTTGTTCTGATGCAATGGAACCACTGAGTAACCACCGACTACAACTAGGATGTGTGAGGATATCATAAGGTTGAACATATGTAGAAAAATGTTTGGTTTCTCTTAAAAGCTCACAAGTATGTTTTTCAAGCTTGAAAGAAATCCACACTCAATAATAAATAATATTTAGAAAATGATTTGTCAAAACTATCTTGACTACAAAAGTCTTAGTTTCAAGGATTCAAGAATGGATAAAAAAACTTAAAATACACACAAGAGATGAACTAAGAAAGATTGCTTATTTTGAAAAGCTGAATATTTTCTCTATTCTTTTCTTATGGAAGTTCACTCTTAAATCACAATGGAAGAAGGATGCAAGAAAGATTATGTAAAGCACTTGTGTATGAATCCAAGTGGGGAAACTTTATAATCTTGGAAACAATATTTATTGTCTGCAAATAAAGATTATGTCTTGGCAAAACTTCCAATGAGATCTAAACAAAAATATATAAAAAATGGTTATAATATGATAGACTCACGGGCCTCTTCGTTGCAGCAAAGACTTGGTTCACTAGCGTGAAAGGTCACCAACCAAGGTCGTGCCTGTAACCAAGGTTGTGCCTGTAACTAGATATATTCTACGTGGGTTACTTCAAGTTGTGGCCAACAATATAGATGCTTCGCTGACACGGAATCCTATTTCTCTTAAGAAAACCACCAGCGTATGGGATCGTGAGAGTGACCAAATTTTTTCTCCCACATAGTTTTTAAACTCGTGACCAATAAACAAAACTTTTAATTAACGCGAAGTCCTGTTTCACTACAACGATCTTCTAATGAACCAAGTCATGGATGGAAAAAATTACTGCCTTGTTTTAAAATTTTCTCAAAATATAGAATTTTTCTCCTTTTTAACTACGGACAAGCAAAATTCTAAACAAAATACTGAATTTAAAAACATAACTTTATGTATAGGAAGAATATAGAATTGTATATTTGGCAATCTTAAAAGTATCACGAGGTTAAAAGTATAAGATTTTTCAATTATGCAAAGTATTTTAAACCAAGGGTGAATCTCAGCGCGCTAGAAAGTATACCTTCATCCAAAGTTATTAATTCTGGGCAAACGACATGGGTGGATCCGGTATGAGTTTGACGAAGATTTCTAGAGAACTCTTGGACTATACTTAACATGTATTTTTGTAAAACGGAATAAGACCATTCAAATGTCGTGGGGCACAAGAGTATACCATACTCTTACAAATTTAACCATGTTAATGGATCTATATTGTTAGAATCATGTTTAGGAACACTTATAAATCATATAAGGACGCTTTTAGTATTGACTATGGGTTAGGAAAGATTTTTATTGCAATATGAGATGATGAAAATTAAGAAAAAAATTGAGTTATGAAATAAAATTTTATAATACAATGTTGTTTCCGATTCGTTGGGTAAAGGGATCTGTCGTTTGAACGAGAGATTCCAAAAAGTTTTGGTTAGGATACTAGTGTTCTGATTCTACATAGATATATGGAGAATATTAGATGGGATTGAGGTAGCTCGGGGGATGTTTATCCCAATTTTCTTGGTTAGGGTGAGTTATCGTATTTGTACATAAGTATTAGGTGTTGTATGATATATATGCTATGTATGGACATACTAGAGTGTGTGTTGGACCGTGAGGAATCTATCACTGGGGATTTGATGTGATTGTTTCGTGAGATCAGTATTATTCCCCCGGTTTATGACGCAAGCTGCGTATAGGTATATATACTACACGTACGTATTTTTGGTCAACCGTCTCATGAGAGGGATACATAGGAGTATTAACCTTTCATGTAGTATTTGTATGTGATTACATGATGGTGTAACGGTGTAGTAATTTACCTTTTATGTCTGTTTATATACATTTTTTATGAGTGGGACCTCCTATGAATTGATGTGATAGAGGCATGAGATGTCCCCTAAATATTGTTGCTTTTATTCTTATATGTATATGTGGTGTCATGGGCCTCATGCTTTGATTTGCTCGAGGGAGAGCGGGATGCGACGTGTGTCCATAAGGGAGACATGCTGCGCCGGTTGCATGCATGATCCCTCGGGGATATGAAAGTGCTCGTCTCTCGATCTACGTTCTCCCTTGAGGTCAGGTTTTGTGATTGTTACCCTAAAAGATGTTCGACACCATATTCAGTTTGGTTGCACGATCCTATTTCGGGCTAATCATATTCTTCGTACGAGGGGTTATTGGTTGTTCAAAGACACCAATTTATTATCTAATAAAAACAAAATGGGCAGGGTTAACCTTTTTAGGCTTACCCTAAGGCAGGTTGTGGCGTGTGAATAATCTATAAATTCTTGGTGTGGGTTCGGAAACCGGGTTATGAGTGGGGAATGTATTAAGCACCCAACTTGTTTTTTTGCTCCCTTATATATATATACTTATTATCGTATTTATATTTAATGATTACTTTTAGTTTATTTTAGAACATATTGAGAGACCTTAATTTTAGAATTCTTAAAACATAGATATATGCTAAGGTATAAAAAATGGTATTATTGATAATTATAGAAAAGTCACTGAACCGATATGGGTACATAAGAGTGCTTATGTGCGAATACATATTAGGGTAAAGAGTGGCCATTTGTGTGTATATGTGTAACGGGAGACTATTAATGCATGGATAATTTCACTCACAAAGGAAGCCTCAATATTGTGCCTACGTACTTTTATAACCACAAGGTCAAAGTCTTTGTATTTCGTGATGTGATTTATGTTTACGTGTTTAAGCGTTTGTGTTATGTGATAATGCACAAGAAGTCGCGACTTGATATAATTTGATATAATGTTTGAGGTGTGAGTAGGGGATAAGAGATAAAAGTATTTTTGTGGGGTCAATATATCAAGAGGCATATTGGCGAGGCTTGTGCTCTCGAGGATGACTCGATATTGTGCTTTCGTACCCATGTTTCCATGAGATCAAAACCTACATAGTTTGGTTTAATGGTGAATCACATGGAAAGTGTTACAACGTGATGTGAGTGCATGTGTGAGGACTTATCTTGATGGGAAGTGTAAAATACATCATGTTTTAGACATCCTTAGTTATTTTCGGAGTTGTGTTATCATGTTTTGGAACCATGGACTGATTTTAACATGATATTTTTGGATTGATATTGACCAGAAGTTGCTGATAGAGATCTAAATATCCCTTATCTAACGGATAAAATTCCAGAGGTGTCGTGGCGGGCTGATCCAAAGTGACAAAGATGATCACTTCGTAGGAGAAGGAGGTTTGGACTAGAGATGGAAGCATCCCTAAAGATAATATGCCGAGAGACATCTTAAAAGGCTTGGGCTCACGAGTGTAGCTCATTATTGCGTCTACATACCCGGGAGGTTCTGGGATTAAAGCCAACGTAGTTCCAATAGTGGGGGTTGTATATATGTGTATGGGCTACGAGATACCAGGTATAAACTATACAACATTATAGTATTTATGGAGCATAGCCTTTTGTCTAGAATTTTTGTTTATGAGCTGGAACATTATATTTGTATGTTTAAAAATACGCAATCAAAGATAAGTGTTTGGTAAGTATTCAAAGAAAACACAAATTTGTGGGTGCCACTGTTGAGACGAGAATATTTTATCGGAGAAGTAGGGAAAAGTATATCAACTTTCGACTTTGGTTTTAGCAAAGAGTTTGGGATAACTCGTTTCCCTGACACTAACCTAAAAATAAATTTGGGAAGTGTGTTTTCGAGTCGTACTTAGTTGTACCAATTTTGATTAGTGTTATTATTATATGAGTATGTTATTTAACTCAATAAACAAAGATTCTGGAGAGGAGCTAAACTTCAAAATATAAACTCCTGACGGGGGCCGAACTAAGTTATTAAGAAGATATATTTCTACATCCCAATATTTATTTTATACATAAACTCGAGTTTTCTTCAGGATATTTATCATAGTAGCATGAACTGAATTTTTCTCGGGGGAATGTCCCATTTAAGGTGGTACCGTTGGACAAAGCTTCATTTAGGAAGACCCGAATTTACGGGATGCACACAAAGTTATGGCTCTTTTTGTTGGAGGAAGGAAATTTGTTGGAAATTCATAACTTCACTCAGAACTTGAGATACTCGAATGCTCGGGATTGAAGAAAGTTAGAAAATCAAATCAATGTTGGATTTTGAGATACTTTTCCCATTGAGTTTGACCCCCTTTTATAGCAGTCGAAATTAGGTATTTAACCGCTCGATTAAATTCCTTTTTAATCGTGCAGTTAAATTTATGGGGAAACTAGAGGGATGATAGGATATTTTGGGATAGGTTTCTAGAGCAATTCAATTGTGGGATCAATTTAACATGCCGTACATACCAATTTAGCAACCTCCAACTCATACACCGCCTATGCGATTAAAGAGGAATTTAACTATGCGATCAAATAACTGAACTCAAGTAGTTTTCAACGGTTGGGGCTTTGGTTATATATTTGTTTTGGTATTTATGGATTTTCCCATGTAGTTTGATGAGTATTTTTAGGACCTTCCCCAAAATTGGGATTTTTATGTTTTGGCCCTTGTGTGATTCCGGGGTACCGGTGGTGGGAAAGGTAGACTTTGATTAAGTATCGGGGTGTCTACAATATAGTTTGTTCGATGATGGACATAATTATACGAGGATAATTGATTATGATATTACAATTACTATGAGATGCTTTTATAAGATACATTGTAGTATATGAGTACCACATATACATATAACCTTTATTGTATTATTAATAATTATGATACTCTTTTGTGGCACTAGTTAAAGATTGTGTAGCCATTTTTGTGGATCTTAATATTTGCTTGTATTATGTGTAGTAGGATAGATAGCTAGTGATTGGTATAACCTATTTGGAGATTGAGGACTATATTAGATAATCTATTGACAGGCTTTGGAAACCTTTTGGCTTGGATTCAACCCAATTTGTTAAGGCAAGTATACCTAAACATTTAATTTAGAGTTTGTGTTATAATGATAATTTCTCATTTGTATCTGTTAATTTCATTTTTAAGAATTTCATTTTTGATTATTAAAACCTTAATATCAAAATTTGACTAATATAATAGTTTAACCCTTATTTGTTAATGTGTAGGGAGTATTTGTATCGAACCTCTTGAATTGGAGTAGAATTTGAATGAATTGTATTAGATATGTAATCACAGTTAGGAATCAATAAAAAGCCTTTTGTTTAATATGATAATTGAACTAAATATGATCTCATTAGACAAATTATAGAACTAATGTTCATAACTTTACATATGAGAATTAATCCTCAAATACTTATTAAATTAATGTAAAAACCATAGATATAGGTTAATTATGTAGTTAGGTAACTTATATCTTAAAGGAGGTTGGGATTGGTGCTTTTAGAGGCTTCGAATTAGTTGTTGTTGATCGTTAATGGCCGATTTTAGAGACTTTGGGAGATGACTGCGTTCATCTTATTCGAACGAGATCAGTATCTCATTTGAACGATAAATGAGAACGATATTTGAGGGTTCGTTTGAACGAGTTTGTGACTCATTAGAATGAGTGGGTGCTTTTCGTTCGAACGACTTCAACATATCATTCGAACGACATAGTGGATCTCGTTTGAACGAGAATAAACATGTCATTTGAACGAGTTTGGGACTGTTTGGAAATATAAGTGTTAATTAAAAGAGATTAAATAATTTAATAATTTTGGTTTATGGGTTAGTAATTTGTGTGACATTATAATTATTATTCCGTGCTCTTATGTGCAAGGATATCATGTGTGAGTGCTCATGGGTGATGTACTAGGAGGGATGTTGATGGGGCACATACGACGTTGACCATGCAAGTAAACTAGTGATAAAGACAGACTTTACCTTGGTCCTTTACCCCAATCCTATGATTGATTTACCTGTATTCCGAGTGGAAAATATACAGTGGAGCTCTAACGTTTAACCTTGGGTACGAAGGCCGCCTGTTATGACGAGAATGCATAATGATTATCCCATCCTGATGGATTTTAACATTATAGGTTTAGGACGACCTATAACTATGCCTACTATGCACAAGTGATCCCTGAAAGTGATAGGGATAGGCCTTCGTATACTTTATGTGTAGATTTAAGAGTAGTCTATTTACTTATACGTGTCGGGGATCGTAATTATGTGGATATTGTATTTGAGATTGTCTTATTCCTATTTAATATTTTACTTGAGTGGTATACATAGCATATATGATGGAACCCTTTTTATTAAACTCAGTTAAGAAGACTGCTAATTAAATATTGGGTTCACCAGGGATTGGGATTAGATACGTGTGATATTTAGGGTTGTTTGGGTTAGGATAAACTAAAAACACTAAAATATGGGAGGGAGATGCTTATTTAAATTTTATAGCCTAAATTCTATTAAATCTTTATTCTTCGTAGATTTGCTGTTTATGCTGTTGATTATATTTTTCAGGGCCTAGGCCGCAACTGCCACCTCAACCCTAATTCATTGACTTGCTTTCACCTCTAGTTCTGCTCATTTGGGATATAGTGGTCGAGCGTGCGTGCTCATTTTTTTTCCTATTTACATTTTAATTGCATAAGATATTAGTGGTTGCTGCTTTGTTTGGATAATTGGATTTATGTTGATACAATCGTACTATGATAGTTGAATTTTATTACTATTGGTGTTATGGTATCAGAGGTTAAACTATAGCTAAATTAGAGATATAAATACTTAGTTATACATATTAGTTGTTATTTTTATATAAATTGGAATAAGACTTTGATATTGTTTTATTCCTATTTGACAACAATAGTTTTTTTTTTGTCTTTTGTAAATAAGCAACTTTAGCAGAGGTGACTCATGTCATGGAGAAATATTTTCCTCCATTGTTCTCTGACATTAACGTCCAGATGCTTGTGCATCTATGTGATGTAGCATTATTATGTGGACCTATCAGGTATCACTGTATGTATCCTTTCGAGCGTTTGATGAAAAACTTTATAGATTATGTTAAGAATATACGGTATATTGGAGGGTCAATTTCATAAGAATACATAATAAAATAGTCCTCGTTATATACTAGAGAACATATGCTGAAATAGGGGCTTAGGAGGTTCAATCCTCGTGGCAAAAGAGTGGTCGAGGAATTTGATAAGTTTGAGGATGAATTTCCTTTCGAAAACCTAAAGAGGTGAGACTCACCAATGTACAATTTGAGAAAGTAACTCGTTATATATTTGAAATGTAAGATGAAGTTTAAGATTAAAGAGAGTAAGTACGCACATATATAACGTATTTTTGTTTAAGTATTTGTATTCTCTATATTTCCTTCTAACTTCTACAATTTCACGAACACGTATAGGAAGTATGACAACAAGTTTACCCGAAATTAGAAGTAAAAAGGATCAATGAATGCGATGAATGATTTTAGGGCATGGGTTTTAAAAGTGGTAATTGTCACATTTTTGTTTTGACAATCTCAAGACAAAAAAACTATAGCTAAATTAGAGATTAAAATTCTTAGTTATAGATATTAGTTGCCATTTTTATTCTATATTTTTAATTTTTTTCTAGTATAATTAGTAACACTTTTTATTGTTATCTTTGTTATTCTTGGTTCTAATAAGTTTTTTTAGAATCAATGGAAATGTGTTATTCCAAGATCACTAAGTATGGGCTAACTTCTCTCTTTCCCTGTTATTAAAGTGTGTCCTTAATTCATTGAGTACAATGAATCATTTAAATTAGGGGTGTGGAACATGCTTCCCATTTATCTTTGGAGTTTTATTGATTTGATTTATATTATTACCAATCATGCTTTTGTTAAAAAAAATTCAAAACTTTCAAAAATATTTTCCTTCTCTTTTCCCCTTTGTTAGGACTCTTGCCCTTTTATTTCCAATGATCTTATTCTAGGGACTATACTCCGTTGTGCCGAACAGTGATGCATGTTGACATACTTTTCATGATTATTAGACTTGAGTTGTTATACTATTTTAATTATGAAAAAAAATATTTTTTAAGAAATGTTGAATTATCAACCATATTTCACAAATACTTGTTTATGTTTTGTTTAAGAAAATAATTAGTAAGCTTACAAACACAGTGAAAACTATTTACCTTGAGACTTTTTGAGACTATTCTTCCTTTTGAGTGTGCACACACCAAATCTTATCTCATTTGAAAGATGTAAATATTCTACTGGGGATCTCGTTATTCTAGTTTTGGTCATTCATTTTAGGATATAATTGTGAAAATCAGACTGTAGTATGTAGGCTAATTTTGTGGCCTTTAGGGATCAATATACGTGAAAACATTCAGCTAAAAATATTTGATTGATCGTGCAATATAAAGTAAAAAACCAAGTCTAGGTTTAAAGTTTAAACCTAGGGTTTCAATTACAACACCTTAGCGGACCTTGTTAGTGATCCGAATGAGGAGAAAAGGTATTTGGAGAAGATAAAAGGGGTGATTTTTTTTATTCTCCAAAATCTTTCTTGTGTGTACCGAAAGGCTTAGATCTTATAGTATATGATCCTCCCAAAGATATGTAGATGTGTAGGCATCGCTGGAGATGGAAAATCTTGATTTTGAGTGAGATTTGAACCTCCATCTCTATAAATATATCAATGGGGTATTACAATCCAAGTTCTTTATTGGATGCGAAGTCCTTCAAATTATGATCTCAGACCTACTCATATAATTATTTCCCAACTTGTGGGGATATATTGATCCAATCCAAAACTGAACCACACCCATAACAATCAAAGAAACAATTATGCACGAATTCCAATCACCATAACCCTTAGGATAAAAATCCACTCACCCTTTGCTAATGGTGTAAGATTGTCCAAGTATAATCAAGTCAACCTTTAGACTTGAATCTCACAAGTGGTCCTATTTAATACAATCTTGAATGTACCGATCAAATTCCTCTATTAAACTATCAAATAAGTTCTCGGACCATGAGACAGGTTCCCATAGTTTGAGATAAACTACTAGGATTGCACATGCCACCATTCAGATAGGATGTAACTCCCTATATGGACTGTAAACTATTCAACTATATAAGAACTGAAATTCTGATCTCCCATAATCAAGTTGGATCCAACTCACCGAAAATTTTGCTAAGTACAATTGACATATATCACATATAATACATTTAAATATAAATATACGGAATTCTCACTAACCTGATTCTCATTTCAAATGAACTAGACAATTATTTAATTTAAAAATAAAATGTCATTACATGCTGTTAAGAATAAAACCCCAATAATCTCCTACTTAGTCTTAAATCCACGACAAAGCAGATATCCAATCTTGTACACAACATATCATACATATGGTTACCCACTGCCGAAGTATAAGGTATATTCCTCATCCTCTCTATCTAATAAAGTTAATTAGGATATTTTCCTTGTATAAATAAATTCCATATTTGAGAGGGAGAAACCCTTTCTTAGAATATTTCATGCTAAACCTTGTGAGCACATCATCGATATAAGTGGCTTGGGATAAACCCAACATCCTATTTTTATGAATATGCATAAGCTTGATCCTAAGGATGTGACTGGCTTCCCCTAAGTCCGTCATATTGAATGAACTAGACAACCACACTTCTAGATAATACACGCACATCATTCTCGATTAAGAGAATATCATCCACATAAAGTACTAAAAATACCACCACGTTTCCATCATTCTTATTATATCAAATCCTATGAAATCAAAATATTTGATTGCCTAGTCAAAACGGATGTTTCAAAACCTTAACGTTTACTTAATTCCATAAATCTATCTCTTTAATATTTCACACCTTACTTTCCCTGTCATTTCTTATGAATCTTTAGAGTTTCTTCATATAGATGCACTCATTAAGACTATCATTCAAAAATGCATTCTTAACGTCCATTTTCCAAATATCAAGATTGAGATGTGCCGTAATTTTATTACTCCTCTCTACCACCATTGCTATTGTCCAAAATTTAATCACCGCTCATTGTGGTATGGGGTTTTTTTCCAACTCAAATACATAAGCTGGTGCCAACGGGGTTTGAACCCCTGACACGTGGTGTCATTAATCACATGACTTACCAGTGGAGTTAAAAATTCCCAGGTGTTAAAATAGTAAAAATATACATATATGAACCATTAATTTCCCCTAGACAATAGGGATATGCCTTTGTATACTTTATATGAGGAATTAAGAGTGGTCCATTTACTTTTACGTGTCGGGGCCTACTAGGCAGACTAACCAGCACAACCTATGTTTTGTATTTACGAAAGTTATGTGCAAGAACTTTTTTATACTATATAATCCCATTCATTTGATAGTTGAATGCTTTGTTCAACGTAGGGGATGAAAGAGATTGTGACAGATGTGTCTTTGCATGTAGATACCCCCGTGGGTATGGTTGCTGCCTTATGTCAAGTTTATAGAGACATGGTAGCTGAGAATGACCAATTGTGTTTTTTATCGACTTATAACTTATGATTATTTCTACATATGATGTTATATTGGGGATGGATTAGCTATCGACATAGCACACACATATGTACTTTAACGGGAAGGTGACCACATTTTCCAGTCCCAGACAAGATATGTTTTTTTATTGCTATACCTAGGGTTATATATATATATATATATATATAGCAGAGGAGGTTACTGAATCTTTAGACTCCATTTCTTGTCCACGAGTTTACAGATGTTTTTGATAAGGTACCGAGACTAACCTCACTAGAGATACATACTTTTGTAGTGATTTAGTGTCGGACACTAGCCCATTGCAAGGGATCCATATGAGATGGCTCCATTAGAGATATGTGAGCTAAGGTAACATATTAAATAGTTATTAGGCCAATGGTTTATAAGGTAGAGCACATCTCCGTGGGGAGCCTCAATTTTATTTGTGAAGAAAAAGGACGATTTGCTCCGATTATGCGGGGATTATCGAGGGCTGAACAAGGTTACGATATATAAAAGTATCCGTTACCACATATCGATGACTTATTTGATTAGTTGATAGGCACGTCATTCTTTTCTAAAATTGATTTGCGCTCAGGATATCGTTAGTTACGTATTCAAGAAGACATCCTGAAGATGACTTTCTTGACGCGTTACAGATCATATAAGTTCTGGGTCATGCCATTTGGGTTGACTAATGTGCGAGAAGTTTGCATGGACCTAATGAATTGGGTGTTTCGGCCATACTTGGATCAACTTGTTATCATTTTCATTGATGATATTATAATCTATTCACTTTTAGAGGAGGAATGTGCAACATTTGAGGATGGTTTGGCATACTTTTAGGGAGAACAAACTATATTCCAAATTATCTAAGTGTGGATTTTGGCTTCGCAAGGTGCAGTTTTGGGGCACGTAGTATTCGAGGCTAGAATTTTTTGTTGAGCCTAACAACGTCTCTGCTATTTTGGAACGAGTATAACCTTTGACGACTACAGAGGTTAGGAATTTATTGGGATTGGAAGGGTATTACAAAAGGTTCATTAAGGGGTTCTCAAAGATTTTTAGGTCACTGACTCACCTCCCCAGAAAGGGGATACCGTTTGTATGGAGTGCCCAGTGTTAGAGAGCATTTGAGTACCTCGTGGAGAGACTGACATCTGGACCTTTACTTACGTTACAATGGGGAGGCACTAAGTATATGGTTTATAAGGATACATCACTCCAGGGTCTAGGAGGTGTGTTGCAGAAGGAGAGACCTATTTTTTATACTTAACGTAAGCTTAAGTCTCATGAGGAAAACTACCCCGCTTATAATATAGAGTCAACTACAATAGTTCTTTCTATACGTATCTGAAGACATTATCGACTACGGGATAAGTTCACATTATATTTTTGATTATAAGAGTCTCCAGCATTTGTTTACTCAGAGGGATCTGACTATGCGTCAGAGTAAATGGCTCGAGTTTGTGAATGACTACCACTTTTCGATTCAATACCATCTGGGGAAAGAGAATGTGGTAGTGGATGCATTGAGTTGGAGACTGGTTGTTATGTTAACAGTGCTATGGGAAGAATATGAGGAATATTTATCTAACATTTGGGCAACTCAGTGGAGTGCCACACGAGAGATGGATTTTATAGATGCCTTCTTAGAGGTTGTGACTCTTACACCTACTATAGTGACGCCGATAATTTAGGCACAAGGTTTGGAATCCTTTTGTCAGGAGAAGGTAAGAGAGATTTTGGCTGGTGGAGTTCTCTTTTTATCGATTGACTCAAATGAAAGATTAAGATTATAGAGACCTTTGGTAGTACGAGGTAATCTAGAGTGAGAGAGAAGTTTTGGTTGAGGTGCATGATCATGGTACACAGTGCACCCCAGAGGGGACAAGATTTAACAAGACATAAGGAGATCGTACTAGTGGATCGAGATTAAGAGAGATATCACAGAGTTTGACCAACTAGAGAGTTACACTTGTTAGAGATTCCTGAGTGGAAGTGGAAGAGCATATCTATTGACTTTATTGTGGGGTTTTCGAGGTCTCATTTTCTTCCAGTGCATACAGATTACACCACAGAGCAGTACGCCATATTGTTCACGTAATACCCCGCATTTTTGTGGGAATTAATTATTAATAGAGAAATAAATTATTTAGCGAGTTAAATAATTGCTTGTGAATTTGGTAATAAATAAAATACCTAATTTATATGATAATTAAATTTGGCTTGTGATATGACTTTTATAACGTGTGTTTAAATTAATTAATTGTGATATTAATTATGCGATCATTAGATTTTGCGTGCGTGTATATAGTTAAGGGTAGTTTGTTTATGCCGTGATATATTATTGGGTAGTATAATTTGGTGTTTAATCTAGAGTGTTACGGATGCTCGGTTATGTGTTTTTAGTGTCTTAAGTTGGGCCCATGGAGTAGGTACACCCTTAGGCTAAGTTGTGAGATATTTAGAGTAGTATTTTGGACTCATTTGGGGACCCAAAAATTGGCCAATTACATACACACACACACACACACACACACACACACACACACACACACATAAATGGGGTTATTTAAAAGAGCTTAAACCCATTCATTAATTTAGAAAACCTATCATACATTTGTAGAGAGAGATAGAGAGAAAGATATAGGAAGAGGAGCAGATAAATGAGGAATTTACATAAGAAGAAGACGGACGAGTTATCAAAAGGCAGAAACCACACGTTCGTGTCATTTTAGGCAAGAAATTTCTTGCAATACTCTTGTAAATTTGTGATTGATTTATAATTCATGTTGTTCTTTGATCAATTATGGGATTAGAACTCATGTATTAGTACTTAATCACATTTTATAGTTAAATCCATGCTGAGAAATTGAGATTTTTGTGTTCGTGACAAAGTTAGGGTTTTTTGAAGATTAAATGCTTAAAATGAATCAATTTATTTGATTATAATGATTAGGAATCATTAAAATCATGTTCCCATACTTATATTATGGTTGCGTGATTTTGGGTATTGATTTGGGAGCTTAGGGAAGCCTTAATGGAGGATTTCGAGGTTAAAACTCGAGAGGAAGGAGAACATGGGATATGCGTTAATCGATCGATCGACCCTCGATCTATCGATCCCTATAGTTTTTTCCAAACATGAAACTTTATATTATTTAATTACGAATGCATGGGTGCTGACCTCGTATTTTTCTAATTTTTTGAATAAGTTATGATATTTATACTATCAGTGTGCGGGGCTAAAATTTTGAATTGGTGATTTTCGATTGGGATTTCTTTTAGGATTGTTCCACCTAGTTGATTAAGAGATTTTACTCAGTTAATATTAATGGTGGTTATTTAGGTTAAGAGATATGACCTTTGTATCATTGTAACTCCATTCAGTGTTAGGATTTGGTTAAATTGGATAGACGCGCGAGTGGGCAAAATCCTACAGTTATATGTATATATATTAAGCTGTAAATGGACGAGGTAAATTTATTGGAGATTAATTTAGGTATTACGTATGTACGAGAGAGAGAGTATATGTGTATATAAAAAGACATTTATAGTTTAGACATGTAATGAACTGCGAGTTAGATATGGTAGGGTTTGAGAATTAATAAACCTAAAGATGTCATAAATAATTCGGCGACGGGGATTGAAAACATTTTGGGAGACATTTGAGAGGTTGTAGTATCCTACTTGGGTATATTTTCTCAATACGTTACCTACTTGAGATGACAATCCAACATTTTGGATTGGAATGTTTTGGGTACGCTTGAGGGTTCTGTTATTATGTATTACCTATATATTGTGTGATTATATGAACATACCGTACTCATGGATAATCTATCGAGAATGGTTGCATTCATATTCGGTCTCTATACCATATGCCTAGCTAATAGATGCAAGCCATAGTAGAGGTTATTATATGGTGATTACACGTTTAGGATGGCCACTCTCTTATGAGGAGAGATGAGGATGGATCGATCCATCGAGAAATAGACAAACGATAGTGGTACTACGTGGTGACACATTTAGATCATACATACATGGATGTCACCCCTTTGTGATAAGATGAGGTAGGTCGATGGGAGCCATCGATTGGTTGGGTATGGATTGTTGATGGTGTGACTGCATATTGATCACCTCGAAGCTGATTTAATGTGTGATTTGTTCAGGTCCATTTGGTGTGCGATACCTATGAACTTTCTGATTCAAATACGAGATTGTTACCCAAAGGTAGTGGCCTTCATGTGATGAAATGAATTGATGAAGAGAATTTATATAGTCCAATAAAGGATAATTAATTATGAACCCTATGTTACATGAACTACATTATGCGCTTTATTTTTATTCTTTGTGGGTGCCGTTGTGGGGGGTTGGCATATTTGTTATAGTTCAAATATGCAAACATTTATTTAAAAATATGAGGTGGTAGCACTTGTATGAGATAGTGAGTACCTAAACTTAAAATATATGCGTGGGCATTTGGGGTGAAATATTACGTATGTAGTTAGTTTCATTCCATGATATTTATTCGTACCGTGATTGTACTTGTTAGTTTATGGATAGATATTTTTAGTATAGTGATGCTTGGGATTGGGACATGCATATAATACTGAACTAAATGAGAGATAAGATACTTATTGCATATGAGAGCCTAGGGGTAGCATGCTTATTGTAAATTGGTCGCATAATTTA
Organism: Sambucus nigra; assembly: GCA_949130495.1. Taxonomy (NCBI): domain Eukaryota; kingdom Viridiplantae; phylum Streptophyta; class Magnoliopsida; order Dipsacales; family Adoxaceae; genus Sambucus; species Sambucus nigra. The sequence goes on along the minus strand of OX422209.1, from coordinate 359,001,284 downwards.
CATTGATGTATATGAGATATTTCTTGCAAACTTTATGGAGCTGACCAAAAATTATAAATGTTTTTCCATCACATCCATTATTATTATTATTATTATTATTATTATTATTATTATTATTATTATTATTATTATTATTATTATTATTATTATTATTATTATTATTATACATAGGACTACCGGAGCTGAGCAATCATAGTTGCAGTTATAGAAATTCTAGCTTGATATTCTTTAGTTGGGGCCGTTGGATTCATTATAGATGCCATTTCTATTCAGGAGTTTCCTTGGAGGTGGTCATTGTTGTTCACTCTCTCTTTCCGTTCGGATCTCTTTCGTATTTAGTTAAAACAATTGTAAAAGAAATTTTGTATAGTGGATTCAATTTTATTATAGTTGAGTGTTCTACTCTCAATTCTTGTTGAGATTTATCATAGTTGGTTTTTATTTATTGCAGTTTTAGTTTTTTGTTGATGCTGAGAATGATACAAATTACACAACAACCCGAAATTTGGCATTCTATCCTGACCAACTGGGCGTTAAAAATCAGGGATGTTATAGCTAGTATCATAGTATCCAGGTTCTAGTGTCCTTAGGTACTGTGTTGCATCCATTTCATTTTCTGTTGAGCGTTCTTTAATGTTTCTAGATAACCTTATAGGATTTTGTACTTTGGTATCGTGATGATGCGTACGTCGACATAGTTCATTTTCGTTTGAATGTTGAAAATATTAGAGAAGAGTTCGAGTGTAGGGGAGCATGAAGATGAAAACTAGTGTGAGTTAATGGTTTGGGATTGGAAAAGTGGTTGGACAAAGGTGTTCATCACTACCGTGTTGATGATTATGGGAAGTTATGCATTTTGGGGGTAAAGTCTGCAACTTGGAGATTTTTACAGTCAAAACTAGTGAATGTGTTTCACATTTCAATTATTTTGGAGACACTAAGGAAGTTGAGATTTGAGGATACTATTAGATATTTGGGTTTTACCTTTGGTGATATGGGTTAGGTTGATAATTTAAGCTAGTAGAATGCCTTTATGAGATGTTGTGTGCCTAAGTGAAAGGACAATGGATTACTACATGTTAGCAAAATAGTAGTATCGTGATAATGTGTATATGTATGGTTAACACCCGTAAAAAAGTGGGATTTAGGTTGCGCTCAAATTTAAGGAAGGTTAATTTAATGTTGTTAGACCCATTTATGATTAAGGGTGATGGTAGTGTGAGAACTTTTAGACCTATGAGTGGGGACACATTGTGGTTACGGAGTTTGATTCGAAATAAATTATAAACGGTTAGTAGTACACTTAAGTAAATGGAATCTCGAGATGAGAGGATTGATGTTTTTCATATGCATTGAGCACACACACACACACACACAAATTTATGATTATGAATTTTATGACATGTATTGCTCGGGGATTCTTAAGTTCTGGGCATTACTGCCGGCACTTGGGTTATAGCCGTGGGTTTCACGTGATTTGGGAAGAAGTACCTTGATGAGAGTGGGTGCAATGATGTGGGGATAAAAATGTATATGAGTTACTGGATTTTTAAATTACCTTTTCAATATCTATCGCTTATGAGATAAAAGGGATTGGTACTTCCTAGATTGAGGGATGACTTGGTTGGAATATTACAATTTAACTTTAGCTGGAGTGTGGGAGAGAATGAAACCCACCACCTGATGAGAATAGATAGTTACGTGTACCTACTATTATGTGGTATGATACGTAATATTTGGAATATATATATCGACGTGTGTAGCTACTAAACGTATATATGGTCTTAGAGTGCGCCTATTACGATGGTGTTATTTATGAAAATATGGGTATGGTGAGCATTTATGGCATGAGGAGATTTTAGATTCACTATTGATGTAGTTCTTTTATTAAGGATATAGCGAAGCGTGAAATTATTAATATCCATTTATTGTACATCGATGTACGTTGTTTGGGAACACGATTGTTCCGAGAGTTATCTCCTTATACGAGGATTGACTGTTGATGCAATCCCATGGATTATGGTATGACGTTCACTAGGATACGACTTTGGCAGTGAAAGATGCCATTACAAATGGGAGTGACTATGAGACTTATTGTATAATATTGGATTGTAAATATATAGTAATAGTTGTGGACTTGTGAGCATCCCATGCGTATATTACTTATTGGTGAGTCATATGAGGATCCTAGTGAGTGATAGGTTTCGTGAAAGCTTTATACATCCTGTTAGTATTTTTGGCTTATGGATTTGACTTGTTGGGGATCCACATAATAAGTGTAAAGTGTGAGGGTGACTACTTAATCTAATTAATGATATTAGATCATTCATATGAGTTATATGCTAGTGAGTGCATACTTTATAGGATGGCTATGGAATTATTAGCTAAATAGTGGAATTTGTTTTAGGGCATGAGCATATGCATGATGGGAAATAATTGTGTTATGAGAAATTAATTTTTTTAAAGATTAATAGGTCTGAGGATGGAATCGATTACATAAACCAGTGAAATTCACCGGTTGACTAACTTAAGGAGTTTGGTATTACTCTTGAAAGGGGTGAGCATTTTGTTGGGATAATAAGATTTGGGGATGAATATGGATTTATGTGGATATCAAATCGTTTTATGTGTGGTATTGGGCCAACAAGTCTTGATAATCGACTAGGATATGTAATAGTGTATCGGGAGGGTTCCTTGTTTGGTTTTCTCTTGCAAGATGTTCCATGCACAAAGCTCAGTAATGGTGGGAGTCGAGAGATGTTAGGACTTGAGGATGTTTGGTTGGATACGTGGTACGCTAATTTTTTGAAAGAAATAACACGTCATGCGATGAGATATATTAAGGTTTATAGTCAACACGAATAAGGAGTGCAACGACGAGGGCACTGAGGCATGTTCGCACCACTAGTTGAAAAAGTGGGGAAATTTCAAGAAAATAATTGAGTTACAATTAATAAGGTATACGAGTATATATTTATTACTTAGTTTTGTGTGTTATATATATGTGGTTGAGATTTGTGTATTTATATATGTGTGTGATATGTACGTCTGTGATGATTGTGCATGTATTGGGTTTTTGAGCACCCCAGTCCTGGCACACTATGGTTTGCATATATGATACTTTTATTTTGTGTCGTGGCGTACATGTATGGGCTAGCTGAGAATAAGCCTATGATATTTATATTAGTTATGTTTCGACTACATGCTTTACTGAATTCTGAGGACGAAATTCCCTTATTAGTGGGAAGAATGTAATACCCCACACTTTTGTGGGAATTAATTATTAAGCGAGAAATAAATTATATAGCGGGATAATATTTACTTGTGAATTTGGTAATAAATAAAATGCCTAAATTAGATGATATAATTCAATTTGGCTTGTGATATGACTTTTATAACGTGTGTTTGAAATAATTAATTGTGATATTAATTACATGATTATTAGATTTTGTGTGCGCATATATAGTTAAGGGTAATTTATATATGCCGTGAGATATTATTGGGTAGTATCACTTGATTTTGACTCTAGAGTTTCACAGAGGCTTGGTTACATGTTTTTAGTGTTACATTGGGCCCGAGGGGTTAGTACTCCATTACGCTAAGTTTTGAGCTATTCATAGTAGTATTTTGGAGTCATTTGGGACCCCAAAATAGGCCAATTACACACACACACACACACACACACACACGAAAATGGGTTATTTAAAAGAGCTTAATCTAGAAAACATATCTTCCATTTCTAGAGATAGATAGATGGGGGGGGGGGGATAGATAGGTGGATAGATAGATGGGGGGGGGGGGGAGATAGATAGATAGATAGAGATAGAGATAGAGATAGATAGATAGATAGATAGATAGAGAGAGAGAGAGAGATCTCAATGGGGGATCTGAGGAAGAATAAGATACACGAGTAATCAAGAGGAGAAAATACTCGTTCGTGTCATTTCAAGCAAGAAATTTCTTACAATACTCTTGTAAAATTTGTATTTGATTTATAATTCATGTTGTTTTTTGATTAATAGTGGGATTAGAACTCATGTATTAGGACTTAATCACATTTGAAATTTAAATCCATGTGTTAATTTGATGATTGAATATGAAATTTTATGAGAAATTGAGATTTTGTGTTATTGACAAAGTTATGGATTTTTTAAAGATTAAACCCTTAAAATTAATGGATTGATTTGATTATAATTATTATAAATCATTGAAATCATGTTCCCATACTTCTAATTTGGTTGGATAAAGTTTGGGAGCTTGGGGAAGCTTTTATGGAGGATTTACAAGTTAAAACCCGAGAGGAAGAAGAACATGGGATATGTGTAGATAAATTAAACCCTACAATTTTTCTAAATAAAAAGTTTTAGGTTTTTTGAATTATGAACGAGTGGGCGCTGACCTCGTATTTTTTCGATTTGTTTTGAATTAATTATGATATTTATATTATTAGTGCGCGGGACTAAAATTTTGGATTTGGATTTCTTTTAGGATTGTTACACATATTCGATTAAAAGATTATACTTGGTTAATATTTAGGATCGTTATGTAGGTTAAGATACATGACCTTTGCATCATTTTAGTTTCATTTGGTGTTAGGATTGGGTTGAATTGGGTAGACACGTGAGTGAGGAAAATCCCATGATTATATGTATATGTTTTGAGCTTGCAAAATGATGAGCTAATTTTATTGGATACTGATTTAGGTCTTGAGAGATCATAATCCATGAAATTAACTTACTAATTAAATGATATGGAGTTTACGTATGTAGAAGAGAGAGTATATGTGTATATACACAACCACTCATAGTTTAGACATGTAATAAACTCTGATTGGGATATGATAGGTTTTGAGAATTAATAAACCTAAAGATGTGATGAATAATCCGACGGGGATTGGGAAATTTTGAGGATACGCGTTATAGGTCATATTAGCCAACTTGGGTATATATGCTTGATACGTTTTCGTGAGAGAGTACACCTACTTGAGATGACAATCCATCATTTGAGATTTGGATGTTTTGGGTGTACACTTGAAGGTATGTGTTATCCTATATTTTACATATACCTGTTCGCATTCGATCCATGTACCATATGCCTAGCCGATTGATGTATGTCATAGTGGAGGTCATTATATGGTGATCACATGTTCAGGAAGGCTATGCTCTCATGAGGATAGATGAGGATGGATCGATCCATCGGGAGATAAAGAGACGATAATGGTACTATGCGGTGACACATTTAGATTATACGTACCTCTTTGTGATGAGAGGAGGTAGGTTGATGTGAGCCATCGATTGGTTGGGTATGGACTGTTGATGGTGCTACTGTATTTTGATTGCCTTGAGGCTGATTTGTGTGTAATCTATTCAAGTTCGTTTAGCGTGGGACTCCTATGAACTTTTTGATAGGCACACGGGATTGTTTCACGAAGGTCATAGCCTTCGTTTGATGAAATAAATTGAAAAAGAGAATTTATATAGTCTAAGGAAGGATAATTAATTATGAACCCTACGTTAGGTGAAGTATAATATGTGCTTTATTTTTATTCGTTGTGGGTGATATTGTGGTGGTTGGCATATGCGTTATAGTTCATAGATGCGAAAAGTTAATTTAAGGTAGTGGCACTTTTATGAGATAGCGAGTACCTTAACTTAAAATATATGCATGGGCATTTTGGGTGTAATCTCACTTGTGTAGTTAGTTTTATTCCATGATATTTATTCGTCTCCTGGTTGTACCTGTTAGTCTATAGATAAGGATTTTTAATATAATGATGCCTGGGATTAGGACATGCGCGTATTATTGCATTAGATAAGAGGTGATATACTTATAGCTTGTGATAACCAAGGAGTGGCATGTTTATTGTAAATTGATCTCATAATTTACATTGATGTATTGGAGATATTTCTTGCAAATCTTAGGGTGCCGACCTAAAATTATAAATATTTTTCCACCACATGCACTATTATTATTATATACAGGAAGTCAGACTTGTAGTTGTAGCAATTACAACTCGGTATTATTCAGTTAGGATTGATAATTATAGAAGTTATTTCTATTCAGGAGTTTCCTTAGAGGTGGTCATTGTTTTACATTCTCTCATTCAGTTATACTATCTTCGTATTTAGTTGAAATTTTTTAAAAAGAAAATTTATATAGTGGATTTATTTTATTACAACTGGGTATTCTATTTTTATTCCTTGTTGATATTTATCTTAGTTGTTTTTTATTTATTGCAGTTTTAGTTTATCGTTGATGTTGAGAATGATGTAAATTGCGCAGAATCCCCGACATTCAGCGTTCCAGCTCGATCAACTTGGTGTTAAAAATCGAGTGTGTTACAGTTAGTATTAGAGCATTTAGGTTCCAGTGTCCTTTGGATCTGTGTTGCATCCATTTTATTTTTTGCTGAGCGTTCCTTGATGTGTCTAAAGCCCATTATAGGATCTTGCATTTTGGTGTTAAGATAACGCGCATGTAGAGATCGTTCGTAGCCGTATGAATGTTGTCAAGATTTAAGAAGCATGCTAGCATAGAGGATTATGAAGATGAAGACCATTGTGAGTTAGTGGTCTAGGATTGGATGAGTGGTTGGACAAAGGTGTTCACCACCACCGTGTTTATGATTATGAGAACTTATGATTTTTGTGGGTAAAGTCTGTAGCTTGGAGATTTTTTCAGGCATAAGTAGTGAATGTGTTTAACATTTCGATTGTTTTGGAGACATTAAGGAAGTTGAGATTTGAGGAGCCTATTAGACATTTGGGTTTTACCTTTGGTGATCTAGTTTGTGTTGACAATTTAGGCTAGTAAAATGCCTTTATAAGATGTTTTGTGCCTAAGTGAAAGTACAATGGATTGCTACTTGTTAGAAAAATAATAGGATTGTGATAATGTGTATATATATGGTAAATTCCCGTAAGAGTTTTAAATATGGGTTGCTATCAAAGTTGAACAAGGTCAATTTAATTATACTAGGAGTTTAACACTTAATCATTTGTTAATATGATAAGACCATTAGTATTGAATCCCTAGAAATTGGAATTAATTAACAATGGATTTATTTAGATACAAATTCATATTTTGAAATCATTGAAAAGCCCCCTGTTAATTTCACAAGTTGATACGAAATTGAGGTTAGATGACTTAATTAATAAAATTAGGTTATTTGAATAAAAATTTGAAATTAAACATCTAAATCTTGTTATTTTGACTTAAAACATATAGATGTAGAGTTATAATGGTATGATAGTTGTTGGAGATGTCTTATTATTGAATTTAGAGGTCGGTATGATGAATTGAGTATTGATTTGGCCTCCATTATTTATCAATGAATATTTGGACAAACAACATGGGCAAATCAATTTGTGAGAGAGGCAAATCAATTCGGTTGGTCATGTAAATTGATTCGGGTCAAGATCGAATCAATTCAGTTAGGCCAGTATGCTAAGGAAGGGCTCTTTAGAGATTGGTTTGGAACCCAATAAAATTGAATTGGGGATTTAATTCTTAATCAAAAGAGATTGATTAATTTACTAATTTGGGTTTATGACTTAATAATCAGCGACATATGAAGTCTGTGATTATGTGTTCTTATGTGTAAGCATACCATGTATGAGTGCCCATTGGACCGGATTTTTCGTAAAATTGAGATTCTTTCGTTTCCTTATAAGAGAGGGGACCCTTAGGGAGCGATGCTTCTTTTTTTTAAACAGGGAGTAAGAATGGAAAGGGTGTGGAGAAGGTCCGAAAAGCCCTCACTTTATTGATGTGACATTTTCATAGGGTGTGTATAATGTTGACCACGCGCATACCCAAGTGATAGAGACGGGCTTTACCCTAGTCCTTTACCCTATTTCGATGGCGAACATACTTGTATCCCGAGTTGGGAATATATGAGGGAGCTCTAACATATAGCCTTGGGTATCAAGGTCATATGTCAATATATAAATGCATAGTGATTATCCCTTGCTGATGGCTTTGAGGTTATAGGTTCGGTACGTCATATAACTGTACCAAGTATGAGAAATATGATATTGATGTATTAGAACTTTAATTATGTTCAATATAAATGAATGATAATTTAGTATTGGGCTCACATGGGATTGATATTAAATTCATGTGATATCTGTGGTTGTTTAGGTTTAGATAATTTAAAAACAACTAAAAGATTGGAGGAAGATGCTTAGTTATTTATTCTAGCCCAAATTTAGTTAAATATTTATTCTTCATAAACTTACTACTTACGTTGTTGATTATATTTTTCAGGACCTAGGCCATCACTGCCACTTTAACTCTTATTCATCTACCCACTCCCTTCTTCAGTTGCTGCTATTTTACGATGTCGGCGTCGAGCCTGCACGTTTATGTAACACCCCACACAATCCGGACAACGGGGTGGCTAGCCACCGCCATCGAACTATGCCGTGTGTTACTAAATAAATACCATTCTCAGCATGTGACATATTTGAGACATAAAAAATTCAATCCACAAGATAAATGATAATCAATCCGAAAATGATAAAGTCCAAAAATGCGATAATAGGAATCCATCACATGCTAAAACTCCCAATAAATCCAATCTCTAATAATAAATTAATTACAATCTGAGTAATAAACCAACTGTAAATACTCCAACTGAAATCCTTAAACAACTTTAGAACCAAATGGCCCAATAAAACCCAAATGAAGTCTCATAATAAAATACGACGGAAAGAAAAGTCTAAACTAAACAAGAAGTAAAGAAAATAAACTCCAGCTGCACCTCCAAACGATAATTTCCAAATAGTCCCATACAACCCCTTCAAAACTTATCCTGAAAAGGTTAATCAATGCACGAGGTCAGAGACCCGATCATGAATACACACTACTACCCTTAAATAGGATCCTTAAATCTAGACAGTAGCATTATACGAGATAAATATCACAATAGAATATTTTAATTAAACAAAATATAATTAAATGCGATAGCAAAAAATCACTAACTACCCTCAGTGATTGTTATTCACAATGCACATCAATATGATTTTAAAATAACTAAGCCCCATGTTGTTAATTTAATTAAATTAACCCAATATAATTCTTCTCACTTCTTATTATAGTGGTTCTCCCGCCTCGGGTGGTATTCCCACCAAAGTTTTACACTTCCCCTTATCAAAACGCCAGCTGATCCGTTTAAACTGTCGATCCCGCAATTTGACAAGGTTCAACACACGACACGATATAAAATGCTAGCTGATACATTTAAACTGACGGTCCCCGCACATTATGTCGCCCATATTTTAATACCCATTTTTATCTTAGGCATTAACTAACATTAGTTTATTTAATCAATTTACCCCACCCTTATTATCGATGTGAGATCCTCAAAATACTCCTTAGTCCCATACCTAAGGGTCCCCAAAGTACACATACATCCTACCTTATATATAAGATGAATTTCCAACATCTAACTCTAACTTGTCCTAGTATCAAGCCTAGACTAGCGTAATGACAATAAAGCATAAAAATCTGCCCCACATTGGAATACAAAATCTGCACGAATCTACATTAACTAGTCCCATACCTAGTAAGCATCCTAAAATATAGGTGAGCAATATACTACCCCAAAATCCCCTTGTCCCGCGATGGAAAACGTGAATAAAACAAATCACAAAAATTCACAATTCGTATGAACAATATAGCAATTTAATCATAAGGGTCCCAATTTAATTTCATTCAATGAATAAAACTGTTGTCGTTTTCAACATAATTATTTCGTTAAAAAAATGTTAAATTAGTTAACATGCAATAATGTTCAATATGACATAATAGTTCTCTTTTATAAATCATCTAATTGTTGTTAGTGTGTACGCATCCCAAAATAACATATAAATAATCCCATAAAATTCTACATGCGAACCTACACTCAAAAACCATAAAACCCTAATAATCTAACGTACGCACCCAAGGGTTTCAAAGATTAAAATCATATTGAAAAGTTTCATAAAAACAGTCCCATAATTAAGTGTCCACTTTCTCTAATTAAGTTTCTAATTGATTTTATCAAAAAGACATAATTAAGGGTTTAGACGACAGTTAAAACGAATAATACTAAAGGAAAGGAATAGAGTATTCATGCTTGTGATTAAGATGAAGAAAATCTGATTAGACGGTTGGATTCCTCTCGAAAGATTAGCAAAGAGTTGTTCTTGGACAAACTTGATTAAGCCCCAATTAAGCCTTCAAAACTTGTGGCAAAACTTTGATTATGTTGGAGGTTGATATTTGTAGTTGAGAGGAAAATATTTTGGAAGAGCTCTTTGGTGAAAAACTTGGGAAAAAGTGATTATGAGCAGCCCCCCCGGAATTAGAAGCATTATGTAATACCCCGTATTTTCTGTGATATTTATTTTGGGATTAATTGAATTAAATGTGTATTAATTTGGAAATTAATCCGGATAAAAATATTAACGAGATGTGAGTTAGTATTTGATTATAATGTGTATATATGGCAATATATGAATATTGGAAATATGGAAATTGTCGTGAGATTTAAATACGGCAATTTGGGAAATTTATTGAGACGCGTGTGACCGCCGCGTCATGGTATAATATTATTATATTTAAAAAGTGAATTTTAGTCCCATTAACCGTATGGTCGTTTTGAGTGCGCCAACGCGTCCGGAAGGGTCGAGATAGTCAGAAAACACTAGCCGGGGGTTTAAGTTAGGTCCCGGGGTATTTTTAGGCCATACCAGCAACATAAAGGGTATTTTGGTAATTTTGTATTTTTGGGAATTTAAAAGTGACGAAAATTAGAAATAGAAATCTGACTTAATCTCCATCCACTAAACCCACTAACTACACTAAGGGACTATATGGGCTACGGGAGAAGTTAAGATATAATCTCAACTTACCAAAAACCACCCACACCTCCATTGTCATCATCCTTAGAGAAACTTGTAGAGAGAGAGAGAGGGAAGAGAATTATGCAGAAAGAGAGAGAAAGGACAGATTCAACCTTCAAATTCAACATCAAATTCAGAGAAAGATTAAGGCAAGTGGTTTAAATTCATTTGATTCAAGCTATGCTTTTCCATGTTTAGGAATTTTCGAAATTGATCTTGGAAGATGATTTAGACCCATAAATTGGAAGTTAAAAGCCATGAATTATGTTAGGAATTGCATGTAGTAATACTCTGGACGAATTATATGTTCTAAACAGAACCATTGATGATCTAAAAAATGGAGTTTAGAAGAAGTTTATTGATGTTCTTGAATGATGAAGAAACCTGGAAATTTTGATCTAAACAAAGCCTTTAAATGATGAATTATGGGATTTAGAATGTTAATACTGTTGTAGGATGATAGTATGATGATATTGTAACCTTGTCTTAGAGTTTCATGCTTGTAAATGGTGTTTTGGGACGAATTGGTAACTGCAAAACGAAGCAGTCCGTAACCATACCTGGTGCGTTCGATCGATCGATATTCTTCAGTCGATCGATCGACCATCATCGATCGATCGAAGGTAAAGGTCGATCGATCGACCTTCCCAGAATGAGTATAGTTTTTCCTTAATTAAATTTTAATGGTGTTAACCCTTGGATGATATTATTGAAGACCTTATGAATACCCTTAACCTTAAGGAAGACCAGTAGGCATGATTATGAAATTGGACCTTAATTGGAATTCAATTTGAGGAATTATTCTAAATTAATGAAATTCGATAAGTGAGATAATATTTGGGTTAATAGTGTAAATTTGAATAATTTTATGAAATAAGGTTTGGGGCAGAAGTAAAGACCTTAGGTGTAAAGATGTTATATGTGGGAATAATAGGAACTTAATATTCTATTTGAGATAGGTTTTAAGTTTAAGAAACTACGACGTGAGACGTGTCGACAATTTAATTTCTATATTATCGGGATACTTGAAATATATGAATTTGGAATAATGGTATAATGATGTAGAGTATACCTTTATTAATATCGAGATATCTTAGATGTGTGAATGCTTAGTATATAATTTTATGTGTATGACATACCTACCATACTTGCTATCACAGGAGGTTTACGTTCACTTAGGGCCTTCTTATCCTTGTGTTTCCCGGATTTAGATTGGTTACCTCGATGAACATAGGTCATAGAAGGACTTATTGGGATGTTAATAAGTTTGCTGATCATGGGAGCGCAGGTATGTGCGTGACCCATGTGATGGTGACTGTGTTCACCTCCACTATGTGTGATGTTGTTATCTGAACGATTCCTGAGAGATTCGGAATGCGTGATCCTTATGTACGTGATGTACCGGGATGGATAGCAGAGTATGTGTGCACCGCAACTTAGCCTTTGGGGTGCTTGTATTGTATATTTATGATGTGAAAATATACGGTTAAATGAGAAGGAATTTACTATGTTAAATTGTGAGTATAGTTATGGTAATGTTATGAAAAGATAAAAAGGGAACTTTTATCAATAAATGGTTTTGTTAATGATTGGGAATCCGAGAATTAAAGTAGAACTCTCTATTTAATTGTTAAGGTTGGAAATTAAGCGTGAACCGAGTAGAAGTGTTAGAAACTCTTTAGAGTTAGATAGTTATGAGTTAACACATGAATGGGTACATGAACGTTAGGAGTGCACAGTTAGACGAGAGGTGAGTATCTCATGTGAGAGCACGTCCTAACATTTATTTTGCATATACTGTTTTAAATGTTTTTAAAGCACTTGCAGGTTTTTAAAATATCTCCACATTCGGGCTCTGACCCGTTTGCTTTCAAATCTATTTTTGTAAAACCATTTTAGGTGCCCAGCCACAAGGACACCAAGCATAGGATTGTCACTCAGATGATGAGCTGTAGCTGCTTGTGGAAGCTACAGGGATTTGCTTTGAGACGCTTATATCATTTGGATTTCCATACTCAGTATTCCTCAGTTGTAGGGCATGTTGCCCAAATTCTATTAGAGACATTTCCATTTCAGTTTTTCAGACTCTGGCATGTATTAATTCAGTATTCAGTATTTCGTTACTTACTTCAGTTGTGGGATTTTGTTGTGAGGAGTTTTTCCTCCAGATTTATTTATATCATGTGTTGGTTATTCTATTATTTCGTTATGGTGATTGATGATATTATTCTTGCTTTAAATCTTTTACTGCATGTTAATCAGGCTTTAATTAAAATTTGGCAACTTACTTTTTAAATACTAGGTGGTTAGTAATAATAAAATGTTTTCGACAGTGATGCTATTAACTGAGCCAACTTGGCATTTTGATTTAATTTAATAAAGGAGTAGCTACCCGGTATTTAATTAGTCGGGGTGTCACAGGTGGTATCAGAGCATCAGGTTCTAGTGTCCTTAGGATCTGTACGGCTTATTATGTTTCCGCTGAGCTTTCTTTGATATAGAGCCCTATGCTTAGGATTGTTGATATCTTTGGTGAGATTTCGTTCTCCTGCTTTAATACATATGGTAGTGAATCTTATTTGCGATCGGGTGTATTCAAGTACCGAACAATGCAGTACGTCAGGCGAAGACAGATGGGTGAACAGCAGGAGGCAAACTTATATTGAGAATAATTGATTTATTTAAAGAAGGATGACCGTAGTTGAAGTCACCGATACTATGGCACGGAAGACCTGGATGATATAAAAGGCTAAGACGCAACCTGAGACTTCAGGGTAGGGCTATAGTAGGAATGGGATCAAATTAGGCACATCCAACAAGGTTGGAATGGGAGAGTAAGAATTAAATGTAACATTGAAGAGAACCAGCAGTGGCAATACTCGAAAGGAGAAGACGGCATGTGCTAGCCAAACGAACGCAAGGTATCCAAAGGCTTGGACTGGTGTCGGAGTATGGCTAATCGAGAGTGAAAATTTGAGGAAAATCTTCTTATCACGTGAGAGCGGAGTTTCTATGGGGAGAAACAATCACCACACTTATAAGTGGGATGTAACGTCGAGAGAAGGCGTACCCGAATGGTTTGACCATAAGTTCCGTGATCAAATGTTTAGGGTGAGAAACTAATGTCGTTCTGAACTCACACGAGAGGTCCGGACAGAGGTCACTTTGTGAGGAGAAATAAAAATTATTTAGTGAATACTACACCGGGTGAAGTAGGTGAAACGGAGAAGGGGATATTAAAGGAAGAATTTACATAGGAGAATTTCTAGTCCTTCTGGCAGAACTTTGCTTGGATGGTTAAAGCAAATGGTATTGGCACATAATGTAATTGGGAGGTAAACATCCCCGGGTGGGGGAGACACAAGAATCGATAACTTTATATAAAGTAAAACTAGGGAAAACTGGTGGTGGAGAAGCACCACAATGGGAAGACCCAATGGAGAAACCGTTAAAATAATTCGATAGCGGAATTACTACCGAGCGATGGTAATTTCAGTAAGAAAGGTGGAAAAATTAGTAGCGTGATCCTTAGGGCCGTCAATACTAAGGGAACAACAGAGATAGTCGTCTGAGTCAAGACTACCAACATCCGAGAGATGGACCACCTTAACATGATTTGCGAGACAAAAGATAAGTGGAGTATGTGTAGAGGTATTTCTGTGGGGAGTGAAACCCGTGCGTTATAAAAATTTTCCCGATACAAGAGTAGGGATCAAGGTATTGTGTCTGGAGAGGGCAACAGTTATTGAAACATTCGGTTTGGGACAGATATGTGTGGTATGTCCAGGAACCATTTGAGTAGCCGGGACGATTGATAAAATAGAAGTATTAGTTACATTCTCAGATGATGATGCATGTTATTTGTGGCGTGAAGGAGTTGCTACATTTGTCACTATTGTTATTTTCACTTGAGAGTCGAATTTAGTGGGTATACCAGTAACTTTATTATATATAAGAACAGTTTTCCCTGATAGTGTGGGGGATTACTTTTATCGTCATCCGCGGAGGATGAATGGGTATATTAATAGCGGTTTTGTTTTATTGATATTACTCGTTTTAGTGCTGTATTATACGGGTATGAGACGATATTATTATGGTTTTATTTATATAATTATACCGATAGTGTGCTGGTATTGCAAGTTTATTGGGATTGCCACCTTGGAGTAGCATGTTTTGTTCTGGCGAGGCCCCATCTGTGAGAGGGTCGGACTCGCAATTGTACTTTTGTATATAGGTATATATACATATATTTGAATATGTTGTGATTTCAAAGTGGTATAATGGTCTCGGATATTTAATCCCATTATACGTAGGGATTTCATTATTATGAGTCGTATGTAATTGATTTTTCTAGTCAACAAAGAGTTAGTTGGTTTTTATAATTAACGATAGGGAGGTAGTAACAAAAAGAGTGTATTGTTTTATTCCCCGTTAGAGATTTGGGAGTTTATACTCATAGTTGTGTGTCTGGGGACGGGATTTTGAGAACCCCGATCTTAGTTACGTGGTGTATATGGAATGTGATTACCATCAGTGTCAAGAGGAAGCGTCATTCGAAGGGAGATCCTTGTTTAAGTGTCATTGCGGCAAAATGTAACTTTGTTGAGAAACGAGAGTGTAGGGGTACATACTATGGACAGGGCTTAACGGATTCCGATGACCAACAATGTTAGGTAGTAGTGTATCGGGGGGGTTCCTTGTTTGGATTTTGCTTTGCGAGACACTCCACGCATGAAACTTAGCGTAAGATTGGTAGTAAGGAGAAGTGTGGCCCTTCGTTCATGAATTGGATACCTCTATCGATACGGGAGTATGTAGTTATAACGGGAAGTTACAAGGAGTAAATTATATTGTAAGGCCATTAAAGCCAGTTGTTAGTAAATTACGATGTAAGTACTAATAATATTAGTTGTGGCACGACATGTTGAGGGACGCATTGAGGATAAGGAGGATTTAGGATTTGTAATTCAGAAGCAATTGAGAACGCCCTAGTGGTATAGCACCGTTGTATTTACAGTGACGATAAAGAGTTTGGGATTTGTATGAATCGTATATAATGTTTAAAAACAGTATGGATGGGTTATAAGGGGCAAATACATCTTGATTTACGAAAGCGTAAATCAAAGGAAGAGGGAACATGGACGAATGAGATTTTTACTTATGAGATTAAACGTCATAAGATAAGGTGTAAGTGGATATCATATGTCAGTGTAGCAAATTCAAATTTGGAGAAAAGGCAGTAGAAAGCCATTTAATAAAGGGATATCTCTTGAGAAGACGAATAAATTATTATGAGAAATTTGGAGCAGAGTTCCGACCAATCGAATGTTGAGGGTGACTCAAGAGTAAATAAAATGAAGATGTCAATCAGTTATGAAGTCTAGTTATGTACAAAGTAGTGAAAAGGGTAAAGGTCCAAACTTTTGGTATTCGTCGGGAGGATAAGATCATTAAGTATCATTTAACGGGGAAAATTTTATGTGAATATCGGCATTAAAGGAGGTATAATAAGTAGTACAACAGTCGGGGTTAGATGACCAACCAGATAATTTCGTATCAAGTCGACGATTCCAAAAAGGGAGGGTCAAGTTGGAGAATTTTCGGGAGAGATAACCAACTTAATGATAAGTAATGAGTTCTTTCGATTATGTGGGACATGTTGTACAGAAGGAGAGAAATTATTATATACTTAGGATGATTTACACTATTAGATAGTGAACACGCCGGTACGTGGTTCGATATAATACTATTTAGAACTGGGATGAAATCCGCGATATCCACATTCAAGTGGGGCGACAATAAGTAGTGAGAAATAACGATTCAACCTGAGGGTTGTATCACCTAAAACCCGGTGTGCAGGCGCAAGGTGACTAACGATTGATGGATTGTATGAAAGAAATTTTGGATTCATTACGATATTTTCAATTCCAAATCGGGTATAACTAGTGAGGTACATTGTAGACATGAGGAGCAGATATTACCAAATGGTAGCGTTGGGGGGGAAAAAGCACCCGTATATATTTATGGTGGACAAGGTACTTATAAAGGTTGGTGTAACACCAACAGGCTGAAGTGGTTTTCCCTTGTGTAAAGGTCACAACGTCGGGAATAGGGATTCAAAGAGTGGGCAAGAGTAGTCAGATATGTTATTGATTCCTTCCAAGAATGGGTGTCTCATGTTTTGATAAAAGCGGGAGTTAATACGTGAGGTGCGGACTCATAAGGATATTGAGACAATATGGCCAATGATGTATAAGGTATTTTTACTAGAATGTTGTTTAATAAGAGCACAACGCGAAGTGCATTTATCGAGATTATTCTGATAAGGTATCAAGTATGCTAAACAAACTCATTGTGAAGCGAGGGTTTTAGTAATTTGGACTTCTCTTTATAATTGTTTTGAACACTGGAGGATACCTATTTTTCCAGACGTACCTTACTTTTCCGAATTTCGGGACGAAATTCAGTTATTAGGGGGGAAGTATGTAATACCTCGTATTTTCTGTGATATTTATTTTGGGATTAATTGAATTAAATGTGTATTAATTTGGAAATTAATCCGGATAAAAATATTAACGAGATGTGAGTTAGTATTTGATTATAATGTGTATATATGGCAATATATGAATATTGGAAATATGGAAATTGTCGTGAGATTAAAATACGGCAATTTGGGAAATTTGTTGTGACGCGTGTGACCGCCGCGTCATGGTATAATATTATTATATTTAAAAAGTGAATTTTAGTTCCATTAATCGTATGGTCGTTTTGAGTGCGCCAACGCGTCCGGAAGGGTCGAGATAGTCAGAAAACACTAGCCGGGGGTTTAAGTTGGGTCCCGGGGTATTTTTAGGCCATACCAGCAACATAAAGGGTATTTTGGTAATTTTGTATTTTTGGGAATTTAAAAGTGACGAAAATTAGAAATAGAAATCTGACTTAATCTCCATCCACTAAACCCACTAACTACACTAAGGGACTATATGGGCTACGGGAGAAGTTAAGATATAATCTCAACTTACCAAAAACCACCCACACCTCCATTGTCATCATCCTTAGAGAAACTTGTAGAGAGAGAGAGAGGGAAGAGAATTATGCAGAAAGAGAGAGAAAGGACAGATTCAACCTTCAAATTCAACATCAAATTCAGAGAAAGATTAAGGCAAGTGGTTTAAATTCATTTGATTCAAGCTATGCTTTTCCATGTTTAGGAATTTTCGAAATTGATCTTGGAAGATGATTTAGACCCATAAATTGGAAGTTAAAAGCCATGAATTATGTTAGGAATTGCATGTAGTAATACTCTGGACGAATTATATGTTCTAAACAGAACCATTGATGATCTAAAAAATGGAGTTTAGAAGAAGTTTATTGATGTTCTTGAATGATGAAGAAACCTGGAAATTTTGATCTAAACAAAGCCTTTAAATGATGAATTATGGGATTTAGAATGTTAATACTGTTGTAGGATGATAGTATGATGATATTGTAACCTTGTCTTAGAGTTTCATGCTTGTAAATGGTGTTTTGGGACGAATTGGTAACTGCAAAACGAAGCAGTCCGTAACCATACCTGGTGCGTTCGATCGATCGATGTTCTTCAGTCGATCGATCGACCATCATCGATCGATCGAAGGTAAAGGTCGATCGATCGACCTTCCCAGAATGAGTAAATTTTTTCCTTAATTAAATTTTAATGGTGTTAACGCTTGGATGATATTATTGAAGACCTTATGAATACCCTTAACCTTAAGGAAGACCAGTAGGCATGATTATGAAATTGGACCTTAATTGGAATTCAATTTGAGGAATTATTCTAAATTAATGAAATTCGATAAGTGAGATAATATTTGGGTTAATAGTGTAAATTTGAATAATTTTATGAAATAAGGTTTGGGGCAGAAGTAAAGACCTTAGGTGTAAAGATGTTATATGTGGGAATAATAGGAACTTAATATTCTATTTGAGATAGGTTTTAAGTTTAAGAAACTACGACGTGAGACGTGTCGACAATTTAATTTCTATATTATCGGGATACTTGAAATATATGAATTTGGAATAATGGTATAATGATGTAGAGTATACCTTTATTAATATCGAGATATCTAAGATGTGTGAATGCTTAGTATATAATTTTATGTGTATGACATACCTACCATACTTGCTATCACGGGAGGTTTACGTTCGCTTAGGGCCTTCTTATCCTTGTGTTGCCCGGATTTAGATTGGTTACCTCGATGAACATAGGTCATAGAAGGACTTATTGGGATGTTAATAAGTTTGCTGATCATGGGAGCGCAGGTATGTGCGTGACCCATGTGATGGTGACTGTGTTCACCTCCACTATGTGTGATGTTGTTATCTGAACGATTCCTGAGAGATTCGGAATGCGTGATCCTTATGTACGTGATGTACCGGGATGGATAGCAGAGTATGTGTGCACCGCAACTTAGCCTTTGGGGTGCTTGTATTGTATATTTATGATGTGAAAATATACGGTTAAATGAGAAGGAATTTACTATGTTAAATTGTGAGTATAGTTATGGTAATGTTATGAAAAGATAAAAAGGGAACTTTTATCAATAAATGGTTTTGTTAATGATTGGGAATCCGAGAATTAAAGTAGAACTCTCTATTTAATTGTTAAGGTTGGAAATTAAGCGTGAACCGAGTAGAAGTGTTAGAAACTCTTTAGAGTTAGATAGTTATGAGTTAACACATGAATGGGTACATGAACGTTAGGAGTGCACAGTTAGACGAGAGGTGAGTATCTCATGTGAGAGCACGTCCTAACATTTATTTTGCATATACTGTTTTAAATGTTTTTAAAGCACTTGCAGGTTTTTAAAATATCTCCACATTCGGGCTCTGACCCGTTTGCTTTCAAATCTATTTTTGTAAAACCATTTTAGGTGCCCAGCCACAAGGACACCAAGCATAGGATTGTCACTCAGATGATGAGCTGTAGCTGCTTGTGGAAGCTACAGGGATTTGCTTTGAGACGCTTATATCATTTGGATTTCCATACTCAGTATTCCTCAGTTGTAGGGCATGTTGCCCAAATTCTATTAGAGACATTTCCATTTCAGTTTTTCAGACTCTGGCATGTATTAATTCAGTATTCAGTATTTCGTTACTTACTTCAGTTGTGGGATTTTGTTGTGAGGAGTTTTTCCTCTAGATTTATTTATATCATGTGTTGGTTATTCTGTTATTTCGTTATGGTGATTGATGATATTATTCTTGCTTTAAATCTTTTACTGCATGTTAATCAGGCTTTAATTAAAATTTGGCAACTTACTTTTTAAATACTAGGTGGTTAGTAATAATAAAATGTTTTCGACAGTGATGCTATTAACTGAGCCAACTTGGCATTTTGATTTAATTTAATAAAGGAGTAGCTACCCGGTATTTAATTAGTCGGGGTGTCACACATTATATAGTCATTAGGAGTTTAAACCAACTAAAACTCTTATTAATCCACAAATCAAATCGTCGCCTCTGCCCAAAGGCGAATCGATTTGGCCCTGACGAAAATGCCCAGTTTCGCTAGTTTTAATATATAAGTGAACATTATTATAAATGATTTAAAACTCCATTTAATTCTGATTTTAATTCCTCTTGAAATTCTATTGTTCTAATATTAAAACCAACATATTTAATTAACAAAAATCATCAAGTCCGAAATTTTATTTTTCTCAAATATTCCAATTAATTACTTAAATTAATAAATAAAAACACGGGGTGTTACGTACTTGTGTTACAGTTTACTCCTTTATTTACATTTACATTCAATAATGTCAGATTTATAGTAGTTGCTATTTTATTTGGAGTTTGGATTTATGTTGAGACAATAGTAGATTTCACCATTGTAGTGTATTACTGTTATGACTATGGTGTCAGAGGTTATATGGGTTTACTCTTATAGTTGTATTCAGTTATAATTTGTAGACTTTAGTTTTATTTATTTTTGTTATGATTAGAAGTACATTAAATTGTTTTAGACTTATGTATTATTTATTTTAGACCTGATCAATCTAGTTTATATTTTACAAGGTGTCACAATAATGGATGAAAGAATCCGGATAAACTATAACATGGCTAGCGGCGAGAGGGTTTCCCCATAATTAATCCCTTATTTTTGAGTAAACCCTTTAGAAACAAGACTTGCACTAAAGGTTTCCACCTTCCCATCTACCCCTATTTCTTCGTGTAAGATAATCTTGCTCTTTTTCTTGTGGTATATCATATAATCTTCCTTTAAGTACCAAGTATTTTAAAATATAACCATTTATAATTTTATATAAGTTGGAAAAATTCCGTGTCAAAGCATTAAGTCGTGAGTCATTCAACCAAAAATCTTGATTTGTGGCAAGATATTTGAGTAAAGAGTGAGGCTCATTAATTTAGACTTCATAAACATTTGAACTTTGAAGATTTACGAGGCATCTCTACTTCACAAGACTTTTGCTGCTGAAATTAAAGACGTATCCTTTTATGGGTTAGTGATTGAATGTCGTTGGCTTCGCGTGCACACACGTTTTGGTTAAAATGTGTTTTTATGGACTAAATAAGTGTTTTTGAATATTGAGATGATATACCTTAGGAAAAGACCAAATATTTTCAAAGTGCTTTTGTTTAAAGCATTTTTTAAATCTGCTAAAAACCAATCGAGCTGTCACTTTTTGGACCAGTGCGAACGACTTGCATAATTTTAAGCATGTAATGGGACACTACTTAAAATCATGCACACGATGCTATTTTTCCCCGTGTGCACGTTTTATGCATGTTTTTGGACACTGCATAAAACCTTGCACATGGTGGAAATTTTACCCATACGCACGACATAGTTGGATTTTTAAAAATTCCTATAAATAGGTATTTTTTCTCCTTTTTCAAAATGTCTAAAATCCTCATTACTCCTTTACATAGAAAGTATTCTTGAGGTTAAGATATTTTTTTTGTCTCTCTAATTTTAAATTCACTTGCTCCCTCCAAATTGAGGGAAAAACCTAGATCTATACTTGATCTATGGATTGAATCGAAAGCGAGAGTGATTTAATAAGATCCACTTAGCCAAAGTTTATTTCAAACCATTATACATCTCAATTGGTGATCAACACACCTATATCTAAAAGGGGAGGTTTCTCGGGATATTAACAGTTCAAGGAACGATGCAACTCAAAGAAGGAGAGTGTACTTCCTCGTTAATCTTATGAAGCTTATGATGGATCTCTTATTATCAATAGGAGAATATTTGATGTTCATAGGTAAAATTCTCATGAGTGTACACGATATATATATATATATATATATATATATATATATATATATATATAGAGAGAGAGAGAGAGAGAGAGAGAGAGAGAGAGAGAGAGAGGTACTTTCTCGCATTGTATGAAACCTTTTCAAAGTGAATAAGATATTAAAACGCAATGAGTTTTTTTCACCAATTTTTTGGGGTTTTCCTTATAAACTATGAGTTATGGATTGTTTGAATGTTATGTATGTTGTATATTTACTTACATCACACACTATACTTATATCTCACATAGATAGAACTTAATCCATAAAATTAAAATTAGGATTATGCATCTTGTGTATTTGATGTATATTTCCTAAATTTATCAAAGATTTGTTGAAACTCATGTATAATATGACCTCACCTTGTTATTAGATATGATAGGTTTATTTAAATTGAAAAGGAAATCGAAATTGGCAAAATTTAGGCATAATTGTGTTTAAACCTATTCACCCCTTTTAGGTTTATCAGAATAGAACACTTGTATTAGACATACGCATCCTTAATTGGTATCATAGAGGTTCATTTTGTTTGCATTCACATGCTAAGAGTTTGAACTTGCATTATTGTGTAATTCTTTGTGTTCATTACCTGTAAATCTAATGTGTTGGTGACAGGATCTTGTTTTGTATTTTTTTTTGATAAATATAGAGATAATAGCTCCAGTAATCGGACACCATATTTTTATGGATCTAATTGTGGTTATTGGAAGGTTAAAATGTGCACTCAACTAAGATATAAACACGAGAGAATGTGGATTAGTTTTGAAGATGGTTGGACCTATCCCATAATTGAAGAGGATGGTGTGAGAGTGAAAAAACCAAGGGTGTAATGGACCGATGTGGAGTTTGTGGATTATAACTACAATTCAATATATTTAAATGCTTTGGTTGTATTCGTAATTACCCAAGAGTACAATCATATTATTAATTATCAGTTAGCCCACCTAGCTTGGTATATCTTGCGTGTGACATATGAGGGCACTTCGTATGTGAGATGTGCTAAGTTGTAAAACATTGCAATAAAATTTGAGATGATGAAAATGAATGAAGAGGAAAGCTTAAATGATTACTATCTAGATTAACCAAAGTAGTAAATGCCTCATTCAATATTGGAGAGAAAATTTCGATGAACAAGGCCGTCAAGAAGTTTCTTAGGACTTTAGATTCTAGATTTAGTACAAAGGTTGATATCCTAAATGAGACTAGGGACACCTACACATGTATCTTAGATGAACTAGTTGGTTCACTTCAAATTTGTGACCAAAAAGAGTATGTAGGTATCTCATAAGCTAAGAAGGATCTAGTTTTTGTGGTAGAGTACAAGGAGAGCGTGTCATGCAAAAGTGAAGTGAAATTGAAAGAAATTATTAAAGTGGAGATGACTCTTTTTGTGAAAATATTTAGCAAATTCTATAAAAACAATAGCATGTTTTTAAAAAAATGATAGAAAATTTGTTCCAAAACTTTAGAAGTTCATTAAACATGTTTCTTATGGTGAGAAGAGTGTTTCCAAGAGACATAAAGAAAATGATGATTACCATTTCTTTAGTTATGGAGGAGTTGAAAATATATCAATGTATTCCCAATTAATTTGAGAAAACAAGATAATATCAAGGAAGTATATAAGGAGAAGAAGGTTTACAAGGCTAGTTTGAGTGACTCCTAGACTGATTTCGAGAGAGCACTACTAGTGAGTAGAGTGATAATGAAACTTATTTCATGGTAAGACTTGATGAGAGTGGAAAGTATAATGAGGAAAGGATATCTCTAAAGAGTGTGTTGAGGAAGAATAAGATCAAATATTTTAGTAATAGGTCGCTTAGTGATTCATCTTCTTGTAGTATCAATGGTTCACATACCTCTATTCCTAGATCACTCGAGGAAAATGATGACAAGTTAATGATATCCATGATGCCTTTTTTAACTCTATTAAGAATTATTAAAGGTGAAAAAATCAATCATAAAGATTTAAAAAAAAGAAAACTTTTCAAAGTGAACATGAAGATAAAGATGAAAAAATGGAAAGTGTTTAATTGGAATGTGTTAAGATCAAAGAAAGAATTAATGTTTGAAAAGTGAATGTAATGCGTGAAAAACAAAAATGAGTCCATTTCAAATGAAAAATAAGAAATAGATCTTCAAAATTAGATTTTGAAAAAGGGAAACTTAAATTACAACATGCCAAAGATTTGAAGATTGAGATGCTGGATATAACTTGTGTTTTAGATAACATCTTGATGAATAATGATCAAATAAAAACGATAGATATGGCATTGGTGATGTAGAACCATCAAAAGAGGAACTTACAATATTGAAATCAAATGTTGAAGTCTCTTGTGTTGAAAAGAAGATGAAGGAACAAATTCCTATAATGAGAAAGATGGAAATTGATTATAAGTCAAAATTTGTGAAAATGATGATGGTTGCTCATTTTATTGGAAATGGAATTACATTGCTTATGTTTGTTTCAAGGGGAATAAATTTGAAAGATTTGAGATGAGAGTTCATAGAGAGATAAACAATTTCAGAAGCAATGTTCCTTTTTTCACATTTTTCAAGTTGCAAGGACATTCAAATCAAGCGTGTATGTGCTTGAAAGAGAAAAACCAAAAGTGTATGAATAATAGGAGGAAGGCATTTCGTAGGGATCTAAGTAATGAATGAAGAGGGTTATATTGTTAAATTTATGAAGATAGTTGACTTTCTAATCAAGGGTAGGAGTGAGGTTAGGAAGAATTTTCCTATGCCTAGATCGTTTGCTCAAATTCTAAGGAGTAAGCATAATAATCTAATGAGAAATGCGTGGTGGATGCTAAGGAATGTGAGTCGCATACCTAGGAACACTACTAGAAAGAATGTAGAAATTGAGTCCCCTTAAAAGAAAATTGCAAAGAGGGAAGTTTTTTCCGTCCCTCCTAAGGATTCGGGAGATGTCACAACCAAAATTATTTAGATGATAGTTTGATTAGTATGCCTAGGGTCTCATTGCTTGTGGATCCCCATATTAGGTACTACTTGATTTGTTGCGTTCAAATCTTTATGGGTGAGGGATTGAAACGTCACATTTAGATCGCTTTTCATGTTTGGTGAAGAATAGTTCATGCTTTTTCTCATTTACATGCATTTTTCTATATGCTTTGTTTTTGTAAATATTGCATCATTCTTTTATCAAAAAATCCCAAAAGATTTTTCACTTTATTTCTTTTTGTTATTATGTGATTAAGTTATTTGATTCTTAAGATTTGATGAATAAAATTATCTCGAATGATGATTAAAACATGTATTTTTAACCTTTTGATTGCAAAGGCTGACAATGTCAATTATAGGTTATAATTCATTTAATTAATTATAATAGACAAATTTGTTAAATATTTGGTTTTGATTACACTTTACACTTTACACTTGCACTTTCATATCAATTAATGCATATTCCTGTAGTTATATGTTTTTATCATAGTGATTTACTTAATCATAGTCAAATCTTGAGATATATTTTTTATGCTTGAAGTGTTTCTATGGTCCATGTGTGGGTTGGAGTGTTATTCAAACTTGAATTTGAGTATCATTGTGTCAGTTTCATTGAGGTGTGTGAAAAACAAATCAACAATAAAAGTCAATATGTTTAAAAGAGCCAATAGCCAAGTGCTTAACTAATATAAAAAACAAATAGGGCCATAACTTATTTTTTAAAAAATTGCTCTTTTAGTTTGCAATAAAAAAAATTCTCACAATATATTCTTAAGAGAGTTTTATGGTTGGAAACTATCATTTGATGAGATATTAAAAGGATGCTGATGTAATGATAAACTTAAGCATCATTTGTAACTCTTATGACTTGGTTATATGTATTTCTTTGAATTTTTAATCCATATTTGTCACGAATCATACCATAATCAAAATACAAAAGTAACTTGATTTGATTTAATCGGAATTTTCAACCTTATTTGTTGAATTGATTGATGTTTATGTTGAATGTGTTCTAAAACTATGCCATTAATCAAGATTTAAAGGAATTTATTTTGTCAAATCATATTTCTCATAATATGCCTAACAACTATCAAATTAGATATTGCATTTGTATATATGTGCGTGTGAGTATATGATTTTATGCATTTTATCTCAAAATTTGGCTAAATATGAATATTTTTACATGCTTTTTCATTCATTCATATCATATTTTGAGAGTGAGTTTTGGGTTCGTACTTAGTCTTTTTTGGATATTTTCTCCATGACTCAGTACACTTCATAAAATCATTCACACGGTTGCTTTTTGGCACCATATGCATCAAAGACCATTCATACAACTATACTTTATTCGTGTGCATGGATGTCGACATTTGAAAAGGGGTTTAGGTCTCATTTGTTCTGAAAGAGTGGTACTATACGAGTGTGTTTCAAATCAAACCAATTTTCACCAAAAAATATCCAACTTTTAATTAGCACCAAACCAAGTTGTGAAGAACCAATTTTTACTTTAAACCAATTTTATCTTGATTAATACTAAACATGCATCTAGTGATTAAAGCAAGTAAAGTAAAGTAAAGAATACTCACAACGCAGGATGTACGAGGAAAAACCCAAGACGGGAAAAAACCTCGGATGGTCCATGCCAGACAATCACTATGAATATGAAATTACAATGAACAGAAAAAAGACTCACTCAACGACTCAATCCCCACGGGTCTTGACGCACTTCTAATCTTCAACTGCTCCTCTCACAGTGTCCACGTAGAAAGTCCTTCTTCCACAATACTTGTCCACAACGCACGCGTCCACGTATGTCTCGGTGTCCACCGAATGGCTTTGATACGTCTATGATGTCGAACAAGAAGTCCTTCCCTTTCCTTCACCGCAAAACCCAAATGTTCAAGTATAGAACAAACCTTCTTGGTGCAGCAAGATCACATAAACATATAGTAATGATAACTCGGATCTTTGCAAACTCTAAGGATGTGTTTAAGCTTTGAAACCTTAGAAAAATATGTGCAAACAGGTTTCTGCATCGTAAACTATTTTTTCAGAATGCACACTTTTTAATTCTGATGAAACCACGCTTTAAATGGGAAAAAGTAATCGCCTTCAAAAATGTATCGCTCTAACGAGATTGGCCAGTCGTTCGTGCGACATGGCTATCTCGCTCGAACGAGCAGAGATGTCGTTTGAACGACGCGTGTGTCAGTTTGACTTTTTCTTTAAAACTTTTCTTCCAAAAGAGATCCATTTATGTCAAACTCTTTTTCGAGCTTATCAGAATAAAACGTAGCTTAAAACATTTAAAACACTTTTAAAAATATTTAAAAATATTTTCCTTATAAAAATTCGTCCTTATCTTTTTATAAAAATCATTCAGAGCTTCATTAATTATACGCATTCATACCTGTGTGATATCAGAATGCAATAAACTTGAAGACGAATAAACTTGCACCAATTAAACTTCGACATGATTAATTCTTTGAAGATTTGCCGCAACGTCTTCAATTTCTTCAATACGTCATAGACCAAGTGGGATCGTGAGAAAATAGAATCTACCTATGACATATTACAAACACAATTTTGTTCACGAAATTAAGTCAAAACTATACAGGGACTCAATTGGAAATTTATGTCCTTACAAATATTCCCCTTTGACTATCCGGGACAAAACTAAACTAGTGAAATGCCTAAGCCGGGCCGTCAATCCGTATGACGCCTAAATCCCATCCTATAAACCCAAAGTAAAAAATTACAGGACACGGACTAGAATATGTAGCACCGGCAAGCATGAACTATCTGAATGTGATGTAGACTTGAAATCTCGAGATTATCAGAATAAAACGTAGCTTAAAACATTTAAAATACTTTTAAAAACATTTTAAAATATTTTCCTTATAAAAATTCATCCTTATCTTTTTATAAAAATTGTTCCGAGCTTTATTAATTATACGCATTCATACCCGTGTGATCTCGGAATGCAATAAACTTGAAGACGAATAAACTTGCACCAATTAAACTTCGGCATGATTAATTCTTTAAAGCTTTGTCGCAACGTCTTCAATACGTCATAGACCAAGTGGGATTGTGACAAAATAGAATCTACCTATGACATATTACAAACACAGTTTTGTTCACGTAATTAAGTCAAAACTACACAGGGACTCAATTGGAAATTTATGTCCTTACAAATCTCCCCCTTTGACTATTCCGGGACAAAACTAAACCAGTGAAATGCCTAAGCCGGGCCGTCAAGCCATATGATGCCTAAATCCCATCCCATAAACCCAAAGTAAAAAATTACAGGACATGGACTATAATATGTAGCACCGATAAGCATTAACTGACTGAATGTGATGTAGACTTGAAATCTCGAATCGCTCGAATCACTGAAGCATACGTACACACTTGCAATAGATAAACAAATACCCAGTAAAGTATTTAGGAACAAATGAAACCAATATCTATATCCAAATGATACCAATTTTTCAATAGATACCAATATGAATAAACTCTGAAAAATCAGTTGTTATACAATTGAGCAACAAAATGATACCAATTTGTAATACCAATTTGTAAAATATGTAATAAAAAACATGCTTAACAAATCTCCACAAATCTCCTCCTACATCACATACATCTCTCCCCATTTTTGTCTCGAATAGACAATCCGGTGAAAAGATAAACGAATCAATCAAATATCTAGCATGAAGATATACCAATTAAAACTTGCTAGATATTCATGAAACAACTAGCTAAATATGATCAAGTAATGACAAATCAGCAGCTAGTAAACCAATGAATCATACAAAGAATATAACAAGCTAACAGGTATGATAAACGGAATCATATGCACAATATCAATTTTAAAATAATATAACCTGCATATAAACCAATCTGTCCAGAAAGCTTCCAGCAGTACCAAAAATATCACAAAATAAACCAGTGGACTGCAAATAGAAAGAAGTAAAAATTTCCAGACGGTCATTCGAACGATTCAAGGACATCGCTCAAACGAGATGAGGACGTCGCTTGAACGAGACTTCTCGCGACAGAGAGATGTCATTTGAACGACTTCTCACGACAGGCCAAATTTTCCCAGATTCCCAGAAATGTCATATATTTTTGCCGAGTGAAAAAAATTCCAAAAAAATCACACTGGAAGGGCCTGACAGCAGCAAAATAGTGCTAAAACAGTAAGCTTTTAACACAAAACGCAAAAAAATGCATAAAAACTAACAATGCGAGATACATGCAAACATAGTACCGATGTGCTCAAACATGGACATGAAATGTATGAGCGTGAAACTACAACAAATGAGTCACAATTCAACCACATCAAAAAGATCAAGAAGCTATAATTGATTGTGATAAATCATCAAACTTTATCATAGCCATATGACAATTAAAGGTGTGAGCTTAATGAACTAAACGTACTACATGCACACAAATCCATATTTTTGGCGATTCTACAAACAATAGCGTCAAATTGCAATGTTTCAATATTAGGATTAGATGTGCAAACCCGTTTAAATTTTCTCCAACCAAACTCCCTCATAAATATATAATTTTTAAGTTCTTTTGAGATTTCTAGCATTCTCAACTTAGAGAAAATCTTATTGGCCCTTTTCTTAGCATTTTGCCTTTTTCTTTTGGGCTCTTTTAAACGGTAGCTTTTGCAATGAGTCAATTTTGAACTCTCGTAGCCCTTTCCCGTGAATCACTCATCATTTTTCAATTAGTTACCAATTCAAATTCTCACGGTAAACGGTTCTTACATGAACACTTCTCCTTAAGTCTACTTACGCATAGATAACAAGATTGAGATAAGAACGCCTCACTAATTCAAATATGCAAGAGAAGTCAAACCTCTATAAAAATTCGTGCATGTGTGCAATGTTGGCATATATACAAAGTCGAATCAAAATGCATATCAACTTCGAAACAACCCCATTTGAAAAATGGTTAAGATCATTCTAAGCATCCTTAATAATGACTAAATGTCCTAGCCACATGGATAATGAAACGATGGGGGTCCAAGAACACCAATATGCCACATTAAACATGTAAACTCAAAAATGAAAACCGAAAATATTTTTGGGTTTTCAAACATATTTTGACTCAAATAAAAGCAAAATCTTTTTGGGTTTTCAAAAGTTTTCTCAAAAACAAAATCTTTTTGTATTTTTTTCAATAGGACTCACACATATGAAAAACTACAATACAAAATGATACACAAGTCATTATACTAGCAAAGAATATATCATGAAGCAAACTAACATATGACAAATAAGGAAACACTGTCATCCTTTAGATTTAGCATGGGAAGAATCAAGTGCACCCAAACGAGAATGATGAAGTTTTATTCCTAAAGCCACTAAATCTGATTTCCTAACCCAAATAGGTGTAAAACGACGCATGGGGGTTTGGGGAACCGGGGTAACTTTATTCCTAAACTTCCTAGGAGTTTGTCTAAGGTCGTAACAATAATGCCTAAGGTGACATTTCATACCACAAAACTTGCAAGTGTAGCGATGGTGGGAATTATTACCTATATGTGGACCTTTTCTAACATTCCTAGTGTTTCTCACACGTGCGGGGGGAATGGGAACAACTCTCTCATCAAAACCTATACCTCCCCTATCTCCCTTAATTTGGACGGTGCCTAAGATCTTATCTAACTTCTCCGATCTAGCCTCCAAATCAAACTTAACTCTAGATGAGTCTCTCGATCTCTCCTCCAACTCATGAATCCTTGACTCTAGCAAATGGCTAGGCTCCTCAAACTCCAGAATCTCCCTTTTCAAAGACTCCATCAAACCATGGAGATTATCTATCTCACCCTCGACATACTCTAATTTCTCCCTAAGAGTATTCTCTCGTGCTCTAAGATCCTCAATCAAACTATCATTATTTTCTATGGCACGCTCATTCAACTTAGCTTGCAATTTAGAGTTAGACTTTTTCACCTTCACCGTATCCGCATACAACTCATTAAACGCATTTTGCAATTCTTTCACATCTATCTCCTCTTCGTCACTCTCTTCACCCTCATTAACATGAGATTTACTCAAAACCTCCTCGGAAGTGTCATTCACATGAGAATCATCGTCGCTCACATGACATGCCATAAACGCAACAAAGTTACGCTCAATGGGGGAACTCTCTCCCTCTTCCGGATCACTATCACTTAAGGTGGCACTATATACAATGGTTTTCTTACCCTCTTTCTTAAGTCTAGTGGGACACTCCTTAACTTTGTGATCATACCCCTCACACCCAAAACACTTATCCATCTCATCTCTCTCAGCCTTCTCAAACTTATCCTTAGAGGTGGGATCAACTTTGTTGTTCTTGAATTATTTAAATTTCTTGGCATCTTTCGATCACTTTGAAACTTAATAAATTTTTTAAATTTCTTTGCCGACAAAGTAACATCCTTAAAATCAGAATCTGAATCGGAATTCGAAACTTTAATTTCCTCCTTTCGGGTTTTCAAAGCAATACCCTTTTCTTTCTTAGGCACTTGCTTGGAGGTAATCATGTCGATTTCATAGGTTCGTAAGTCACCTACAATCTCTTCTAGTTTCGTCGACTCTAACTTACCCAAGGAGTTTAAAATAGTCACTTTCGCATCAAACTTACTAGGCAATGACCTAATGATTTTCTTAATGACACGGTTGTCAGTATTTTTCTCACCTAGGTTAAACGAGGAGTTGATAATATTGGACAACCTAGCATAAAACTCATCAAAAGTCTCACTCTGTAACATCCTAATGGTCTCAAACTGTGTAGTAAGATTTTGAAGTTTCGACGCCCTAACCGTGCTAGTGACCTCGTGAGTGAGTACTAAAATATCCCAAGCCTCTTTTGATGTTTCACAAGTCATAATTATATTATATTCTTCCGGTGTGACATGTGAAGAAATAACGTGCAAACCCTTAGAATTATATTGTGAAAGTCTATATGTTCAGTTTCGGTCCATGACTCGACAGGCTTTGAATTAGTGACCTCAACTAAAATAGTGACAGGGGGTATCCAACCTTTCTCAACTGCTAGCCACACACGCTCATCAATAGATTTTAATTCACTTTTCATTCTCATCTTCCAATAGGTGTAATTAGTGCCATAAAAAACAGGAGTTCGAAAAAGTTCGTTATTTTCAAAATTCATCTTTGAAAACACACGGGATCACAAAACAAATAAATTATGTTTTTAGCTGTGATACCAATTTGAAAGAGTGGTACTACACGAGTGTGTTTTAAATCAAACCAATTTTCATCAAAACTTGTCCAACTTTTAATTAGCACTAAACCAAGTTGTGAAGAACCAATTTTTACTTTAAACTAATTTTATCTTGATTAATCCTAAACATGTATTTAGTGATTAAAGTAAAGTAAAGTAAAGTAAAGTAAAGTAAAGAATACCCACACCGTAGGATGTACGAGGAAAAACCCAAGACAGGTAAAACCTCGAAAGGGCCAAGCCAGACAATCACTATGAATGTGAAATTATAATGAACAGACAAAAGACTCACTCAACGACTCGATCCCCATGGGTATTGATGATCTTCTGATCTTCAACTGCTCCTCTCACAGTGATCACGCAGAAAGTCCTTCTTCCATGATACCTGTCCTCAACACACGCGTCCACGTATGTCTCAGTGTCCATCGAATGACTTTGATACGTCTACGATGTCGAACAAGAAGTCCTTTTATTTTCTTCACCACAAAACCCAGATGATCAAGTATAGAACAAACCTTCTTGGTGCAGCAAGATCACATAAACATATAGTAATGATAACTCGGATCTTTGAAAAATCTAAGGATGTGTTTAATCTTTGAAATCTTAGAAAAACATGTGCAAACATGTCTCTGGATCGTAAACTGTTTTTCCAGAATGCACACTTTTTAATTATGACGAAACCACGCTTTAAATAGGAAAAAGCAACTGCCTTGAAAAATGTGTCGCTCTAACGAGATTGGCCAATCGTTCGCGCGACATGGCTATGTCGCTCGAACGAGCAGAGATGTCATTTGAACGATGCGCGTGTCAGTTTGACTTTTTCTTTAAAACGGTTCTTCCAAAAGAGATCCATTTAAGTCAAACTCTTTTTCGAGCTTATCAGAATAAAACGTAGCTTAAAACATTTAAAACACTTTTAAAAATTTTTAAAAATATTTTCCTTATAAAACTTCATCCTTATCCTTTTATAAAAATTATTTCGAGCTTCATTAATTATACGCATTCATACCTGTGTGATCTCGGAATGCAATAAACTTTAAGAAGAATAAACTTGCACCAATTAAACTTTGACATGATTAATTCTTTGAAGCTTTGCCGTAACGTCTTCAATTTCTTCAATACGTCATAAACTAAGTGGGATCGTGACAAAATAAAATCTACCTATGACATATTACAAACATAGTTTTGTTCACGGAATTAAGTCAAAACTATACAGGGACTCAATTGGAAATTTATGTCCTTACATGTTCATTTTCCATATCTAACAAACCCAAAGCATAAAACTTGGATGAAATTTTGCTAAGATCATTTTTTATCAGCTCTTGATAATTTCTAAAGAGATTTGGATTTCGTTTAGTGATTTCTCACTTTCAAACTCTAGCTTTCTGCATTTCGTTGATTTTATTTTTCTGCATTTGTACTTGAGATGATATTTTTGGGATTTTAGGTTTTTATACATTAGTTCTTCCCCTACACTCTTTTGATTTTTTTTTCTTGCATGTTGTTTTCCAACCTATTTCTTTTGCTATGGGTCGTCATGCACACAAGAGAGTCTTATCTAGACCCCTCAAGTGGTACCGAAATGAGTTCTCATTCTAAAGTGTTTTCACCTTCACCTCCACGAACATTGTGTATCCGTAATAAGACCTCAAGTTCCTTAATACATATCCCAAACTTAATTATGGATCCATTTAGGATTCATTTTACTAGATATAGTTCCCCCTTTCATGCTAGCGTTATGTGTAGATCGGTGAGGACTAAGAGAGATGTTGATTTGGATCACTTAAATAGATGTGAAGAATGGAAGTTTGTTGTTACCTTGATTAATAGACTACATGTTACATGGTTTCTACATTCACATTCATCGGCCAATGCTAACCTTTTTCGCAAGTTTTATGTGAACATGATTGTGATCTCTACACCCTCTCTCATTTTTACCTCTTTTGTTCGAGGTTATGAGATCTGTTAATCGGGGAAATCATATCTACTCATTTTGGTTTTCAAAGAGTTGATCGTCTTATCTATGTACCTTTAAATACGAGGTTTACTACACACGATGAAGTTGATTCTTTTCTTACTGATAGGGAAATGACATTGGTTAGGAATATGTTATTGTAGAATTCTATGAGGAAAACATATTATATATTTTATTTTTTGGTTATTTGCAACCTTATGCCATAGCATCGTCCCTAGGACTTTCCTTTTGGGATATGGCATTTGATGTTTGTGATAGATCTTAGTGAGTATGTTGATCACCCCAAGCTTATTTTATAGGTGATGATTCATGATTGTACTGACCCAACCTAAGAGGCCTTTCCGTATGGTCGCATAATCACTGGATACCTTTATCAACTAGGTGTTCTAAGACTGTATATTGATGATGATGTAGCAATCTTAGATTTAATTTATTAGCATCAACAGGTCACGTTCACGTTCTTCTGGTCAGACCTCGCACCAACCTCAAATTATTCCCATCTATATCGAGGTTGATCATTTACTAACTACAACCCAACTCCTACGTCTCCACCTCGTGTTTATTAGATATCTCAAGAGTACATGGATTCACAATTTTTTCATATGAGAGGTTCTTTTGATGAGATGACTACGCAAATGACTAGGATGTATGAATACTTCGATGGTAATTTGATTAGATAAATAAAGATTATGCTAGCTTAAATACTGATGTTAATTTCAGTGCTGAGATGCACTGAGTTTGCTTAAGGCTATCTTGGATCTACATCTGCACCACCACTTGCACTTACTTCGGCTCTAACTCTAGCTCACGTCCATGTGGTTGATGATGATGATGATGAGGACTATGATGAGGAAGACATGAGTATTGATGAGTGGACTAATGAGGATTGAATATTTTCTGCATTATCTCTATTATGTTTATTTTGTTGAGACATTTTAAAACCCTTTCTTTAGTACTTGATTATTTTGTGATGGATATTTGTATCTTTTACCCCTTTTCGGTTTGGAGTACTTATTTGGCAATTGATGATAAATTGAGTTATTACAAAATTATCTTATTTTTATACATATGTTGTGTGCTTGTTATTGTTGTATCCATTGATTTTTTTATTTATCCCTAGTTAGATATATTTATATCACTTATCCCACTTCACATGCTTACATGCTTCATATATCTTATATTGAAAACAACTAACTAGATAACTAAAAAAAACTAATAAAATCAAAAACAACACTAACTAACTAAAAAAAGCTAATAAAATTAAAAATTAAAATCCTAATCTATAAAATAAAAGACAAAAATTAAAATTAAAACTAAAAAGAAATAATAATAAAAAATAAAAAATCTATTAAAACTAAAAATTAAAATCCTAAAAAAATGTAAAATCTAATAAAACTAAAAATAAATGAAATCCTAAAAAAAACTAATTCTAATAAAATAAAACTAATAACTAATAAAAATAAAGATAAAATAAAAATATACTAATAAAAATAAAATATAAAAATAGTAAATAAAACCTAAAAATTCTAAATAAATCTAAAATAAATACAAAAAATAACACGACTCAAACTAAAAATCTAAGACAAATAAAAAGGCACAAACTAAACATACACGGGGTTCGGGGTAGGTTTAGGCTCGGTTTAGGCTTGGGTAAGATTACGGGGGAGGGAATTAGCTCCATTTTAACTGCAAATTTCCTCGAAATATAGCTTTTGACACCACAACAGCAATTAAGCCTGCATATTGAACATTTGCACGCATAAGACCATTATTGTCGAGAATTAGCAACTAAAATATGTCTATTCAGGGTATAAAATGTACACTTTTGGGCAGGGACGTAGCCAGGAATTATTCGATGTGGGGGCTTAAAAAATTCTATCACAAAAAATAATGAGCATAACACAAAAAAAAAGTCTTAATATTCGATTGAAATGTTTTGGCACGGTTACAATTACAATTGACCACGACGACTTTTCATTTTTTGAAAACATTGAATGATAAGATCATCATCTATTTCAGCAAAAACATCTTTTTCGACATATACAATCATGGTATCATTCATCCATTGATCTTCCATCCTATTGCGCAACGAAGTCTTTACGATATTCATAGCCGAAAATGCTCTCTTCACAGATGCCGTAGATACGGGTAAGATCAACGCCAAGGTCACAAGCAAATACACCAATGGAAACACCTCATTTTTCTTTGTCTCGACCATTTTTTTTGCGAGAGAAGAAATTCCGTTCAATCCTTTAAAGGCCGGACTAGATTGCAAATCAAGAATATAAGTTCCAAGTTGCATATCAAGTTCAATGAGTTTGTAGCTTGAAAATTCATTTGGATATAACCGGGCAAGACAAATCAACTTTTCCTTATCAAAAGCAACGAATGCATCATCGGGACAAAGGCATGCCACACAAAGAAGTAATTCGGAATTCACCTCATTGAAACGACCATTTAGCTCTTGAAGTTTCAAATCGATGACCGCACAAAATAATTCAACACGATAACGATGCAAGTTAGTCTTCTTTTTCGCTTTACGTTGTGATCATTTTCTGGTAAAGAATGCATCAGTCATATTGGGCACTTCAATTACATGTTTCTCACAAAAGGAAGATACTTCATCAAGAAATAAGTCCCATTCATCATCCCTCATCATTTGTAGTCGTTGTTTACATACCCGAACTAAAGACATGACATTCACAATATCTTGATCTTTCCTTTGCAACGCCTTTGATAATTCATTTGCAAATCCCAACACATTTTTCATCAAAAATATACTAAAAACAAAGTCAAAAGTATGCATCGAATCCATAGCTACCCTTGCCTCATATCTATGCTCTTACTTAATTGCATCCACTTCTACAATCTCAAGAACACCAATTACAGAGGAGAACATGGTAATCAAGCTAACTAAAGTGCCATACTGTGAGCCCCAACGAGTGTCACCGGGACGTTGTAGAGAAGTACTTTGATTTTTTCCTTTCCCACTTTGAATCTCACCGTTGTCAATTGCATTACTAATATTTTCAAGTTGTTGCTCACGAAGAATATCACGACGTTTACATGAGGCTCCAACTAGATTGACAACACTTGAAACCAACGTAAAAAGAGTCATAATATCATCGTCTTTCTTTGCCACTGCAACAAGAGCCAATTGTAATTGGTGAGCAAAACAATGAACATAAAAAGCACAGTTATTCTCCCGTAAAATAAGTGTTTTGAGACCATTAAATTCTCCTCGCATATTACTCGCACCATCATAACCTTGCCCACGTAGTCTCGAAATACTCAAACCAAATCTTGCAAATAAACTATCTATCGACAACTTAAGCGACATAGCCTTTGTATCCCCAACATGTTCTACACCGATCAAACGCTCCATGACTTGCCCACTCTTATCTACATATCGTAAAACAACGGCCATTTGCTCCTTTACCGATACATCACGTGACTCGTCAATTAAAATTACAAAAAATGAATCTCCTATATCTTTGATGATAAAGTCAACAATCTCACTTGCAATTGAATTAACAATATCCTTTTGAATATTCAGTGATGTCAATCTTAGGTTTGAAGGATCATTCTTCATTGCAACGGCTCTAATATTCGCATTTAGATTGCATGAAAATTTCATAAGTTTAAGAAAGTTCCCTCTATTTTTGGACTCTTCCGATTCGTCACTACCACGAAATGCAAGGCCTCGATGTAAAAGAAATCGAATAGAATTGATTGAGGCACTTAGACGTGTTCGGTGATCACTTTTTGTTTTTTGTGATTGCTTGAAGAAAATTGTCTCAATGTGTTGATTTTGGTTCATTAAATCTTGACATGCTCTCAAAGCTTGATTATGAGTACTACTGGGACTTCCAATGTGAACATTAAATCTTTCTTTTTTTCCAATTTGAAAACCCTTCACCCATAAAGGCATCTGCTTTGTCACTCAATTTGAAAAGATAGCAACATAGACAGTATGCGACATTAGTAGTAACACTATATTCTAGCCAAGGAGAGAATTCATTCAACCAAGCGGGGTTGAAATGCCTCAGTTATTTTCCCATAGTTTTATATGGAAAGTCGTGACCACGAGGCTGACAAGGACCTTTCTGTAAATAGGCTCTACGAATTTTGTCCTCCAATTTAGGATTTCCACTAGAAATTGGAGTTCGTAATGCCGGATCAGCTTGAATATCCTTCAAAATAGATTCATGTGCTACATTGCTCTCAATTTCAATAGGTGATGATGTAGATGTTGACACAGATTTTCTTTGAAAATAATTCTCCATGAGTTAACTGTTAACACACAAAATTAAACCATAAAATTTCAGCAATAAATTTCAACAATAAATTTCAGCAATAAATTTCAGTAATAAATTTCAGCAATCAATCATAGAATAAATTTCAGCAATTATTATGTAGAATTTCAGCAATTAAATTTCAGCAATTAGATTTCAGCAACTGTTAACACTTATTAATTTCAACAATAAATTTCAGCCCTAAATTTTAGTCCTAAATTTCAACAATGAATCATAGAATAAATTTCAGCAATTATTATAAAGAATTTCAGCATTTAAATTTTAGCAACTGTCTGTTAACACACATAAATTCCAGCAATTAATAATAGAATTAATTTAAGCCATTAATAGAGAAGAGTTATTACCTGCTTGTAAATTTCAGCAATTTATATGTATTCCCTAGTTAGATGAATAGAGAAGAAGTTAGATGAGGCAATTTAAATTTCAGCAATTCAGCCATTAATAGAGAAGAGGCATGGAATGAGAGAGGCATGGAATGAAGTTAGATGAAGAATGAAGAAGTGGCTGCTGCTATGTCAAATAGGTTTAATCTTTAAAGTGTAAGATATTTCAGTTTTTACACCAAATTTAATACACAAATCAGTTTTTACCCCTAAAAAGTTTATTACTAAAAAAATTGTTATTTTTTTAAAAAAAAACATGGGGGCTCAAGCCCCCACAAGCCCCCCTTCCCTCCACCCCTGCTTTTGGTTTCTTATCATGCACAACTCTCCGATTTTGAACCTGATTTCAATTCCTAAAAAAAAATCCATTTTTTCAATAAGAAAAATAACATTTTAAATGCCAAAAATAATCCAATTTAAAATAAAAAATAATTTTTTAGATTTTTATTATATCATTGACCAATTGTCAATCCTAGGTGAAGGATAGTGATCCTTTGGATAAGCCTTGTTGAGGTCCGTGAAATCGATGCGCGTATGATAATTGTTGTTCTTCTTCCTAAACGAAACCACATTTGGAAGCCATTCTGGATATTTAACGTATTCAATAAAATTTGTGTTTTGCAATTTATTAACCTCCTCCTAGACGACCATGTTCTTCTCCTAGATTAATACATGACATTTATGTTTTACAGGATTAGTGTCCTTCACTATGCCGAGCTCGTGGAAAAGGAATTCTGTATCTATCCAAGGCATGTCTACATGGCTTCAAGCGATCACATTCTTCCTTATCCTTAAGAAATTGACTAATTCTTTCTAAAAATTCTAGGTCTAATGATGAGATGATATGGGCTATCCTTTTTGGGTTCTCATAATCCAACATCACAGGCTTAATCTCCTCAACTACTTGGCATTTGACTAACTTATCTTCGCCTCGAGGATTCAATATCTCGATATGACAAGTAGTGGTCAATTTCTTCCACTTCTCTTATTCTGCTGACGTATAGTAGCACTTGTGAGCCTCTACTTGACTTCCTTTCACTATGCCAACCCCATAACTTTAAGGGAATTTCAGACATTGGTGAACAGTAAATGAAAAAACTTCAAACTTCCTCAATCCAACCCTTCCAAATATGATGTTATATGTCGCGTGGATGTTCTCGTTTAGGACAAAAAATGAATCATCTCTGTTCGACAAGTTGGACATGTGCTGACCAAAACCTCAAGCTAATTTATTCCTAAGGGGAACACTTTCTCCCCCCAAAAATCGATAAGAGGCCTATGATACAGCTCCAACTTGCTATCTTGCAACCTTAATTTCTTGAAGCAATTGTAAAATAGGACATCAGTCAAACTTCCATTATCAACCAGAGTCCTCGCTAGTCGACTTCCATGCATCATCATTATAATGACCAGAGGGTCATCATGCAGATACAATACACCTTACAAGTCATGTTTAGAGAAGCCAACGATAAGACAATATTTATTTACCTTTTTGGGGGCAATTCTCCACATCATCGAAAATATTGATTTGTTTAACATTAGGACAAGTCTTTGCCTCATTGAGGTATTCTTTTCTTTTTTCTAGTTCATTTCTGCTCCATCATTACCTCCTTTTATAAAGTGACACCAAAGGAGTTCATCTTGACTTCATGTATAAGCTCCCTAGGCTTTTTGGTTAGATCTCGATCATCCTTAAAATTATCACCTCTGCCCCATTTTTTCTCGCCTGCCTTGTTACAAGGGGACTTTGATCGTCTTTTGGGTTTTTGCTCATCCTGCCTATCTGATTGACCCAATTTATCAACATACATCATCAGTTTTCCTCGTCAGATGAAATTTTAAATCTCGTTCTCCAAATTCAGTTAAGTATTAGTTGTGATCATGATTCTTATAGAATTCACAGTACTTGCTTTTATCTCTTATGTTAGGAGGAGCCTTTTATTTCCCAGGTCATTTCAGGTCGATTCTCCCATGAATATCATCGAGGATGTGGTTCACATCTATGTTCAGTGGGGTATATTCACAAAATTTCTTCGGCCTAATAGCTTTCTTGTTGTTCCTGGACTATTTTTCTTCTCCAATCTCTTGCAAGCATCGACCTTAGAATGGCTTAACTCCTTAGCCGCCATTTTTTCTTCAGCATTTATAATTTTCCAGCTTTAACCAACATCTTTGACACTGTGCTAAGAGTCTCCTTATCCAATGCCTAATATAACTTTCCAGGAAATAAACCACTCATGATTGCCGTGATTGCTATATTTTCATCGTAATCAATTACCTCTAACTTCTCGGTATTAAAGTCTGTGATGAACTCTATGGTTATTTCATTCATTTTCTAAATGGATCTTAACAAGTGTGCCACCCTCTTGCCCGAATCTATACCGAAATAGAAATTACCGATGAAAAGATTGACCAGCTGTCGGAAGTTTGAGATTTTCACTCTCGATAAGCCAATGTATAAAATTTAAGCCGATCCAGTGATCATACTGGAGAATTCTCTGCAATGCATCTCATCGGGAATGGAGTTAACATCTGCAACGGCTTAGTAATGCTCTACATGCAACATATGGTGATATTTTCCATCATATTTTGGAGTGATGATGGGAGGTTTGATCTTTTTAGGCATTGGATAATCCGCGGTGATGATGTAAGTGGCTTCCCTTGGATAAAATCATTATACAAGGGGTTCTTGGTATTTATGATCTCGCCTAAGCGATCTTCTAAATATTGGACATACCCATTCTATGACTTTCTTCCTTTTATGCCTTCAATGTGATGGACTTACCTGCTTGGCCTCGGGTTTCATCTAAACTCTCTTCCTAAGAAGCCTGCTCGACTTTGGATGACCTTCGCACTCTTATCCTAGATCTGGCTGAGCACTCTATCCTTCTCGTGTCAGACCTCGTAGACTCTTCCTTATGCTCTCTGGGCTCCCTACGCTGGTGTGCCCTCACTGTAATTGGGCTCATATGATCAAACGTAGAGCCCCTACTTAGCCTCTTTAGAACACTTGGTCTTCATACGTAGGAAGTTTATTCATCATCATAACCAACCTTCCTGATAGTGGATGTTTCCCTGGGCAGTATGACCTGTCATCTCGCGACCCAGAGTACCTGGAAATTATACCTTCATCTCGAGAGCCCAAGTTCATCCTCCTCAGAGGCTCCATTGCTCTGTCATCGTGAACATGTCTCCTATCTTTGTAAGGGGAAAGAGGTGATACATCACGCCTCCTGTCAGAATTTTCACCCCATGCTGGGGTTACTGGGTTTAGTCTTGGCTTATTTTTCCCAATAAAAAACATTTGCATCAATTGCTTCATGCTCTACTGCATTGCTTTATGGCCTCTGGCCAAGCTCATCAGGATTCCCTACAGGTCTTCCATACTAACAGTTCTTAAAGGAGGAATTACTTTTACAGCGCGAATGCTTTCTGGGCTGTCATCCAAGTTTCACAAAAGTTGTAGAAAATAGAGTAACGTAAATGAAAAATAGAGTTTTGATTAGGCGTGAACAACCTGTTCGTGTAAGGACACTATTGTTGTTTGGTTCACCACCTCAATACAAAAAAAACCTAGACTATTACTACACTATTTACGGGAGTACATTAACCAGTTCGGGTATCGAATCCACATGGAATGTTGTTAGACATTAATCGATTTATTATTTCAAGAATAAAAGTGTAAAAGATGAGAAGAAAAACAAAGGATAAAACCATGCATGGATTTAAACTACGATTAACAAAAAGGGTAAATACTATAGATTGAGACTAATATCCGTCACCTTGGATCAATTAGTATAAATGGGCACATGGTAAGAAAAATCTGTCAAGATTAAATCTCATTTTCACAATTAATTAAATCAAGAGTTGTCACCCCCTAAATTTTCATAAAGGTTAATTGATTTTGGTGTCCATGAAGAGCGAGTTTCAAATGTTTTCTTTGTTAATACTTGGTCCGAAGGCATCGGGTCAATACATTGACGTTGTTCTTCAACCATTAGTTGATGAGTTGAAGGAATTGTGGGAAGTAGGTTTTCCCGCTTATGACATGTATGAGATGCAACATTTTACATTGCAAGATATGTTAATGTGGGGGATTCACGATTTCCCTGCATATAGGAATTTATCTTGGTGTCTTACACATGGTTATAAAGCTTGCCCTGTTTGTGGGGACGATACTCCGTCCATTTGACCGACGCACAGTAGTAAGATAGTTTATACAAACTATCGTATTTTCCTTGACATGGATCACCTTTTTTGAAAAGGTGGGAGTTTGGGGCTTAGGTTAATAGAGTATACACCTCCTCCATGTCGGTTGAATGGGGACGCACTTTTAAAAAAGTTATGTTGCATCTCGTATACACCGGGTAAGTCTCCAAAAGATTCCAGTAAGAAGTGAAAGATGGGTGATGCAAATGAGAATTGTAATGTTGAAGTTAAGGAGGTATGGTATAAAAGGTCAATTTTATTTGACTTGGAATATTAGAGCACTCATAAAATTCGACATATTCTTGATGGATGCACATTGAGAAGAATGTCGCAGAGCATTTAATAATTACAATCCTAGATGATAAAATGAAAACTAAAGATACAATAAATGCATGGAAGGATATGAAATACTTGGGCATACATAGTGTTCAATGGATGCGAGGAGATGAGAAAATCAGGAAAGGGATGAAATCGAAAGCACCATTTATATTGGATAAAGAAGAGAAATGACAATTTTGTCAAATTTTGAAAGACTAAAAGTTACCTTCCATCTTGTCGTCCAACCTGAGCAATATCGTCACCTTTAACCCACCTGGTTTGCACTCAATGAAGTCACATGACTATCACGTTATTATGGAGTATTTATAATACAAAATACACAGATTTGTGAAATACAAAGATTTGCGAAAAGCTATTCAACCGCTGAGCTTATTTTTTAAAATATTATGCTCAAAAGTCTTAATTTGCGAGGATATGCAAAAGGCCAAGTTTATGGTTGCAGAGGCATTGTGTGTGTTGGAGAAACTCTTTCCTCCGGCATTTTTTGATATAAGTATCCACCTTACTGTTCATTTAGCCGATGGAGCATTGACTTGTGGTCCTACAGGAACACATTGGATGTTTCCGTTTGAGTAGTAAATTATTTATATTAATTTTTATTTTCACACAAACACAAACACAAACACAAACACAAACACAAACACAAACACAAACACAAACACAAACACAAGCATATACGTATAGATCATTGTTAATGAATATGTCACATAGACTTTTTTCTTATTCACACGAATAGGAAGATGCATGATTTTAAAGATATACCTAGAAATAAGAGATACATTGAAGGTTAAATTGCAGAGTCTTATGTTCTTGCCGAATCTGTTAGGTATTGCATGGATTACATTCCTAATTCTCTTGACGAAACTCACAAACGTGCTCGTGAAGCGTTTCTAGATGAAAATGAGAGTTTTTTTTACGAAGGATCGTTGTTAGATGTATAGATTGTGATGTTGGAGTCTAAACAGTTTAAACAAATATGTCGATGGGTCCTATTTCGACTTAATGTTGATTCTCTTGAAGAATTCTAGCGGTTTAAGCAATTTAATAAGTATTTATC
This sequence comes from Sambucus nigra, assembly GCA_949130495.1. Taxonomy (NCBI): domain Eukaryota; kingdom Viridiplantae; phylum Streptophyta; class Magnoliopsida; order Dipsacales; family Adoxaceae; genus Sambucus; species Sambucus nigra. Next base: position 358,956,597 of record OX422209.1, on the reverse strand, counting down.
GAAATTCACATTTAAATACTAATACACAAATGCATGTGAATAAATTGCAGTGAGTATAAAACGTTACTAAAATCCACTTGGCGTGGTAAAGGAATTATAGAACTTCACAACTTAAAGAAGAAATTTGGTTGGTCAGGAAATAGTGTCACGACACTTTTGTCTATATTAAAAAGGTGGCTCCCAAAAGGTAATACATATCCAAAGATGAAGAGTATGATGAAAGACTTGGGGGGGGAGGGGGGGAAGGCCAATTACAATCATGCATGCATCAATAATTGTGTCTTATATTTAAAGGAGAATGAATATATGGATGATTGTCCCCAATGTGGAGAATCAAGATATTCAGTTACTATGAGTAAAGGGGGAAGGATTTCCAAAGAACCTAAAAAGGTGTTGAGATATTTCCCCTCTTATTCCAAGGTTGGTGAGATTTTATACTATTTCGTGGATAGCCCGAGAAATGACATGGCACCATAGGGCAACGACTTCATGGGATTACCAGTGACATCCATGTGATTCGTCCTAATGGAGGAGTTTCAAATCAAAATGGTTTGAATTTGCTAAAGAAGGGCACAATGTTTGGCTCTCAATATTCATTCCGTGGTTATATGATAAGGTGCTCTTGATTTTAATAGTATATTAAGTTATATTCTTTATTATCCAGACTCACTTCATAGCTATTTTTTTTATTTCTATTGCACAACTGGTCACTTTTGGATAAAAAGAGACAAATTAGTACAAGGGACAAAACACAAGGTTAAAACATATAAAAAATACCACACCAATGGCTTTGTACTATCTCCCAAGTATCACGACGATATTGTTGTGACACAAGACAATGGTGTTTGCATGAAGGCTTGGAGTCAATTTAGGGCAAGGAAAAGTGATACAAATCTTAAAGATGCTTGGATAATGTATTACGGAGTTAGCAGACAAATAATTGAGTTGGACTATACGCTATTTAAGGAGGTAGTGTTTTATTATGATTGGGTGAGGATGGAGGACAAGATTAATGGTTGTAAACATTTCCAGACTCCAATTTAGTGATGGTTAATTTTGACAAGTTCAAGAGTACTAATAATGAGCTTGATGAGCCTGGAATTCTCGCTTCTAATGCCAGTCAATCCTTTTACTCAAAAGATCTTAACACTCCTAATTAGTGGGTTTTTATACAATCCCCAAAGAGACTAACCAGTTGAGTAGACGAGCTAGAGATACCAATTGTGTTCCAATCTACTCTTGAAGATGAACCTCATTTGAAGAACCTGCTAAAGCAATATGACAAAGTCTAGCTATTGTTTTTTCACTAGTTGTTAATGTGTTTTTGTTGGTGAATTGTAACACTTTTAATTCAATCGAGTGGCATTTTCGCATAACACTACACCAAAAATAGGAATCTGGCATGGTTTAAAACTGTGCCAGATCAAATCTGGCATGGTTTTGAACTGTACCAAAATCAGGTGTTCCAAAATGACAATTTTTTTTTGGCACGGTTTAAAAGTGTGCCAGATTTGACCAAATAGGAACACTTCTGGCACACTTTTAAACCGTGCCAGAATTTGATATTCCTGGCACACTTTTGACACAATTTTGAACTGTGCCAGATTGAGCACATTTTGATAAACTTTTGGCACAGATCAAAATCGTGCCAAAATTTGATACACTTTTGGCACGGTTTTGAACTGTGCAAAATTTTTGGATAAAAGAATTTTTATTTATTTATTTGAAAACAAGAAAATTCACAAATTGCAAATCTTGCTCGTTGTTGATAAACTAATGTACATACAAACTTCAAAATATTACAAGTCTTTAATAGTTCAGAGACAAAAAAAAAATTGGGCAGAGTTTCCTTTATTTTCTGGACATTCTAAAACCTGCGTAATATAAAGTCCGCACGGCCACAAAATATAACAATAAACTCACAAGAGCCCGCACGACCATAAAAGTTAACAATAAAACAACAAAAGCCCTTACGGCAATAACACAAAAAAATAGAATCATGAATAAACCCCTTGTTGTATACCATTGAGTTCTCTGTGTGTTCCACGTGAATAAATGCTAACGATAAAATGTTATCCTGCAAAAAAAAATAGGATACAAAAAGATACGATATTAGTAACCAAGTAATTTATAAAAAAAGCTTACTCAAGCTAAAAAAATTACATATAGGAGTTGCAATTATTATTATATTCTAAAATTGAAAATCTTACGCAAGTTATGACTATCTGATCAGTTCCTATGATTTACATTGGTCTCGTGTGAGGTGTTAGTGCTTCTTACAAGATCGTTTGAGGGCTGATTTGGGTTTTCAACCTTCAACGACTTGTTTCTAAGCCTTATACATATATGATCAAATAATCGTCATATTCTCAAATTGAGAGGCCCGTGACTACACTGTCAGTCCGTACAAGTTACATTGGTCCCGTGCGAGGTGTCCGTGCCTCTTACGGGGCCGTTTGGGGTCTGGTTTGAGTTTTCACCCTCAAACGACTTGTTTTCAAGCCTAATCTAGATATTTTGAAATTATCATCATATTCTCAAATTAGGAGACCCACGACTACGCAGTCAGTTCGTTCAAGTTACATTGGTCCCGTGCGAGGTGTTCGTGCCTCTTACGGGGCCGTTTGGGGGCTGATTTGGGTTTTCATCGTCAAATGACTTATTTTCAAGCCTAATCTGCATATTTTGAAATTATCATCATATTCTCAAACCGGGAGACCCGTGACTACGCGGTCAGTTCGTACAAGTTACATTGGTCCCGTGCGAGGTGTTCGTGCCTCTTATGGGACCGTTTGAGGGCTGGTTTGGGTTTTCACCGTCAAACGGCTTGTTTTCATGCCTAATCTACATATTTTGAAATTATTGTCATATTCTCAAATTGGGAGACCTGCGACTACACGGTCAGTTCCTACAAGTTACATTGGTCCTGTGCAAGGTGTTCGTGCCTCTTACGGGGCCGTTTGGGGGCTGGTTTGGGTTTTTACCCTTTAAGGGCTTGTTTTTAAGCTTAATCGATATATTTTGAAATTATCATCATTTTCTCAAACCGAGAGGCCTGCGTCTGCGCGATTAGTTCGTACAAGTTACATTGGTCCCGTGTGAGGTGTTCGTGCCCCTTATTGGGTCGTTTGGGGGCTGGTTTGGATTTTCACCCTCCAACGGCTTATTTTTAAGCCTAATCTACGTATTTGAAATTATCATCATATTCTCAAATTTTGAGATCTGCGACTATGCGGTCAGTTCGTACAAGTTATATTGGTCCCGCGCGAGGTGTTCGTGCCTCTTACGGGGTCGTTTGGGGTCTGGTTTGGATTTTCACCCTTTAACGGCTTATTTTTAAGCCCAATCTACATATTTTCAAATTATCATCATATTCTCAAATTGGGAGACCTGTGACTATGTTGTTAGTTCGTACAAGTTACATTGGTCCCGTGCGAGGTGTTCCTGCCTCTGACGGGACCGTTTGGGGGTTGGTTTGAGTTTTCACCCTTTAACAGCTTGTTTTCAAGCTTAATCTATGTATTTTCAAGTTATCATCATATTCTCAAACCGGGAGACCTGCGACTACGCTTTTTATTCGTATAAGTTACATTGGTCCCGTGCGAGGTGTTCGTGCCTCTTACGGATCCGTTTGGGGTATGGTTTGGGTTTTCACCCTTTAAGGGCTTATTTTTAAGCTTAATCGATATATTTTCAAATTATCATCATATTCTCAAACCGAGAGGCCCGCGACTGTATGATCAATTCGTATAAGTTACATTGGTACTGTGCGAGGTTTTTGTGCCTCTTACGGGGCCGTTTGGGGGCTGGTTTGAGTTTTCACCCTTTAAGAGGTTATTTTTAAGCTTAATCGATATATTTTGAAATTATTGTCATATTCTCAAATCGGGAGACCCGTGACTATGCTGTCAGTTCGTACAAGTTACATTGGTCCTGGGCGAGGTGTTCGTGCCTCTTACGGGACCGTTTGAGGGCTGGTTTGGGTTTTCACCCTACAACGGCTTATTTTTAAGCCTAATATATGTATTTTAAAATTATCATCATATTCTCAAATCGGGAGACCCGCGACTACGCGGTCAGTTCGTACAAGTAACATTGGTCCCGTGCGAGGTGTTTGTGCCTCTTACGGGGCTGGTTTGGGTTTTCACCCTTTAAGGGCTTATTTTTAAGCTTAATCGATATATTTTGAAATTATCGTCATATTCTCAAACCAAGAGGTCCGCGACTATGTGGTTAGTTCCTATAAGTTATATTGGTCCTGTGCGAGGTGTTCGTGCCTCTTACGGGGCCGTTTGGGGGCTGGTTTGGGTTTTCACCGTCTAACGACTTATTTTTAAGCGTAATCTATGTATTTTGAAATTATCGACATATTCTCAAACCGGGAGACCCGCGACTACGCAGTCAGTTCGTACAAGTTACATTGGTCCCGTGCGAGATGTCCGTGCCTCTTACGGGCCGTTTGGGGGCTGGTTTGGGTTTTCACCCTTTAACAGCTTGTTCTATGTATTTTCAAATTATCATCATATTCTCAAATCGGGAGACCCGCGACTACACGGTCAGTTCCTACAAGTTACATTGGTCCCGTGCGAGGCATTCGTGTCTCTTACATTGGTGTGTATTAGAAAGTTCTTCCCGAAGCACCCTTCATTGGACACAATTAGTACTGTCATAAACCGTGACTAGGCGGTGAGTTCCTATATGTTACATTGATTTTAGAAAATTTTGACATAGTTTCATTTTTTTATTCATTAAATCCAACATGTTTTAACATTTAAAATAAACTCATCAGCAGCAGCAAATTCCAAAACCAAACCACCAGCAAATCCCTTCCACCAATTTAACTAAATAAGCTCATAAAGTAAGCCATTTTATGTTTGGCTACTTGTTGCCGCTATTTCAGGCCATTTTTTTTATTTAATGCTGCAACATTTAAAATGAATTCGAGAATTTGAGACTAACCCGATTTCATTTGTATTTTGATAGCCACCCGATGAACTCTTCGCGCCGTAGCTTGTCGAAAGTGTCCCATTTGGTCCAACAATGTCTGCAAATTCTGAAATCTTCTATTCTGAGTGGCATTTAGTTGTTCATTAGACGATATCTTATCTTTCAAGTTTCTCAGCTCTTCATTATGAGAGCGAGACTGTGCTATGACTGTTGAAGTGTCAGAAGACTTATATTAGAATGTCTGTCTTATAAAATATAAAAAGGATAAAAGGGGGAAAGAACTGAAAATTGCACTTATCATTCATCAAATCATCCTTTATTTTACTCCAATACAATGTCTTAAAGAATTCCACGATTCTAGGTCTCACGTCAGTTACATGCTCCTAAATTCAAAGTCAATGCATGAAAGAATAAAACCATACTAGTTGATGATGCGGGTGAACCATGTCTAATATGCACAAGGTCAAGAATATTATTGTGGCACATAAATTGAAATCAAATTTAGTAAGGGTAAAATCAATGCATGAAATTGAGTATGGAGTCTAATCAACAAACTCCTAAAATACCTTTAACCTTAATAACATACCTGTAGCCTTGTTAGGAGAAGACGAGATGGGGAGAACTAGGATTCACAGACTAGCTACGGTAGAGGAACCTCGGACCCCAATAGCGGGTACTTCCACTGCGGTAGCATGAAATTAGGTTGGATCTGTAGAAATAATAAAAAATACAGATTTTGGAGGTTTGCCGAACGGGAGCAACTTACCGTAGCAGAGAAGAGCGGTGGCTAGAAGAATGTAGCGAGAGGTGTGTATTTGATCCCCATTTTCACCGATCCTCAATTTAGAGAGAGAAGGAACGAGTTAGAGCATTTTGGCAATTTTATAGAAATTTTGAATGAAAGTTATATGCACTTGCCATTTTGAGTATTATGACTAATTTATTAAAAAAAATAAAGATTAAATCGCATATGTTATTATCAAATCTTATCCTAGCTAGGTTATGAAGATATTGGAGTACATTAATACTATTTCATTCGAAATTAATAATCTTGATTTGAAAACGAGGATTTTAAAAATAAATAAAAAAGCATTATTAACTTAGGACGGATGCACTACTTTGAAGCTACTATAAGCGCATATTAAAGTGTAAAACTCCTAAATTGATGGTGTAAGCATAGAGGTCTTGCTAAGTCGACAATGCAACAAACCATATTTTCTTGGGGAAGATAAAAGTAGATGATATGATTGAGGTTGAACAATTTCACGTTGATATCATTTGAGAATTGTAAATACAGAAATTATCATTGTGTTAATTCCCTTGTTAGATTTTTCCAGTTAATTAAAGTTTCAAAGTACACACTTACTTATCACTTTTAGTAACACTTTAATTATTTGTTATACATGCCTTTGTTTAAACAAAAAGTAAAGCAATGAATCAATGAAGTTTATAGTCTGACTCAACAAATTCAGCAGATATATATTCCTCAACTTCAATAATCCACAATCACAATCCATTATACACAAACGAAAAGAAAAGATCTGAATTTTTCTTTCTAAACAAGCAAATTTTTTTTCGAGTTTTGATCTAAACACTTATCTAGTTATCATCAAGCATGATATGTGTGTGTGTGAATGTGTGTGTGAATGTGTGTGTGTGTGTGTGTGTATATATATATAGATAGAGAGAGTAAACCTGATCGTTTATGAAGGTTTCGTCTAGAGAGTTCTGAGAGAGTTGAGAAAACATTCCGTGCTGAGACGAGAATAGTGAGAGCTTTTAAAAAAGAATACGGTTATTAGTGTAATACAACAAATTGGTATTACAAGTTCAAGGAACAAGACAATTGGGAATGAGCTCAATAATTTAGCATTACAAGTTCAAGGAGCAAGATAATTGGGAATGAGCTCAGGACAGAAACCTACGATAGGAGAGGAGCATGAGAATATAGATAGTAGCCAGTACTTATGTCCATGGCAAAAGAAACTAGATTTTTTTATGACAGACAGTTACAAGACAAATTTGGAATAATACATGTAAATGTTTATAAACGATGTTCGAGTTAACATACAATATAATATCGAATTTGGGGAATACCTTCTACTGGATCAAAAAGGCCTACCGCTGGGAATTTTAAGCAAAGAAAGCAGAAAGTTCAAAATAAAAAAGAAGAAAATGATTAGAAATCAAATACATAAAAAATAAATAAAAGAAAAGAACATTGTCAAATCATGGAAATATGTTAGATACTTCATATTCCAATTAAAATAATATACATTATAGGTACGATAGAAATCACAGTAGTCATTCTAAGAGTCAAGGAATAAAAAAAATAATAGAAAAAATAAGTGTTATCGAATGCCATAAGCGAAACAAGTAGGAAGGACTTCCTCAGCTAATCAATCACCCCTGCGCAATTTGTAGGAACGAAAAAAGTCGAATGGTGTCTAATCAATCTCCCCCTTTTACGAAATTTCTCACAATATTACTCAATAATTTCCAAATTACACTTCTTGGGCTAAAAATAAAAAAGACCATTGAAAATATAAGTTCCCTTTTGATCATGTTTAAAAATTTCACAGAACTCTATCGTTGGCATATACACACAAACGCAGAGAGAAACCACACTAATTTAATAACTATATCTAATGTTGACTACCAAATGAAACATGTTGACTACTAAGATAACGAAGTCTATATGTTGATTACCAAATGAAACATGTAGGCATTTCCATCCATCTTGGTCTAGCCTAATTGATCATTTCTCTTTCTGATATTAACCTTATTACATAGAACTACCCATAAACGTCTAATATATATATATATATATATATATATATATATATAATATAGATGTGTAATAAACATCAATTTGTAATAAAACTCAAGAAACTATTAAAATCATATCACCCAGGACAAAATACATGAAACCTGGACAAAATACATGATTGAGGTTGGACGGGAGCGACCTACCGTAGCCGGACGGAGCGGATGGAGCTGGTATAGCCTTGTCGCAGTAGAGGGGAGAGAGAGTGTAGCGCAGTAGAGAGAGAGTGTAGCCTTGCCGGACGGAGCGACTGGAGCCGATAAGCGGGTGAGGGGAGGGAGAGAGTCGGGGAGCGAGAGATTGAAAGATGAGAGTGGAAAGAGAAGAGGTAAAGTAAACATAATAATTTTTGTAGGGTCTTTTATATTTTAATCAAGGGTACTCAATTTCAGCACACTTTGAAACAATGCCAAATTTTGGCACTGTTTTAAAGTGTGCCAGATTGTCATTAAACCGTGCCATAATCTGGCACAGTTTAAAATTGTGCCAGATTTTTAACATCAGGGTGTGCCAAATTGTTGTTTTTGGTGTAGTGTAATTTGTTGACAAGTTTCCTTTAAATTCAATTGTTCTTGCCGTAATTGTTGTCTTTATATCATGATTAGTAATATGTTAATAAGGAGAAATGATGCATTATTTGTTGTATGCTTTTAATTCAATAAGTACATTGTTTATCTTTTATTTTAATATAATATTACGATCGAACTAATGTTTTGTTTTGAAATTTAGGAAAGTTAAAATGTCATCAGGTACAGATTCAGCACAACCTTCCTCCTTAATGGACAAAACCCTAAATGAAAAAATTAAAGTCATTGTTGAAGATGACAGGTCTATAGTCAGTGATAATGCAAAGCTGTGGAGTTGTCGTACCGGGGATTTTATGAGAGCTAATTGCCCGATTCACTTCTCGGACTGGAGACACGTGCCAAAGAAATGTAAAAATAATGTTTGAAATGCTTTGATGGTAAATATGATCTTATAATTCACATCTTCATTTTTTGTTCTTCTTTTTCTATTTTTACTCTTTTTCTATTTATTATTCTGTTATTTTTTTTTATTTTGCTTAATGATAACAGAGAGAATTTTATCATAACGTTCCCCCGAAAGTGGCTCGCCCATTAGTGGAGAAGACAATGTCCCCAAAATTTATGACTTTCAATAATACATTGCGATCTCGTTTGCAGGATGATGGCACTGAGCCTGAAGGCGTTGGCCCTGAAATAGGGAAGAAATTGATAGAAATGGAAAATGGTGAGAAAAAGAGGCAAAAAAAAATAAAAAATGTCGAGAACTACTCAAAGTTGAAGTATACCCATTGTCTCGAGCGTCCCAAAGAAATACTTATTGGTGTGTATCATTTTGTTTTTCTTTTAACATTAAAAATGTTCTTAGCTAATTTGTTAATTTTAACAATGTACAACAAAAAACTAAGCCTGAAGTACAAATTGGGAGGGTAGACAATTGGTTATCAGGACATATACGCAATGATAAAACTGTGTTGGAGAGTGCCAAAAGTTTATATGTGAGTATAATATTTTTATGGCTGAATATTTTAATTTTTAGTTAAACTTTTATCAAATGATTAATAAATTTATTTATAATAATATAGGAGGAAGTGAAGGCCGCGGAAGAGAAGAGAAATGCCATAAGTGTGATTGGAAAGGGTGGTAGCAATACTTTTGAGAATTATGACAACGATATGTTAACATAAGTGTTTGGAAAGGATGTTAAAGGCCGAATGCGTGGAGTGGGGCCTTACGTCTCTAAGAAACAATTAATTCACACGGGGGTGGCGAAGGTAAATTTTTTACAACATTTGAAAGGAAATGAAGAAATTGCCTCCATGATGAATGAGATCTCTAATGTTTACTCATAATAGAAAGAGGTCACTAATATGTTGCATATGTTTATGTCGAAATTGGAAAATGGAAAGGAGAGCTCCCCTGTAAGGGTGACTCCACATAACGAGTTTGGTTCCACTTCATATCATCGTCCTATCACTTTATCTCAGAATTTGAGTAATCTTGTCAACACTTCCTCTCCCACTCTCATTCTCTCTCATATTCCTAACCTCCCCCCCTCCTTCAAAAAAATCCCCCATCATTATACTTGATAGGTCTGGTGCGTAATTGGCAAAGGGGCATGTTGGGATACATAATGGTGACATATGTCACTTCAAATGCCTTGGACTTGGGGAAAAGGTAGTTTGGGTTGATACAGTGCTTCAACCTGATGCTTCTCTGTATAATGCTCCTCAAAACGATTTTGAAACTTTGGCAGGCTCTTCAGATGGATGATTTGTTATTTGGATGGAAAGTTGGTTGAAGTATGTTTAGAATGTTTATCTTAGTTTGGCACATTTTAGTGTAGGAAAGATACTTTTGGATTAATGTTTTGGATGATTGTTCTTAAATTTTAGTGTAGGAAAATTACTTTTGGATTAATGATTTAAATTCTAGTTATTAAATTTTATATATGCTTGTTTTTCTCATTAATCTCACTTGTTATGTTAGGTAAAAGATACTTTTAGGTTAATGATTTGGATAACAGTTGTTAAATTTTATATATGCTTGTTTTTATCATTAATATCGCTTGCTATGTTAGGTAAAACCTTTTTAACTCCGCCAATGCAATGTTTTGTATTTGTATTTCCAATCCCAATCCCGGATAAAGGAGGAGGACAGATGTCATTGGTTCCGTAAAGGTCTAAATTAACTTTTTATTCTCCTGTAGAATGACTATGTATTGGTGATTGAATTGAAGATTCCAACTCGCCCCTTATTATTGTTTTGCGGAGGTATTTAACATTCTAACCTTTTGATATCAGGGTTTGATGATATCATTTATGCTATTAGCCTATGAATTTTCTTTTATGCTACATAATTTCAAATTTAGTGTACTGTAAGCCTGGAACTTCTACACATGTGTGTTTAAAATTTTAAAAAAGAACAAGACAAAGGAACGAGTGTGCTTTCTACATACATATCAAATAAGCACCTTATTTAATTAGGTAATGTAACAAGGAGGGGACAATATGCTATATATTCATAATATATACTTACATGAGTTACTAGTATTTGAACTTTTGCTGTCAGTTGCAGTGAAGTTAAGATGTCAAAGAGTTATTTAATATGCTTTAGTTACCACTTTACCTTACTATCAATAACTCAAGGATTATATTGGGACTAGTAGTTGACAAACCCCAACCCAGTTACTTATAATTAAGTTTGAAAGTCAAAGTGAGTCAAACCATAATTAATATAACCAAACCATAATCAATAGTTTTGATTTCAGAGTCGTCATTGTAAATCCATATAACTAAAACCCTTTTTACAACATCAGAGTAATCATGCCCATAAAAAATTTCTTGAAGGATAAGTTAACTTAATTACATCATTTACATTTACACAAAATCACAGTTTTTCCCATTCCTGGCTAACCCAACCCGACCTCCTAAATTTGGCAGTGACATCGCGTTACCTGAAAAATGTGAACATAGGAACCATGAGCAAAAATAGCCCAGTGAAAGCATCACTACTATACTACTGCATAAATTTACATGCAATATATCATGTCCATATAATTATGAATTAACTTATCTGGCTCATTCATAATGAATGACCAACTTTTCCGAATCATGATTCACATATCCTGTCTAAATAGACAATTCTCCCCCATTCCTGGTCGAGGAGTAACCCCTTGTCATTAATAGACAAATCTCCCCCATTCCTGGTCGAGGAGTAACCCCTCATTTCGGTAAATCGAAATGAACAATTTCATATTCATTATATTATGATCATATCAATAACACGATACAAATATCTCTTTCCAGTGAGTACACTCACCTTGGTTGACAACTATGTATTCACATTTTCTTCTGGTGGAGCTGAACTGGGTTGATTAGGCCTTACACCTGTCAATCCAACTAAATCAGTACTGAACCTCAATCATAACATTATCCAAACATAATTATGTAACTTTCCATGACTATACATCAACAATATAATTCCAATTAAGTCACATTCCATAAAACATAGGAAAAGGCAAAACAATGATGCACATGTTGATAAAGTTACGGACATTCAACCGTAGGAAATACCTTATGAGGAATTTATAAACAAAGTCAAGTAAACATGAAATTATACTCCTCAATGTATATACACATGAAACATGTAATTGTAAGGACGAAATACAAACATTCATTCAAGGGGTACCCAGTATGGCCTGAAATTATTGTCTTACATACTTAACCATCCTATATTCCTAAATTGTACAAATACAGGGGTTCAAACTCATCAATATGAAAACATATATGAATATACTATCCATTACAAGTGACGGTGTAATTTTTCAAGCTTCCTAGGGCAAGTTATGGCCATTTCTTTACAACACAAGAAATCTGCCCTACAAGCTCCTCTATTGTTCCTTCAACTTCCAAGAATTTTCATAATTTTTCTCCAGCATAACTTTCCATGATTTTCAACCCATTTTCACTAAACACACTGAATAGTACAGAATTAAAGTTTCATAATTATTTGACTTCATTTTCTATCTCAAAAGCTTGACTAAACTCAGGGCATACCGAAATCAAGTATAAAAACAGAAATCAAGTACCAACTTGAAATCATCATTACGGACTAACCACAAGGAGATAAATTCTAATTTTCAGATATGATATGCATATATGAGTATAATTTCATATACAATTGGAATTTATCAATTAAAGTAAGCGCACACAGAGATATGCAAGTTTGAAGACAAGGGGTTTCAATACAAAGCAATTTTTAAGGGTTTATGCATTCAACTTAACTTAAACTTGCATATATTCATACATATGCACCCAAGCATGAAAGGTCAATAAAAAAATCAAGGATTTATATCACATAAATCATAAATATATGAAAAATAACAATATTTGGAATTAGGATTACCTTCGGGACGTTTACGTAATTTCTACAGATTTTTCTATTCTTTTTCTCCTCACTTTTCTTCCTAAACTTCTACCTTCTCTTTCCTTAAGCTTAAAACCCTTTAATGGATGATTTTTGCTGAAGGATAAGTCTATTTCAAGGGTATAAGGTCGGCCAAGGCTGCCTCCCAAGCCAACCAATCAGATTAAACCATTTAGTTTAATAAAAGACAAAATACCACTTAAAGGGAATGGACAACTTTGCCCTTTGTTCGTAATTTCAGTATAACTCTTTACTCGGGCATCCATTTGATGATCCGTTTATTTTGTTACAACCCTAACTCACATGTCTACAACTATCTATTTTTCACCTCAAGTCATTTATAATGTTATAAAGGTCAAAACTAGTCTCTAACAGGAACATTTCTATCGAAAACAACAAAATTTGTGTTTGTAAATAATTCGACCTTTCATGATTTATGAAAGTAGGATTATAATAAACATAATCAATTATTATTAGATATACCAATAACACATTATTCATATCACATAAGATAAGCATGGTTTAAATATAATTTATCATAATTATATTCGGGTTGTCACAGTAGTGGTCCTTGAATAATAGAACCTTTTTTAAAATTAAAATTGGATTTTCCTTGATAGTTTATGTTCTTTCCTTTGAAAATTATAATTAATCATGTTTGTTTTTTAGAATGAATTGGAAATATGAAATTTCAAGTTGTGCTTTCCATTATAGTTTAAGAATCTAATAATTTAGATATTTATCTTAGGGAAGAAAGGAGCTCCTTTCTTTTCTCAACCGCAGGGAATACACAAAGATGATGTTAACTCCTTTGGAAAAGAAGTGCCTTCGACTATCTCCACTGTATATGAGATTTCATCTCCGAGATCTGATTGGTTCTGGTCACCTCAAAACTTACCAGACACCGAGTGGCTTAGTTGTTCATGTTTCAAAAGATTAGAACTTAGGTAAGAAACAAGAAACAATTCTCAACTGGGTATGCTTATCAATTCGAATAGCTTATTATGTTTAGGAATGATTATTTTTACAATTTGATATAAACCTTTGAGATCACAGGGTTAAAATTTAGTCATGTACATCCAATATTATTGAATGGCTTTCATTATACTCCGAATGAATCTATAGTAATTTATTCTTAAAGAAGACCATATTGAAAATTAGGGTTGGGTGAACTTCATTAGTTTGGAATCCAGGACATCAATACCTATGGTTTCTCTTTCATTTCGACTCACAAATGATTGTTTATTTGATGTATGTTTGTTCATATATGGAAATGAGTTGATAGAAATTGCAATTGTCCTGTTTAAGTTTATAACTACTATTAATGCAGTGACTATGGTCAATTGTTCTTGCAAGGTTTTACTTACTGTCGAAGCATGAAGTGATGACAATAGCATAATTTACATTATGTTTCTTTAGCATAAGAAAAAAATGTCCAATATAACTTAATATATGCATTTCTTGTAGCAATCATTGGTATGATCCTCATTAGGGATGATTATTAGGATGATTTGTGCCATAAACATCGGTATAGAGGCATAAATAATGTATTTTGCATCGTCAATCCACCACACTTTCCAGTATTCACAAGACGATATTTTTTAGTTTTGAAATATTTTTTTGTGTTGTACACTCATTTTGAGCCAGAATAAAGGTTCATCATTATCTAGATTGAGAGACTGTGTTTAATATGAGAATTTATGGGTTTGGATTGCGGTTACATTTTAAAACGTCTTAGCTTTTGTTACTCTTTCTTAGTAAACCTTGAAGAAATGTAGACAATGCATTGTATTTTTGCAAAAATTATATCCACATTAGTATCCAATGCCTTTGTGTTATTATTTTTTCATTAGTGTCCTGCAATAGAAAATTTAAATATTTACATGTAAACATTACGGAATATGGTAATATTACTCAATATGTTAACGTGTGTTAGAGTGCTATTTTGTGTCCATGATAACTTATTTAGAAGTTAACATTCACAATACAAGCTTTGATTTACCTTTTTTGCTCAATCCATGAGCCTAATCGATGGAAACATTTCATAATTATGTTAGGTTAGTTCAAAACGAGTACACAAATATTTATGTTAAGAACTCAAGTGACTCAAACAATACGAAGCAATGTGAACTAAAATGTTAGAATGTAAATGGGAGATCAATTTAGTTTCTTTGAGCTTATGAGGTTTCTTTTTCATGTAACTATTTCTTCTTAATTTGATACGTAGGTAATCAGTGATGCAGGGGATCTGCACCACCAGGTCAAGTATTCTACACAGGTAATCACTATGCTTCTTTCTTACTTTTTGGTTGGTTTGGGCTTGTTAAGAGTTCTTTATTTGCCCTTTGCTCTTGACACCTTATGTCTTCCCTAATAGCTTTCAAGATATTTCATGGACAAACTAAAAAGATGGTTTAACCAAGGTGTATTGTATCTCATCCTGTATTTATCTATTTCAAACATCATCAATAATATGCCCCAATCATCATGGAAAATTTCCATAATAAAGTAATTATGATAAAATTCAAAACCTAAGGTAGTGATAACCACTTTTCCTTTCCTGTTTCAACCGTCATCGATAATACGCCAAAATCGTCTTGGAAAATTGTCGTAATAAAGTAATTATGCACACATCTTTTGACAAAATTCAAATATCCCTAGAAGGGGGTCTTTGCAATAAAATGCATAGTTTAAAGGGGGGTTTACATTTAAAATAGTTGAAGCCGAATTTCTTATTACAAAATAATTTAATTTTGCTAACTTCTCTTAACGAAAGTTACCGCTGAAAGCAAAACGTGGAAAGAAAAACACAATTAACTATTTAATCCAAGTTAGCAAAAAGTTAAGCCCATACAGCATATACACACATGCGTAGAAGAGATTATATGGAAAAACTAAGAGTTTGTTTGGGAGTTTTAAAATGGATAGAAAAGAAAGGAAAAGAAGAGAAAGTTCTATATTTCCATCGTTTGGGAGTTTGGTTAGGAGGGAAAGGGAGAGAAATTTTTTTTAGATTCAAGAAAAAATTTCTCTAAAAAATTTTCCGTCCAATATGGAAAGAAATGGAGAGAAGATAAAGTCAACTTAAAATATTTTCATTACACTTCCTATTTTACCCTTAAATACAATTAGATATACATCCACTAAAAAAGAGTCCATCCCCGAACAACCTCCTGCTGGTATCAAATTTCGTACGTGATAAACCTTCTACCCCTTATAAATTCATCCCAAGTTATCTTCTTCCTACGTGATAAACCTTCTTACGCGATAAAGCACCGACTCAATTCCTTTTCCTCTTCAACCGTAATTTTTGACTATCAAACTGTCAGGTACCATGTATAGTTTCTTTCTCTTTAGCTTACAATGTTTCATTCCTCAATGTAAGAAAAAATATATCTTCACCATATATTATACTATATAAAAGAGTATATCTTCATCATATATTATATTATATATGATATGATGATATGTATGTTATAATATATTATGATATTATGATGTAAGTATAACATAATAATATATTATGATATAAGTATAACATCATATAACAGCTAGATATTATAAAGCATATATTATGAATATACATTGGTACTGACCCATTAAATGTGTCATCAAATTATACTAATAGTATGGAGCCCTATAATAAAATTATATGATTCTTATGGATAATATTTAATATATGCTTTTACAGTAATGCTTAATAAATTCATACAAATCTTGTTGAACTCTGTTTAGTGAAGAATATAAGATTAAAAAGTTCAAAGAGCACGCCATCGTTATGATAAAAAAAATTCTTCATAACAAATCCCTTTAAACAGATGTTGATGTCAAAATAACTTTATTTTTCTGTTTGATATTATAACGTCCTAATAATGAATATTTTAAGGCCACATATTATATTATCAATTGAAAATGGTTAGATAATAAGTCATGCTGTTATTATAACTATTTTTTATTTTTTTAAACTAGTTAATTTTGTTGCTAAATATTACATACGGTATTGCAAAGTGTTATATTTTTTATTAATATAATTTAAATGTGGTCATTCTTTACATTTGTTCATGTAGTTTGTTTTTCATTCTTCATATAATTTTTATTTGTTTGTTATGCTAATTATAATAATAAAAATTATATTTTTTAATTACTCTTTTCCCATTTACTAGATGGATACTCAAAACAATGAAAAAATAAATGAACTCATCATGTTGGTGAGAAGTCGACAATTAGTTGTGGTTGAAGTTATGAATCAAATAGTTAATTATATTGCGAATCGAAGACTTCGTAGAGATCGATATATATGGGGTTCATTGACCGATCGATAAAAAGTACGAGATGAATTAAAGTTACAAATTACCACGTCTGAACGGTGTCGCGATGTTATATGCATGGGCCCACACGCTTTTATAACACTTTGCAAGACATTGGAAAATTTTGGTGGTTTGTTATCAACTCAACGAGTGTCAGTTGAAGAGCAAGTTGCCAAGTTCCTTCACATTTTGTCAAAAGATGTGAGGAACCGCACAATTTCATTTTTCATTCGTCGATCCAGTGAAACCGTTAGTCGTCATTTCCATAAAGTTTTGAAAGCAATAATAACTTTGGAAGAAATATTTTTGCGACAACCCACCGGAGCACAAGTTCCTCCTGAAATACTTCACAACGATCGATTTTTCCCTTACTTTAAGGTAACTTAATGCAACTGGCTTTCAATTTGATAATTTCAATTATATTGAAATAGATGGACATTTATGTATCATATTTATGCCAGGATTGTGTTGGGGCAATTGATGGCACCCATGTTCGTGTCAAAGTGGCTGAGAGGGAAGCTGCGAGGTATCGTGGGAGAAAGGATTTTCCAACACAAAATGTGTTTGCTGCGTGTACATTTGATTTAAAATTTACCTACGTACTACCCGGGTGGGAAGGGACTGCTTCTGACTCTAGGATTATTAAAAATGCACTTACAAGAGAAGATAAATTGAAAATACCTAATGGTAAATTTTTTATAGGATACAAATTTTTATTACGATACAAATTTTTATATATTGTTTTAATTTGTATACCAACCGCTGTCATTTTTAATAGGCAAATATTATCTTGTCGATGCGGGGTTCATGAATAGGAGCGGGCTTATGGCATCTTTTAGAGGTATTCGTTATCACTTAAAAGAATACTCCACTCGAGAACCTGAGAACTCTCGAGAGTTATATAACCATTGTCATGCATCACTACGCAATGCAATTGAACGAGCGTTTGGGGTATTGAAGAGGCGATTTTCAATTATAAGAAGCGGAGCCGAATCATTCTTTTCTATCCACACACGATCTGAGATTATTCTAGCATGTTGCATTCTACATAATTACCTAATGGAGGCAGACCCTGATGAAGCTATTTTGAAAGCAGTTGATGAAGAGCTTGAAAATGAAGACCCAGATGAAGACAATGAAGTTGGCCCTCTAAGGGATGGGGATGAGGATGCCGCACGAGGAGAATATTCCTAGCATTGAGCTTACAAAGGAGCATTTAAAAAATCGACTAAAAACTTTAAAAGAGAACTTCAATAAATGCTATGATTTGTTTAAAAATTTGAGCAGTTTTGCCTGGAGTCCGATAACTAAAATGTGGAGCGCCGAACCTGGAGTTTGGGAAAATTTAGTAAAAGTACGTATTCCGAATAATTTTAAGTAAATTAGTTTGCTACCAATAGTATATTAATTGTTCATTATTTTTTTATGATAGGCGAAACCTGAAGCGAAAAAATGGATGACTAAACCTGTCAACAACTATGATAAGTTGTCAGAGCTATTTGCCAATAATAGAGCTGCGGGTGACGGCGCAGAGACAGTTAAGGAAAAGAAGCGTCGTTGGGATAGGTCTATTGATGAGAGTGAGAGTATTACCATTGATGATATTGATTTGGATGATGATATTATTCTAGAAAGTTTTGGTAGTGATTCAGTTGACGGGGGGGACGTGATGCTCAATCAAATGCATAATCAACGTGATGACACAACACCATCAAAGGGAAAAAAAAGAAGACTTCACACAATGAAGATGAAAATATTTTTTTGAAGAGTGCTCTTGACAATGTGGCCCATGCAATTCGAGAGGGAAATACAATTATTAAAGAATCCCATCCACGTGTTTACTCGGAGTCAGAAATTTTTGAGGAGTTGGTGGCTATTGGAGTACATTCACATATTATCGATGATGCATATCTTTTTCTCTCACAAAATCCCGACAAAGCAAGGATAGTTCTCGGGTGCCCTTTCGAGAGACGCTTGACAATTTTGGAGAAAATGATGGCGAATACTCGTGCTCCGTGATGCATTATGAAGTTTATGTTTTGGAGATATCTTATTTTATGAATAATTTAGTGCCTTTATTTGGACTATATGTTTAAGACTTATTATTATGGTTTGAGACATTTTATTATGATTTTTTTTATCGAGACTTATAATCCATTATTGTGTTGGTATGCATGATGAATTAATATGTTATTATTTTCTTTAAAATGTTATAACATACTTTTTAGTTATAAGGGTATAAATGTATTTTTTCTTTTTTTCCTTTCCTTTCTTCCAACTCACAAACAAGGAGGAAAGAAAGTGAGTTTCCTTTCCTTTCTTTTCTCTCGTAAACTCACAAACAGAGGAAAGAAAGTTATTTTCCTTTCCTTTCTTTTATCTTCTCTCCTAATAAAATTTTCCTTTCTTCTCTTTTCTCTCAAAAACTCGCTAACGAGGCCTAAAATGTGGTTGTGGTGGTCTCTTGGATGATGGTTAGTCCGTGGATCAGATCCTTTGTAAACCTTACTAAAAATCCCGCTCACTGAGGTAGATATGGAAAGGGAAGAATGTTTTTAGTTTTTTTTCTTTCTGATACCCCATCTTAGGTCTAGATCCACGCCTGTGAAAAATACAGTCTCAGAAAATGTATATGAATGCTTCAACAGTTGTCTTATCAAAACCTTTAATTTGAAAAACAAAAACAAAAAGAAGAAGAAGAAGGTAAGTATGTGGATATTAAACCCACTACTTGCCCTCTTTGTGTATATGTGCATGACAAACTATACATTTGAAAGGTTTAAGAAATGGGAAAAAATAAAAAGAAGGAAACACATAAATCGGTCTCAACAAAAAAGAAGAAACCTTCAACTTCCATTCATTTATAAGCTTTTGAAATAGCTTTCATTATGCGTTCGATCATGAAACATCTCCTTTAAATATAAGGAAAGGCAAGCACATACATAATCCTATCAATAAAATATAATAATGATCACAGTCAATCAAATGTTTACTTCATATATTAATACCGAGATGAGATACAACTCATGTTCACAAAAACATTAACAATACGCATAAAGTAGTTATTAATGGTGTATTGGACCATGATACCTCTGATATATGAGAAAATGGATTGAGACAAAAGTTATTAATATTCAATTCAAACTGAATAGAAAGTAGATAGTTTCAGTGCACCCGCCGAGGCTTCGAGCTAACCGTAAATGTGGTTGTGATGGTGTGTCTTCGGTGTAATACTCTCTAGAGTATAGAAAGTTTCAGTGTAATTCTTGATGCTTGTAATCCTTGCAATGGTTTGGTGATCCTAAAATGTGGCAAATTCTTTGATATCTTTAATCCATCCACAAGAAACTACACTAATGTGCAGCACCCACATGTTGCCTTCTCGGAGCATTATCAGAGGGCCCGAACATCTTATACTTTTTGCTATGAGATAATGATTGTAAAGTTTTTAATGTAATTCAGTTTGAAGCCATAAATGCTGTACGGATCCATTCCCAAACTCGGGTTTACAGCCTGAAATCCAATTCTTGGGGAAGAAGAAGGAATTTCCTTTATTATATTCATCAAGGTATATGGGGGGTTTACGTAGAACCCGCTTTGCACAAGATTCTTTGGACAAATGAGATCTCTCCCTGTATAAAGATTATTGCTATTGATGTTCACACTGAGAAGGATTACTGGTTTCCAGTCCCTGATGTTTCTGTGGTTTTGTATGATCCCATATTATGTGTATTGGACCAAGTTGCTATCGTTTGTACCTCCAAATATTCATCCTATGACTAGTGTTTATCCTTTAGATTGTGCAACGATTAGAGACAGCTTATTTGGTTTTTTAAGCAACGATTATAGACAGCTTATTTGGTTTTTTTAGAGAGAGTATTTATAGGTGCACTTGATGCAAAATACTCTAGTGACTGTACAAGTAATCAGCTTCCAAGGTGTGACCCTCATTTCCCCTTTACATTTCACACTCTGGGAAGCCTCCCACTTGTTAACACTAACTACTGGCCACCCCCACCCCCGTTTATATAAAATTTTAGAAATTCCACTACTCTGCTTAGTCTCCATGTACTCTGCTGTGCTGTATTTAGCTTGTTCTCTTTATACACAGAAAGCTATCTGCTATGATTTGGCAGTTGAACCAGTTTGCTGGACGAGGAGAGATGGCAGGTCCCTGATTCGATATCCACTGCCCCAAAATAAGGCCAGACAAAGGTCCATGATAGCCATTGCCACTACCGAGCATGCCGGGGAGACCCGTGACAACTACCCAGATTTTGAGTGGCCAAAAGTTCGACTAATGCGGAGCTCTACATTCCTGTACATAGCGATACTATCCTTCAAAATTCCTCCTCTAACCTTAAAAAAGGGAGTTTGGAAATCCAGTATCCTACGGTGAACGCTACCGCGTGGAATGTCAATACAAGCCCAACCAGTCTCAGCCCCTCTGCTGAAAGAATTTGGCTTCGATTAATGGCAAGAGGGCTTCCAATACATAACGAAGTGCAAACCATTGGAACGAATGGCATCACTAGTTGAAGAATGGACACTACTGGTGAGGATGAATACTAGGATTATTCCAATTCGTGGTTTGCCTTGATTCTTTAATGCTACGATTTATGTGAAAAGTCTTGTTCCTTTACAAAACAACTTGGAAATAAGAGACAAGCTGAGGAATTGAAGAATTAGAAAAGGTAAAACAACATGGAAGTCGTTGTTGTAAGATCTTAGAAAAGGTAAAACAACATGTGAAAAGTCTTTAATGCTAAGATTTATGTTGTAAGATCTTGACATGTTGTTGAAGTTTGTTTTTGATTTTAGCTATTTATTGTCTAGGGTTCTCGCCCTCTTTTACAATTCTTGGGCATATAGGAGTTTTTGTTTCTTTTGAGGAAAAATTTCCTGTAAAAATAATACGATAAAAGAGAGGTGACATGATTCTTTTTTAGCGTTTCTATTGATGCCTAATAGGTTCTTTGTCGTCTCTCTGCAATTTATTTTCAACAGTGTCTTACCTGATTTAAATAATTTGATAAGAATGAAATTAGAGAAAAATAGCACTTGTCTACCTGCTCAATGCTAAATACTAACATGGTTTTATGAGGGAAGTATTATATATGTGAGAAGTATTATAGGCGTGATTCTCACAGAAAGTACAAAGCCTATCGCTAAAAAATATCTTTACACAAATAGTTAACTGGATCTGCTTTTGATTCAAAGTACACACCCATGTTTATATTTGTGTTAGGTTCTCCATTGTGAGTCAGCTCCTCTATATCTCCATGTTCATAAAGTCTCATAATTATTTAAAATAATAGGGATGTGTATGCAATATTGGCTCTTTGGGAAGTACCAACTATGATAAATTATTTATTGGCAATAAAAGTAATGTGTGGTTAGTGGCAATTACAAAGAGTCTGATTCAATGCCCTTATTCGGCAGTTCTCATTAAGGTAGAAGCTTATTCAGTAGCAATTATAAATAGTTACATGCTTGATTATAATTTCTGTGTGATTTGGTTGAATAAAATTTGTGTCATGGTTTGTGGGTTTTATGGTGTTTGAAGTTGACAAGTTAGAATTAGGGGTGGAAGCGGTACGGGTTTTTACCGTACCGTACCGTTTTGGTGCGAAAAAAAATGGTTTTGGTTTCATATATTAAAATACCAGAAACCAGTCTTACCGAAACCGAAATTACTGCAAAAAAGTTGGTTGGTTTTGGTTTTAGTATTTTAAAAACCGATTTACCGAAATTACCGTACCGAATTTACCGAAACCAGAAAAAACCGTACCGAAATTACCATACCGTACCGAATTTACCGAAACCAGAAAAAATCGTACCGAAATTACTGTACCGTACCAAATTTACCAAAATTACCGTACCGAATTTACCAAAACCATAAAAAGTTGGTTTTGGTTTTGGTTTTAATATTTAAAAAAGTTGGTTGGTTTTGTTTTTGGTTTTTTGGGACTTTTAGTGTTGTTCATCGAAACCAGAAAAAATCGAAACCAGAAACCAGAAAAAACCAGAATTTACCGAAACCAGAAAAAACCAGAAGAAACCAGAAAAAACCAGAATTTACCGAAACCAGAAAAAAACCGAAATTACCGAAAAAACCGAAATACCAGCCGGTTTGGTTTTGGTATTGATTTTGGTGTACCGGGTGGTAAACTGGTACGGTTTGGTTTTACCATCTAGAGTTTGGTTTTGGTATTGGTATCTGCTATTTACCGACCAAACCGTACCGCTTACACCCCTAGTTAGAATACTCTTATAGAAGTTTTGATATTGTTTTGAGATCCATTTGATTATGTTGTAAGTTGTGTTTCTTCATTTTCCCCATTTAGTCTATTAATACTTCTCTAAGAATTGTGTTCAGGTATGTTCATACTCTCTTCTCTCACGATCGTTTGATCACCAGCATCCCACCACCATGGTATTCTTCTAATTTTAGGATTTTTTGGTTTTTTAATTACTTTTGATTTTGTTTTGAGAATCTAGCTTCTGAGTTTTCATGATAGGGGTGCTTGTGTTTTAATAAATTATTTGTTCGTGTTTTTTTCGATTTAGGTTAAAAACTTTGTGCTTTATTGAATTTCTAAATAGTTCAGAGTGAATATCAAGGGTAATACCATGAGTGAACAAGATACAAATTGAGTTAACACGGTTGACCACCCCTCCTTCGAATCCTAGTTTAAAAACAAACTCCAAGATCATCCACTTTAGGTTAAAAAAATAAACATTATAGATAAATATGTAAACTTCTAAGCTTTTTAAGCCTCCTGATTGCACATTTCTTCCCTATACCTCTAATATTCCATGAGAGAAACTTAAGCATTAAAATTAGGTAGGGATGGATTATAGGCAAACCTTAGGTTTCTATCACTGGCACAAACAATAGTCTTTTTCTTTAACCGCGTGCTACCACCTGCCCCATACATGTATAACTCCTGAAGTATTGGAATTATTCCAGGGGAAAGGTTTAATCTTATCAATAAATCCATCTGAGGCAGCCTTAACACAGTGTTGTAGCTCATTCCCTGCCTCAGAGGCAAAGAAGATATGGTCTTGTTCAATATCCCTCCTGTCCCCCACCAGTTGGGCATAGATCCAACAGGTTTCAATTAATAATTTGTATTTTTTTTATGGTCTAGTTCAATAGTCATTTTTATATCTTTTTTCCATTCAATTAATAATTTGTAATACTATTTATTCAGGTTTCAAGAGCGATACCAAAGTCCGTGTTCTCATCAGGTATGGCCGTTTGTTGTGTATCGATTAATCCCCATTAATGTCACATGAATGTACTAGTCTTTTATGTTATTTACTCATTTATGCTTACACATTTACTAAGATTGAGTTTGTTCAATAGGTTCTTATGGGGAAATATGAAGATTACTCTTGGGAGAATGAAATCTACTTTTGTAAGGAATATCATGAACACGACTTGTGGGAGAATATAATGTTTAGAACTTTAATGATGTTAGACTTTGTTTCAAGTTTATGGTTAAAAGCTAAATGGTTCGTCTTGTAGTACATTTTTTTAGAACTTTAATGGTTATGAATGAAATATAGTTTTAGATCGATTTAATATCACCAAAATGTAGTGTCGTTCATTTTATCACGTGTGTTTTGAAATTATGTTTTGAGTGAAATTTGTGGGAATTGGTTCTGCATTGACATTTGGTTGAGCACAAGTTTTTACTAGTGTATTTATATATACTTGTTAAATGAAAAATTAATATTTTTGTAAAAATAAAATAATATTGCTAACGGACTTTAACCGTTACAAATAAATACATTTGTTATAAATATATGACACTCCCAATCCATTGCAATGTATTTTGTAATGGTTTGAATCCGTTACAAATTCTATACTTGTAACGAATAAAAACCATTACAAGTTAGTATATTGGTTACTAATATATGAGATGTGTACCAATGCCAAATCCGTTACAAAATATTTTGTAACGGATTTAAACTGTTACAAATATTAAATTTGCAACGAATTTTATCCGTTACAAATTTCGTTGGTAAAATAAATAACGCCAATTTTCTAACAGATTTAATCCGTTACAAATATTTTTTGTAATGATTTTTTCTCGTTACAATTGACTTATTTTGGTGTAGTGTTCCTTAATTTCTATGAAGTGTGTGTGCCTGTATATATAAATGGAGATTGGAATCGCTCAACTCATATCATGGAAAAGATATAGTGAGGTCATCTATAAGAATGCTCCCAAAATAATATTTAGCAAATATGATGTATGTGTTTTCGAGATATTGATCGTTATGATGAAACGATAATATATGTTAGATAAAATGCCAATATGGATCACAAATATAATATATATTAAATAATGTATAGATGAAAAGGATGCAAATGAGAAAATGGAGAATTGAAAAAATTTGACTCGAGTTGTAGGTTTTA
Organism: Sambucus nigra; assembly: GCA_949130495.1. Taxonomy (NCBI): domain Eukaryota; kingdom Viridiplantae; phylum Streptophyta; class Magnoliopsida; order Dipsacales; family Adoxaceae; genus Sambucus; species Sambucus nigra. The sequence continues at coordinate 358,931,133 of OX422209.1, read as the reverse complement.
ACCCAAAACGCGTACGTAGCCTATAAAGGAATCAAAGTCCACGTAGTTCGTACGCGGCATAAGGGTGGGGTTTATCCCATAGATTCGAATGAGAATTTATAATATGTGTGTGTGTAGAAAATGTAATTTAGTTTTGAGAAATTGTGGTGGATAATCTCGTTGGAATTTATAGGTGTAACCCTCTTTTTATTTGTTTTTTTTTTTTATAGAAAATAAAGTATGGGAAATTTAACTAATAAAGGTTGAAGTATTAATTTGTATGATCTAAAGTAAAAGCTACATTAAGAATTTATGTAACTAATGCAAAAATATATAGTTTAAAGAGAGAAGGATTTTTAGACCTTCTTTGAAGAATTAAGGCTTGATCTTGATCGTTGATGAGACTCCTTGAATTTTGAGATGAATGTTGGATGAGAGAGAATGAAATTTTTCTATATTGGGTATGAAAAGGATGAGAATGAAAGATGGAAGACAATTTCACACAAGGAAACTTCGCTCATTGTAAGAAAATGTTGTTGAGATCACTGATATTGAAGGATCTGAGGTCTCCCATAAGGGTGAGCTCATGCCCTCTATTTATAGGGTAGGGGGTACCGATCGACATAGATCTTCCCCTTCCAATCGGCAGGTAACCCTAGACACACTACCGATAGGCAGGGAAATGGACCTGCCAATCGGTAGTCTCGTCCAAATTTTTCTGGAAAAATGGTCATAGAACGCAGTCCGTTAAATCCAAATTGCGCACGGGGCATACCATTAGAAAGGTAATTCAAAGACCTTCAAGTGTCCTTCGGACTTTCCCGGGTTTGGGAGTTGACTTCGGGTCAAATGGGGCTCGAAAGAGCTTATTGGTCCTTTGGAGGGGAGATCGTCGGACGGTAATGGATCGTTCATCCAAATTGTAAGTCATAATAGCGAACAGGATAGACATTCAGAAAGGTTATGCGAGGTACTTTGACATTCCAAAGCGCTTAACTCGGTTAAAGTTGACTTTGGTCAACCGGGTCCCGAAAGCGCCTGATGACCTTTCGAAGTAAAATGGGTCCTTCATCCATACAGTAAGGCTAATTCACGCACTGGTTGGACCATTGGAGAGGGTATTTAGTTCCCTTTGAAGATTCATTCAGTGTCGTTTGAGCTTATGAGTTGACCTTGGTCAAACGGGGCCGGGAGCGCCCAGTGGCCTTTAGATCAATTTTTGGGGGAAAACAGATCATTCGTTCGAACGGTTATGCCATTTTGCAATCAAGGCATACCATTGGAAAGGGGTTTGAGTACCCTTCAAGGATTCATTGAGCTTTCGCTCTGAAATTGGATTTGATTGGGGGTTAAATCGGGGTCAGGGAGCTATCGGTGGCCTCTAGATCGATTGTCAGTAGTAAAATAGTTCATTCATCCGAATCATTATGCCAATTTGTGCATGGGGAAAACCACTGGAAAGGGGATTTAAAGCCCTTCGAAGATTCATTGAGCTTTCGCTCTGACGATAGAGTTGACCAGAGTCAAACGGGGCTCGGGAGCGCCCGATGGCCTCTAGATCATTACTCGGAGTACGACCTAGGGTTTGTAGTGAAATTAGGATGTGATAGGTACCTAAGGAGAGATTTAAGGGATCCCAAAATGTGGTATCAACAAAGAATCTCGACGGATAAGCTTGGAGCAAGTGAAAGCCATCGAATAGACACCACATGATGTTTAGGAAATAGGTCGATTCTGTGGACCTAAAGGACGAGGATGACCGATTTTGGGGCCGATGCCGATTATAGGGACCTAAGGTAATATTGGGGATGGAAGATTCTCTGGGACGAGGTCGATTCTGAGGACCTAGGGTAAGGACCGACCAATTCTGAGGGCTTTAAGACGGGAGTGACCAATTCTGAGGGCCGAGGCCAATTTTGAGGGCTTGATTAGGAGTGACCAATTGTGAGGGATGAGGTCAATTCTGAGGACCTTGAGTAGAAGGGACCAATTTAGAGGGTCGAATCCAATTCTGAGGGCTTAAGTTAGGGGGTGAACAATTCTGAGGACCTTAAATAGAAGAGATAAATTTTGAGTGTCGAATCCAATTCGGAGGGCTTTAAGTAGGAGCGACCAATTTTGAGGGTCGAGGTCAATTCTGAGGACCTTAAGTAGAAGCGACCAATTCTTAGGGTCGAAGTCAATTCAGTGGGACGAGGTCAATTCTGGGGACCTTAAGTAGAAACGATCAATTATGAGGGTGGAATACCCCATATTTCTGAGTATTTCTATTTAATTAAATTGGAGAATTAAATGAGAAAATACGATTTGATTTAAATTACGCCAGAAAAGTAATTTAGAGAGATTTATTAATAATTATGATTATGGAGTATTAATCGAGAGATAAATACTGATTAATATTGCCTCTTTCTATTTACTTAGCGCGAGTAGTAAATAGTTACTTAGCACGTGTAGACCATTTTGGGGCGAGAACGAGTAATATATTTTTAAGTGACTCAAATGATAATTTATAGATCATAGATGAGTCCGGAAGGGTCGAATTAGTCAAAATATTATACCCGGGGGTACTAGTTGAGTCCCGAGATAATTTTGGAGTAAATCGAAATCGTTCGAGGGCGTTTTGGTCTTTTAACATGTGAGGGTATTAAGACCTACGAATTTGAGAGTCTATTATCATCCGAATGAAAGAGGGGTTAGGGTTAGAACAACCATATAAACACCAATACCATTAGAGAGAAGGAGAAAATCATTCTCAAGGCTTATAAGATGCTTTTGAAGAGGTTGGGTTTGGATTTTGCATCCTAGGAGCCAAAGGAGTAAGGATTGAAGAAGAGAAACATCAATCCATCATCAACTCCACGAAGTCAGAACCCCTCTATCAAGGCAAGTGTTTATTACAAATCAAATTCAAGTTATAATACCCATGTGTAGGGAGTTTTAAGAATTGGTTGATTCTATTGAAAAACCTTGAATTAAATGTATGAATTGATCATATGTTTGGGTAGGATTGCATGTAGAATGAATCTCTAAGTAAAGATGAAATAAAATTGAATATATTTGATGATTAACATAGAATATTTATGAGTTCTTGGTTAAAGAACATGAATCTTGAATGACTTAGGGTTTAATTGATGAACACAAGATGTCAATCTGCCAGAATTTTTGACATAATTTTAACATATGCCATTTGAATTTTACTTCGAATTATAGTGTGAACTATATATGTCTAGAAAGGTCTATCTCTTAGCAATCCAATGAACTTAGAATCAGGTCAATCGGAGTTCTGTAGAGGGAGTAATCGACATGTTACTACAGGGTGTTTGATCAGCCAGCATAGTAATCTGCCAGAATTTTGACGTGACTTTAAATATGTACGATTTGAGTTGTAATTCGAATTAGAGTGTGAATAATAGATGTATGTAAATGTGTATCTCTTAGTTTCCAATAAACTTGGAATCAGGTCAATCGGAGTTCTGTAGAGGGAGAAATCGAAATTTTACTAGAGGGTGTTTAATCTGCCTGAAAATTTATGATTCGTTTCGGTTGCGAGAAAATGTAAGATCTTTCTTTTTAAGACTCAAATGCCTAAAATTTTATAGGGGAAGTGTTTGGGACCTTGATGAAATATATTTCTGGAATAATGATATGGAAGTAGGTCTATGATTGAGTGTTGAACTTTAATTTTGTGAGAGAATTAAAGTGGAGATTCATAGGCTTGATTGTGACATATTTTAATTCGAGATGATAAGAATATAATTTCGAAAAAGCGTGAGCGAGCTTAAATTTATTGAGTCAGTAGGTTAACAAGGGTAACTACTGAATTGATATAACAAGGTCTAACTAGGACCCTCAAAGTTGTGTAAATACTCGATTAATATGAAAGTGAAATAAATTTGTAAAGCAAACAATTATGGTTAATATTAGAGAATACTATATTACGTACAAGTATGATTGATAGGTCAGGTGTGTACCTATTAAATAGTATGAACTATTAGGTTGAGAGATGTATACCTAAATTAACTACGTTAGGGTCGATGAAGTATTCTAAACTAACGTAGGGTTATTATATGTTAGGGTCGATGGAGTATTCCGAACTAACATTGGGTTATCATATGTTTGGAGTCGATGTAAAATGCCGAACCAAACCTTCAAACTGGTGGCGTGATGAAAGAGTCCGAGCCATAATATGTGTATATAAATAATTGGGATCGAGGTATCATTTCGAACTAATTCTTACTTGTGGTCGATGAATCATTCTGAACCAAGGGTCCTTTACGTGTGTCAAAAGCACATATAGTAATGACTGATATTTATTATATATTGTGTGTGAAATATATACGTAATGATATTGTACTTTAGTATGTTTAGTAGATTGATATATGACGTGTTTAACGATACATATCAAACTGGTAAGTTAAGTACTGAAACTTAATTACGAAACATAACGTTAGATAGAGAATATTTAATTAGTAATTTAAGTAGTGAAACTTAATTACAAAAGTCGGAAGATATTAACTGTGAGAATTGTAGAAATTTAGTAGTGAAACTAAATGAGAAGTTTTGAAACATAACAAAGGTGAAATGTTACTTAAGAACTAATTAAACTTCGCGAGATGTTAATGAAATGGATGTACTGTATGAACGGTACGAGAACTTAGGTATAGATATGTTCAGATGATGACTTTAGTCCTAGTTAGCTTGGGAGATATGGCTAGGCAGGCTAAGTGTAGAACGTTAGGTGTGCACAATAGATGAGGAGTGAGTAAACTCAAGAGAGTGTACGAGAACCTAACATGTGTAATCAATAATCGCATTTTATATTGTCATAAATTCTTGCTAAATATTTTCAAAATGTTTTGAGTACTAACTCTTGCTATAAAATATTTTCAAAACCTTTTAGGTGTCCATCCACAAGGACGCCATGTATGCTGATTTCATTCCAGGAATTCAAAGCTGTAGCACAGTGGATGCTTACAGGATTTTGATTAGACGATATCTCTCTTTCAGATCTAGTGCAAGATCTCACAGTATTCTATGTATGAACTTGTGGTCCGGTATCAGTCTCAGATGTTTAGTCTCAAAGTAGTGGTTATTCTATTATTATTTTGGGATTTTTAGCCGATTGTTATTCGGTAATTCTCTTGTTCTCTTGTACTTATATTTTTGCTAATTGGGTTGTAGTACGTGGTGATTGTTATAGTTTGTTCCGCTTGGTAAATTCTGTTTTAAGAAAGATAAAATTTGGCTCCGGTGTAATTTTCACGTAGGTGACTAGTAATGAAAATGTTTTCGATAGTGATGCTAAGATTGAACCATTTGAAAAACCTATTTTAATTTAATAAAGGCTTGATCACTCGATTTTTAATTAGGCGAGGTGTCACAGATGGTATCAGAGCGTCAGGTTTTAGTGTCCATAGGATCTGTACGGCTTACTGCATTTTCAGCGTATCGTTTGATTGATATAGAGCTCTATCTTAGGATTGTTGTACTCCTCCACGTACGTGGTTTACGTTCTCCTTCTTTTTAGTAGATGAAGTTATGTATGTTTGAGTTCGATTGAGTATGGTACGTCGAACATGGCGGTAGGACCAGCGCAGACGTTGGAAGAACTGCAGGAGGAAGGGGCTCGGCATGAAGCATGGAGTGTTCGAGGATGGTAATCGTGGAACAGATGACCGTTGTCGTGGTCACTCCAAGTGTGTAATGGAAGTAGATGCTGCAAGGACTGTTGAGGCATATCAGACATTTTCCAAGTACCGCGACGGCAAAGAGTGATGTAAATCTAAACCCGCCCAACACAGTGATAATGGGATGAGGTCTGAAGGACCTTTGAAGAAAACGAGCTGTTAAAGATTTGATAAAATGTCGACTGTGCATGTTAACCAATAGATGTAGAATGTACAGACGTCTTAGAATTAAGGATAGAGTAGAAGTATTCATAAGTGAAAATTTGGGTAAATTTTTAAGGCAACGTGGTGGGGATACCAGTCACCACATTCGGACCGAGGGTCAGTATACAAATAGAGGGATCTTAGGTATAGTTTAACCGCAAATTCCTCTAATGATGGTTCAGAAGCGAAGTAAATGGAATTTCTAAACCCATCACGTGAAAGCCTGGTAGAGGCCAATTGTGAGAAATAAATTTATCTGTTGAAGTGAACTTGTACCCGATGAGACGGGTACAAGGAAAAAAGAGCCCGTGATAGAATGGACTCACGAGTTGTTTTCACCTACAGTTTTTGGGAAAGTTATGCTTAGACGACTTATGTGTATGATGGTAGTACGATGCTTCTTACAAGGTTGATGAAAATGCTCCTAGGTGAGGGGAGCTAAAAGAGTTTAAGGAATTAGTCAAAGAGTAAGACTAAATGTAAAGGGGCTAGTGCAAGCCATAAGTGGAAACCCACTAGGGGAATTTATCAAATTGATGCTAAGTCGGGACTATTAAGTCCAATAGTGTGTTCCTCTTGGTCAGCAGAACTAAGGGAACCATGATGATAGTGTTCAGAATCGAGACTGCCAAGTTCGAGAGGAGGAATACCCTAGATCAGTCGTCATGGCCTGGAATAAGAGGATTTATGAAAATATGTCTTATGTGGGACGTGAGACCACGTGTTTTGTTCTTGCCCGACGTTATTTAAGGGAATAATAACTCCGATAAGTTTTGCGTTCTGAGAAGGACAAACGTGTTATATTCGGGAACCATTTGAACTACCAATACGATGGGCAAGAAAGTATAAGAGTTTTAGCCTCGAGTGAATGAGGTATATGACGATGCCTCACCTGAAAGAAGGCCGAGCTCACATTATTCATCAGTATGTTAGAGACTTCAGAGATTATGGATGTCTCATAGTGATTAATCCCGGTGTTTAGGGACCTTAATGATGTGATTCAACGTATGTCGTATGACTGCTGAGCGGAGAGATCGAGCTCGTTGTTGTGATTAGTGCTAAGGACTTAGTGATAGTATAAGCGCAACGCCACTTGACTCCTTTAGAGATATTGGAGTATGGTCGTACCTATCGCCGGGGAAAAAAAATTGAGTATCTCGACTATGTGTTTCTCGGACAATTCTCAGTAAGAATGCATTGGGAGAAGTCCCTTATTTCAGTTAAGTTTTGAAAGGGGATACGACTGAATTTGTATGTACGTCAGGAGAAGAGACGATGTTAGATGCTAGGGCATTAGTGGGGCCGGTAGTGTTGTGGGAAAACACTGAAAATTTTATTTCACCACGAAGGGATAAGTGGGACTTTTTGGGTAAGAATTTGATTTTTAGTCTATAGAAGATTGAGAGTACCCCCGAGTTTGTAGTCACGCCGTGAAAACAAGGCGAGAGTTGAGAAAAATCTAGTTACGAGTGCGAAGGTTGCAATGTTTTTGCAAATGTGCACGGAGAAGAGGGTGTATGGGCGCCCTAGTCATCCGAGATAGAGGGATGCGGAAGATGATATTTGATAAGTACAACGGTGGGGAAGTTATGAGGCAGGTCGTATTGATGGAATGGATTGAACGTCATGGAAGAAAGACGATAATCCAAGCTTATATGCGCTGAGAGATCCAGTGCACACTATGGGATAAGAGTCGGTGGGAAGCCATTCAAAAGTTCTCTCTTAATTTTGGAGACCTAACTATTACGAACAAGTAATGCAAGCTGCTACTTGAATAAGTCTTGAGAGTGACTTACGCGTTACTAAAATGTTGATTCTTATAAAATGACCAACCCTAAAAGTACGCCAATTACGAAGAGTACACAGATTGTAAAGTATAACATACCCAGAGAGAAAGGGGAATAGATTACCACTTGAGGAAATATGACGTAAGTGGGAAGTGGCATTGAGGAAGAGACATAGTGAGATTGTCTCCAGACGCACCACTAATTGATAGAGAAAGATGGGCTCGAAAGGAACAACCAAAAATTGGGCAGTGAACCTACGTTTCCAGTGATAAAATGAGTAAGTAGAATCATAATTTATGGATGGACTGTGAACATGGTAACTAAGTCAACATTTCATTGGGATAGCGGAATGGATTGACCGGGATAGACTAATATGTCGTTGAAAAGGAAGAGTGCACAAGTGCAAGGTGCCACTCTATATTATTGTGAATCATGATGAAATCCTAAAATTCCACCTTGTGAGAGATGATTAGGGAGGAATGGAGATGAAGTTTTATTTTGGGCATGTTGTGTCACCTATGACTCCTTAATTGTGAGAAAGGAAGATACTCTACCCTAACGATAGTTGGATTTTGGAAGAACCCACTGATCAATTAATAGGTTAAATGTATACCTATATGAGCATATTTATAGTTAGTGTGAGTGTGCCTATATGGACTGTAAATAAGGATTAGGTTCGTGGTTACCTATTATGAACTTATGTACTTTGAGGTGTGGTTAGAGGAGACATTTTGAACTCTTAGTCCTTAATGCGTGATATGAGGAAATTCTATTAAAGTACGACATTTTAGAATATACGAAGTGTGAAATTATATGGATCCTAAATTTTCTACTCATGTGCGACGAGATATATATACATATATTGGTGCTCGGGGTTTGATTCCGAGACAATATAAAAAATCAGTATTTGTGATCGAGGGGGGATTCTGAGCCAATAACCCCAAAAGTGTTATAGAAGGGGGGTGATGTTCATATAAGTGTTGATAGTATATGTTATGTGTAAGAAATATATACCTTATGATTTTCCTACTTATAGGCGATAATAAGTATGCTTAATTCTGTATTGGGGTCGATGATGTTTCGGATCAATACATGAAGTATTCGATTTGGGGTTGATAATTTGTCGAACCAAATCGATGATGAATAATAAACATTGGTATCGACGGAAGGTCTGAACCAACATGTGCATTACATTTACCTTGGGGTCGATGGATTTTCGGACCAACGTAAATGATAGGACGATTGGGGTCGATGATTTTGCTGGACCAATTTTCCTTATAGTATATATTGTGTGTGAAATATATACCTTAAAATATTTTACTTATGAAAAATTAGACACATAGATGCTATATATAGAGATATACATCAAAAGGGTAAATTAAGTAGAGAGAAACTTAATTTCAAGAGTTAACGTTAGATTGGGAAAAATCTATGGAGATATTAAGTAGTGAGACTAACTTATAATATATGAGGCATGGATAACAAGCGATAAGGGTTTATAATGAAGCAAGGCATGTACTTGGGGCCACCCTTAGGATAATATGATTGGATTTTTGGGTATTAGAGGAGGCGGTGATGTTTAAGGTCCTTAGTCTTAATACCAGTCTTATCCTAATTTCGAGGACGAAATTCCTTTGTAAGGGGGGAGTATGTAATACCCCGTATTTCTGAGTATTTCTATTTAATTAAATTGGAGAATTAAATGAGAAAATACAATTTGATTTAAATTATGCCAGAAAAGTAATTTAGTGACATTTATTAATAATTGTGATTATGGAGTATTAATCGAGAGATAGATATTGATTAATATTGCCTCTTTCTATTTACTTAGCGCGAGTAGTAAAAAATTACTTAGCACGTGTAGACCATTTGGGGTGAGAACGAGTAATATATTTTTAAGTGACTCAAATGATAATTTAGAGGTCATAGATGAGTCCAGAAGGGTCGAATTAGTCAAAATATTATACCCAGGGGTACTAGTTGAGTCCTGGGATAATTTTGGACTAAACCGAAACCGTTCGGGGGGCATTTTGGTCTTTTAATATGTGAGGGTATTGAGACCTACGAATTTGAGAGTCTATTATCAGCCGTATGAAAGAGGGGTTAGTTTTAGAACACCCATGTAAACACCAAGACCATTAGAGAGAAGGAGAAAATCATTCTAAGGCTTAGAAGATGCTTTTGAAGAGGTTGGGTTTGGATTTTACATCCTAGGAGCCAAAGGAGGAAGGATTGAAGAGGAGAAGCATCAATCCATCACCAACTCCACGAAATCAGAACCCCTATGTCAAGGCAAGTTTTTATTACAAATCAAATTCAAGTTATAATACCCATGTGTAGGGAGTTTTAAGAATTGGTTGATTCTATTGAAAAACCTTGAATTAAATGTATGAATTGATCATATGTTTGGGTAGGATTGCATGTAGAATGAATCCCTAAGTAAAGATGAAATAAAATTTGAATATATTTGATGATTAACATAGAATATTTATGAGTTTTTGGTTAAAGAACATGAATTTTGAATGACGCAGGGTTTAATTGATGGACACAAGATGTCAATCTGCCAAAATTTTTGACATAAATTTAAAGGTATGCCATTTGAATTTTACTTCGAATTATAGTGTTAACCATACATGTCTAGAAAGGTCTATCTCTTAGCAATCCAATTAACTTAGAATCAGGTCAATCGGAGTTCTGTAGAGGGAGTAATCGACATGTTACTACAGGGTGTTTGATCTGCCAGCATAGTAATCTGCCAAAATTTTGACGTGAATTTAAACGTGCACGATTTGAGTTGTACTTCGAATTAGAGTGTGAATCATAGATGTATGGAAATGTATATCTCTTAGCTTTCCAATAAACTTGGAATAAGGTCAATCATAGTTCTGTAGAGGGAGAAATCGAAATTTTACTAGAGGGTGTTTAATCTGCCTAAAAATTTATGATTCGTTTCGGCTGCGAGAAAATGTAAGATCTTTCTTTTTAAGACTCAAATGCCTAAAATTTTATCGGGAAAGTGTTTGGGACCTTGATGAAATATATATATGGAATAATGATATGGAAGTAGGTCTATGATTGAGTGTTGGACTTTAATTTTTTGAGAGAATTAAAGTGGAGATTCATAGGCTTGATTGTTACGTATTCTAATTCGAGATGATAAGAATATAATTACGGAAAAGTGTGAGCGAGCTTAAATTTATTGAGTCAGTAGGTTAAAAAGGGTAACTACTGAATTGATATAACAAGGGATAACTAGGACCCTTAGAGTTGTGTGAATACTCGAATTAATATGAAAGTGAAATAAATTTGTAAAGCAAATAATTATGGTTAATATAAGAGAATACTATATTACGTACAAGTATGATTGATAGGTCAGGTGTGTACCTACTAAATTATATGAACTATTAGGTTGAGAGATGTATACCTAAATTAACTACGTTAGGTTCGATGAAGTATTCCGAACTAACGTAGGGTTATTATATGTTAGGGTCGATGGAGTATTCCGAACTAACATTGGGTTATCATATGTTTGGGGTCGATGTAAAATGCCGAACCAAACCTTCGAATTGGTGGCGTGATGAAAGAGTCCGATCCAGAATATCTGTATATAAATAATTGGGATCGAGGTATCATTTCGAATCAATTCTTACTTGGGGTCGATGAATCTTTCCGAACCAAGAGTCCTTTACGGGTGTCAAAAGCATATAATAGTAATGACTGATATTTAGTATATATTGTGTGTGAAATATATACTTAATGATATTCTACTTTTGTATGTTTAGTAGATTGATATATGACGTGTTTAACGATATATATCAAATTGGTAAGTTAAGTAGTGAAACTTAATTACGAAATATAACGTTAGATAGAGAATATTTAATTAGTAATTTAAGTAGTGAAACTTAATTACAAAAGTCGGAAGATATTAACTGTGAGAATTGTAGAAATTTAGTAATGAAACTAAATGAGAAGTTTTGAAACATAACAAAGGTGAAATGTTACTTAAGAACTAATTAACCTTCGCGAGATGTTAATGAAATGGTTGTACTGTATGGGCTGTATGAGAACTTAGGTATAAATAAGTTCAGATGATGACTTTAGTCCTAGTTAGCTTGGGAGATATGGCTAGGCAGGCTAAGTGTAGAACGTTAGGTCTGCACAATAGATGAGGAGTGAGTAAACTTAAGAGAGTGTACGAGAACCTAACATGTGTAATCAATAATCGCATTTTATATTGTGATAAACGCTTGCTAAATATTTTCAAAATGTTTTGAGTACTAACTCTTGCTATAAAATATTTTCAAAACTTTTTAGGTGTCCAGCCACAGGGACGCCATGTATGCTGATTTCATTCCAGGAATTCAAAGCTGTAGCACAGTGGATGCTTACAGGATTTTGATTAGACGATATCTCTCTTTCAGATCTAGTGCAAGATCTCACAGTATTCTATGTATGAACTTGTGGTCGGGTATCAGTCTCAGATGTTTAGTCTCAAACTAGTGGTTATTCTATTATTATTTTGGGATTTTTAGCCGATTGTTATTCGGTAATTCTCTTGTTCTCTTGTACTTATATTTTTGCTAATTGGGTTGTAGTACGTGGTGATTGTTATAGTTTGTTCCGCTTGGTAAATTCTGTTTTGAGAAAGTAAAAATTTGGCACCGGTCTAATTTTCACATAGGTGACTAGTAATGAAAATGCTTTCGATAGTGATGCTAAGAATGAACCATTTGAGAAGCCTGTTTTAATTTAATAAAGTCTTGATCACCCGATGTTTAATTAGGTGGTGTGTCACAGAGGGCTTAAGTATGAGCGATCAATTCTGAGGGTCGAAGCCAATTCTTAGGGATTTAAGGGGGCGTGGGGTATAGTTTTCCTGGGAAAATTTGGATAATCCTATGGGTAAAAGATACTAATCCAAGGATTGGATTTAGGACTTCTAGGGGATTTTTTGATTTCTATTGTGTCCCTTGGAGACGTTGCTGGGGAGATATCCGATTGGTTTAAAGTTCCACTGGGGGAGTTGGATTTGAGATTTCTAGTGGGGAAATAATTTTGGGACTCTGCTAAGGGATTGTGGGGATTTAGATGGGGAGAAAATGTGGTATCAATTCGGTTAGGTATTTGAGATCTTGATTTTTTTTTTCTTGGTAAAGAAGTTCTAAAATTCGTTGGTAATTTTAGGAATTTTCTGGCAAATTTTTAGGATTTTCTCGCAATTTTTAGGGTTTTTTTGTACAAAATTTCAGGGAGGTGCTGACCGGCAGGGTGTAGGGGGTGACAAACGATAGTGGCACGGTCTTTTGGACTACCTCAGGCAGGTGAAAGGATAGTGACGATTGGTATGTGGTTGAGGCCTGTCGATCGGCATGCCCCTTAGTCTCCTATAAAAAGGGGCGAGATTTCTTCATCTTTCATATCTTTGAGATCTTCTATCTTTTGCCTTTCTTTTTTGCGAACTATTCTAGCGCTCTTTTCTTTCCCAAGACTAGGAAATGGCGAATTTTTGAAGCAGTGCAGTGCACATGGCGTGGTTGAGTGTTGATGACTGGGCGCATTTGGAGTGGCGGGACACGGTGCCCCTAGTGCTGGGCAACGAGAACGTCTTTGACTTGTTTGAGCCGGTTGCGTATGAGCGCCCTTTTCTGCATGAGCCTGTGCACCATTGATCGTTTAGGGTGGTGAACCCTAGTAGTTATGGAAGTGTTAATGACCTTTTGTATTTCCTTTTTCTTTGTGTGTTTCCTTTTTTTTTCTCCTCTGAATTTGGACAAGGGTTTTTCCTTTTTCTTTGAGAGGCTGATATATCTACGTCGAACCTATATTCTCAGGGGACGACGGTGTTCAAGGACATCTGGGAGCACCTTCCTTCGGTGCGACACTGAGTGGTTTCATAAGTTGGTTTTTGTAGTTTGGCGTCTGCATTGGATGAGATGCCCTATTCGACGGCTGTCCTCTGTGCTTTGGGAGACAGGTGGTGGGATACTATCCACACCACACATCGATTTTGGGGAGATGACAATGAATCCTATTGGTGTACAACAGCTACTGGGGCTAGACTGTGAGGGGGACCAGATAGAGGTGGACCAGACTTTACCGATGATGCCGATGGCAGTGGAGGTGGCGTTGGGTGATGTTAGGAGGATAATCTTAGGGGACTCCATCCGTCTCTCTCTTCTGAAGGAGGTTTGTTGAGTCGGTAGATTGATGAGACAAATGGGTTGCGGGTGTGACAGATGGCCTGCTTATTCATTCTCTTGTTGCTGGGAGGATTTTTGGTGGTGACTAGTGGCGACGTCGTCCACTTATGATTTTTACCTTATTTGAGGGTATTTTCGAATATCCCTCTCTTTGATAGGAGAGATAGACTTTGGCGACCCTTTATTTTCCTTTGGATGATTTCATCCGGTGCTTACGACTGACCTTTACTAGCGCCACGTGTCTTTTGGAGGTATTCTTTCCTTTCTGCATTTTTCCTTTATTCATTTTATTTCCTTTTTGATTCCTTGATTGCTTTCTTCTAATTGACGAGCCTTGTCCTTTGCAAACGTGGTTCTATGAGGTGATTGGGCTTAATGCCCATTTTATAGTTTTAAAGGATGAGTTGGTGGGGGACTTATTCTGTACGTACCAATGGTGGAAGTCCAACCGAAAATCGAGGCAGTCTCTTTTTTTAGCGGTGGAGCGTCAGGTCTTGAACGGCCTGACGAGCGATCGGGTAGATTATTTTTCCATATTGAGACCATTTTTCTTCGATAAATTTTTTTCATATATTGATTTTCCACTGGGGATCTTGCAGGTGACCTTCTATCCCTAGGGGACGGCCATCCAGAACACGAGAGTGACCGGGGGACAGCGCAGCTGTGTCGCCTGCTGGCGCACGAGTTTAGCTATCGCTGGTATATGGTGTAGAGAGTAGTCCGACATGTGGTGGAGGAAGAGGTGTTGGTTCCACCTGCGAGGCCCTCGAGTTGCATGAGGTAGGAGAGCGAGATGTCGGAGGAGGCCAGGGTGGCGGCGATGGTTGACGAGCCTTACTTGTTATATACCAACACGGCGGTGACCTATAATTATCTAGATTTTGTGTCGAGCTCGATGTTGCTGCCCATCATATATGACGTTATGCCTCTTCCAACTGCGATTTCTGGTAGGGGAACGAGTCATCCAGTGGGGTCTGCCCACAGTACGGGTAGTGCGTCGACATGAGTAGCAGCGATGATGTTAGAGGTTCCATTTTCGCAACTAGCTCCTCCCTCCTATAACATTAGATGACTTAAGGGAGGATTGGTATGTATGATGCATCGCCCCAATGCAATGGAACTGGAGGTGCTGGGGCTAACGGAGGACGTCCTAATCTGGAGATATATCCTTTCATTTCTTTGACTTTTGTTTCTCTAATTTCTTTCTTTGCCTCAGAGTGACTGATTTGATGTTTTCTATTTTTCCTGCAGTACGTCCAGGTATGACTGCTTGGCTGACAGACATTCAGAATTGAGTGGCTTCTGCGACACCTTATATCTGGGATTCGATCTCGGTTCCTTCTTGCTTGGTTATCTTCTTCATCTGGGGAGGGGTCTGGATCAGGTAGCGAAGGCTCTTCAGCTCATCGTCGTGGAAACTGTATACGTCGCAGGGATGGTGTGTCTTAGATAGAGAGAGAAAGAGATATAAAGAGAAGGTGAGAGAGAGAAAACATTTTTGGGGGGTTCGGCCTGAATCCCGTTGTTATTGTGTTCTTCTTGCAAGGAAAATGAATGAGGTTTTATTTATTTATCTTTTGCTTTTAATGACTTAATGCACTTTTTACTTTGCTGTTGAGACTGTAAAAATGATGAATTTATTTTGAGAAAAGATAAGTAAAATTAAGAGGAGCTGGCGTGAAGAAAAAAAATTAAATTTTGAGTTTTTCATTTTGATAAAGAAGGAAATGGATAATTTACTAAAAATGGGTAGATGCCGATCGGCATACCCCTTGTCCTTCCTATCGAGAGGTTAGTCCAGTCCAATCACCCCAAGGTTTGATTGCACTTTCATCAACTAATTTATCCTTGATAGGGTAGGGTTTCATCCGGATTTTGCCTTACCCTTGCGTTTAGCTAAGTTTTTCAAGTGTAAAGAGGGGTAATGGTGGAGTGTTTTTCTCACCCATCCACATTTCTTTTCTTTTCCTTATTTCTTGCTTCTTCTCTTATCATTTCCAACATGGATCTTCCCGAAAGCATTGAATTCGCCTCTTACCTCAAAAGTTTAGAGTTTATACGCTCATATAATATAAACTACGACGCCTTCAACATGCGTTGGGTTTCCTTATGGCATAACTGACTAACCTATTGACCGGAACATGCGGATGGCGATGGTATAATTTTGGTACTCTGATGATCATGTCTTTCGCTTTGGCTTGGTCAAAGTCTGCCTGACTTACGAGTTCTCTGCTATGCTGGGGTAAATCGCAGTGTTGTTATGGCCATGCATAAATTCTCTCGATCTCCTCGGGAGCTGTTAGCAGGACTTCTCCATATCTCACTCTCAGCGAATCGATCAATGTATATAAGAGGAATATTATCTCTCTCAACTGTGTTGTATTCCATGCATTTGCAGGATGTTAGTGATGTGGGATATGCCAGAGCCGTCACCCTCGGCTTAACTTTAAAATTATTATTGGTGATCGGGGAACTACTGGTGGATCCTAAACTTGCTGCAATCACCACGTGGATGTCATATCGCCACAACCCTATGGCGATGATACTGGCAGAGACCCTAAATGGTCTATATGCTTGGCGAAATAGCCGTTTTGACTTTCTAAGGGGCAACCCCGTTATGCTATTCATGTGTCTGTCTTAGAGATTCTGTTTGGCGGTCCCCCCTGAATATACCTTAGAAGCTGTAACGAATTTCTTTAATCACTACTTCATTAGTTTTGGACCGAATATCGAGAACTGGGAGAACTGGATTGTAGACCATGGAGCTCGATGTTTGTGCTGGTCGGTACCCTGGTGGGGGAGTTGTAGCCCATTCTAGGACCGGGGAATACCAGTACGTTCGGTTGGTTGGCCTTCGACAGACCTCTTTTTAGTTTTCTTAGGAGGATTTAACGAAAGGCATGCGCATGCGGCTGGGCTCTATGTGGGAGAATTATCGGTCATCGACCCATCCTTGCTAATTTATTGGCAGAGTTTGGCATGTTTCTCGGGACTATATGAAATGGTTGTGAAGGAGGGTAGTGGCTAAGATGTTAGTCGAGGAGACCGGGCAGAGGTGGCTTGCCATATTTGACACCATGGTGGGAGGTGTTGTGGTTTTACCTAGGCTGGTCCGGGCTTATCGTTCTATGGAGAACCTTCGGTATTCCATCAAATCAAGGAAAGTTTGGGACCCCAAGATGTTGATGATGATGGCTCTGGATCTTCTGAAAGGTGTGGGTAGGGCCTTTTTATGAAGCAAGATATTTTGGTGTGTTTTTTCTGTGAAGATTTTTTAAGATGGTTATGTGTTTAGTTGCTAGGAATAAATTTAGGAAGTTTAGAAATAGTTTGTTTTTTGTTTGTAGGGTAATAAGGTTAGTTGGCAGGTGAATATGTTTGACTCCTTACGCTGACATTTTTAATCGTACTGAAATTTCTCATCAATGAAATAAAAAAAACATTTTAATTATATTGTTGTGCCTCTTGATGAGTTTTGCATTTGAATTATCTATACCAATCGCTAAGGCATACATAATCCTTTTGTTCATGTAAATAATAAAATGAATTATCGTTCTAAGGGATAAGAAAAAATAGCATTTTGTGAAAAAAAAGGGGGCCATGCTCATGCAAAGCGTATGAGTTGCCTACGTACCTCTGTGGGTTTTGAAAAAAAATTGAGTTTGATTTTTGAAAGTAAAAAGATTTTTAGAGGATCAAGCCCCACGTATTTCTTTGTAGAGGGAAATGAAGATTTTTTTAGAATAGAAGGGAGATGAGAAGATTCGCAGCGCATCGAGATTTCAGACTAAGGATATAAATTCTTGAGATGGTCCAAGTTTACTAGACGGACCATCTCTTCCCCATCGAAGTCAGTGAGCATAGTGGCGCAAGCGGATAGGATTTTCTTCACAATGTAGTCGTCGCTCCAATTAGGTTTGAATTTCCCTCTGGGGTCCCAAATAGGCTCTATGATTTCTTTAAAGGCTAAACCCCCTTCTCGGATACCATAGTCCTTGACTCTTTTATTAAATGATTGTGTTATTCAAAGATGGTACCCTTGTATATGATATAGAGCTTTTAACCTCCTTTCGTCCAAGAGTGATAACTCGTCAAGACAACTTTGATGACAATCTTCTTCTTTGACTTTGCTTTTAAACATAACGCGTAATGAAGGTATTTATATCTCAATGCGTAGGACTGCTTCCATGTCGTATACCACAGAGTAAGGGGTAACCCCGGTAGATGATCGAACTGAATTGCGGTAGACTTAGAGGGCATACGGGATCCGATCAGCCTAATCTCGATAACTCTTGGTCATCTTGTTGATGATTTCTTTGAGGTTCTTATTAGCGGCTTCAACTGCTCCATTAGTTTGAGGTCGGTAGTGAGACGATTTGTGTCTCTGAATCCCATACTCGTTGACCACCAATTTTGTGACTTCTGCTTTGAAATTCAATCCGTTGTCCGACACTAGCTCGTGCGGGACCCATATTGGCAAATGATATTTTTTTGGATGAACTTGACCACCTTTTTGGCATTCAGCGCTGCATATAACTTAGCTTCGATCCATTTGGTGAAGTAATCAATGGGAACCAAGATGAATTCATGTCCGTTGGAGGCCTTGGGTGTAACTTTTACTATGATATTGATGCCCTATGTGGAGAACGACCAGGCAGAGTCATGTTGTATAATTCTTGCGAAGGAAAGTGCTTGAGATTGAAAAACCGTTAGCATTTAAGGCATCTCCGAAGATTGGTGGTGCAATCCTGAACCATGGTAGTCTGATAGTAACCCTGTTGGATAATCTTCTTGGTGAGCATATGTCTATTCACGTGGGGTCCGCACTACCTACTGTAGATTTTTTACATCATCTCTTCAATGTTAGCCCCTGTGATGCAGTGTAAGTGGGTTCCATCAAAGTTTCTCTTGAATAGTACTTTATCACATATAATATGTTGGGCATATAGTTTGCAAAGGGTTGCACGGTCTTTCTTATTAAAATATTAGGGATACATGTCGTGCTTAAGGAGGCGCCTAATATCATAGTACCAACAATCGACTATAGCAGGATCTTCTTCTATGACTAGCTCAATGTGGTAGCAGTAGGTTATTTTAGTTTGCTTTTGGACTAGGAAGGGGCCCATTGTTATTCCTTCGGACATGTTAATCATGGAGGCTAAAGTAGCAATGGCATATGCTAAACTATTCCTTGCTCGGGGCAGGTAGTGGAAGGTGATATCTTAGAATTGGGAGGCCAGTTCTTCTAGGTGAGATTAAAAGGGTAAAAGTTTCTCATCATTGAATTTCTGTTTTCTGAAGACTTGGCCGATGATGAGAGTTGAATCCCCATAGACATCTAGCCATTGGATTCCTTTCTTGAGAGCGACCTTGAGGCCTACCGCACATGCCTCATATTCGATCATGTTATTGGTGAAGGGACAATCTGGCTTGATGGCAATGGGAGTGTAAGAGTCATCAGGAGCGATTAGGAGTATCCCAATTCCATATCCTTTCATGTTGGAAACTCCGTCAAAGAACATTTTCTACTAGAAGTTTTCTTGGGAGGTACAAAGGATATTTTCATCCAAGAATTCAGAGATCCAGACATCGACTTCTTCCATAGGGTAGTCAGCGAGGTAGTCAGAGATGGATCTCCCTTTCATGGATTTCTGCGTGACATATACAATATCAAATTTGGCTAGCAGCATCAACCATCGATCCATTTGGATAAAAAAGGTAGGTTTCTCGAGCACATATTTGATAGGATCCACTCAAGTTACAAGTCTGATGGGAAAAGTGAGAATTTAGTTTCGTTATTTTTGGGTGATCCAGACAAGGGAGACACATGCTTTCTCCAAGGAAGTGTAGTTGATTTTGTATCCGACCAACTTGCGACTGGCATAGTAGATGGCTATCTCTTTGCAGGATTCTTCAAGGCATTGAGCTAATAAAGTCCTAACGACGATGTCTATTACAGTCAAGTATAAGAGTAGGGGTAAACCAGGTTATGGTGGCATAAGTACCATAGGTCAGGTTAGATATTTCTTGATTCGATTAAAGGCCTCCTAGCAAGCTTTCTTTCCAAACCTTAATTGAATCCTTTCGGAGGAGTTTGAAGATGGGTTCACAAATAAAAGTCAGCTGGTTGGTGAACCGACTGATATACTGTAATTTTCCTAAGAATCCCCGGGCTTCCTTCTTCATTCGGGGTAGTGGAATTTTGAGTATGGCTTTAAGTTTGGTAGGATCTTCTTTTATTCCTTTCACACTAACCATGAATCTTAAGAGCTTTCCTTTGGTAAAGCCAAAAACACATTTTTGTGGGTTAAGTCATATATGGTATTGCCGTAGTCGCTCGAAGAACTTTCGAAGAGCGAGAACATAACCTTCCTAAGTTTTAGACTTGATGATCATATCGTCCACGTAGACCTCAACTTCTTTGTGTATCAGACCATGAAAGATAATTGTGGCAGCCCTCTGGGAGGTAGCCCTCAAATTGTTTAGACCAAACGGAATAACAATGTAACATAATGTTCCCCAAGGGGTGATAAATGCAATTTTATCTTGATGATCTGGGTGCATCTTGATTTGATTAAATCCAACAAAACCTTCAACGAATGACTTAAGAGAGTGACTAGATATATTATCTATAATCATGTCGATATTAGGTAGCGGATAATCATCTTTTGGAGAGGCCTTGTTCAAATCTCAGTAATCAATGCACATGCGAACCTATCCTCTGGATTTCATCACTGGTAAAATGTTGGCTAGTTATGTGGTATATTCTATTACCTAAACGAAGCCTACGTTCAACTGTTTAACCACTTCTTCCTTAACCATGAGTGACCATTTGGTGCAGATCTTTCGCAGTTTTTGTTTGACTGATTTGCATTTTGGGAGCACTGGAATCTCTTGCCGAGAGATTTCAGGATCAATGCCTTGCATGTCATCATAGGACCATGCGAAGAAATCCAAAATTCCTTCAGTAATTCCTCAAGTTGCGTGCCCTCTTGCTCGTCAAGGGTGGACCCTATCCTTATTTCGCGCAGTTGGATACTAAAATCTAGATTATTAACAACAGTTTCATCTTTATTAACTTGAGCACAGTTTTATTATTTGTTAATAACTATATTAAGATTAGTTAAGAATTGTTCATTTGCAAAATCATCATCATCAAGAGTTTGATTAGAATCAAGACAATTAATGTAAGGCCCTACAAGATACTCAACATCTTCGTTTATTTCATTATTGGGAAAAATAGTGTTGAGAACCTCATCGAAGGAGGTCTCGATTACATTATGATCATAACATGGAGTGACAATAAAAGAAGATGAAATGGGATAAATATCAGAGTTGGGTTGTATTTCAATAGGTAGAAATGGTATAACATTCTTATTGAGGAGAGGTGCATCAACAACTTGGATCATTCTTATAAAATTTTGATTCATTCTACTGTAGCCCCAATGTCTGTAAGTTGAATGAATCCTCGGAGTCACCTCCCTCAGAATCTACAGTAGAATCTATAGTGTTCAGTTGCACATGATGCTGGGAATCTTTAGCCCAAGACTAACTGTCTTGGAAGAAGATCTCCATTCCCGGCTTCACGCTACACCAAAAATAGCAATCTGGCACGGTTTAAAATGGTGCTAGATCAGATCTGGGTTGATTTTGAACTGTTCCAGAATCAGGTGTTCCAAAATGGTCATTTTTTTTCTGGCACGATTTAAAAGTGTGCCAGATTTGGCCAAACAAGAACACTTCTGGAACACTTTTAAACTGTGCCGGAATTTGATATTTATGGCACACTTTTGACACGGTTTATAACTGTGCCAGATTGGGTACATTTCGGAACACTTTTAGCACAGATCAAATTCTTGCCAAAATTTGATACACTTTTGGCGCGGTTTTTAACGGTGCCAAATTTTTTGATTAAAGGAAAAAATTATTTATTTGAAAATAAATCAGGAAAATCATCAAATTCCAAATCTGGTAGGAAAAATATTTATTATTTACAAAAAAATCAAGAAAATTCACAAATTTCGAATCTCGCATGTTGTTGATAAACTAATGTACATACAAACTTCAAAATATTACAAGTCTTAATAGTTTACAGACCAAAAAAATTGGGCAGAGTTTTCTTTATTTTCTGGACATTCTAAAACCTGCTAATATAAAACCTGTGCAACGTAAAGCCCGCACAACCATAAAATACAATAATAAAATTACAAAGGCTCGCACGACCATAAAAGTTAACAATAAAATTACAAAAGCCCGCAGGGTCATAACACATAAAAACTAAAATCCTAAACATTAAGGACATTAAATAAAATCCCCCCTTTTTGTAAGCTATTGACTTCTATGTATGTTCCACGTGGATAAAAGCTAACGATAAAATGTTATCCTGCAAAAAAATAAGATACAAAAAAAATGATATCAGTAAGTAATTTTAAAAAAATCGTATTAAAAATGAAAAATTACATATACGAGTTATAATTATCATCATATTTTCAAACCGGGAGTCCCGTGACCACACGGTCAATTCCAATAAATTACATTGGTCCTGTACGAGGTGTTAGTGCCTCCTACGGGGCGATTTGGGAGTTGTTTTGGGTTTTCACCCTTTAACGACATGTTTTTAAGCCTAATCTATATATTTTCAAATTATCACCATATTCTCAAACCGAGAGTTCTGTGACTACGCGGTCAGTTCCTACGAGTTACATTGGTCCCGTGCGAGGTGTTAGTGCCTTCTACGGGGCCGTTTGGGGGTTGTTTTGGGTTTTCACCCTTTGACAACATATT
The DNA here is from genome assembly GCA_949130495.1 of Sambucus nigra. Classification (NCBI taxonomy): domain Eukaryota; kingdom Viridiplantae; phylum Streptophyta; class Magnoliopsida; order Dipsacales; family Adoxaceae; genus Sambucus; species Sambucus nigra. The sequence continues at coordinate 358,908,492 of OX422209.1, read as the reverse complement.
CTTAAGCCTAAGTCTAAATATTTTCAAATTATCATCAAATTGTCGAATCGAGAGTCCCATGACCACGCTATCAATTTCTACGAGTTATATTGGTCCCCTGGGAGGAGTTCGTGCTTCTCACGGAGCCTTTTGGGGGTTGTTTTGCGTTTTCAGCCTCTTACGACATGTTTTTAAGCCCAAGTTTAGATATTTTTAAATTATTGCCATATTCTCAAACCGAAAATCCCGTGACTACGCGGTCAGTTCCTATGAGTTACATTGATCTTGTGCGAGGTATTCATGCCTCTTACGGGGCCGTTTGGGGACTGGTTTGGATTTTCACCCTTTAGCGGCTTATTTTTAAGCATAATCTATATATTTTCAAACTATCGTCATATTCTCAAATCAAGAGCCCCGTGACTACACAATCAGTTTGTACGAGTTACATTGGTCCGGTGTGAGGTGTTTGCCTTTTACGGGTCCATTTGGGGGCTGGTTTGGGGTTTCACCCTCTAACGGTGTGGTTTTAAGCCTAATCTAGCTATTTTCAAACTATAGTCATATTCTCAAACCGAGAGTCTCTTGACTATGTGGTCAGTTCCTACGAGTTACATTAGTCCCGTGAGAAGTGTTAGTGCCTCCTACGGGACTGTTTGGGGGCTGGTTTGAGTTTTCACTACCTAATAGCATATTTTTAAGTGTCCTCTAGTTTTTTCAGAAAATTGCTAAAAGCTTCAGACACTGAAAATACTTTGTTTATCTGTACATTTGGTAAGGAGTAAAACTTCCTCAGGATGTGAAGGTAAAATGTTTCCCATCTGGCACAAAACGAAAACAACAAGATAAGAGAGGGAATTACGATGAAAGAAACAATTCACTTAAGTCAACGATTGTTAGAGGCTGGAAGCGTGGGGCTTTAACTATGAAATGCTAGCACAAGTCATATTAATGACTACAAAACGCCAACACATGTATCATATTCAATAAATTATAGTTAAACAAATATTCTAAACTAACCCTCTAACAACTCCATGCTAGAGGTAAACTGAGAATCATGCTCAAAACTCCACTATAGATGGATATAATGGGCATTCAAATTATAAAACATGATGAGCAGACAAATCAAGTGGAGCAAATGGCTAGCACCTCATTGAAAAAAATACAGTACCTAGAAATATCAGAGAGTTATCTTTGATCTTCTTTCACATTCATTAGCTTTGCGAGAGAATAAACTGCAAATAAAACATAAATATTAGCTATACTCAAGTGCCATGGTTTGAATCCAATAAACCATTCTTTGCCATCGGAGCAAGGCTACTGCCAGAAGGCTAAAACAAACATAAAGTTTTAGGCCCAACACATTTTTCTTTTTCCGGGAAGGATTAGGGTATTCTTTAAATCAGGGATGGAATGTAGTAATTATATTTAACATATTAGTATCGGTAAGAAAATTGTCACCTAAGGTCAAGAAGAAGACTAACTTCCAAGTTCCAACATGTTCATTATTTGTCCATTTTAATGTTCACCCTCCTTATGTCCTACCATTATTAGTCAATTACTCTATAAAAAGTAAACTATAGAGGTGTCGAGCAGTGGAAGCGTGGGGCTGCTGTATGCGTATATGCACAACAACATATACAACATATATACATACAACTGCTGCATATATGCATACATCTGCTGCATATATGTTGTTGTATGCATATATTCATACAACATTTCACCATCTACTTGCTAACATTTCACCATCTACATGCTGAAAGATTATATGTTATGTATCTCTAAATGTAGCAATGCCTATTACAAGATTATAAAACCATTATTTGATAAGATTGAGATCTTTGGCACCTAAAAGTTTTTTTAATCACACAATATTTCGAATCAACTTATGATATGAATAGTAATTAAATAAGTCTTCACATTTAAATAACTAATTGTAGGCAAATGACTTCTTAATATTGAAAGATAAACCATTGGACAGTTCTAACTAAAGGCCTAGAAGAGTTGTAGATCAGTTTTTAGGGATATAAACATTTTTACAATATGCTAACAAATCATAAAGCTCACATCACTAAGGAATACACTTTATCTAGTTCTAAATACATCTAACCGATGGTATGGAACTCCCAATTGACTCATCCCACTCATAGTTTGAGAGCACTAGTTTGAGAATCCATGAAATCACCATAATAGAAGTAAAACTTATACTTATAATTTACAACAAAACAGTCAAACAAATTGACTCATCCCACTCATACTTGCATTAGTTTGAGAATCAAGAATCCTCATAGAAGTTAAGATTTCACCTAATAAACCTCTTTGTCCAACAAATTGACTCAAATACTGTCCCATCTTACAAGCTCATCACTTGGTTTGATAAAACATTCGCCTCCATGCATACAAACTTATGAAACAAATCCAAGTGTTTCTTTGCACACGAAATTACTTTATTCAGAAGCTCTTCCTTCATAGCGAACTACTTTAGAGGCCAAACTTTGCTTGATAATGAACTTAATAACCTATATCTAATAGCAACTTTAGATGGTTAGATGCATGCTTGATAATGAACACAATGACCTATTTCTAATAACAACTTTCGTAACAGTGATACATTATGAAATTCACCAATCTTATAAGATCGAATAGCCAACAAACAATATTAATCGATAGTCAATATAGATAAAAGCGTAAGGATATAAATAAAAAAAGAATCTCTAAAACAGAAAAGAATATCAACCAGCGTGATCTGCCTCGTATCAAAAGAACTCATTGTCTTGTCCATATTAGTCTTATAGATCCACCTTAGGATAGATATTAAAGAGGTTTCTCCCACCCCTTCAAGATCTAGCAAATACTTGCCCAAAGATAAAACCATAGGCTATTTTTTAAATATTTCTTCAAAATAATGTATTGAAAAGGATATTGACGTGTGCATCTTTAGTCAAAATCAAAGCAACTTCCCTCGCTGATTCACTCTGCCAATATCCTGTATCAAGACAAACATAGAAAAATCAAACTCCAGGTACCTACGAACTTTCTTATTCGTGAAAGTCCAATATAAAAGAACAATGAGAAAGAATACCTACTAAGCTCATTTGTTTCAACTGTTTCGAGAAGGGCAACCACGCCAAGTGCTTATTCCCCAATTTCATTACTTGACATTTCTTAAGTTTGCAAACAACAACTGCACCTGAGTCATCCACAAATTCAATTTAATTCATAAAAACTTATATTAGTCAAATTCTTAAAAAACTTGAAATTACAGTCTGAAATTTAAACATAGTCTTCAAACTTTGAAATTTGATAGGTAAATTTTTTGAAAGATTGACTAAGGTTTAAATAGGTAAACTATTTAGAATAACCAACAGAAGTACAAATCTCAACCAAGTATGCAATGAAAAATTATGAAGATAGTTGTTAAGAAAATCTACTTTTAGGCTATAAGCCATCTTTACTAGTGAGTAATGTATTAGCCAGTATTAGATGAAACTAAACTACTGAATTTCGATGATTCATATGTTAAATTGACCATTTTTTATAAAAGTTTAGATAACTGTTATATAAATAGTTTATATAACTTTTATATAAACTATTATATAACAGTTATATAAATTATTATATAAAAGTTTATATAACTTTTATATAACTTTCATATAAACAGTTATATAAACTATTATATCAAGTTTATATAACTTTTATATAAATTTTATATAAACAATTATATTAAGTTTATATGAGTCGAGCTTGAACAATCCCACAATCTATCGAGCTGAACACGAACACAATAACTCAAGCATGATTCGAGCTCGAGTCGAGTTCGAATAAGGCTTATAACATACAAATCGAATACGAACATGGTGAAGTTCAGCTTGGCTCGATTCGATTACTCCTATACCTATTGATTCCCTATTTTCTTTACAACGTCCGAAGTTGGTTATTAATTCAATAAAAAAATTGATTAGTGCCTTCTTTTGGGGAGTGAACAAGGAATATGGGAAGAAATATCATTGGATGAATTGGGACTCTATTTGTTTTCCTAAACAAGAAGGTGGTTTAGACATTAGAAATTTATCTTATATTATGGAAGCTTCTAACCTCATTGGCTTGGAATATGAATGAGAATAAAAGTCTATGGGCTAACTTTATGAATACAAAATATCATAATGTAACTGCTTGCAGTGGCTCTATGACATTTAGAAGAATTAAATCTCCAAACCACTTATTAATATCAGGTCCTATAGCTCACACAGTATGGGGTCATTTATGTGGTTTGATGGAAGTTTATCAAAATTCTTTTACTATTTATGGTTCCATAATCCATTGGTGGTTACAAGCAGGTATTTCAAAGGTATCTCAATGGATGTTTAAAGTTATTCCAATTAGCATTATTTAGGAAATCTGGCTTGAAAGAAATAAAGCTTTGTTTGAATCTAAACCTATGAAATATAATTTGATTATTGCTAACACTACACTAAAAACAATAATTTGGTACACATTAATATTAAAAATCTGGCCTAACTTAAAACTGTGCCAAAACCTGGCACAGTTTAATAACAATTTGGTACACTTTAAAATCGTGCCAAAATTTGGCACTGTTTAAAAGTGTGCCAAAATTGAACACACTTAAGCAAAATATAAATAGTGTGAAAAAATAATAATCCTTCCCATTTTTTAGAGGACAATTTAACCCCTCCCTCCTCAATCTACTCCCGCCCAAACCCAAACCCTCTCTGTACGCTTCTGTGAGATCGATTATGGGTTGTGTTTGTTGTACGAGGGTGGGTTTTGGCCCCTCACAATGGTTTCGTCTTGATGTTGGATCCCACCCCTTCTCTCGGTCTCTATATCAGACGAAGCTGGGTGGATTTTCAGTTCCATGTTGTTGCAGGGGTCAGGTATTTTGGCCCCCAACGTCACCGATTTTTTTAATACCCATGTTCCTCTACCTCTACTTGAGACCGCTACTTTTTCCTGGTAAGCTTCATGTCAGGTCGACGGTGATGTCTCCGATAATTGGCTGGTTTTGGTGCGTGGGTATTCCTGGCGATGGATCTGACCGTTTGGTGTCTTGATGTTATGGTACATGGTTGTGTCCTATGAATTGGTTGGACTTACATTTTAATGCTCCTTTTTGGGTGGCTGCGGTGATTCTTGTGTTGTGCTGGGTGGTTCTTCACACCATGGTGTTTGTGGTTAAACCTTGATGAGGTTGCAGTTGGGGCTTGTTGTTTCACCCTTGTTTGGATGGCTAAATAGTAGTCATTTGTGGTTTCGATCACCGGTCCGATGATGGTTATTGGGTTTTCCTGGTGCGGGTTATTTACCTACTGGTTACGACTTCAACGTTGTTATCTGGTTTGCTTCTCGGATCCTTTTTTTGTGTTTATTGAGCTTTGGGTTGGGCCGTGGTGTAGTGATTTGGGAATGAAATTACTAGGGTGCTTAGTGGTGTTTTTGTACTATGCACTTTTTATTCTTATATGCTAGTGTTTGTGATGTGGCCAAAATTATTATGGAACTATCTTTTGGGTAGGTTGATTAGAGATGAAGATAGATAGAGACAGGTTGAGGATTATTATGAGTAATTTAACCATATTTCGTAACTATTAGCCATATTTATTGTAGTTACTCTTGCTGGAAAAAGTCCACTAATACAATAAAGCAAGTATTACACAAATTTAGACGTGATTTACATATTCAGTAACCCATGAATCTCCATTGCTTTATGATTTTAAACTTTTGATGAGAATTGGTGAATACTTGAGTTTCTGAATTTGGTTTGTTTATTTTGTTTCTTTAGATATCTATTGAAGAACGAGCATTGATTAATGTGTACTGGAGAGACATGCATTGCTTTTGAGGGAGATCACTACGAGAAATCAATATCATTCTTTCATCTTTATCCATCCTTTCTTAATCATATTTTATCTTTCGGGAAACCTACTATCATCTCGATCTCATTCATATTATTATTATTATTATTGTGAAACTTCTAATGAGAATTGGTGAATCCTTGTGTCCCAAAGAGAGAATAGTTCTAATTATGTTTTAACACAACACATTTTCTCTGAGCCCATCATCGACACTAAGGTTGCCATGGTTTTGCTCGTCGCTGCCATGATCTCAGTCCTTTCCATGACTAAGGCTACCTTAGTATGTGTGCGTAGAGCATTCATAAAATGACCAATGAACTAACATATATGTATGTATGGTTTTGTATGTATTGTTCGTCTTTATGTTGTGGTGTAATTACTAGCTTATTTATTTGACAACAATAGGAATTGTATATATTCAAGTTGTTTTGGGTAATCATTTGAAACTAGCAATTTGTGTTTCAGTTACACATAAATAGCTATGGGCATTTTCATTTGATGTGATCATGATAGATAATTATTTTGCATTAAAATGAAAGGTAGGAATTCCATGTTTGGGAGTATGGAATTCGTGCCTTTAAATTGTAATCGGAACCATAGTAGTTCAAAATTTTGATGACAATGTACGGTGAAGCTTTGGTTGTAATATAATATAAAAAAATGATGAAAATGTATGTTTCTGTAGCGTGTTTTTGATGGTTCCTCACTTATATAACACAATAAGTGGTATGATTGGTGTTAATGATTTTAACTTGCATAATTATGGATGATAAAGATATTGGTTAGTTTTACTTTGAATTTAAGGTGTTCTTTAGGATTTGAATCGATCATCTGAGAGAAATATTATTGATGTGCATACATTGGAATCCAAACACGATATTATTGATGTTTGATGTTCGCTTATTATTATTAAAGCTTGTGGTAAGCATTCCTTTACTACAACTTTTCTCCTAGGCAAGTTCTAATCTCTAATTTACTTTGTCATCATGCAGAACCAATAACAAAATCAGGGGGACTATCAGATGATCAGATGTAGGTTAGACCTAATTATAAGCATTCCTTCAAACTCCATTATATACAAAGAACTAGCTTTGTGGAATTTTAGTTTCAATACAATGTTTATTAATGTTTTGAGTTACACAACAACCAAACCAATATCTAGACTTTGACTTAAAAACATATCAATAACTACGGAACCAATGTAACTGAAACCCCCAAACGGCCTTGTAAGAGGTATAAACACCTCGCACGGGACCAATATAACTTCTAGGAACTGACCGCGTAGTCACGGGTCTTTCGATTTGAGAATATGACTTGTGTATGACTTGTGTTATTATTTCTAACTGATTTTGAATTCAGGAGCATGAAACAGACATGAAACCTAGCATCCTGGAATTCTTCAAGACATCTCATTGGAGTAAGAGAAAGGGTGATTTGACGAGTGATAAGTGCAAAGATACACATGTATATTTCAGTTCTTTCCCCCTTTTATCCTTTTTGTATTTTATTAGACAAACCTTCTAATATAAGTCTTCTGACACTTCAACAGTCATAGCACATTCTTGGTCTCATAATGAAGAGCTGAGAAACTTGAAAGATAAGATATCGTCTCATGAATAACTAATTACCGCTCAGAATAGAAGCTTTGAGAATTTGCAGACATTATTGGACCAAAATGGGATACTTTTGAGAAGTTATGGCACGAAGAGTTCATCGTGTGGCTATCAAAATTCAAATGAAATCTGGTTAGTCTCAAAGTCTCAAATTCTCTTAAAAGTTGCACTATTAAATAGAAAATGGTCTGAAATAGCGGCAACAAGTAGACAAATGTAAAATGGCTTACTTTATGAGCTTTTTTAGTTAAATTGGTGGAAGGGATTTGCTGGTGGTTTGGTTTTGGAATTTGCTGCTACTGTTGAGTTTATTTTAAATGTTAAAACAGGTTGGATTTAATGAATAAACAAATGAAACTATGTTAAAATTTTTTAAAATAGTTTAACATTCTAAATTGATTAAAAACATGCCGTTAGAGGATGAAAACCAAAAAATATCCCCGTAAGAGGCACTAACACCTCGCACGGGACCAATGTAACTCGTAGTAATTGATCGCGTAGTCGTCGGACTCACAGTTTGAGAATATGACGATAATTTGAAAATATCTAAATCAGCCCCCAAACGACCCCGTGAGAGGCACGAACACCTCGCACGGGAACAATGTAACTTGTAGGAACTGATCGCGTAGTCCCGGGTCTCCCGGTTTGTGAATATGACGATAATTTGAAAAAATCCCACTTAAACTTAAAAATAAGCCGTTAAAGGTTAAAAACCCAAACCAGCCCCCAAACGACCCCATAAGAGGCACGAACACCTCGCACAGGACCAATGTAACTTGTAGGGACACACCGCGTAGTCCCGGGTCTCCCGGTTTGAGAATATGACGATAATTTGGAAAAATGAACACTTAAACTTAAAAACAAGCCGTTAAAGGGTGAAAACCAAAACCAACCCCCAAACGACCCCGTAGGAGGCACGACCACCTCGCACGGGACCAATGTAACTTATTGGAACTGACCGCGTAGTCCCGTGTCTCTCGATTTGAGAATATGACGGTAATTTTCAAAAATCACACTTAGACTTAAAAACAACCCCTTAAAGGGAGAAAACCCAAACCAATCCCCAAACGACCCCGTAAGAGGCACGAACACCTCGCACGGGACCAATGCAACTTGTAGGAACTGACCGCATAGTCCCGGGTCACCCGGTTTTAGAATATGATGATAATTTACAAAAATCAACACTTAGACTTAAAAATAAGCCGTTAAAGGGTGAAAATCCAAACCAGCCCCCAAACGACCCCGTAGGAGGCACGAACACCTCGCACGGGACCAATGTAACTTGTTGGAACTGACCGCGTAGTCCCGGGTCACCCAGTTTGAGAATATGATGATAATTTGTAAAATTCATACTTAGACTTAAAAACAAGCCGTTAAAGGGTGAAAACCCAAACTAGCCCCCAAACGACCCCGTAAGAGGCACGAACAGCTCGTACGGGACCAATGTAACTTGTAGGAACTAATCGCGTAGTCCCGGGTCTCCCTGTTTGAGAATATGACCATAATTTTCAAAAATAACACTTAGACTTAAAAGGAGGCCGTTAAAGGGTGAAAATCTAAACCAACCACCAAACGTCCCCATAGGAGGCACGGACATCTCGCACGAGACCAATGTAACTTATAGGAACTGACCACGTAGTCCCGGGTCTCCCGGTTTGAGAATATGACGATAATTTGTAAAAATCAACACTTAAACTTAAAAACAAGCCGTTAAAGGGTGAAAGCCCAAACCAACCCCCAAACAACCCCGTAGGAGGCACGAACACCTTGAACGGGACTATTGTAACATGTAGGAACTGACCGCGTAGTCCTGGGTCTCTCAGTTTGTGAATATGATGATAATTTGACAAAATCACACTTAAACTTAAAAACAAGCCGTTAAAGGTTGAAAACCTAAATCAACCCCCAAACGATCCAGTGAGAGGCACCTCGCACGGGAGCAATGTAACTTGTAGGAATTGACCGGGTAGTCTCGGGTCTCCCGGTTTGTGAATACGACGATAATTTGCAAAAATCAGACTTAGACTTAAAAACAAGCCGTTAAAGGGTGAAAACCCAAACCAACCCCCAAACGAGCCCGTAAGAGGCACGAACACCTCGCACGGGACCAATGTAACTTGTAGGAACTGACCGCGTAGTCTTGGGTCTCCCGGTTTGAGAATATGATGATAATTTACAAAAATCAACACTTAAACTTAAAAATAAGCCGTTAAAGGGTGAAAACCCAAACCAACCCCCAAACGACCCCGTAGGAGGCACGAACACCTCACACGGGACCAATGTAACTTGTTGGAACTGACCGCGTAGTCCCGGGTCTCTCGATTTGAGAATATGACAATAATTTACAAAAAATCACACTTAGACTTAAAAACAAGCCGTTAAAGGGTAAAAACCCAACCCAGCCCCCAAACGACCCCACAAGAGGCACGAACACCTCGTACTGGACCAACGTAACTTGTAGGAACTGATCGCGTATCCCGGGTCTCCCGGTTTTAGAATATGATGATAATTTGCAAAAAATCAACACTTAGACTTAAAAACAAGCCGTTAAAGGGTGAAAATCCAAACCAGCCCCCAAATGACCTCGTAGGAGGCACGAACACCTCGCACGAGACTAATGTAACTTGTTGGAACTCACCGCGTAGTCCCGGGTCACCCGATTTGAGAATATGATGATAATTTGTAAAAATCACACTTAGACCTAAAAACTAGCCGTTAGAGGGTGAAAATCCAAACTAGCCCCTAAACGACCCCGGAAGAGGCACGGACAGCTCGTACGAGACCAATGTAACTTATAGGAACTGACCGCGTAGTCCCGGGTCTCCCGGTTTGAGAATGTGACAATAATTTGTAAAAATAATACTTAGACTTAAAAACAAGCCATTAATGGTTGAAAATCCAAACCATCTCCCAAACGATCCCGTAAGAAGCACGAACACCTCACACGGGACCAATGTAACTTGTAGGAATTGACCGCATAGTCCCGGGTCTCCCAGTTTGAGAATATGATGATAATTTGTAAAAATAACACTTAGACTTAAAAGGAGGCCGTTAAAGGGTGAAAACCCAAACCAGCCCCCACCCCGTAAGAGGCACGAACAACTCGTACGGGACAATGTAACTTGTAGGAACTGACCGCGTAGTCCCGGGTCTCCCGATTTGATAATATGACGATAATTTGCAAAAATAACACTTAGACTTAAAAGCAGGCCGTTAAAGGGTGAAAATCTAAACCAGCCACCAAACGTCCCCGTAGGAGGCACGTACACCATGCACGGGACCAACGTAACTTATAGGAACTGACCACGTAGTCCCGGGTCTCCCGATTTGAGAATATGACGATAATTTGCAAAAATCAACACTTAAATTTAAAAACAAGCCGTTAAAGGGTGAAAGCCCAAACCAGCTCCCAAACGATCCCGTTGGAGGCACGAACACCTTGGATAGGACTAATGTAACTTGTAGGAACTAACCGCGTAGTCCTGGGTCTCTCAGTTTGTGAATATGATGATAATTTGCAAAAATCACACTTAAACTTAAAAACAAGCCGTTAAAGGTTGAAAACCTAAATCAGCCCTCAAACAACCCCGTGAGAGGCACGAATAACTCGCACGGGAGCAATGTAACTTGTAGGAACTGACCGCATAGTCCCGAATCTCTCGGTTTGTGAATATGACGATAATTTGCAAAAGTCACACTTAGACTTAAAAACAAGCCGTTAAAGGGTGAAAACCCAAACAAGCCCCCAAACGACCCGTAAGAGGCACGAACACCTCGCTCGGGATTAAATGTAACTTGTAGGAACTGACCGCGTAGTCCCGGATCTCCCGTTTGAGAATATGACGATAATTTGCAAAAATCAACACTTAAACTTAAAAACAAGCCGTTAAATGGTGAAAACCCAAACCAACCCCCAAACGACCCCGTAGGAGGCACGAACACCTCGTACGGGACCAATGTAACTTATTGGAACTGACCGCGTAGTCCCGGGTCTCCCGATTTAAAAATATGACGATAATTTAAAAAAATCACACTTAGACTTAAAAACAAGCCGTTAAAGGGTGAAAACCCAAACCAGCCCCCAAACGACCCCGTAAGAGGCACGAACACCTCGCACGGAACTAATGTAACTTGTAAGAACTGACCGCATAGTCCCGAGTCTCCCGATTTTAGAATATGATGATAATTTTCAAAAATCAACACTTAGACTTAAAAATAAGCCGTTAAAGGGTGAAAATCCAAACCAGCCCCCAAATGACCCCATAGGAGGCGCGAACACCTCGTACAGGACCAATATAACTTGTTGGAAGTGATCGCGTAGTCCCGGGTCACCCGATTTGAGAATATGACGATAATTTGTAAAAATCACACTTAGACTTAAAAACAAGCCGTTAAAGGGTGAAAACCCAAACCATCCCCCAAATGACCCCGTAAGAGGCAAGAACAGCTCGTACAGGACCAATGTAACTTGTAGGAACTGACCGCGTAGTCCCGGGTCTCCCAGCTTGAGAATGTGACGATAATTTGCAAAAATAAGACTTTGACTTAAAAACAAGCCGTTAATGGGTAAAAATCCAAACCATCCCCCAAACGACCCCGTAAGAGGCACGGACACCTCGCACGGGATGAATGTAACTTGTAGGAACTGACCGCGTAGTCCTGGGTCTCCCAGTTTGAGAATAGGATGATAATTTACAAAAGTAACACTTCGACTTAAAAGGAGGCCGTTAAAGGGTGAAAACCTTAACTAGTCACCAAACGACCCCATAGGAGGCATGAACACCTCGCACGGGACCAATGTAACTTGTAGGAACTGTTCGCGTAGTCCCGGGTCTCCCGATTTGAGAATATGACGATAATTTGTAAAAATCACACTTAGACTTAAAAACAAGCCGTTAAAGGGTGAAAACCCAAACCAGCCCCCAAACGACCCCGTAAGATGCACGAGCAACTTGTACATGACTAATGTTACTTGTAGGAACTGACCGCGTAGTCTCGGGTCTCCCGATTTTTAAATATGACGATAATTTGCAAAAATCAACACTTAGACTTCAAAAAAAGCCGTTAAAGGGTGAAAACCCAAACCAGCCCCCAAATGACCCCGTAGGAGGCACGAACACCTCGCACGGGACCAATGTAACTTGTTGGAACTGATCGCGTAGTCCAGGGTCACCCGATTTGAGAATATGATGATAATTTGTAAAAATCACACTTAGACTTAAAAACAAGCCGTTAAAGGGTGAAAATCCAAACCAGCCCCCAAACGACCCCGTAAGAGGCACGAACAGCTGGTACAGGACCAATGTAACTTGTAGGAACTGACCGCGTAGTCCCGGGTCTCCCGGTTTGAGAATGTGATGATAATTTGCAAAAATAACAATTAGACATAAAAATAAGCCGTTAATGGGTAAAAATCCAAACCATCCCCCGTAAGAGGCACGAACACCTCGTACGGGACCAACGTTACTTGTAGGAACTGACCGCGTATTCCCGGGTCTTCCAGATTGAGAATGTGATGATAATTTGCAAAAATAACACTTAGACTTAAAAGGAGGCCGTTTAAGGGTGAAAACCTTAACCAGCCATCAAACGACCCCGTAGGAGGCACGAATACCTCGCACGGGACCAATGTAACTTGTAACAACTACCCGCGTAGTCTCAGGTCTCCCGATTGCAGAATACAACATACACCTAGACTTAAAAACAAGCCGTTAAAGGGTGAAAATCCAAACCATCCCCCAAACGACCCCGTAAGAGGCACAAACACCTCGTACGGGACCAATGTAACTTGTAGGAACTCATCGCGTAGTCCCGAGTCTCCCGATTTGAGAATATGACGATAATTTGCAAAAATAACACTTAGACTTAAAAGCAGGCCATTAAAGGGTGAAAACCGAAACCATCCACCAAACGACCCTATAGAAGGCACGAGCACCTCGCACGAGACCAATGTAACTTGTAGGAATTGACCGCGTAGTCCCGGGTCTCCCGATTTGAGAATATGACGATAATTTGAAAAAATCACACTTAGACTTAAAAACAAGTCGTTAAAGGGTGAAAACCAAAACCATCCCCCAAGCTACCCCGTTAGAGGCATGAACACCTCGCACGGGACCAATGTAACTTGTAGGAACTGACCGCATAGTCTAGGGTCTCCCGTTTTGAGAATATGATGATAATTTGCAAAAATCACACTTAAACTTAAAAACAAGTCGTTAAAGGGTGAAAACCTAAACCAACCCCCAAACAACTCCGTAAGAGGCACAAACACCTCGCACGGTACCAATGCAACTTATAGGAACTCACCACGTAGTCTCGGGTCTCCTGATTTGAGAATATGATGATAATTTGCAAAAATCAACACTTAGACTTAAAAACAAGCCGTTAAAGGGTGAAAACCCGAACCAGCCCCCAAACGACCCCGTAGGAGGCACGAACACCTCGCACGGGACCAATGTAACTTGTTGGAACTGACCACATAGTCCCTAGTCTCCCGATTTGAGAATATGATGATAATTTGTAAAAATCACACTTAGATTTAAAAACAAGCTGTTAAAGGGTGAAAACCCAAACCAGCCCCAAACGACCCCGTAAGAGGCACAAACACCTCGTATGGGACCAATGTAACTTGTAGGAACTGACCGCGTATTCCTGGATCTCCCGGTTTGAGAATAGGATGATAATTTGCAAAAATCAACACTTAGACTTAAAAACAAGCCGTTAAAGGGTGAAAACCCGAACCAGCCCCAAATGACCCCGTAAGAGGCACGAACACCTCGTACGGGACCAATTAAACTTGTTAGAACTGACCGCCTAGTCCCGGGTCTTCCGGTTTGAGAATACGACAATAATTTGCAAAAATCAACACTTAGACTTAAAAACAAGCCGTTAAAGGGTGAAAATCCGAACCAGTCCCCAAACGACCCCGTAGGAGGCACGAACACCTCGCACGTGATAAATATAACTTGTAAGAACTGACCACGTAGTCCCGGGTCTCCCGGTTTGAGAATATGACAATAATTTGCAGAAATCACACTTAGACTTAAAAGCAGGCCGTTAAAACGTGAAAACCCAAACCAACCACCAAACAAACCCGTAGGAGTCACGAACACCTCGCACGGGACCAATGTAACTTATAGGAACTGACCACGTAGTCCCAGGTCTCTCAATTTGAGAATACGATGATAATTTGCAAAAATCAACACTTAGACTTAAAAACAAGCCGTTAAAGGGTGAAAACCTGAACCAGCACCCAAACGACCCCGTAGGAGGCACGAGCACCTCGCACGGGACCAATGTAACTTGTTGGAACTCACCGTGTAGTCCCGGGTCTACCGGTTTGAGAATAAGATGATAATGTGCAAAAATCACACTTAGACTTAAAAACAAGCCGTTAAAGGGTGAAACCCAAGCTAGAAAACCCGAACCAGCCCCCAAATGACCCCGTAAGAGGCACGAACACCTCGTATGGAACCAATGCAACTTGTAAGAACTGACCGCATAGTCCCAGGTTTCCCGGTTTGAGAATATGATGATAATTTACAAAAATCAACACTTAGACTTAAAAACAAGCCGTTAAAAGGTGAAAACCCGAACCAGCCCCCAAACGACCACCCCGTAGGAGGCACGAACACGTCGCACCGGACAAATGTAACTTATAGGAACTGACCGCGTAGTCACGGGTCTCTCGATTTGAGAATATGATGATAATTTGCAAAAATCAACACTTAGACTTAAAAACAAGCCGTTAAAGGGTGAAAACCCGAACCAGTCCCCAAACGACCCCGTAGGAGGCACGAACACCTCGCACGGGACCAATGTAACTTGTTGGAACTGACCGCGTAGTCCCGGATCTCACGATTTGAGAATACGATGATAATTTGCAAAAATAACACTTAGACATAAAAACAAGCCGATAAAGGGTGAAAACCCAAACCAACCCCCAAACGACCCCGTAAGAGGAACGAACACCTCGCACGGGACCAATGTAACTGGTAGGAACTGACCGCGTAGTCACGGGTCTTCCGGTTTGAGAATATGACGATAATTTACAAAAATAACACTTAGACTTAAAAGCAGACCGTTAAAGGGTGAAAACCGAAACCAGCCACCAAACGACCCTGTAGAAGGCACGAGCACCTCGCACGAGACCAATGTAACTTGTAGGAATTGACCGCGTAGTCCCGGGTCTCCCGGTTTGAGAATATGACGATAATTTGAAAAAATCACACTTAGACTTAAAAACAAGCCGTTAAATGGTGAAAACCAAAACCAGCCCCCAAGCGACCCCATAAGAGGCATGAACACCTCGCACGAGATCAATATAACTTGTAGGAACTGACCGCGTAGTCTCGAGTTTCCCGGTTTGAGAATATGACAATAATTTTCAATCCTATATGTAATTTTTTAGTTTGAGTAAATTGTTTTTGTAAATTAGTGGGTTACTAATTTCGTATCTTTTTGTATCCTATTTTTTTTCCAGGATAATAGTTTATCGTTGGCATTTATTCAAGTGGAACACACAAAGAACTCAATGGTTTACAACAAGGGGTTTAATCATGAGTCCATTTTTTGTGTTATGGCCGTGCGGGCTTTTGTAAGTTTATTGTTATATTTTGTGGCCGCGCGGGCTTTATGTTAGGCTGGTTTTTTATTAGCAGGTTTTGGAATGTCCAGAAAATAGAGGAAACTCTGCCCAATTTTTTTGGCCTGTGAACTATTAAAGACTTGTAATATTTTGAAGTTTGTATGTACATTAGTTAATCAACGACGTGCAATATTTTTAATTTGTGAATTTTTATGTTTTCAAATGTTTTTTTTTCTTTTTATAAAAAATTTGGCACAGTTCAAAACCGTGGCAAAAGTGTATCATATTTTGGCACGGTTTTGAACTGTGCCAATTTTTTTTAAATTGTGCTGAATCTGGCACAGTTAAAAATTGTGCCAAAAGTGTGCCAGAAGTGTTCCCGTTTGGCCAAATCTGGCACACTTTTGAGCCGTGCCAAAAAAAAATGGCTATTTTGGAACACCTGATTCTGGAACAGTTCAAAACCGTGCCAGATTCCTATTTTTGGTGTGGTGTAAGGTGATGTCTAGAGTTTTACAGTTGAAACAAAATCTATCTTTTAAAGATAGTATTTATGACTTAAGTATGACAACAAAGAATACTTTCTCGATATTTTTCAAGCAGCCCCTAACCTCTATCAATTCTTTAGTGCCTTGGGAATGTCCTCCTAGAGGAAGACTTATGTTTAATTGCTCATGTATATTAGATATCAATTCATCTATGGAAACATGAGTTCTCTTAAGGAATGATTTAGGGCATTTTATTTGGACTTCTTCAAAGATCTTTGACAGGGGTTCTTTTATTGAAGCTGAAGCACAAGCAATTATGGTTGGCATTAATTACTGTAAGGACAAGAATTTTAAGAATATAGAGAAATAAACTGATTCGAAAATCATATTTGATCTTATCTCATCTTCTTCATCTTGTCCTCCATGGAAAATTAGATCATTTTCGATTCCTAATAACTGTTATTCATGTAGAGAGCCCGAGCATCTGGCCAATAATTTCCCAAAGAAAGGAACATTGATGGTGTAGAGAGAAATTTGTGGAAAAATGTCTCGAAGATAACCTTACAAATGTTCTACTTGTTTATTCAAAGCATCCTTCAAAAAAGCTAAAAGCGACCTCGAGGCATTTCTCTCGGAGGAGGAGAGATTATAGCCTTGAGGCGGAGCGAGGCGTAAGCCTCAATTTGAGGGAAATCCCAAGAAACAAACTAAAAAGCTAATAAATAACAGAAATAATATATAATAAACATCATCAAAAAAAGTTCTATAATATTATCGATTTCAACAGTTTATTATCTTCAAATATCCCATAATAAGAAAAGCAAAAGAATATCTCCCTAACGAAAGAGATTTTATCATCAACTATCATCATAATATCGGTTTATATAATTATATAACATGTGTTTTTGACTCAAATATACACATTATAGCCTCAAATTTATATAGTGAAAGTGTAGAAGTGGACATAGAGGCTTAGGCATTACTGCTCGAGTCGCTATAGCCTCAAAGGTTTGAGGCGTGGGTATAGTGTCACTATAGCCTCAAAGGTTTGATGGTTTGAATCTTGTTCTCACTCTGAATTATAATGTTGTTGCTATGTTGTCGCTCATATTTCCAGTGATTGAGTTTGAGCATGTAATGAAATGGTTTTGTTATAAATATGATTTTGTGGTTTGGCGTATGTATATATATATATATATATATATATATATATATATATAGTGCAATGAGTTGGGTTTGGAAAATATATATTCATTCATATGTATATTACACTTATAAAAAGTTACTTTCAAGTGTATATTAGAGTGTAGTGCCAAATGTCAAGTCAATGTTAAAGGACAACTTATGTGGAAAATGAAATTACATTTATGGAATATAAGCATGGAAGCCAAAAATCCAAAACTTCTATGATGTATCCTCTAAAGCCTGTCACATTTAAGAAGGAAAAGTACTCAGTGAACCTTAACCGATTGTTTGATGTTCCAATTAACTTTGAGGATATTAAAAATTCTTCTCAAAATGAAAATTGTTATTTAATATCTCAAATGGCAAAGGGCATTTCTGAAGACGAGGAGAGTGAAAACAGTAAGGAATGTAATGATTTTAATCCTCGTTTAATTCCCATCAGCCTTAAAGACCTCATAGTTAAAGCTCAATTATATAAGAAGCGCAATCTTATCTCCCTCAATTTAAGTAGGTCACAGAAAAGAGCCATCAATTTGAAAGCGAAATAAGACATTTCCTTACATGATGGGACCAAACTTAAACCTGAATTAGCTCAAGAAGCCATAGAGAAAATC
The DNA here is from genome assembly GCA_949130495.1 of Sambucus nigra. Lineage (NCBI taxonomy): Eukaryota > Viridiplantae > Streptophyta > Magnoliopsida > Dipsacales > Adoxaceae > Sambucus > Sambucus nigra. The sequence continues at coordinate 358,890,153 of OX422209.1, read as the reverse complement.
ACTAAGGGCTACAACAACCTTTTCTCAAAGAGTCTTAAGGAAATTAAATCTTCTTCCTTGGATCCTAAAAAACGGAGGAGGAGATGATTAAACTCAATCAATTAAAAATTATATAGGTGCACAAATTAGAACACCTTATACAGTCAAATAACATTATCTCATTGTTTCTTCTAAACTACAAAAGAAGTTAAAGTGAGATTAAAGTTATTCATTTTCAATAGAGTTAAGTTGATACATTCTACTATGCCTTTACAACTGAAATAAGAATAAATAAAACCTTACCCAAAATTTAGATGGTCGAAACATTTGTCGATATTGAATAGTTCATGGGCGACACGTTCATTTTATCTGATATAAACATATATAAAAAATAAAATTAGCTGAGATAACATATCATATCAATATGATATGAAATACATTAGTCCCGACGAATATATGATAGACATAGAAACTATTAGAAAATCAGTACTATATTAAAATAACAAAATAATTGAAAAATGAATTGTTTTATATCTTTTAAGAATATGTCATTGCGACCTCTTCACGTTGGGCTATCTTATGATTCAAGTCATAGTGTTCCAAATGTATTATCATAACGTTGCACATCATTACTTCTAATTCATCCCATGATTCAAGTCATAGTGTTCCAAATCTCTTATGGTTCAAGTCATAGTGTTCTAAATGAATCTCTTACGATTCAAGTCATAATCTTCATGTTGTGATCTCTTATGATTCAAGTCATTGTGTTCCAAATCAGTACTATTTGCTTTTTGTTAAATTTTCAACACAAAATATCATTTATCATACATTGATAAAAACAGAAATGCGAACACTGTCTCGTAAGAATAACTGACGCGAGCGTAGGGTGGCGGTTCAAATAATTTGAAAATTCTCAAAAAATATCGGTTACGGGCGACGAAAGAAATAAAATAATAATATAGCATTATTAGCATATAAATTCATAAATAAAATAATATTATAGCATATAAATTCTACTGATTGTTACTTAATATAGATAAATATAAATTATCTTAACAATCACCAACTCTTAAAATATTTCGTGATACCACAATTTTAAAACACCCTAACAATCGATACTCAACACTGGTGCCAGTAACACATTACACATTATACTTATCACATACAACAACTAGTTGGTAGTATTAAATTTGACAATCGAAAGCCCACAACCAATGGTGACACCGACACGATAAGTAGACTTATAAAAGTTAAATGACCACTCACAATATGCGGAGGTCAAGGTAAACGCACACCGACAACCAAGGTATGCGAGCGGCAGCTCAACATTCGAATCTCAAGGTATGGTGGTGGGATGAAAATATGAATATAATTTAATAATGATACAAGCCAATCCACCAATGAAGTGTTTTCCAAATGACGCTCCCATAATTCCAAACGAGGCAATCCATACATAATCGCTACAACTCAATTTAGTAAAAACGTGTACATGGTCATACTCCTTGAGTTCCATCTTAATAGTCACCGTTTGAAAGTAAAACATTTAAAAAAAATTACAATCCAAATTTATTATTATGAGAATTACAAATATATTTAGAATACAACATATACACTTGAATCATTACTCTTCCCTAAATAATATTGGGTTGTTTTTAACTCACCCACTTTTAGATGTATTCTAGAAACATGACTATTAATTTGGGACATATCAAAAATAAAAATAAAACTATTCATCGCTAGGGCTAGCTTTGTGTTCGAACTCTTACCCTCATGTAGGATTTGACGGTTCGATTCCACCTTAAATAATATGTGGATAATCTCAATATTGAGATTCAAATCTCAACATCCTATGAATACTATGAACTATCAAATCTCAAATAGAAACTTAGGCAAGAAAACTATCGAATCTCAACAACATACTATGTATTACCTGTGTAAGAGCCTCCAAAGTGACCAAAGAGACAAAAGTGACGAACAGAAGAACTGAAACTCCAAAGTGACGAACTCCAAAGTGATGGAAGACCGGAGACTCCAAAGTGACGACAGACCTGGGACTCCAAAGTGACCAAAATGTGAGAGATAAAGAGCCGAGCGAGAGACTCCAAATTGAGAGGTATGAGTGGGCGGGAGAGTCAAAGTGAGTAAATGAATTTTTTTAGGGAATTTTATATTTTAGTGAAGTGTACTCAATTTTGGCACACTTAAAAACACTGGAATATTTTGTCACTATTTTAAAGTGTGGCAGATTGTCATTAAACCGTGCTAGAATTTGACACAATTTAAAACTGTGCCAGATTTTTAATATCAGGGTGTGCCAAATTGCTGTTTTTGGTGTAGTGTCATATTCTTATTCACATGATCACACCACAGTTTGAGAAAGCCATAAAAGGGTAAATATTCACCCTCTATGATGAATCTTTCGTTCAAAGAATCCCCTGAGACAGTCTTGACACTTTCTAGCTTTCTCTTCAACCGAGTTTGTCGGAACATCTTGAGTTCCTCTGTTGAGGGTTGATAACCCATGACACGAGGAGGAAAGGCCTTCTTCAATACTATGGGTTCTATTATTCTCTGTTGTCGTCGTCCCAGCCCCCGTTCGGGCATGAAGTGCATGTTCTTGAACATATGTATGACATTGATGTTGTCGTGAGGGTTGCGTTATGGACAGACTCTATCTTTGAAATCATCCCTTACTGGGAGAGAAAATGGTTCGACTTGGAAGCCTGTAAAAATCATATCATTCAACCCCTGTTGTATCTCTAGTACCAGATTACTGGTGCTTGCATTCTCAGTATTATCATTGTTGCCCAAGATGGTGATGTCCTGCCCATTGGCGAAAAACTTTAGTTTCTAATGGAGGGAAGAAGAAACACCCTTGATACTATAGAGACATAGCCGTTCGAACAACAGGTTAAAACAAGCCGTGATGTCAATGACCTGGAATTCAATAATGGGATTTATAGGGCCAACCCCTATTATAAACTTTATGGATCCCATCACTTCCTAACGAGTATTATCATAGGCACGCACCGCGACGGAGGTTGGAGCAAGGTCGCTTACTTTCAGTCCCAAGCAATCGAGGGTTCTCAACGGGTAAACATTAAGAGATGATCCATTATCGACAAACGAAAGTGACACGGTCTTTCCCATGACTTCAACAGAGATATTGAGAGCATAGTTGTGATATGGACCAAACTTAGGGATTTCTTCTTCGGAAAAGGAGATCATTCTAGTAGAGGTTAGAGACCCGATTAGATTCACTGCTTCTTCTAGCACGGTGGAAGGAGGGACTGTGGGTTCGATAAGTAGTTTAATTAAGGAATTTAGGTGTAGCTGGGAAGACATAAGAGTTCCCACAGAGTGATGTTAGCTTGGGTTTTGGAATTGGAAGGTGTTAGGAAACCATCCCGGCCTTTCGGTCTCTCATGAGCTTGTATTACTATTTTTCTTAATTTCTCCGTGAAGTGTGTGTGCCTGTATATATAAATAGAGATCGGAATCGCTCAACTCATATCATGGAAAAGATATAGCGAGGTCATCCATAAGAATGTTTCCAAAATAATATTTAGAAAATACGATGTACGCATTTATCAATATATTGATTGTTATGATGAAACGATAATATATGTTAGATAAAACGTCAATATGGATCACAAATATAATATATATATTAAATAATGTATAGATGAAATGGATGCAAATGCAACAAATGGCGAATTGAAAAAATTGAAAAATTGGACTCGAGTCTCGAGTGTTAACCTGAAATGTCTACGTGGCCTATAAAGGCATCAAAGTCCATGTAGTTCGCATGCAGAATAAGGGTGGGATTTATCCCATAGATTCGAACGAAAATTTATTATATGTATGTGTGTAGAAAATGTATTATAGTTTTGAGAAATTGTGGTGGATAATCCTGTTGAAATTTATAGTGTAACCCTCTTTTTCTTTGTTTTGTTTTGTTTTGTTTTGTTTTTATAGAAAATAAAGTATGTGCAATATAACTAATAAAGGGTGAAGTATTAATGTGTATGAGCTAAAGTAAAAGCTAGATTAAGAATTTATGTAACTAATGCAAAAATAAAGAATTTAAAGAGAGAGAAGGATTTTTGGACCTTCTTTAGAGAATTGATGCTTGATATTGATCCTTGATGAGCTCCCTTTAATTTTGAGATGAATTTTGGATGAGAGAGAATGAAATTTTGGTAAATTGGTTATGAAAAGGATGGGAATGAAAGATGAAAGGGAATTTCACACAAGGAAACTTCGCTGATTGCAAGAGAATGTTATTGAGATAACTGATATTGATGAAACCTGAGGTCTCCCCTGAGGGTGACCTCTCATGCCCTCTATTTATAGGGTAGGGGGTTCTTATCGTCATAGACCTATCCCTTCCAATTGGTAGGTAACCCAAGACACACTGCCGATAGGCAGAAAAATGGACATGCCAATCGGCAATCTCGTGCAGATTTTTTTAGAAAAACGGTCATAGAATGAAATTCATAAATCCAAATTGCGCTTGGGTCATATATTTATAAAGTTAATTCACAGACCTTCAAGAGTTCTTGGGCCGCTCTCGGGTCTAGGAGTTGAATTTGGGTCAAACGGAGCTCGAAAGCGCTTATCGTTCCTTTGGACGGGAGATCGTCGGACGGTAACGGATCTTTCGTCCAAATCGTAAGTCATAATCGTGTACGGGGTGGACCTTTGGAAAGGTTATGCAAGGTATTTCGACATTACAGAGAGATTCTATCAGTTCAGAAAGTTGACTTTGGTCAACTGGGGCCAGAAAGCGCCCGATGATCTTTCAAAACAAAAAGGGTCATTCGTCTGTACAGTAAGGCTAATTCAATCATGGGGTGGACCATTGAAAAGGGTATTTAGTTCCCTTAGAAGATTAATTTAGTCTCATTCGATCTGAGGAGTTGACCTTGGTCAAACAGATCCCGGAAGCGCGTGATGGCCTCCAGATCAATTTTAAGGGGAAAATGGATACTGTCAGAACGGTTATGACATTTTGCACATGGGGTAGACCGTTGAAAAGGGGTTTTAGTGACCTTCAAGGATTTATTGAGCTTTCTCTCTGACGTTGGATTTGATTGGGGTCAAATCGAGGTCTGGGAGTGCCCGATGGGCTCTTGATCGATTTTTGGTAGTAAAATGGTCCGTTCGTCCAAACTGTTATGCCAATTTGTGCACGGGGTGGACCATTTGAAAGGGGGTTCAGAGCCCTTTAATGATTTTTTGAGCTTTCGCTCTGGCGATAGAGTTGACCGGAGTCAAACGGGTCTCGAGTGCGCCCAATGGCCTCTACATCGGTACTTGGAGTATGACCTAGGGTTTGTAGTGAATTAGGGAGGTGCTAGGGACTTAGGGTCATTGCACCGGGGTATACAAAACTATTTAACGTCACATAAGGCATGATGGTGCTTTTTCTCCACACCAGGGCATACAAAGATATTTAATGTCATGGTAACGATGGTTTTTTCTCACCATACTGGTGCGTACGAATCTATTTAAAGTCACACATGGGACTGTCATGTTTTTTCCTTACACCGGGGCAAATGAAGCAATTTTATGCCACACATGTGATGGTTGTGTTTTCTCACCACATCGGGGGATACAAAGTTATTTAATGTTACACATGGGACTGTGGTCTTTTCTTGCCACATCAGGGCATACAGAGCTATTTTTGGATCAATGAGGCTTTTAAAGGGGATGAGTTTGTTTTCAAAATGAGTAATTTGAGTTATTTTAGAATATTTTTTACTAAAAATAGGGATGAACCAATCAAGTATGTGCTTGCACGACCGACCGACCACACGAACGCATGACGGATCGGTGAAATGCGCCCATGAATGATCGGTCATGGCGCCAAGCTTTTACAAAAGTGGATTCTTCTAATTTGGTTCATTCTTATCACTTTCGTTCTTTCTCTAAACTTCGTCTAGCTTAATATTATCTCAATTTTTTGGAATTTCTCTAGTTTTTTAAGTTTATCTTTCCTTATTTTTTTAGTAATGGCCGAAAGAGAGGTTGGCGAGTTATTGGAGATTCTTTTGGATGATCTACCAGATGAAATACCTCACCCTGAGTGTGGGGATCGCGAAATTGGGATGATCTCGATATATCCATGGAGCCTACGGGTAGTGATATGGGTGTGCGTCATCATGTTCCCGAATCAGGTGATCGGGCCGTTCATCGGGAGCCAGCCAATCACATTTCCACTATTGTGCACATTGGTGAGGTATTTTCCTTTATTTTTTCCATGTCTTTTTATTTTCTTCATGTTATAGTTTTATTTTAATGTTTTTATTTGCGCATTCATTTTTACTTTTTGCATCATTTATATATTTGCACATTTATTTTCATAGAATCATCGTGAGAGCCGCTCTACACACCTCCGAATTAAGGGTTGCCCTAACCTGGTTGTGTCTTTGTGGATTGATAAGTCCTTACTTGAGTTTGTTAGGGAGACCATTAGGGGATTATACTTTGGACTCTATCGTGATGTCTTAATCCACCATGTGATCCCCATGCTTCGAGAGAGGTGGTGGGACACGACTTGTAACTTCCAACTCCCAGTGGGTGAGATGACACTGACCCCTTTAGATTTGCACATGATGATCAGCTTGGTATCTGTACCATTCCCGATGATGATTCCCCATCATATCAGATTGTTGAGGGACATTGTCTAAGCCTCTCTATGCTTTGTTTGTTCCATCTACTCGTGTTTGGGGTGACCTTGGTTCTCATCTCTCTTGAGGCGCACATGTGGGTTCATTGGTGACATTTGGAGGGCTGATGGCACACGGATTATCTAGTTCACTCGAGTTTGGTTATACCATCTACTCCCATCATGGGGCTATGCATGGGGTTTTGTTTTTCCCTCTTAGGTATTTTATTTGCATCAGGTAGTATGATTGGTGAAACTCTGCTCTGGGTTTTCTCTTCGCTATTACGAGCGCCATGTCAAGATGGGTAACTAAGAGTTCTGTCAACTATTTGGTGGTCTAGGAGGTACGTTCTTCTTCTTCTTCTTCTTCTTCTTCTTTTTTATATTTTTTCTTTCTTATTCTGCCACTGATATATATATATATATATATATATATATATATATATATATTCATTTTTACGTAGTTAAGGGTTTATAGGTCCTCGGGCATCATCGAGATTCTCTGAGAGATATTGAGGAGGACAATTGGCCTCGCTAGAGGAGATGGATACATGAAACTATAGGTCATAATTCTACATGTATTTTTTAGGGGGAGATACATATCTTCCTCACCTGGTTGACCTAGGGGTGATAATTCTAGAAGGTACATGAAAAAATGACACGCAACGATACAAAATTGATTTGAAATTGGCACGATGTTTCGTGCCTATTTTGTATTCGTGTCGTATTTTTTTGACACGAAGTCGTGTCATGTCTCAATTATGAGCCGTGTCGTGTCATGTTATAGTATTTTTTAGATGTAAAATTTAAGAAATTCTGGTATTCATGTCATATCATGCCATGTTATTTTTTATTCGGGTCGTGTTCGTGTTAACTAAAAAAAATACAAATTCGTGTCGTGTCATATTCGTGTTTGAAAAAATCTTGTCGTGTCGATCCGAAACACGATCCGTTAACCCAAATTGCCACTCCTAGGTTGACCACAGAGGCAATATGTACCCCTTTCCCATCGTTTTTGTTATTTTTAAAATTTTTTCATTTACTTTCATATTTTTTGGATTACAATTCACCTTATTCCTATGGATCATATCCCAGGGGTATTGGTATAAGGATAGTACATCCACTTAGGCCACTTTCTGGTTGCTTCTCTACAATAACGAGTGATAAACGTTCAATTAGTACATGTAAATAGCAATGTGGATTGCCAAAAAACAATTTTTAATTTTCAATCTATTTACCAAGTGAGCAATTAATCCGATTTTAGTTAAGCACAAATTAAACTTACAATGTGTAAACAATTAACCAATTTTTTCTTGCTTAATCATGAATCTAGGTGATTTGCTAGAATAAAATATAGATAAATCACAACGTTACGATGTACGAGAAAAATCGACAATAGAAAAAACCTCGGATGTCCTAGCTAACGCAAATTCACTATGATATAGGATTTATAAAATAGTGACACACATAATTACTCCACTCGACTCTAAAAATGTAATACATTTGTATATAATTTATATTGGTTATCTCCGGTGTCAAAAAAATTAAGTCTTTTATGTCATATAGACTTGATCCGTTTGCGAGATGTGCGGTCTTGTGTCAAGATTGGAAACCTAGCATGCCGCTATTTGAAGGCTTTCGTTCCTTCCATTCACATCAAATTGAAGTCTATACCCTTTTAGTATAAACTGTATGTCTATGGCTAATCACATACGTGCAAATAAGTTTTTCTAAAATGTGTGAGGGTTTTAAATTTGACGGAACAAGTGTTTAAATCTTTCTTAGAGTTTTTAAAATTACGTTTTTAAGAGTTGGTTATTGATTTTGAACAACTTACAACATTTTTTATATATGCGGAGCCTTAACCGTTTGCAAGGATTACTTTTAAGCTCGTGCACAGAGTGGTGTTTGTACAACACCATTATGTGACCGTGTGCATGATCTTGGCCTTGATTCCACAGTGGATGGAAGCGCGCACAAGGAAAAAAATTCATCGTGCACACGACATTGTGAAACTTGGAAAGTTTGTTATTAATAGGATATTTTCCCTCCCATTTGTTGTGATATGAATTTTTCACAAGTGAAATTACTCTATGAGCGCATTTTGAAAGTGGAGAGATCATTTTTGCTTCCATCTAAATAAATTTTCACTTGTTCCTCATAATTTCAAAAACCTAGATCTCTGGCTTGATCCTAAAGTTTATGAGTGAATTTGAGAGTGTTTTGAATAAATCTTCACTAGACAATGTCAATTCATTATTCTATATCTGATTTTCTTTGATCAACTAATTTGTGATATAAATTGGAGGCATTCCAATTAATTAGGAAACTTGTAGTGAGGCATGACTTCAAGGAAGATAGTGGACTTCTTCATTCACAGCATGAAGCTCGTTGAAGATTTTCCATTATCTATGGGGGAATACTGCAAGGTTCATTGGTAACTACACGTGATTCCTTATGTGAGAGGTATCTTCTTGTCCTTTGTAAAATATATTTTCAAGTATAAATGAAAATTGGAGCGCATTAAGATTCTTTTATCCCTTGGTGGGGTTATTTTCCTCATAAACCTTACCTTGTGTATAGTTCTAATTGATTTATACTCATGTACACACATTTGATCACCCTTATCACTTATATTTAACTTGAATCTTGATAATTTGCATATTATTGATTTGGGTGCGTTAGATCTTCCTTTTCTCATTCAGATCCTTGTAAAGATAAATTTTCGAACGAGTCAATTTGTATGTAATTAGTTAATTCTGTTTGGGCAAAACTTGTTGAGTCATAGGTTATGATTTGAGTTATTTGTCCTTCGATACTATGATGTATTATTGAATACCGTAACAGCCAAGTTAAAGTGACATCAAGTAAATGTCGAGTTTCGTCTTTAACATCCGAGGGGTCTAATATAGATATGAATGCACATTAACTTTTGGTCCCTCGATTTGAGTTTTGGTGTTTTGTTTTATCAAATGTTTTTAGGAATATTTCGTAAAATAGTTTTTAAAAGAAAAATATTTTTTAATTGAGTCGTTTGAATTAGTTTCATTAAGTCATTCAAATGAGATTTCACTATTCGTTAGAATGATTGTTCAAATGGGAGATGGTTTGTCGGTTGACCAAAAAATTTCATTCAAAGCTCGTTCAAACGAGTTATAAAGTTTGTATGAACGAGATTCAATTTTGTTCAAATGGGAGTGTATACTTCATTCGAACGACCCTATGTTTTTGCTTGAGCGAGATTAATCAAAATTCATGTTTTCTACAAATAGGAGTGATGGAAAGGTATTTTTCTAAATGGTTTTCGCAATTTTTTTAGAGTAAAATCTAAAGGCCCACAAACCCTACTTAACAGCCAAGTTTTAGATCCAATAATCCTACATACATACATTTATTTGAGATATCTTTTGGACTATACCAAGATTACTCGATCAACCTACTGAGAGTGTTTTAAAGTGGTGGAGACCATGTTTGCATTGTGCGATGGTTGGACTAATCACGAGATTAGTAAGATTGGTGGGATACCGAGATATAGGAGGTGCCTCGATTGTGTGGATATTGGAAAGCATCCAATAGTGGTTGCGAAGAAGGTTACAAAAGAAAAAGGAAGCACGTTAAGTCTTGAACGCATCGATTCCGTGAGTAAGTCTAAGTTGTTCTTGTAAAGGTACTGTGGCCATCCTGATTAAGATCGCGCACCGCTTCCCCTTCTCCCGCCTCCCGAAGGGGGGAATATGGAAGGAAGGGGGATCGAAAGGTCTCACGTCCTACTTAGGAATGCTTCGACCATCGTCGGTGGTGGGTAAATGTAAAGAGATGGAGTCGCCAACCAATTTTGTACAAAACAGGCAAAAGAATATGTTGCTGTATCGAGAGCGTGGCATCGAAGACAAACTGATGCATACGAAACCAATAGTTCGAAGGGTCTGGGGGCTAAGTTATGGAATGAGAAGGTGTTAGGCACCCATCCCGCCCTTTCGGTCTCTCACGGGCTCGTGTTATTATTTTCCTTTATTTCTCCGTAAAGTGTGTGTGCGTGTATATATAATGGAGATCGGAATCGATCAACTCATACCATAGAAAAGGAAGAGTGAGGTCATCCATAGGAATATTTTATTGCGATATTGGTCGTTATGATGAAACGATAACATGTGTTGGATGAAACGCTAACAAGGATTACAAACATGCAAGAATATGATGAATGAGGGAATAAGAAAAATTGGAAGATTTAGAAAAAAATTAAAAATTTAGAATTTGAAAAATTGGACTTGAGTCTCGGGTTTTAATCCAAAATACCGACGTAGCCTATAAAGACATCAACGTCTACATAGTTCGAATGAGACATGGGGGTGGGGTTTATCTCATAGATTCAAACGGAATTTTATTATGGGTGTGTGTGTAGAAAAATGTTTTTTAGTTTTGAAAAGGTGATGGAGAATCCCGTTCAGCATTTATGGGTGTAACCCTCTTTTTTGTTTGTTTTGGGTTTTTTGTATAAAATAAATTATGTGCAATATACTAATAAAAATGTAGATATTAATGTGTATGAATTGAATCTAATGAAATTTATGTAAAAATAAGGAATTTAAAGAGAGAGAAGGATTTGGACCTTTTTTGAAGCTTGATCTTTGATCTTGAATGAACTCTTTGAATGTGAGATAAATTTTGGATGAGAGAGAATGTGATTTTTCCAAATTGGGTATCAAAAGGATGGGAATGTAAGCTTGAATGGAATTTCACATGGAGGAACTTCGCTAATTTCGAGAGAATGTTACTGAGATCACTGATACTGAAGGATCTGAGGTGTGCCTGAGAAGTGAGGTCATGACCTCTATTTATAGGGTTAGGGGTGGTACAAATCAGTATTTCCTAGTCCTTCCTATTGGCAGGTGACCCTAGACACACTACCGATAGACAGGGAACTGAACCTGCCAATTGACAGTCTCGTGCAGATTGTTTTGAAAATAATCATATAATGTAATCTGTCGATCTAAATTATCCACGGGGCATATCGTTAGAAAGGTAATTTAGAGGATTTCCATAGTCCTTGGGCCACTCCGGGGTTCGGGAGTTGACTTTGGGTCAAATGAGCTCGAAAGCGTGCATCGATCTTTTGGACGAGAGATCATTGAACGGAAACAGATCGTTCGTCCGGATGGTGAGTCAGAATTGCACAGGGGCATACCGTTGGAAAGGTTAGGATATTTAATTCAACATTCCAAAGAGCTTCGTCGATTTGAAAATTTTGGCCTCGGTCAATTGAGGCCCGAAAGCACCTGGTGACCTCTCGGAGTAAATCGAATCATTCGCCCGTAAGTCAGAATCGTGCATGGGGCAAATTATTGGAAAGGATATTCTATTCCCATAGGATATTCATTAAGTATCATTCGAGCTAAAGAGTTGACTTTGGTCAAATGGAGCCCGAGAGTGCCCGGTGGCCTTCAGATCAATTTTCAGGGGAAAATGAATCATTCGTCTGAACGGTTATGCCGTTTCATGCAAGGGGCGGACCGTTGTAAATGGGTTTTAGTTCCCTTCAAAGTTTATAAGATCTTTCACTCTGAAGATGAAGTTGATTGGGGTCAAATTGGGGCCGGGAGCGCCCAATGGCCTATGGATTTTTGATAGTAAAGTGGGTCATTCATCCGAATCATCATGTCGATTCATGCACGGGGCAGGCCATTGGAAAGAGATTCAAATCCCTTAAAATATTCAAAGAGCTTTCACTCTGATGATGATAGAGTTGATCGGAGTCAAATGGGGGCCCAGTGGCGCCCGATGGCTTCTAGATTGTACTTGGAGTATGACCTAGGGTTTCTAGTGAAATGGGGTTATTCTAGGGACCTAAGGAGAGACTTAGGGGGTCCTATAATGTGGTGTCTACAAAGACCCTCGATGGGTGATCTTGGAACAAGTGAAAGATATCGAATATACACCACATGATGTTTTTGGAAAGAGGTCGATTCTGCGGACCTAAGGGACGAGGGTGATCGATTCAGAGGGTCGAGGTCAATTCTTAGGACCTAAAAGAAATGAGGGGATGCCCAATTTTGTGGGTGAGGTCAATTCTGAGGACCTAGAAGAGGTGATGACCGAGGGGCGAGGTTAATTCTGACCTAAAAGAGGTGACGACTGAGGGCCCAGGTCAATTCTGACCTAAAAGAGGTGATGACCGAGGGCTGAGGTCAATTCTAACCTAAAGGAGGTAACGACTGAGGGCTGAGGTAAATTATAACCTAAAGGAGGTGACGATCGAGGTCCAAGGTCAATTCTAACCTAAAAAGAGGTGACGACCGAGGGTCGAGGCAAATTATGACCCAAAATAGGTGACAAGCGAGGGCTGAGGTCAATTCTGACCTAGATGAGGTGATGACCGAGGGCCTAGGTCAATTCTGACCCAAAGGAGGTGATGATTGAGGTTCAAGATTGATTCTAACCTAAAATAGGTGACAACCCAGGGCCGAGGTCAATTCTAGCCTAAAGGTGGTGATGACCGAGGGTCAAGGTCAATTTTGACCTAAAGGAGGTGATAACCGAGTGCCGAGGTAAATTCTGACCTAAAAGGAGTGATGATCGAGGGTCGAGGTCAATTCTAACCTATAAGAGGTGACGACCGAGTGCCGACATCAATTCTGACCTAAAATTGGTGATGATCGAGGGCCGAGGGCCATTTTGACCTAAAAAAGGTGACGATCGAGGTCCGAGGTCAATTCTGACCTAAAAAAGGGTGACGACTGAGGGCTGGGGTCAATTCTGACCTAAAAAAGGTGACGGCCGAAGGCCCAGGTCAATTCTCACCTAAAAGAGGTGACAACCGAGGGTCGAGGTCAATTCTGACCTAAAAGAGGTGACAACTCGGGGCCGAGGTCAATTTTGACCTAAAGAGGGTGACGACTGAGGGCCGAGGTCAATTCTGACCTAAAAGAGGGTGATCAATACCATGGGCCAAAGTCAATTCTGAGGGCTTCAGTTTTCTTGGGGAAATTTGGAGACTCCACTGGGAATATGTATCTTGCGATTCCACTGGGGATTTAGTGGATGGTCCGTGGGGTAGATGTTTCTCGTCTAGGGAATTTGTGGTGTCCTTTGGAGATGTTGATGAGGAGGATATCCAATTGTTTTTAGGAATTGTACGGGGGATACAAGAGTCTCACTGGGGAGATGACTGTGGTAAAAATGTTTTTTCTTGGTGAGAAAAGTTCTAAAATTCATTTGGTATTTTTAGGAATTTTTTGGGATTTTCTGGCATTTTTTAAGAATTTTTGTACTAAATTTTAGAGAGGGTGCCAACCGGCGTAGTGTGAGGGGTGCCAAATGACAGTGGCACAGTCTTTTGGGGTACCTCGATCAGGTGGAGGGACAGTGCCGATATCGATCTTTCTCTGTTGAGGAATTTACAGGTGACCTTTTATCCCTAGGGGACGACCATCTAGCACACGGGTGTGACTGGGGAAAATGTTCAGCTGTGGAGGTTGATGGGTACGTTTGATACCTAGGAGAGAGGTTTGTGGGGAAGATGAGGTGACATCCAATTCTAGTTCTTTCCCTTTCAGGATTTTCTTACAAGTATTTCACTGATTGTGGGAGCTTGGTATTGACCATATTGCATGCTTGATGTAGTGGCATTGCACCTATAAAGAGACTCAAAAATGCAAAAGGATATGCATATTTCAGTTGATTATGTTTATTTAGTGTCTTACTCTACATGCATTTTAATTTGCTGCTGAGTTTTTATTTTAAGAAAGAGTTGGAAAAGTGTGTTTTTTTAGAAATTGTTTGAGTATGTTTGAGTAGAAGATGGACCCGAAGACATGACTGAAAAAGAGTTTCCATTTTGAAAGGATTTATTTTAAGAAAAAAAATGAGTTTTTTGGAATTTTTGAGTGGAGGAAGGCCTTGGAGGCTTGGTTGGTATATGGAAGAGGAGATGGCTATCTTGGTTGTAAAGTGGAGCTTTGCCACCTTCATTGGATCATGCTGAATATGTTGTGTTGAAGAGATAATACTGATGTTGGATCTGTTGCTTTGGGCCTTACTTCGAGGCTACTATTGGTGATCGGGGGTATGACGATGGACCCTCAATTTGTTGACATCACTATGTGAATGTCATACCTTCGTAATCCTGTGGCGGTAATACTGGCAGAGACTCTGAATGGTCTAGATGCCTGGCGGGAAGGACGTTCTGACTTTTTGAGGGGTGGCCCCTTAATACTGTTCATGTGGTTGTCAGAAATATTCCATAAGGTGGTCCCACTTGAGTATCCTTTGCCGGTGGTACCAAATTTCTTCTCATGCTATTTTATCAGTGTAGGACTAGACATCGAGATCTGGGAGAATTGGTTTGTGGAGAACAGGGCTCAAGGCTTGCGTTGGTCAGTGCCTTGGTGGGGGGAGTTGCTGCCCATTCTAGAACTCGGAGAATACTAGTATGTTTAGTTAGATGGTCTTAGGCAGACCTCTTTCTACTTTCCCTAGCAGCTTCTGCGCCAATTTGACCGGGAAAAAATTGTGCCACCTCAGACACATGACTTATTTCCCGTGGGGGATCTGACAGAGCGTATGCGCATGCGGCTTAGCTATTTGTGGGAGAATATTCGACCCTCGACCCGTCCATCCTAGTCTGTTAGAAGAGTCTGGCATATTTTAGGGGATTACATGAAGTGGTTGTAGATAAAAGTAGTTGCCAACATACTGGATGTGGAGACTGGGCAAAGGTGGTTCGCAAAATCTGACACCATGGAAGGAGGTGTTGTGGTTTTCCCCAAGATACTCTGGGATAATCGTTCTATGGAGTGTCTGCGACACTCTATTCAGGCAGGGGAAGTTTGTGGACCCCAGGATGTGGGTGGTGATGGGGCTAGTTCTTCTGGCAGCTGCGGGTAGGATCCCTGAGGAGTTTATTTGTGAAACTTTTGTAATGGGTGTTTGGGAATAATTTGTGGGTTATTCTGATTATATTTGATTGTTATTTTAGGATTAGTGGGGCTTGTTTTTTTTTATTTGGTTTTAATAAGGTAATGTTAGGCTGTCAAGGGATGACGTTTGGCTCCCTATGCTGATGTAACTGTACCAAAATTCCCTAAAAAATGAAATAAAAAAGTTTTTGATTATCTAGTTGGTCATCTTGATGAGTTTAGCATTTGAATTATCTATACCAACAGCTGAGGTATACATAGTCTTTTTGTTCATGTATATGTTAAAATGAACCATCGTTCTCGAGGATAAGAAAATAATAGCATTTTATAGAAAAGAAGGGGGCCGTGCTCATGTAAAACGAATCAGTTACCTACGTACCTCTAAGGGTTTTGAATTTTTTTTGAAATTCATTCTTGAAAGGTTTTATAGGATCAGGCCCCATGTAGTTCTGGATAGAGAATTTGTTTTAGAATAGAAGGGGATGAGAAGAGTCTTAATGCGTCGAGATTTTGGAATTGGGGTAGAATTTTATGAGACGGTCCAAGTTGAATGGATGCGCCATTTCCTCCCCATCAAGGTCGGTGAGCATAGCGACACCGCCTGACAGGATCTTCTTTACGATGTAGGAGCCACTCCAATTGGGCTTGAATTTCCTTCTGGGGTCCCAGATGGGCTCTACTATCTCTTTAAGGGATAAGTCCCCTTCTCGGACACCACGGTCCTCGACTCTGTTCTTGAATGATTTCTCTATTCGGTGATGGTACCCTTGTATGTGATATAGATCTTTTAGTCTCCTTTTGTCCAAGAGTGACATCTCATTGAGACGACTTTGATGCCAATCGTTGACTTTGCGTTCTAGCATGGTGCGCAATGAAGGGATTTCCAGCTCTACGGGTAGGACTGCTTCCATACCGTATACTAGAGAGTAAGGGGTAGCCCCAGTAGAGGTTTAAACAAAAGTGAAAGAGTCCCAAAGGGTGTAGGGGATCCGATCGGCCCAATCTCAACAACCTTACTGCTTCATTGGTTTGAGGTTGATAGGGAGAATGTGTCTCTGAATCCCATACTCATCGACCACCTCTGTAACCTCTGCCTCAAAATATAACCTGTTATCTGGCACCAACTCATGCGGGACCCCCTATCAATAGATGATGTTTTTCTTGATGAACTTGTCCACTTTATTGGCATTTAGAACTGCGTATGACTTGGCTTTAACCCATTTAGTGAAGTAGTCAATGGCAACTAGGATGAACTCATGCCCATTGGACATTTTGGGTGTAACTTTCCCTATGATGTCAATTCCCCAAGTAGAGAACGACCAGGGATAAGTCATGTTATAAAATTCTCGTGGAGGCATGTGTTATAGGTTGAAAAACTGCTGATATTTGAGGCATCTTCAAATGTAGGTTGTGCAGTCCTGAACCATGGCAATCCAGTAGTAACCCTGTCTGATGATATTCTTGGCAAGCATATGGCCATTCATATGGGGTTCGCATTCCCTGTTGTCGATTTTTTACATCATCCCTTCAGTATCAGCCCCTGCGTTACAGTGCAAATGGGTTCCATCGAAGTTTCTCTTGAATAGTGTTTTATCGCAGATAATGTACTGGGCAACTAGTATGAAGAGGGTTTCTCGATCATTCTTATTAGAACCCTAGGGGTACCTACCATGCTTGAGAAGACACCAAATATCATTATACTAGTAGTCAGTTATCTCGGGATCTTTTATAATAAGCTCAATGTGGTAATAATGGGTTGGTTAATATTACTTTTGGATAAGGAGTGGAGCCATAGTTATTCCTTCAGACATGTCAATTGTGGAGGCTAAGGTAGAAAGGGAATAGGA
Source organism: Sambucus nigra (assembly GCA_949130495.1). NCBI lineage: Eukaryota > Viridiplantae > Streptophyta > Magnoliopsida > Dipsacales > Adoxaceae > Sambucus > Sambucus nigra. The sequence continues at coordinate 358,872,739 of OX422209.1, read as the reverse complement.
TAGGTTATTTTTTACTCGAGGAAAATAGTGGAAGGTGATTTCTTAGAATTGGGAAACTAACTCTTCTAGATGGGTATGGAAGGGTAAGAGTTTCTCGTCATTGACTATCCATTTTCTGAGCACTTAATCGATGACGAGGGTTGAATCTACATAGACATCGAGGTATACAATTCCTTTCTTGAGGGCAAATTTAAGGGCTGCCATGTACGCCTCGTATTCAATCATGTTATTGGTACAAGGAAAATCTATCTTGGTGGCAATGGGAGTGTGAGAGTCTTACGGGGAAATTAGGAGTATCCCAATACCATACCCTTTCTTGTTGGCGGCGCCGTCGAAGAACATTTGCCATCGAAGATCTTCTTGGTAGGTATAAAGGATATTCTCCTCGGGGAACTCAAAAATCCATACATCAGCTTCCTTTATAGGGTATTCAGCGAGGTAGTTAGCGATGGCTCTTCCTTTTATGACTTTCTGGATGACATAAACACTATCAAATTTGGCTAGAAGCATCAACCAATGGTCCATTCGACTGGACAATGAGGGATTCTCGAGTAGGTACTTGATAGTATTTATTCAGGATACAAGTTTAATAAGAAATGCGAGCATGTAGAGCCGTAACTTTTGGGTGACCCAGACAAGAGCGATACATGCTTTCTCAGAAGCTGTGTAGTTAACTTCATACCCGACAAACTTGTGACTGGCGTAGTAAATGGCTCTCTCTTTGTGGGATTCTTAAAGGTATTGGGCTAGAAAATCCCCAACTACAATATTTGTTACGGTTAGGTATAGGGGTAAGGGAAGACCAGGCTGTGATGACATGAGTACCAAAGGTCGAGTTAGGTATTTCTTTCTTCGATAAAAAGATTGTTGGCAAGATTCGTTCCAAACCTTTGTCAAATCCTTTCAGAGGAGTTTAAATATCATCACACAGATGAAAGTCAACTGGCAGATGAACCAGCTGATATACTGCAATTTTCTAAGGAATCCCCAGACTTCCTTCTCCGTTCGGGGTGGTGGAATCTCGAGTATGGCTTTTAATTTGGAAGGATCTACTTCTATCCCTTTCTCACTAACCATGAATACCAAAAGTTTTCCTTTGGTAACACCGAAGACACATTTTTGTGGGTTAAGTCGCATCTGGTATTTCCACAGTCGCTCGAAGAATTTTTGGGGAGCGAGAACATGACCTGCCCTAGTCTTAGACTTGATAATCATATTATCCACACAGACCTAGACTTCTTTGTGTATTAGATCTTGTAAGATGGTTGTGGAAGCCCTTTGGTAGGTAGCCCCTGCATTTTTAAGACAAAACGGCATAACGGGGAAGCAAAAGGTTCCCCAAGGGGTGATGAATGCGATTTTCTCTTGATGATCCAGGTGCATTTTGATATGGTTGTATCCGAAAAACCCACTAATTAATGACTTGGGAGCTTGACTGGTTGTATTATCCATAATCATGTCGATATTGGGTAGCGGATAATCAACCTTAAGAGAGGCTTTGTTCAAGTCTCGATAGTTAACGCACATGCAAACTTTCCCTCCTGATTGCGGCACGGGTATGATGTTGGCTAGCCACATGGGGTATTAAATCACGTGAATGAAACCCACGTTCATCTATTTGACTACTTATTCCTTATCCTTGAGTGACCATTTTGTGCGGAGCATTCGCAATTTTCGTTTGACTAGTTTTCATTCTAGGAGAGTAGGAATCTCGTGTTGAGCTATCTCGGAATCAATACTGGGCATGTCATCATAGGACCATGCGAAGATGTCCACAAATTTCTTCAGTAATTCCTCAAGTTGCGCGTGCTCATGCTCGTTGAGGGTGGACCCTATCCTAATCTAGCGCAGTTGGCTACTAGAACCGAGATTAATAACAATTAACTTGAACGAGTTTATATTATTTGTTATTAACCTTATTAAGATCAATTAAGAATTGTTCACTTAAAAAATTATTATCTTCATCAAGAGTTTGATTAGAATCAAGACAAATAATGTAAGGCACAAGAAGATACTCAAATTCTTCGTTTACTTGATTGATAGGAAAAACGACGTTGAGAACCTCATCAAAGGAGGTTTTGATTACATTAGAGTAAGGAGGAACAACAAGAGAAGAAAAAATGGGATAAATATCAGGGTTAGGTTGAATTTCAGGAGGTGGGACAGGTGCAGCATACCAGTTAAGGAGAGGTGTATCAGTAGTTTTTATCAGGAGGGATGGATCCGATAACGTAGCCCCTGAGTGGATTATACAGAGTGTCAGCCCTTGTGTCTGCAAGTTGAAAGAATTCTCGGAGTCACTTTCCTTAGATTCTCCAGTATCAGCTATGGTCTCTTCAATGTGTGGTTGCACTTGATGCTGGGAACTTTCGGTCCATGAGTAGTCATCTTGGAAAAAGATCTCCATTTAGGGTTTTATTTTCTTATCCACATGATCATACCATGGTTCAGGAAATTCGTAAAAGTATAAATCTTCAACCTCTATGATGAATCTTCCATTCAAGGAATCTCTTGAGACAGTCCTGGCACTTTATAGCCTTCTCTTTAGCCGAGGTTAGCGGAGCATTCTAAGTTTTTCTGCTGATGGTTGATAACCCAATCCACAGGATTAAAAACTTTCTTCAAAATAATGGGTTCAAGTGTCTCTTGCTGTCTTTATCCCAGCGCCAGTCCGGGCATGAAGTGCATGTTTTTTAACATCTCGATCACATTCACGTTTCCACGAGGGTTATATTATGGACACACCCTATCTTTAAAATCGTCTACTGCTGGGAGTAGAATTGGTTCAACTCAGAAACCTGATAGAAACATATCGTTCGCCCCGTACTGTATCTCAAATACTGGATTACTCGTGCTTGCGTTCTCGATATCGTTATGGTTGCCCAAGATGGTGATGACCTGTCCATTGGCGAAGAACTTCAGTTTTTGATGACGGGAAGAGGACACAACTTTAATGCTATGCAACCATGGTGGTCCAAGTAGTATATTGAGATAGGATGGGATATCGATGACTTGGAATTCCACAATCGAATTTATAGGGCCAACCCCTATTGCAAGCTTTATGGGTCCAATAACTTCTTAGTGGGTATTATCATAGGCACGTACTACGATAAAGGTTAGAGAAATTTCGATCACTTTCAGTCCTAAAAATTAAGGGTCCTTAACGGGTAGATATTAAGAGCTGATCCATTATCGACAAGTGAAGTTGGACGGTCTTTCCCATGACTTCGATAGATATTGAGTACATAATTTTGGTTTGGCCCAATTTTGGGGATTTTTTCTTTGGAGAATGAGAGCATTCAAGTAGAGGTTAGATATCTGACTAGATTCACTACTTCTTCTAGCGTAGTAGAAGGAGGAAATGTGGGTCCTGTGAGTAGCTTGATCAAGGAATTTCGATGCAGCTGGGAAGACATAAAGAGTCCACACAAAGTGATTTTGGCTTGGGTTTTCTTCTACTGATCGAGGATCTTGCGTTCCTCGAGGGTCATTTCTAGTATAGGAAGATTCTCGACACCATTTCCTTTGTCGCTTTCTAACGGTGGAAGGCTTGGGACTTCGTAGTGCCTTCCTAACCTGGTCATATGGTTCACAGAAGAAGGAAAAAATAAGAACCCTATTTTCTCATCGATCTCAGGTTATTCAGTCACCTTATGGATTTCTCCAACAACTCCTCAAATGATATCATCCCACATATGCTAACTATCAGACTAGCCTTTTTTAGGATCTGGACTTCTTCCGAATCATCGAATTCATCCCCCCATCCGGTAATTATCTTTCCATGAATAGTTAATACACTCCATAACTTCATCGGCCTCTTCGTATAAGCCCTTCCATTCGATAGGGAGATATAGACACGAAGTGACTAGAAGCCCTTATAGTTTTAAAGCAACAAGTAGCTCAGATATACTGTAAATATCATCGGTTTATCGGAATAAATCCACCATGATCTGGACCACCTCATCTAAACTGACTTCATTGATCGGTACCATCTAATTGTCTAACTCTCGGGCCCATTTATGAGACTTTAATAACATCACGTTGAATCTCTAGCAGTTAATGGTCATATAGGAGAGTAATTTTAGCCCAAACTCTAGGAGTTGGTTCAACACTTCTGTCAATTCCATATCTTTACCTCCAGAACGGGTGCGGACAATGATGCATGCTCTGGTAAGGAGTGATAAAGCCTAATTGACATAGTTGGTATGGTGTAGGAGAACATATGGGTATAACTGGTGATTTTCTTGGTACGACCTAGATAGATTGGTCAAATTATGGATCCTCTTCTAGAAAGATGGAATTTGTATGATTCGGGAGTGGATTGTGGGTAGTGTTTGGTTTAGGATTGGCTAGTGGGGAGATGGAAACACTCGTCGGTGGTTTGGTCGACAGTTTGGTGAAAGTCACAATGGGCATCTGGTTTCAAATTTTTGGGAAGTGGGTTTAGTAATGGATGAGGATCCAATGGTTTGATAAGGTTTCGGCTTAAGAGGGCCTGGTAAACTTTGGATTGGGGAGCATAAAGCTCTGTGTATTCCTTCTAGAATGGGTTAGGGAGACTTTTTGATGCCCATGAAGTAGCAGGCTGAGAGATGTTGTTGATGTTTGAAACTGCGGTACTGGCTGGCTTCTCAAATTTTCTGGGAGCGAACTGTCCAGATACTTTTTTCGGTTCCACCTCTGTCTTAGTAAGACCTTCTTCGATATCCACGTCTACTTCTCGAAGGGATTAAAAATGAGGGTAGTACTGTCCTCCCATCGTCGCTCGAACATGGGGTTAGAAGTTCTTCTTCGCGATGTTGACTTGCTCTTCTTCGGAAGGTAGGTTGGTCTTGGTGGCTGCCTTCTCTCTCCACCTTGCTATGAAGTTACTGATCGATTCCCTAGGATTATGCTTGAGAAACTCTAAATCATGGCGAGTAACCTCTAACTCTTTGTTGTACTTGTACTATGGCATGAACTCGCGAGCAACATCCTCCAACCTACGGATTATAGACTCCTGCGAAGAGGACTATCCTTCAAGGTCTGTTGGAACATTTGGACCATTATTTCCTCAGAGGCACCTCGAAGAGTCATGGCTAGGTGATAACTGCAGAGATGAATAATTGGGGGTCCACTTCCTTCGAATTTCTCAATGTTGAGCATATTGAATTTTATCGGTAAACTAGCTTTAGGATAGAAAGATATGTGGGTGTAATCCATGCAGTTTCTAGAGATTTTGACTTGTTCGAATTTTTTAGTCTACATCTTGAGGTCTTACTTGATCTTCTTCAATTCTTCCTCCTTCAGATCAACGATCATGGATAAGTTAGCCCCTTACTGGGTAAGATTCGGCATAGGAAGTAGGGCTGGCGGCGACCCATTAGCAGGAGGATCATGTGGAGCGTGCTGGTATTCCTCGAGAACCCAAATAGGCTCAGGGCGGGTGGACACATATCGCGAGGGAAAAGGAACTCAGGCTCTTTGAGAACAGGGGCCCAATTTCAATTCATATCATGAACCTCAGTTTAAAGGTTGTCAATCTTGGCAGTGAGCTGAGCTAGAACCGTCATTAAATTTGGCTGCACATTCGGTACTGGGTCTGTATTTTCCATGAAAAACGAATGAATTCTGGACTCCGAGGATGTGAGGGGACTAACGAAACTTCGGGGCGATTCTACTGAAGACCGAAGCCAATAGGGATCCAGGCCAAGGATATGCAATCGACCTGAGAAGAAAGATTGGGATTTATTTTTGGAAAAGGAGGAAGGAAAACTGATATTTATGAAAAGGAAGGAAAATGTTTTTGACATTTTTTTGGAAAAGAGGGCAAAAAATGCTTTTGGGTAACAGGGAGGAAAAATAATTTTGGTATAAGGAAAAATTCTTTGGGTATTTTTGATATAAGGAAAAATTCTTTGGGTAAAGAAAGAGGAAAAAGACGAGAGACGGGTCTCAGCATTATTACTATGTTCATTAGGTTCTCACTTGTTTTAGGTTTACCTAAATGCAACAAGAAATGTCGGACGAGACCCGAGCGTGGAAAAATTAGGTTTGAAAAATATGTAAAAACTATGGTTGGACTTGTTACTAAGCTCATGGGCAGGGTTCCGTTTTAAAAATTGCGCAAAAATTTGGGCGACATGCTAACTCGTCATTTCAATAGAGTTTCGGGTTGAAATCGAAAAACTGAATATGAGTGCCCTAGGTTTGATGCCTATATGCGGGTAGGCAGTTTTTGGGTTAATTGGAAGGTGTTCTCCCCTTTGGCATGAATTCCACGATATACGTCTTGATTTTGAGGGCAATCGATACGTTTGGACAAGCCATTTGATACACCTAAGTGTACATGAATTGCCTCACTATATACCTCATGGGGACAGTACGTGTGAGAGCAAATTTGATATAATCGACGTACGTGAATGAGTTCCCTACAATATACCTATCGTCATGACTTCAGTCAAGTGATACGATGCGTGGGAACCGTTCGATATACGTCGAAGGTATTGGTCAATGGAAGGTGAGAGACATATCACTTAGGCTAACTGCGACCTGCAGGACCAGTCCCCATCATGAAGTGACCCCTAGTTACGGGAAAAAAATTGGTCAATTACAATGCTCTTTGGTGATGTAGAGTGCAAAATGAATGATCCTTGATTAGTACATTATGGAGAAAGTATCTTTATTGATGAGAATCATGCCAAGTAGGGGATAATGTACAAGTATAAAAAATAAATCTATACTAAGTATGGATTATGTGAGAGTGAGTGATGTGTTAATATCTACAAGTGAGTGTGTGGTAGTGAACCTAAGCATGGATCAACTACAAGTGGTGTGTGATAAGTGTGAGTGAGCATGGATATATACAAGTGTGATAAGTGGAGGCGTGTGGTAGTGACACCTTAACATGGGTACTCTAAGTGGTGTGTGCAACATGTGGATATAAGTGATCCTAGGTGCACGTGGTGTGAAGTGTACGTGAATGATTTCTACAAGTGTGTGAGTAGTGATATAAACATGAGGTATATGTGTACAAGAAATAAGAGAGGAGAAAAAGGGAACATACAAATAGGTACATACGCATACAAGAAAAAAAAAACACCCATGCAAATAGAGTATATCCCTGATATGAAGAAAGTCCCCAGTAGAGTCGCCACTATTTCCATCCCGATTGAGATCGAGCGTCGCTTCCTCTTCTCCTGCCTCCCAAAGGGGGGAACGAAAGGTCTCAAGCCCTACTTAGGAACGCTTTGTCCGTCGTCGGTGTGGGTTAAATGTAAATAGATGGAGTCGCCAATCTATTTTACACAAAATAGGCAAAAGAAGATGTTGCCACCTCGTTAGAGTGGCATCGAAGACAAACTAATGGATACGAAATCAATAGTTCGAACGACCCGAGGGCTAAGTTATAGAATGGGAAGGTGTTAGGCACCCATTTTACTCTTTTGGTCTCTCATGGACTTGTGTTATTATTTTTCTTTATTTCTTCATGAAGTGTGTGTACGTATATATATAATGGAGATTGGAATCGTTCAACACATACCATAAAAAAAGGTAGAGTGAGTTAATCCATAGGAATGTTCCCCAAATAAAAAAAAATATGATTTATGCGTTTATCGTGATATTGATCTTTATGATGAAATGATAATATGTGTTGGATGAAACTCTAACTCGGATTGCAAACATGCAAGAATATGAAGAATGGGGGAATTAGAAAAATTGGAAGATTTAGAAAAATTGGAAATTGGGTAGTTGAAAAATTAGAAAATTAGAAAATTGGAAGATTGGACTCGAGTTTCGGGTTTTAATCCAAAATGCCTACGTAGCCTATAAAGGCATCAAAGTCCACGTAGTTCGAATGCAACATGGGGGTGGGGGTTATCCCATAGATTCAAACGGGTATTTATTATGGGTGTATGTGTAGAAAATGTGTTTTAGTTTTGAAAAAGTGTGATGGATAATCCCATTTGAAATTTATGGGTGTGACCCTCTTTTTTTTTGTTTTGAATTTTTTTTAGAAAATAAAGTATGTTCAATATACTAATAAAAATGTTGATATTAATGTGTACGAACTAAAGTAAGAACTAGATTATGAATTTAATGAAATTTATGAGAAAATACAGAATTTAAAGAGAGATCAAAAGATTTGGACCTTCTTTGAAGCTTGATCTTTGATCTTGAATGAACTCCTTTGAATGTGATATGAATGTTGGATGAGAGAGAATGTGATTTTTCCAAATTGGTTATGAAAAGGATGGGAATGTAAGCTTGAATGGAATTTCACATGGAGGAACTTCCCTGATTTCGAGAGAGTGTTGTTGAGATCACTGATGCTGATGGATCTTAGGTGTACCTTAAGAGTGAGGTTATACGCTCTATTTATAGGGTCAAGGGTGGTGCCGATCGGTATTGCCCCAGTCCTGCCTATCAGCAGGTGAACCTAGACACACTGCTGATAGACAGGGAACTGGACATGCCAATTGGTAGTCTCATGCTAATCTTTCTGGAAAAATGATCATAAAATGTAATCTATTGATCCAAATTGCGCATAGGGCATACCATTAGAAATTTAATTCATATACCTTCAAGAGTGCATGGGGCCTCTCCCTGGTTCGGGAATTGACTTTGGGTCAAATGTTGCTAAGAAGTGCACGTTGGTCCTTTGGACGGGAGATCCTTGTACGAAAATGGATCGTTCGTCCGTATGGTGAGTCAAAATCGCATACGAGGTGGGCCGTTGGAAATGTTAGGATATGTAATTCGACATTCCAAATAGCTTCACTCGGTTCAGAAAGTTGGCTTTGTTCAACCGGGACCCGGAAGCGCTTGGTGACCTCTCAGAGTAAAAGATTGTTTATCCGCACCGTAAGTCATAATCACACATGGGGCAGGATGTTGGAAAGGGTATTCAATGACCTTAGGAGATTGATTCAATCTGATTCGAGCTAAAGAGTTGACTTTAGTCAAATGGAGCCCCGTGGCCGCTAGATCAATTTTTAGGGGAAATCGAATCATTCGTCCGAATGATTATGCCATTTCTTGCATGGAGCAGACCGTTGGAAAGGGGTTTTAGTGCCCTTAAAATTTTCAAAGTGCTTTCGCTCTGATGATGAAATTGATTGGGGTCAAATCGGGTCCCAGCAGTGCCCGATAGCCTTCGAATCGTTTTTTGGAAGTAAAATGGGTCATTCGTCCGAACTGTTATGCAGATCCATGCACAGGGTAGATAGTTGGAAAGGGGATTCAGATTCCTTTGAAGATTCAAAGAGCTTTCACTCTAATGATATAGTTGACTGGAGTCAAACGGGGCCCGAGAGCGCCCGATGGCCTCTAGATTGGTACTTGGAGTATGACCTAGGATTTTTAGTGAAATGGGGAGGTGCTAGGGACATAAGTAGAAACTTAGGGGGCCCTAGAATGTGATGTCTATAGGTACAGATATCGTAGTGGACAAGTGTGGTTGGTCCGATTGAGGTTTTTTACGTTGTGGGGTTTTATCGTACAATCATGTGTTATGGTCTTCCTTTATTTTATTCTTTTTATACTCACTTAGATACATGCTTAGGTCAAGATAAAATTGGTAAATGTTTGCATATAGGACTTTGAATTAATTGGTGCAAAGATAGGAATTGAAAATTAAAAAATTAGTGTGCTTGATTATCAGTATAGCCCTAGGGCACTACTGGGTTTTCAAAACGGTACCAGAGCAGGTTATACTAGTTTTTTGTGTTTAATCCCTATTTTTTAGGCACGATTAGGGTTTCGAGGGATTTTAATCGAGAGGGGAGTTCCATTTACCGACCTCTTTTGCTTGATGAAACAACCTATCCTTATTGGAAGGCATGGATTTGATTTATTATGAAATCAATTGACGAGAATGTTTGGAACTCTGTTAAGTATGGGTGTACTCCTCCCACCGAAGGTGGTGCTCCTAAAGCATTCAAATAGAGGACATAAACTCAAAAGAATGCCCCGAGTTTTAATTCCAATAGTGTAAACGATATCTTTTAAGCTGTCACTCCATGAATTGTGAGAGTGCGAAAGACGCATGAGATATTTTGAGATCTACACATGAGGGTACCTATACCATTAGGGCTTACAAATTATGAAATCTGATGATTAATTTTGTGATGATCAAGATGTTAGGGAATGAGTCTTTTTATGAGTTCTATGCATCGTTGTGAAATATTTTCAATTCCTCGTTTAACTTAGGAGATTCTATCCCTGAGCGTAGAGTAGTGAAAAAAAATCTTAAGGTCATTTATTGAAAGATTTAATACCAAAGTAGTGGTCCCAGATTCTCTAGGTGGTATCAACACTATACGAGTCCAAGAACTTGTAGATTACCTTCAAACCTATGTGGTGAACATGTGTCCTCCAAAGAAAAAGGATGAAAAGAAAGATAATGGTGTATCTTTGAAAGCCTGAAAGGAGGATGTGTCAAATTTCGATAGTGAGGGTGAGTTAGAACCTGAGTGGATCACTAGTTTTGCTAGGAAGTTCAAGAAGTTTCTTAAGCATATAGAAGATAATACTTTTGAGAAGAAACCTAAGAACTTTTATGACCATGCTAGGAAGAAAAATGGATGATACTAAGAAGGTGGATGACGGGGACAAGTGCTATGAATGCCAAGGATTTGTTCATTATTCCCATGATTGTGCCACTAAGCTAAGGAAGGAGGGAAAGAAACTAAATCTATACAATGCCACCTTTAGTTATAGTGAGTCAGAAGTGGAATGTGATTCCCCCTTTTAGAGTAACTATACTGCGTTCATGGCTAGTCATGTGGGCTTACATTAAAAGTCTTTTGTCATTGAATATGATAATTTTCATGACGGTTTGGAGGTTCGATCTTATAAATCCCAAGTGAGGAGCGATGATGAATAAGAGGAGAAGGAGGAGTAAGAGGAGGAGAGTGAACTTCAAGTGGCCTTTTGTGAGTGTTCCACTGAATCCTTGAAGTAAAAAAGGCCAATATTAAGTTAAACGCAAAGTTAAAGAAACTTTCGATATATAATAAGAAAAGGTCGTAGCCATTGCATAAGGCTCCTGCTTAAGTGTAGGGACTGGGAGAGGTTGGTGTCAGATGGACGTACCCCCATATATGATGACGCAAAATTGATTGATGATTTTTAAACACATGAGAAGAATCTTAGGGAGAAGCTCGAGTATATTGAGGGCGAGAGAAGTAACCTTCGTAGTTGAATGGAGAATTTGAAGAAATAGTCCCTTATGTTTGAAGAGTCTAAGTGTTTACTCGAGTCTCGAATCGAAGAGTTTGAAGATAAATTGAGAGAGTCGAGTAATGTTAAATTTGATTTGTAATCTAGGTCGGAAAAATTAGATAAGACAAATGCTTTCTCTCCTAAATCCAAGACCAAATCTCTGAGAGAGTCAACTATTTCTAGAGGCGTTAAAAAAGGTCAACCCAAAGGTAACATTCCTTGAATCTACACTTACATTATGGTAGGAAAGGTCACCTTAGGCCGTTTTGTTATGATCTTCAAAAAGTTCCTAGAAAGTCAAAGTTTAGTGTCACCTAGGTTCCCAATACCCTAGATCTCTATGTTACACCTATGTGGGTTAGGAAATCCGATCTCGTGTCACTTAACGTTAGACTTGTTGATTCTTTCATGCTTTCACATGATGCTTTGTAATACCCTGTAATTTAAGGGCATTATATGCAATGACTCGTGACATCACCATTTATATTTTATATATTTTATGTGTATAACTCATGTGAAATTAAATTGGACATACACTACATTAAAGCATTGACTTTGTCACCAAGAGCATGTCACTATAAGTGGCAGTGACTTTGTCACTTCTCGTGACGGTCACAAACTAATTTTTTATCTAGGCAGTAAGTGAGATAATATTTTTGACCAATTTATCACCACTCTGTGCATTTAAGTTAATTGGGTTTTCATCGCTAATCGCAATGACAAATTTTGTCTATAATAATAATCACTATTATTAATGATGACAAATCTTATGTTTTGTTAGTCACTGCCATTAGCAGTGACAAACATCGACTTATTAATTTGTCACATCCTCGAGCAGTTACAAAATTTTGACTACTTTAAACGGTTAAAAAATAAATTTTGTTCCAATTTGTGACTACCTTGAACAGTTACAAACTTTATGCCAATTTGTTATTTTCTTGAGCGGTTATAAAGTATATACTCACCTCTTTTTTTACATTTTACCTCCCAAATACTTATCTCCTAATTAGGACTTTTCACGTCTTTCTTATTTTCTCTTCAGGAAACACACAATTACAAAATTTAATACCATTTTCATTGGCCCAAATTCATCACCATTTCTACTCGTCTATCTTTCAACTGTTAGTTCTTCATTTATGACCTCTCTCCATAAAAAATCAGGTATGATTTGGTTTATCTCTTCATTTTTAGCCCTAAAATTATATATCCCCTAATTTCCAATCTCTCTCATTTAAAATCAACATCTATTTTTTTGTAATCTATTTCTTCATTGGGTACGACTTGGTGGAAATTTTTTATTTTAAAATCAGTATCTAATTTGATTGTAATATTGGTTCAATTATTTTTTTCTATTTTATTTAATTTGTTTATCATGGTGATGATTTTTTTCTTTTTAAAATATTAGTTGACGTTTTAATTTTTTTTCGGTGAAGGAATATTCTTTTACTTCAGAATAGTTTCTGGTTAGAGTTCAAATGGATATATTGAAGGTTTTATGAACCTTTTTCCTCTTGATGGGTGTGGCATTGAGGGGGAGATCAATCTAGTTTATGTAATTAGTACGGATCTCACATTTTTCTCTCATATTGTACCTTTATCTAATTTGGTTTATCTAGTTTCCGGTTTTAGAATGTTATGAACCTTTTTCTTGGTTGTTTTGGCTATAACTGCAGTGCTAAAATGAGTTTTTTGTTCACATATTCTGCAAATTCTTTTGAGTCTTGATTACCATGGTAGTGTACACCCATTTTCAATTTGAGAGAATCCTTACTGAGGATCAGTAGCTAGGATTAATTCAACACATCCCTATTGATATAAAAGGGGATGAAATCGAGAAGGTTGTGCTGAGTTTTAACTCGGAAAAAGCCCCGGGTCCGGACGGATTCAATGCCCACTTTTTTCAAGTCTATTGGGGAATCATCAAACATGATTGTTGATGTAAAAAATTAGATAGCTCTAATTATTCAATCACAGATAAATAAAATGAGACAAAGATTTTAAAGTGGTTCAGCCTTATAAGAATGGCCTACGTCCACTGTTATGTTATTGCTGAGTATTTTTGGAAATCTCGATTATATGTTTTCTCAAGAAATTCCGATCCCTTTGAATAAGGGTGATACAAGGTATTTATAGCCCTTAGGCTGTACATGAAAGGGCTGATACATTAAATGATATACATATGAAATGGTAATACATTTAATGCAGCGTGTGCATCAAGATGATAAACATTCAATGAATAATTGGACTGTTGATTATCTGGCAATTAATGTTACGGCCGAGGTGCAGATCGGACCGCCTTAGTTGCTCGTTGCTCAGGAGTTCCTCGGAGCGCTAGAGTACCTCGGAGTGCTGAAGTTCCTCGGTGTATCCTCGTTGCTCGGGAGTTCATGAGTTGGTCGGGGAAACGAACTTCCTCGTTGCTATTGTGCCAAGTAGATTGACACGTGTCTTCATATCATTCGTCCATATCAGCATATTAATTTTGGTATCAACAGAAGCCCCCAATGTTTCATATTTCGAACTTTGAGGATTATGGAACATTCTTTCTCGGTATAAGGCGATATTAAATGACTTTCCTGGGTTTTAGGAGCCTTTTCTTCATATTTGAATTTCTTTCGAATTCACAGAATCCGCCTTTTTCAAATTTTTATGAGTGCTTCGATCTTCGTGCATTTTTGTCCTTTTAGCCGCCGGTGGCGTATTAGTTTCTTTTGTGTAATCATTTCCTTCGCAGCTTCCCAAGGTAAAGTATTTAAACTTCTTAGGTAACCATACCGTCTTCTACCTTTTCCAATTCCACAAACAACCTCGGGAGTTTTGGATGGCAGGATACAATGAAGCCCTTTGCCACTTGGATGCTCGTCTTGAAAATGCCCATAACGAAGGTTATAAACAAGGATGGTTGAACGCCCTGGGTGTGTTAAAGCTAGAGCAGGGCCATTTTTTATGGGATTATCATGCTCCTGGGCTACTAGACTTGCCGGTACCGCCTTATAAACTAGACATGGAATGGATCCCAGCTCGTGCCATTCCTCGTAGCTTAATTTCAAAATACCTTGGTGACTATAGTCTTCATTCTCAGATTGAATTATCTCGTCCCGAGCATCTCCTGGATACACCTTCTGTGATGAACGTCAGAATGCTCAGGGATGTTAATTTCATTAATTCTCCTCTTTGCCTGGAGGATCCTCCTGCTGGCGAGGAGCCTATTTCAAAAGCTAAAGGAAAGAGACCAACAGAATAGGTTTTTCAATGTAACAGTTAGCACATATATGTAGTGTGACACCCCGACTAATTAAATACCGGGTAGCTACTCCTTTATAAAATTAATTCAAAATGCCAAGTTGGCTCAGTTAACAGCATCACTGTCGAAAACATTTTAATATTACTAACCACCTAGTATTTAAAAAAAATAAGTTGCCAAATTTTAATTTAAGTCTGATTAACATGCAACAAGTGTAATGAAGAAATAAATAACACCATTCACCATACTGAAGTAAAACGAATAACCATCACAATAGAGTAAATAAAGTCTGGAGGAAAACTCCTCACTACAATCCCATAACTGAAATGAATAACCGAAACTGAAATAAAACATGCTAAAGTCTGAAAACTGAAATATAAAAGATGTCTCTAAAGAAATGGGCAACATGCCCTACAACTGATAGATGGTGACTCTGGAATCCAAAAGATAGAAGCGTCTACATGCAAATCCCTGTAGCTTCCACAAGCAGCTACAGCTCGTCACCTGAATGAGTATCCTATGCTTGGTGTCCTTGTGGCTGGGCACCTAAAATGGTTTTACAAAGAAAAAGAGATTTGAAAAGCAAACGGGTCAGAGCCCGAATGTGGATTTATATTTTAAAAACCTGCAAGTGCTTTAAAAACATTTAAAACATTAAATGCAAAGTACATGTTAGGACGCACACTCGCATGATATTCTCACCTCTCGTCTAACTGTCCACTCCTAACGTAAGTACCCATCTATAACGACCCATACTACTAGCTAAGTGACGACATAACTAGCTAGACTGCCAAAGGTTCTACCCATATTGCTCGGTTCCATTTAACATAACCACGTTCGTAATTAAATAGGGGTTTAACGTAAACTCAGTTACTAAATATGCCATATAAATAATTATCAGTTAACTCATTATATATCTCGAAACAATACCGTAATATTTTTACAACATTAACATGAGGATTCCCATTAATTTAATGTATATTATTCATATCATAAATATACAATACAAGCACCCCGCGAACTAAGCTGTGGTGCACACATACTCTGCTATCCATCCCGGTACATCACGTACATAAGGATTACATATTCCAAATCTCTCAGGAATAGTTTACCGATAACAACATCACAAATAATGGAGGCGAACACAGTCACCATCACATGGGTCACGCACATACCTACGCTCCCATGATCAGTGGACTTATTAATATCACAATAAGTCTTTCTATGACCTATGTTCATCGAGGTACCAGTCTATATCCCCCCCCCCTCGTAGGCACACAAGGATTAGAGGGTCCTAAGCGAACGCAACCTCCCGATGATAGCAAGTATGGTAGGTATGTCATACACACAATCCATATACTAAGTAAACACACATCTTAGTAATACCATATTTTAATCGTAGTACGTATCGCATTCTCGCACTAACTATAATTATCACAATTTATACTAATCCGATTTATAATCATACGCGCTATAGTTTCTCACGTCGTAGTAACCACTCGCGTCTCAACCCAAACCGTACATGTAATACAATTCTCGTATGTAAATTCCTCCTCATAAATACCCAAATGTCCCAAGTCTATCACTATATCATCAAAGAACTGCTATCTATATCCTCGAACAAGTTTACGGGTCTCCAAAAATCGAAACAGTCCAAAAAGGACCAAACTGTCAACTCGTTAGAAGTCTCGTTCGAACGAGACTGTTCGAACGAGATCCAGTTCGTTCGAACGAACTGTCCCTTCTAACGATATCTCATTCGAACGAGATATCGAACGAAATTCCTACTCGTTAGCAACGACTGGTCAACTCGTTAGAAGCTCGTTCGAACGAGTTCGTTCGAACGACCTGGGGCTGCTTCTAACGCGCTACCAGTTTCGGCCCAGAATTTCCCCAATTCGTTTTTCACCATTTTTATCACTTCTAATCTCTTCCAAGGTTCATCCCAATAACGTTTTAGGGTCTCTAATTCATCCTAAACATATTTACATCATCTCCTAACATGTTTTCAAGGATTGAATCATCATTACAACAACTAAATTTACAAATCTCTACACTTTTCCCAATTTCTCTAGAACATGAATCCTAACTACATATCATCATCAAATCCCAGAATTTTAATTCATTTTTCTTTCACCCAAACATGTATTAACATCAGATTAATCGTCTCCAAACTATTCTACATGCAATCCTTCTCAAATTTCTCAAGTTTTATGATCTAAACTACATGGGTTTTCATATTTAATCAAGAACAAACCATAAATCCGAATTTTCTAACATGGAAACGACATTCTCAGAAATTAAATGGAATAAAGTCACTTGCCTTGGTTTGATTTCTGATTTTGGTGTAGGTTTGGTGAAGATTCTGCAGAGTTTCCTCTCTCTCTAAGCTCCTTCTCCAATGGTGGCTTAAGGTGGCTAGGGTTTGATTTGGGGAAGATTGTAAACCTAATGTTAGCCTTCGTAGCTAAAAGGGTTAATATGGGTTGGTTATGGGCTTAGTGGGTCAATATCCACATCAGATTTAATTAACCAATTTTCGTCACTTTTAATTCCTCAAAATGTAAAATTACCAAAATACCTTTTAAGTTGCCGGTATGGCCTAAAAATACCCCGGGACCCAAACTATACCCCCGGCTAGTGATTTCTGACTATCTCAACCCTTCCGGACGCGTTGGCGCACTCAAAACGACTATACGGATTATAGATTTTTAATTCACTTTTATTTATCAAAATATTATACCGTGACGCGGCGGTCCCACGCGTCTCAATAAAATTTCCAAATTGCCGTATATAAATCTCACGACAAATTTTATAATACCAAATACATATATAATCATATATGTACATAATTAAATACCAATTCGCATCTCATTAGTATTTATAACCCGGATTAATTTCCAATTAATACGCAATTTAATTAATTAATCCCAAAAATAAATATAGTCAAAAGTACGGGGTATTACATACTTCCCCCCTAATAACTGAATTTCGTCCCGAAATTCGAAACTAGAAAGTACCTGCTAAAAACATCTCTGTATAATGTTTGCACATCTCATCCTCGCGCTCCCATGTGGACTCCTTGACATTGTGATGTCGCCACTGAACACGCACTAACGGGACTATCTTTGACCGCAGTTTCCTCTCGCTTCGGTCCAAAATAGCAATTGGCCCCTCCTCGTAGGAGCTATCCGGCTGGAGATCGATGTCCTCCACAGCAATGTGAGAATGGGCCAAATTATCTCTAAGGTATTTCCTCAGCGAGGAAATATGGAACACGTCGTGAATCCGATGCAAGTGCTCCGGTAGTCCAAGTCTATACGCAACCGGTCCGATCCGCTCAATAATAGGAAACGGCCATACATACCTCGGTGCCAACTTCCCCTTCTTCCCGAATCGCATGATCCCCTTCATCGGAGATACCCTGAGCAAAACTTGGTCCCCCACTTGGAACTCCCTGAAAAACCTCTTCGCATCAGCATAACTCTTCTGCCTGTCTTGAGCTACCCGAATGCGACTCCGAATCAACTCAATCCTTGCCGAAGTATCCTGAATCACTTCTGGCCCAAGTAGTTTGTTGTCCCCCACGTCTAACCAACATGCTGGGGAACGACAAAGCCTACCGTACAATGCCTCAAACGGAGCCATGCCAATAGTGAACTGATAGGAGTTGTTGTAAGCAAACTCCACCAATGGAAGGTACTGCTCCCATCCACCCCGAAGTCAATAATGCACATGCGTAGCATGTCCTCCAACATCTGATTTGTGCGCTCGGTCTGCCCATCGGTCTGCGAATGATAAGCCGTACTCAATCGCAATTCCGTGCCCATGGCCTCCTGGAAACTCTCCCAAAACCTCGAAACAAATATCTTGTCTCTGTCAGACACGATATTTAGGGGCACACCGTGAAGTCTCACAATCTCTAAAATGAAGAGCTGGGCATACTGTCCCGTAGTGTAGTCAGTCCTTACGGGTAAGAAGTGAGCGACCTTGGACAACCTGTCCACAATTACCCAAACGGAGTCGTGACCCCTCTGCGACGTAGGCAACCCCGTGATAAAGTCCATGGATATGCTCTCCCACATCCACACCGGGACCTCCAATGGCTGTAGCAATCCTGCCGGTCTCTGATGATCCACTTTTATGAGCTGACAAGTGGCGCATTTCGAGACAAACTCAGCGATATCTCTCTTCATACCGCTCCACCAATACTGTCGTCTCATGTCTTGGTACATTTTGTCCCCTCCGGGATGTATCGCGAACCGTGAGCCGTGCGACTCTGCCATCACATCGTGCCGCAATTCTTCCCCTTCTGGAACTACCAATCTCCCATTGAAGCGCAATCCCCCGTCTGAGCTAACGGTATAGGACTCGTCTCCCTCTGCAAGTAATCGAACTATCTGCTCCTGACAGAACGAGTCATTAGCCTGTGCCCGTACTACTTTCGTGACAATCTGCGGTGTAACAGTCATCACAGACATGAAAGATCGGGCCACTGCATCCTGGTGTCCCAATTCCTTCCACTTAGCTTTCCACACCTCTGCCACCTCATCTGCTGGCCTGCGGCTCAACGCGTCTGCTACCACGTTAGCCTTACCCGGGTGGTACTGGATGTCGAACTGGTAGTCCTTCACAAATTCAAGCCACCTACGCTGCCGCATATTCAATTCCTTCTGCGTGAATAGATACTGTAGTGACTTGTGGTCCGTGAACAGCTGAAACTTCTCCCCCAACAGATAGTGCCTCCAAATCCGTAAGGCAAATACCACTGCTGCCAACTCCAAATCGTGTGTGGAGTAATTCTTCTCATGAGGCTTAAGCTTACGGGAAGCATAAGCTATGGCCTGTCTCTCCTGCTGCAATACACCTCCCAGTCCTTACAAAGACGCATCGGTGTAAACCAAATACTAAACTCCCGGTCTCGGCAATGCTAACACAGGTGCTGAGGTCAACTTGTCCTTCAATTCATCGAATGCCAACTGACAGGCATCACTCCAAATATACGGCACACCCTTACGAGTAAGATGTGTCAAAGTACTTGTTATCTCTGAGAAACCCCGAATAAACCTCCTGTAGTATCCTGCTAAACCCAAGAAACTACGAATCTCCGTTGGTGTCGTGGGCTGTCCCCACTCCCTCACCGCTGATACCTTCCCCGGATCGACAGATATTCCCTGGTCGGAAATAATGTGACCCAAGAACTGGACTTCCTTCAGCCAAAACCCGCACTTCTCATATTTTGCATATAATTCGTTCTGACGAAGTGTCTGCAAAACCTGCCTAAAATGCTCGGCGTGCTCCTCCTCTGTCTGAGAGTAAACCAGAATATCATCAATGAAGACAATGACAAACTGGTCTAGGAAATCCCTGAACACTCTGTTCATCAAGTCCATAAACACTGCTGGAGCGTTGGTCAAGCCGAAAGGCATAACCCGGAACTCGTAAGAACCATATCTCGACAAGAACGCGGTCTTCGAGACATCCTCCTCCCTGATACGCAACTGATGGTATCCCGACCTCAAGTCAATCTTCGAGAAGAAAGAAGCTCCTCTCAACTGGTCGAACAAGTCATCGATTCGAGGCAACGGATACTTATTCCGTATCGTGACCTTATTCAACTCTCGGTAGTCCACACACAATCTCAGTGAACCGTCCCTCTTCTTCATAAATAAAACTGGAGCGCCCCAAGGTGAGGTACTCCTGCGAATAAAGCCTTGTCCCAACAGCTGCTCTATCTGATCCCATAGCTCTCTCATCTCAGCTGGAGCCATACAGTACGGTGCGCGTGCTATAGGTCTCGTACCCGGTAGCAAATCTATAACGAAGTCTATCTCTCGACTAGGTGGTAGGCCTGGTATCTCCTGAAACACATCCGAATACTCCCTGACAACCGGGATCGAATCTAAAGGAATAACAACCTCCTTAGAGGTATCCTCCTCTATGTAATACAGATGAGCGGTCGATCCTCCCTCTGGGCGAGGCATCGCCACTATAAACATCTCTTGCCCCGGAATGGCAAAAACAATGCTCCCGCTAAAGCAATCAATCATGGCCCTATATGCTATGAGCCAATCCATACCGATGATCACATCGTGAACATGCATGTCTAACACTAACATGTCTGCAGGCAATACCAAACCACCAATATCTACCCCCACTCCCCGGCATATAAAGAAAATAAGTGACCCACTACCTAATGGTGAGTCGACACACGTCACTGTGCTCTCTGCCGTAGCTAACAATCCTAAAGCTTTCGCGAAGTGTGTAGCTATAAAACAGTGTGTAGCACCCGTATCAAATAACACCCGACCCATAGTGCCATGGATAGGAAACGTACCCTCGATCGCAGGCAGTGCCTGTGGAACTGCAGCCTGGTGGACGTTGTAGACACGTCCATACTGTAGCTGCCCCTGCTGAACTGGGACTGCTGGAATGGGTGGCAAAGCTGCCATCTGTGGCGGTGCAGGAAGAGCGGCGGGAAACATAGGCCTCTGTGGCTCCTGGCGAGCACCCTGCTGCTACTGCTGTGGGGCCCTGCCCCTATCAGGACAATCCTGCTTCTTATGGCCAGTCTTGCCACAAGTAAAGCACTTCCCTGGGAAGTTCCCTCCCCTCTGCCCCTGCTGTCCCCGGCCCTGGTGGCCGTTACCGTTCCTCCCTTGGCCCTACTGGCCCTGATGAAACTGCTGCCCATTCTGCCCCTGTTGGCCCTGATGGCCGTTTGGACCCTGATGGCCCTGATGGAAACCTCCCTGCCCTGCCTGTAGTCCCCTGACGGGAACCTCTTATTATCCCCCTGCTGGGTACCCTGATCATTCTGTCTCTGCCCCTGACCGGGTTGTGCCCCGCTGGCACCATGTCCTCCAGTCCTGCCCTGATGGCTAGACTCCCCCGACCGCTTGCCCTTGGCCATGTGAAAACGGTGGTCCTGGCAGTGCAATAATGCAGCGTTAACCACATCAGAATACGTGGCCAACGATAGGTTCCCTAGCAGATGCTGACGGATCCTCCAATTCAACCCATCGGTGAACTTCTCAATCTTCTTCTTCTCTGTTGGAATCTCGTCTGGAACGATATTCAATAAGTTAGTGAACTCGGCCTCATACTCGGCCACTGTCTTGCCTTCCTGCTTCAAACTCATCAGCTTCCTCCTCATCTCTGTATGAACTGCGGATGGAAAGTACTTGCGGTCGAATCGCACCCAGAACTCCTGAATCGTGAGGGTATCCCTCTCCTCCGCGGTGGTAATAGACTCCCACCACTGCAGTGAAGATCCTACTAGCTTGAAAGTAGCTAGCACCTGTTTCTGAACATCAGTGCACTCATGCATCCTCAAATGCCTCTGTATGTCCTTCCTCCATTGGCTCGAAACTACCACATCTGAGCTACCTGCAAACTCTGGCGGATGCGCTTTCTGAAAAGCGTCTCGTACACGCTCCCAAGCAGACGGGAATGCATTAACCTGTACTGGCGCGGCAACCAGCGCCTGAGGCGGTGCCTGCTGAATAACGGCAATCGCGGCATTTACCGCTTGGGCTACTATAGCAGCAACCTCAGCGGCGTTCATCATGCCCTGAACTGGAGCGGGCTGGGGTTCGGGCATTGCATTCCTGGGAACTCGTCGTGCACGTCGTGGAGGCATCTGAAATAAGAACAAAGTTTATAAGTTCGCAGTTTATAAACTTAAAATAGCTGAAGAACGAAGCATACACAAAAAGAGTACAACAGTCCTAAAATATAGGGCTCTATATCAAAGAAACGTAGCGAAAACATAATATCCGTACAGATCCTAAAGGACACTAGAACCTGATGCTCTGATACCACCTGTGACACCCCGACTAATTAAATACCGGGTAGCTACTCCTTTATAAAATTAATTCAAAATGCCAAGTTGGCTCAGTTAACAGCATCACTATCGAAAACATTTTAATATTACTAACCACCTAGTATTTAAAAAAAACAAGTTGCCAAATTTTAATTTAAGTCTGATTAACATGCAACAAGTGTAATGAAGAAATAAATAACACCATTCACCATACTGAAGTAAAACGAATAACCATCACAATAGAGTAAATAAAGTCTGGAGGAAAACTCCTCACTACAATCCCATAACTGAAATGAATAACCGAAACTGAAATAAAACATGCTAAAGTCTGAAAACTGAAATATAAAAGATGTCTCTAAAGAAATGGGCAACATGCCCTACAACTGATAGATGGTGACTCTGGAATCCAAAAGATAGAAGCGTCTACATGCAAATCCCTGTAGCTTCCACAAGCAGCTACAGCTCGTCACCTGAATGAGTATCCTATGCTTGGTTTCCTTGTGGCTGGGCACCTAAAATGGTTTTACAAAGAAAAAGAGATTTGAAAAGCAAACGGGTCAGAGCCCGAATGTGGAGTTATATTTTAAAAACCTGCAAGTGCTTTAAAAACATTTAAAACATTAAATGCAAAGTACATGTTAGGACGCACACTCGCATGATATTCTCACCTCTCGTCTAACTGTGCACTCCTAACGTAAGTACCCATCTATAACGACCCATACTACTAGCTAAGTGACGACATAACTAGCTAGACTGCCAAAGGTTCTACCCATATTGCTCGGTTCCATTTAACATAACCACGCTCGTAATTAAATAGGGGTTTAACGTAAACTCAGTTACTAAATATGCCATATAAATAATTATCAGTTAACTCATTATATATCTCGAAACAATACCGTAATATTTTTACAACATTAACATGAGGATTCCCATTAATTTAATGTATATTATTCATATCATAAATATACAATACAAGCACCCCGCGAACTAAGCTGTGGTGCACACATATTTTGCTATCCATCCTGGTACATCACGTACATAAGGATTACATATTCCGAATCTCTCAGGAATAGTTTACCGATAACAACATCACAAATAATGGAGGCGAACACAGTCACCATCATATGGGTCACGCACATACCTACGCTCCCATGATCAGCGGACTTATTAATATCACAATAAGTCTTTCTATGACCTATGTTCATCGAGGTACCAGTCTATATCCCCCCCGTAGGCACACAAGGATTAGAGGGTCCTAAGCGAACGCAACCTCCCGATGATAGCAAGTATGGTAGGTATGTCATACACACAATCCATATACTAAGTAAACACACATCTTAGTAATACCGTATTTTAATCGTAGTACGTATCGCATTCTCGCACTAACTATAATTATCACAATTTATACTAATCCGATTTATAATCATACGCGCTATAGTTTCTCACGTCGTAGTAACCACTCGCGTCTCAACCCAAACCGTACATGTAATACAATTCTCGTATGTAAATTCCTCCTCATAAATACCCAAATGTCCCAAGTCTATCACTATATCATCAAAGAACTGTTATCTATATCCTCGAACAAGTTTACAGGTCTCCAAAAATTGAAACAGTCCAAAAAGGACCAAACTGTCAACTCGTTAGAAGTCTCGTTCGAACGAGTGTTCGAACGAGTTTGGACTGTCAGCTCGTTAGAAGTCTCGTTCGAACGAGACTGTTCGAACGAGATCCAGTTCGTTCGAACGAACTGTCCCTTGTAACGATATCTCGTTTGAACGAGATATCGAACGAAATTCCTACTCATTAGCAACGACTGGTCAACTCGTTAGAAGCTCGTTCGAACGAGTTCGTTCGAACGACCCGGGGCTGCTTCTAACGAGCTACCAGTTTCGGCCCAGAATTTCCCCAATTCGTTTTTCACCATTTTTATCACTTCTAATCTCTTCCAAGGTTCATCCCAATAACGTTTTAGGGTCTCTAATTCATCCTAAACATATTTACATCATCTCCTAACATGTTTTCAAGGATTGAATCATCATTACAACAACTAAATTTACAAATCTCTACACTTTTCCCAATTTCTCTAGAACATGAACCCTAACTACATATCATCATCAAATCCCAGAATTTTAATTCGTTTTTCTTTCACCCAAACATGTATTAACATCAGATTAATCGTCTCCAAACTATTCTACATGCAATCCTTCTCAAATTTCTCAAGTTTTATGATCTAAACTACACGGGTTTTCATATTTAATCAAGAACAAACCATAAATCCGAATTTTCTAACATGGAAACGACATTCTCAGAAATTAAATGGAATAAAGTCACTTACCTTGGTTTGATTTCTGATTTTGGTGTAGGTTTGGTGAAGATTCTGCAGAGTTTCCTCTCTCTCTAAGCTCCTTCTCCAATGGTGGCTTAAGGTGGCTAGGGTTTGATTTGGGGAAGATTGTAAACCTAATGTTAACCTCCGTAGCTAAAAGGGTTAATATGGGTTGGTTATGGGCTTAGTGGGTCAATATCCACATCAGATTTAATTAACCAATTTTCGTCACTTTTAATTCCTCAAAATGTAAAATTACCAAAATACCCTTTAAGTTGCCGGTATGGCCTAAAAATACCCCGGGACCCAAACTATACCCCCGGCTAGTGATTTCTGACTATCTCGACCCTTCCGGACGCGTTGGCGCACTCAAAACGACTATACGGATTATAGATTTTTAATTCACTTTTATTTATCAAAATATTATACCGTGACGCAGCGGTCCCACGCGTCTCAATAAAATTTCCAAATTACCGTATATAAATCTCACGACAAATTTTATAATACCAAATACATATATAATCATATATTTACATAATTAAATACCAATTCGCATCTCATTAGTATTTATAACCTGGATTAATTTCCAATTAATACGCAATTTAATTAATTAATCCCAAAAATAAATATAGTCAAAAGTACGGGGTATTACATGTAGCTTGTAATTTATTTTGATTTTAATGAAAGACTTTCATTTTCTGTTTGCAAATCTTTATTGCTATTGTTTTGTGTTTATCAAACATTTTTACATTTGTGCATATGTATCTGTTAAAAAGATAACAATATGGTGCTGTTCATCAACCAACTTAGTAATCAAAATTACAAGTATCAATGTTGCTCAATCACTTAATAATAAAGTAAAGAGTATAAAATGTTTAAAATGTTTCCAACCAACCAAGGTTGTTAAATTGTGCTTGTCGACCAACTACAGTTGATGGGTTTTTATCTCCAATCAGCCATACTTGGTAAAAAAAAAAATTCATAAAATGTGTCCGACCAACCAAGGTTGATAATTTATCCTCGTCGACCAATTACAGTTTGGATCACCGACCAACTACACTTGGTTCAGTTTGGAATTCTTGTATTTTCTAGAATGATTTTACTTTTCGACCAACATAAATTGGCATATTTTGTTTCTTAACCAGCCAAAATTAGCATTTTTAAGAATGTTGTTCTTGCCCTCTTACCAACCGGAGTAGGTCATGAGTTTGAACTATCGGGTTCTTTCGAACTATCTTGTCCACAAGCTCTTTTACCAACCGAAGTTGATCACGCAAGTGTATGCCTCCTAACCAAAGGAGTATAATTTGTTCTCGCTATTTTACCAACCGAAGTTGATCACGCTCGAACTATCAGGTTCTTTCGAACTATCTTGTCCACAAGTTCTTTTACCAACCGAAGTTGATCACGCAAGTGTACGCCTCCTAACCAAAGGAGTATATCAGGTTCTTTCGAACTATCTTGTCCACAAGCTCTTTTACCAACCGAAGTTGATCACGCAAGTGTACGCCTCCTAACCAAAGGAGTATATCAGGTTCTTTCGAACTATCTTGTCCACAAGCTCTTTTACCAACCGAAGTTGATCACGCAAGTGTACGCCTCCTAACCAAAGGAGTATATCAGTTGTTCTCGCCCTTTTACCAACCGGAGTTGGTCGTGGGTCTGAACTATCGTCTTCTTCTTGCTGTCGAGCAGCGTAGTGTACAACACTAGTATTCCCCGAAAAACTTTCAAACAAAGGAGAGAAAAATGGTGAAAACATCATCGTTTTATTCATATTGATGGAACTGTTGTACATTTTACATCATTGATAATACTTGCGAAGGTGTTCAGCATTCCAAGCATTCTTGAATTCCTCTCCTTCTAGAGTTGTTATTCGGTAAGTTCCTGGTCGGACAACTTCTGTAACTCGGTAAGGTCCATGCCAATTTGCTTCCAATTTATTGTGCTTCTGAATGACCTTCTTTAGCACATAATCCCCTTCTTTTAAGTTGCATTTTTTCACCCTTTTGTTGTAGAACAGAGCTGTACGTTGTTGGTAAGCAGCATTCCTAATGGCTGCCTCTTCTCTAACCTCCTCGAGCATGTCCAAATCTAATCTTCTCATCAAGTCACTGACTGGGGAATTGAAATTTATCACTCTGTGTGTTGGGAGACCCAACTCAGCAGGTATTAGATCCTCACTTCCAAATGCCAGCATGTATGGTGATTCTCCAGTCGCTGCTCGGGGAGTTGTTCGGTAAGCCCACAATACTGATTGTAGCTCATTAATCCAATTAGCTTTAGCTTCACTTAGCCTCTTCTTCAAACCATTTAGTAGTGTTCTGTTTGTCACCTCAGTCTACCCATTGCTTTGAGGATGACCTGGTGCTGAATGGGTCTTCAGGATGTTTGATTGTTGACAATAAGCAGCAAACTCCTCGTTGTCAAATTGTGTTCCATGATCTGTGATGAAGGCATGAGGGAGACTATATCGACATATGATATTCTTCCAAACAAACTGGTATACCTTCTCGTATGTCATATCGATAAGCGGCTCAGCTTCTACCCACTTAGTAAAATAGTCCACTGCAAGGACGAGATACTTGAATCTTCCTCGGGTGGTCGGCAGTGGTCCAACCAAATCAATTCCCCATATGGAAAATGGCCAAGGGGAAGTTATTGATGTCAACAATGCTTGTGGAGTTCGTCGGATGGAGGAAAAACGTTGGCACTTGTCACATTTCTTAGCATAGGCTATACAATCAGCCCTCATCGTCGGCCAATAGTATTCTTGAGTCATTACCCTTTGTAAAAGTGTTCGACCTGCTACATGAGCTCCACAAGACCCTTCATGGATTTCTTCAATCAATTCTTTCACCTCGGAGGGATGTACACATCTCTGCAAACCTGCCATAATTCCTCGTCTATATAAAATACCATTAGTTAATACATACCGAGCAGCTTTATACTTCAATTTGTTGGCAGCGAGCTTATCCTCTGGAAATTCTCCCTCTTCAATATATACCCTGATGGGATCCATCCAAGATGGTCCTAAATCAAGGGTAATAACATTCATCGTCAAGTTTTCATCTATGCTCCGACTTTCCAGTACTTCAATTGGTATTGTTCTTTGCAGCTCGGTACGAGTAGCTGATGCTAGTCGGGCCAGTGCGTCTGCTTGTGCATTTTTTATTCTGGGTATTCTGATCAACTGAATGGCATCAAATTCTGCCAACAATTCCATCACCTTTGCATGATACTTGACCATTATTTCTCCTTTAACCGCATACGTTCCCATCATCTGATTCACAATCAATTGAGAATCACTGAATACCATCACTTGTTGCGCTTCCATAATCTTTGATAAATTAAGACCTGCTATCATGGCTTCATACTCAGCCTCATTATTGGAGGCTTTGAATTGGAATCGCAAAGCATATTCCATGTCAATCTCGTCTGGGGTGTTCAAAACAATTCCTGCCCCGCAACCTGCTGTGCAAGATGAGCCATCTACATATAATCTCCATATGGGCAACCCGTCTTCAAATTTCTTATCTGACAGAGTTCCTCGGTGAAATATTTGTTGCTTCTTTTCATCCTCCCCTTACACTTTTCGCTCCTCGTTGACCATCTCTTCTCGCTCTTTTACCAACCAGAGCTGGTCTGAGCTCTAAGTTGATGATCTTTCTTCATCTATAAGCCCTTTTACCAACCGGAGTTGGTCTGGATTTATGTCTGTTGATCCTGTAACATCCACAGGTTGGTCAGCGAGTAATTTTTGTTCCTCGGGGGTATCAGGATATGTAAACTCTGCTATAAAATCTTCTACAGCTTGCCCTTTCAATGATGATCTGGGCTCATACACAATATCATATTCACCGAGCTCTATTGCCCAGTACATCAATCTCCCTGACTTTTCTGGCTTATGAAGGGATTGCCTCAGTGGCATGTCGGTATAAACGACGATGGTATGGGCCTGGAAATATGGCCTCATTCTTCTACTTGCTTCAATTAATGCCAATGCCAATTTCTCCAGCTTTGGGTATCTGATTTTCGTACCTCGAAAAGACTTACTTGTGTAATAGATTGGTTTCTGGACTCCATTCTCCAATCTGATCAATGTTGAACTGACTGCATTCTCTTATACTGCCAGATACAAGTACAACTTCTCTCCTGTTATTGGCCTGGACAACAATGGAGGTGCTCCCAAATACTTTTTTAAGTCTTGAAAGGCCTTCTCACATTCATCAGTCCACTCAAAAGTTTTTTGAAGTGTTTTGAAGAATGGTAGGCATTTATCAGTTTCTCGGGACACAAATTTGTTGAGCGCTGCAACTCGTCCTGTAAGACTCTGCACTTCTTTCTTTGTTGTTGGAGATCGCAACCCTAAAAGAGCTTTGATCTTATCTGGATTTGCTTCAATGCCTCGCTGGTTGACAATGTACCCGAGAAACATTCCTTCTCGTACTCCAAATGTGCACTTCGTCAGGTTGAGCTTCATCTGGTATTTATCCAGTTGATCAAATGTCTGAGCTAAGTCAACTAGATGATCTGCAACTTTCTTTCTTTTTGTCAGCATATCATCGACATAGACTTCCATGTTGTAACTGATTTGTTCGGTGAAAACCTTGTTCATCAGCCACTGGTATGTCGCTCCTGCATTTTTCAAACCAAAAGGCATAACATTATAGAAATAAGTTCCCCTAGGGGTAATAAAAGAAGTACTTTCCCTGTCTTCAGGTTTCATTTTGATCTGGTTGTAGCCAGAGTAAGCATCCATGAAGCTGAGCAGCTCATGTCCCGAGGTAGCATCCACTAGTTGATCAATTCTGGGCAATGCAAAATGATCCTTTGGGCATGCCTTGTTAAGATCGGTGAAATCAACACACATTCTCCATTTATTGTTTTTCTTTTTTACCATCTCCACGTTTGCCAACCAGTCTGGATACTTTACGTCTTCAATGAATTGGGCTTTCTGGAGCTTCTCGACCTCCTCTTGTATAACCTGATTCTTCTCGGGGCTAAATACCCTTCTTCTCTGCTTTACAGGCTTGATCTCCTTATTCACATTGATCTCATGACATAAGAAGTTTGGATCTATTCCTGGCATGTCTTCATGACTCCACGCAAAAGTTTTCTTCCTGTTTCTCAAGAAAGTTATCAACTCCTGTTTTATTGAAGCATCCAACGTAGAACTTATCTGGGTTACTCGTTCAGAGTGCTCGTCGTCCAGAATAATATTTTCTGTAGATTCCACCACCTGTCCTTTTACAAGTTGGGATTCATCTCGAGGATCCAGTGTTTCAATTTTTGTACCTTCATCCACCTGGTAGGTAGTAGTCTTTTTTCTTGAATCTTCAAGTTCCTCTTGCTCGGCAGACGAATAATAGCATTCCCGAGCTACTTTCTGATCACCTTTCACAACTCCTACTCCAAAATTTGTTGGGAATTTTAAGCACTGATGCACTGTAGATGGAACTGCTTCGAACTTCTTCAAACCAACTCTTCCCATGATGATGTTGTAGGCTGAGTACTCATTCTTATCCATCACAAACAAGCGTATTCTCTCTGTTCGACAAGCAGGCCAAGTTCCAATGAATATGTCCAACTTGATCGTCCTAAGTGGAAAAACTTTTTCGCCAGCAAAACCCAAGAGGGGTCTGTGATACGGTTCCAATTGAGATAATTTCAGATTCAAACTGTCAAAGCATGAATAGTACATGATGTCTGCCGAACTTCGATTGTCTACCAACACCCTTGAAATCACTACTTCCTTCATCCTCATTTTAATCACCAGACGATCGTCGTGAGGATAAAGAACACCTGCTAGGTCGTTTTTTAAAAAGCCAATGACCAGCTTCTGTTTGTTTACCTTCCTCGAACGATCGTCCTCGGCCATATTTATTCGCTGAATATATGAACAAGCTTGAGCCTCTCCAAGGTAAGCCTTTCTTTCTGCAGTAAGGTCTCCTCCTCATGCATCTCCTCCTGTAATGACATTACAATCAAATTACCCAAAACGTATAGAAAATACCTCTCGTTCTGGCTGTCTTGGTTTCTTGGGAAGGTCGGGGTCATCATCTGGATCATCTTCATGGTTTCTCTTCTTTTTCTCTTCTGCTCGACGAGGAGATCTAGACCTCTCTCTAGTCCGGACGTTATTTTTTCTTTCACCTCCCCGATCAACATATTTTGCTAGCTTTCCTCTTCGGATGAGTGTTTCAATCTCGTTCTGAAGAGCTATGCAATTTTTGGTCATGTGACCATGATCGTTCTGAAGAGCTATTTATCCTTACTCCTCGAATCAGGGTTTGACCTCAGTTTCTTTGGCCATTTTACCTCCTCGTTGTTCTTGATTTCTTCCAAGACATGATGAATACCCATTTTCAAAGGAGTATAATTGTCGTATTTCTTCAGGACTTCCCATGATGATTTATTATTTTTGGAACGTTTGTCACCGCCATTGCCCTTATGCTCTTTATTTTTAGACTTGTCGACGTCCACCTTTGTGTCTTTATCCATATTCTTCTTTGCAGCCATAACTTCCTCGGTGTTCATGATTTTGGCCGCTTTTGCCATCAACTCTGACATAGTTTTAGGTGGATCTTTCGCCAAGGTGTAATACAATTTATTAGGCAACAACCCACTCATCAAGGCGGTGATTGCTGTCTTTTCTTCGTAATCTATGACTTCCAGCTTCTCGTTATTGAAACGAGTTATGTAATCTCTAGTACTCTCACCAGATTTTTGTCTAACACTTAACAAGTGTGCTACTCGTTTTACTGGCTTTGCTCCAAAACAGAAATTTCCAATAAACAACTCGGCCAACTGAAAGAAAATTGAAATCTTACCCCTAGGAAGATTGTTGTACCATATCTGGGCAGCTCCAGTAAGAGTTCCTGAGAACGCTCTGCATCTCATCTCGTCGGGGACGACATAGATGTCGGCAGCAGCTTGATATTGCTCTATGTGAAGAACAAGATCTATCTTTCCATCATATTTGGGGGTCACTACAGGTGCTTTGAACTTTGACGGTGTAGGAAAATTCACAATGGCCTGTACAAAAGGTGTTCCTCGAACAAAAGTTCGTTGTAGGGGATTCTTTGCTTTGGCCATTTCTCCCTATTTATCCACCAACCGTTGGAGAGATCCTTTCCACGCTTCATTTCCTTCCTCGGGCCTACTGGTTCGAGCAATTGATCGTTCTGAGGTAGCTTCTTGAGATCTATCTTGACGAGCAGCCGATCGTGATTGTGCTGATCCTTCTCTTAGATCCGATGGTTGTCGAAAACTCCTCGACATGGTCTTAGGTGGACTCCTATTCCTCCTAGGGCCTAATCGATTGAAAGGAGACACCCTACTCAGTCTTTCTATAGCACTGGGTCTTTCTGGAGAGAGAGTGATATGTTGATCAGTATCTGTAGCCCTTATTGACGAAGTTCGCCCAGGTTGATAAGAGAAATCATCAGACTCCTCATTACGACGTGACTCGGTACGCCTGAATCGTGAAGAAAGTAAATAAGTTTGCCTCTGACCACTTTGCTGTCCTGAACGTGCAGGTGCACCACCATGAAGGGTTTGTATGAGTTGCCTTATTGTTTCTTGCATGGCGGTTTACCCTTGAGCCAGATTCGTCATAATCCCGGCTAGATCTAGAGGTGAAGAGGGATTCTGAGGATTTCCAGTATTTCCAGCGTTTCGATTGCTAGATTCTGGATTATCCGCCATTGATGATGGACGATTTTTGGTGAAAAATGATAGTAACAATCATTTCCCACAGACGACGCCAATCTGTTGATGTAAAAAATTAGATAGCTCTAATTATTCAATCACAGATAAATAAAATGAGACAAAGATTTTAAAGTTGTTCAGCCTTATAAGAATGGCCTACGTCCACTATTATGTTATTGCTGAGTATTTTAGGAATTCTCGATTATATGTTTTCTCAAGAAATTTCGATCCCTTTGAATAAGGGTGATACAAGGTATTTATAGCCCTTAGGCTGTACATGAAAGGGTTGATACATTAAATGATATACATATGAAATGGTAATACATTTAATGCAGCGTGTGCGTCAAGATGATAAACATTCAATGAATAATTGAACTGTTGATTATCTGGCAATTAATGTTACGGCCGAGGTGCAGATCGGACCGCCTTAGTTGCTCGTTGCTCAGGAGTTCCTCGGAGCGCTAGAGTACCTCGGAGTGCTGAAGTTCCTCGGTGTATCCTCGTTGCTCGGGAGTTAATGAGTTGGTCGGGGAAACGAACTTCCTCGTTGCTATTGTGCCAAGTAGATTGACACGTGTCTTCATATCATTCGTCCATATCAGCATATTAATTTTGGTATCAACAATGATGTGTTCAACGTTGTATCGAACTTCTTTCGAAGTGGAAAGCTGCAGGTCAACTCCACTTTCCTTGAGATGATCCCTAAAGGGGATAACCCGGAGGTCTTTAAGGAGTTCAGATATATCTCATTGTGCAACGTGCTCGTAAAGAAAATCTAAAAAATGTTTGTGATATGACTTAGGGAAGTGCTTGATGAGTTGGTGGGTCCCCATCAGTTTGCTTTCATTAAAGGCAGGAACATCAGTGAAACATTCTTCTGGCTCACGAGCTGGTCCATAACTTTCATAGAGACAAAGGAACTCCGAAATTTTCCGTCAAGTTAGATATTCGCAAGGTGTACGACTCCGTTCCTTGGGATGCTGTCCTCAATACCCTTAAATCCTTGAAGTTTCCTGAAATTTGGGTAAAATGGATTATCTAATTTCTCTCTATAGTATCCTTTGCAGTTATGATTGACGGATCTCCATCTAGCAGCTTAACCAGTAGGCTGCGATTTGAGACAATTTTCTTAAAGCCTATCTTTTCACCCTAGTCATGGAAATATTTAACCAGCTTTTTCACAGGAAAGTAAACAACAACAAGAGCACCCATCCAAGAGAATTTCATATACTCTTTTTTTTCTCATATTATATAATATATGTTGATAATGTGCTCATTTTCGCAGATATCTTTGTGTGTAATGCATTGGCCATCAACCAAGTGCTGAATTTGTTTCACAGCTGGGCGGGTCTTGGTATTAATAAAGCCAAATGTTCCCTATCATTCTCGGCCACTAAGGTCAAACAAAAAATTATCCAGACTCTTGGCTGGCTGGTTTCGTCGGGACAAGCCAAGCCAAGCCAAGAAAAGCAAAGCAAAGCAAAGTGAGGCTATCACTTCGGAGTTCAGAAGGGAACTCCTCGTGTGCCCCGAAAGAGATGGAAGAGACCCCAGTCTCCGGGTGGCTATCCCCTCAATCTCCGGGGGCTCACCGAATGTTACAGGGGTCCCCTCAATCACCGAGGGCTCACAACAGATTACACTCAGAAAGCAAATAGTGAACAAAAAAGAATGGGGAAAACCCAAAAAATAAAAATAAAAATAATGAATCAAAATGACATAGAAAAAATCAACAAAATGGGAATGGGAACGGAGGCGGAAAGACAGGAACAGGAAAAAGACAACGAATACAAAGATATTAGAAGATGGTTATTAATTACTTTAATGAGAGCATAAAAGGAAGGAAGAAATAAGATTACAAAAGAAGAAATCTTAGGAAGAATAATGGAAACATTTCTATGCACTTCAGTAGTTATTACAAAAGAAGAACACGAAAAGAGGGATACCAGGGTTTTTCTTTAATGTGTATACTTTTTTTATGAATAAAAAAACTCTCTAGTGAAAGAGGTAATATATTTCTTGCAAATCTTCTTTTCTTCATCGCGATGGAGAAAGTCGGCTCAAGCGATTTCTTCTCTGTTGGAGCAGTTTCTAGAGGAAATAGATATCTGTATGCATATCAAAGTATACTCTTTTTTGGTAGGTATAGCTCCCGCTGGCATTCATAGGAGGAATAGACTTTTTATCATCTTTTTCGGAGTACCGAAGGGATTGCCTTTTTTAAGCCCGAATGGTGTCAGCAAGCTTCCGCTCTGCTTAGGCCGGACCAACGATAAAGTGAGTTAAGAAGGATGGAACTCACTTTAGCTTCTGACTAATGCTTTTTATGTAGTTTGTGCGCATTCTCCCCTTTATTATATAGTCAATCCTGTTCCTCGAGCTCTAATGTTTTCTTTAGGGCTGGCAGTCTCACTCGCTGTTGGATTATAAACTCTCTCTCTCTCTCTCTCTCTCTTTATAGTGCGTGGACGAATGTGTTTGACAAGACCTGAACTTAAAATTTATTTCAAGTTGTCTGTTACTTTGGTGTATAGGAGTGTACTCTAGTTTTTTAGAAAGAGTAATTCTATATCGACACAGGATTGTGATACATTTTTTAGATACACGTCAGTGTTGTGTCTATTGATTGATTTTTGAACTTCACTCATTATTATTTAAATTATCAACCAATACAGCCACGTCAGCATAATATGTCTAAAAAATATGTCTGAATCTTAAGTCGGTGTGAATTATCCTTTCACAAATTACTTCAATTTGCCGATCACATGGTCTGTCAGGTCATGAGGTTTAATCAGATTAACTTCTAGCTCCACCAGTCCGATTTTTGCAAATACTTGACTTTATTACATGAGTGGGCTCTGATAAAGTCTATTTTGACTTTATCACATACACACACACACACACACACACACACACACACACATATATATATATATATAAATAAAGTTAACTACTATTTCTTAATTATTTAGTTTCAGTATGTTACTTGGATGCAAAATAAAGATGTACAACATTAGTAAAGGATATTTTGATAATGTATCAAATAAGTACATTATCATTTAGCTAATCGGTACATTAAAAATCTGTATATACTAGAATGCGGGTCATACGATGCATGGCCGAATTTAAGATAGAATTTTAAATTAATATTAAAAGTTATACGATTTACATATTTTTTTAAAACAATTACACGGAAATGTTAAATAAAAATTCAGGAAATACTTTTTTAAAACATAAGTTCGAAAATGTATTTTTTCTCGAATTTTGCACTACAAACTATAAATCACGTGTTGGGAAATTTCTGCAACCATGTTTTCATTTCATGTATGATTTTGCATGAGACGTATGATAGCTTACCTTTAATCCAAGAGTTCGAAATCCGGAGGGAAACAAATTCCTGATTTTTTTTATCTTTTCCCGAACATGGTCAGGGTAAACCATCAGCAACAAATCCTTAAAAAAAACAAAATCAAGTCCCAAACAAACCACTTCAAAAACCCATTGAAAATAGCAAAAAATTTTAGCATATTAATTATTTGCATGTGCATTGAAAAGAGCAAACCTCAATAAATGACATGGGTGTGATCTAATGAGAAACAAAAAAAACACGAATCTCTAAATGGGAATCTGGGTTCCTAATATTATTATGTTTATGTTATGTTATGTATGTATGGTTTTATATTGTGTAGAAGAGAGAGAGAGGGGGAGTAAATTTATAATTTGGCAAATGCGTATTAACAAAGTAGCAGAACATTTTTTGACTTTAAAATCAAAAGAACAATTATACAATCTACACTCAAATTTTTTGTGACAAATAGTCAAACCCCATAAATGACATTGGGTCTCTATCCACACAATCAGAGCTTAAAACATTAGTCAACTGAAGCTTCTTTTTCTCTCCATGAGTTGAAAAACATTAACCTGGCTAAGGAGCTCATTAACAACAACAACAACAAGTGTTCTGGGTTGACACCGAGATCAAAGAAGGCGATGAGGATGGAGAGTTTATGACGATCCAAACCTGTATCAAGAATGTTTGACATGTGAAATGCAAGCTGAAGAGATTCTCGAGAATTTTAAGCAGCCCCCATATCCATGTGAAAACTCTAAACCCTCTTCTCCATGGATTTGAGCGATTGTGTTAAGCTCTGTTACTTGCCTTCAAAGTCGATTCAACGTACGAAATCCTTTTTTTTTCTAAATCCTTGATATTTTAATGCGAGGTTGGGAATTGATATTGTAATCTGAGGTTAGGAATGCGAAATTAGTGGATTGGGAAATGGAAAGAAAAAGAGCGATGAACAAAAGTCTTGGAAAAACAAATAAATAAGATTCAACTTTTGGATGGCTCAAATGGCTTTCCATAGGAGTAAGGCATTTATGATATGCCACGTTATACACCGCCATGTGTCACTTTCATATAATTTGTGTCTACAGTTTTTATATAGCCTTTTAGGAAGTTGCATTTATGACCGTCACGTGTCACCCTCACATAATTTAGGTCTACAATTTTTATATAGTTATATAGATAAAAGTGGGGTGCATTTCCACGCTATAACATAGTCTTCAACAAGATGTCTGTAACCATTATATCTCATACCAATGATGCATATATCAAGAACTTGTTAAACTTATTAATAGAATCTCTATAACAATAGTTGAACATATAGAAAAATATTTAATAACTATAATACTTATACTACACATATAATAAGTTTCTATTTGTTTGTATTGTAGAATCGTTAGGGTTTCCACAATATAAAGTGTAGATGGGTGAAAGTTCTAGAGTTGGAAAAGTATACGTTACGAGTGTAAAGCCTAAAGAAGAGAATCATCGATTGTATCGAGACATGCAGGGGGCATAACTCTTAAAAATGTAGAGAAATATTGGTTGGTTTGGCCCTTAAATTCTCTTTTCACAAAGTGATTCAGAATAATTTATTTTGAACAATTTATAGTATCAAAGTTGAATATCCATAGGAATATATATTAAACTATCTCTTGTTGCTATTATAATTGGTAATTTTGTGCTATTATATAAATTATGATCCAGATATAAATTGTATTTTGTTGATATTGAAGTTGGTAATTTTGAGCTAGCATTTTGTCTCTTTGAACTCTAAGTAGAATTTAGAAGCACAAAGTCAATTGTATAATTTAGAAGTCCAGAGTCAATTGATGAATATAGAAGCCCAAAGTTGAGCAATATCAATAGTTGAAAATTTTGCTAGCTAAGTTTATTCTTCTTATTTCAGTTTTATTTGCAGAGAGTTGTTTTAAAATATTAATTATTTATATATAAATTGTTTAAACAAAGAGTTTGGTTTTGTAATGGAGGTGGGTTGTGTTTTATGATGTAATGGAGGTAAGGTGCATTTGGTGATGTAATGGAGGTGGGGTTTGCTGGGTGGTTGTTCAAACAAAGAGTATTAAATGTGTGTGTGTTTTGTTTTGTAAGGGAGGTGGGGTTGTGTTTGATGCTCTAATGGGGGTGCGGGTTCATTTGGTGTTGTAATAGAGGGGTGGGGGTGAGGGGTGGGTTCTTATATATAAATTGTTCCAACAATGAGTAGGAAAAAAATGTGTGCGTGTGTGTGTGCATGTGCGTGTGCGTGTGTGTGTTTGGTGTAGTAATGGTGGTGGGGTGGGGGTTAGGTTCAAACAAAGAGTATCAAATTTGTGTATGTTTGGTTTTGTAATGGATTTGGGATGATGTTTGTTACTGTAATGAGGTGGGGGTGGGTTTAATGTTGTAATGGAGGGGTGGGGTTGGGTTGGGTTTTATAAATAAACTATTCAAACGAAGAATATTAAAAGTGTCTGCATGTTTGGTGTTGTAAAAGTGGTGGGTTGGGGGTTTAGGTTCAAATAAAGTGTATCAAATGTGTGTGTGTGTTTGATTTTGTAATGGAGGTGGAATTGTGTTTGATGATGTAATGTGGGTGGGGTGATTTTTTGTTATAATGGAGGGGTGAGGTTGGGGGTTGAGTTTTATATATAGACTATTCAAATAAAAAGTATCCAATGGCTGCAAATAAATTATCTACTTTTAACTTTCACTTTATGTTGAAATGATAATAATTACATTTGAATGTTTGGAATTATACACATGACATATCAAGCATACGTAGTATTCAAAGGCTTAAGTCTCGATGTATACACTTCCTGGAAAGCAACATAATCACAAGTCAATAGATACCGAGGAGCCACCTATGAAGGATATGAGTCCATTGAACTTGCTGAGAAGTCATACTCTGAGTACACGAAGGAGGTTGTTACCGCATCAATACCCTCCATAGTTCATATACCTAGACTTCAGGAAGCATTCCCAACGCATAATGACCATTTCTCTAGGTTCAAGATGATTTTTTATATGTTCATGGCATTTCATGTCATGGGCGTGTTCTGCCGGTATTTTTGTTAGTTTATTTTTATTTTGACATTCATTTTTTTATTTAGCACTAGATATGGCTTTATTTTATGTTGTTTTATTCATATTAGTATGATTCCTAGAATGTGCTTATGTTATATTATTTTTGATGTTAAATTTAAGTTTAAGCATGTTTTATGTTTACAGGATATCTGGAATGTCTGAAATATAAAGGAATTTCTGCCCGAGTGGGCTATATGTGATATTTTTCTTGATGTTAATTTTAAGTTTAAACAAGTTTTATGTTTATAGGAAAATTTGAATGTCCGAAATATAAAAGAAATGCTGCCCATATTTTAAAAATATATAGACACGTTGCCACTACATTTAGGAGAGACAAAAGTCCTTTGTAGGGATGATTGTCACTCCTAGTAATAGTGACAAACTTATCATTTGTCAATGCTAGGAGTAGTGGAAAATTTGTTACCCCACCCATTTTTTCATTGCTTTCAACAGTGAAGAATCTGATATTTGTGACTAGTGTCGACACTCACAAATTCAAGATTTGTGACTACCGTCAGCGGTCACAAATATTGAATTTGTTAGTGATGACAACCATCACAAACATCAGATTCTTAACGGCTGACAGCTGTGACAAAATGCCAGGGGTAATTACTATCACCATCTGTAACCCCACAGAGGTCATTAAACATATTTGTCACCCCCTAATTGTGATGGAAAATAGCCGTGAAAAAGTCATTTGTAATTGCCATCAAAAGTGACAAATCTCTTGTTTTGGTGTAGTAATAAAACACGGTAATGAATTAATAATTATTCAACAAATAATTTAATTAATAATTAATTTAATTAGTAGTCTTAGGCTAGAACCGGTTAGATTATTAAGAGGTTGACTGGGTATGTTGGACTGACATTGGAACATATATAATTTTTTATTAGGACATAAAATAATGGGTTTTACACCCTATGGGTTAGGATAAACTTGGATTGGGGTATGGACTAATTAGATGTAGTTTTGGCCTTAATAGGCTAAGGTCCATATGGGGTCCAACCCTAAATTTATGGTTAATATAATAAAAGGAAGATTAGGGTTAGTTCAAACAACTCTAAAACATTTGGGGAAAAACCCTAGAGCTAAAGTTAGAAATAACGTGGAGAAGAAGAACAATAATTGGGAGCAAATGGACTTAGAGAATGAGAGAATTGAGAGAAATTGTTTTAGGAATTCATCTTTATAATGAAGGAAAGTTTACTAACTATATTTATATGAATGTTTTTGGTGATAGAATATGGTTATTCATTGGATTCTAAATCTAAATAAAGTTATACTTGATTTAGAAAGTTAAACGACAAACTTTAGCTTTAGTTTAATTAGTAAAATTAGGTTTATATTCATAAATTTAATTTGTTATAACTAATAATTAATTTTGGTTTTATTTAACAAATTGATGTTAGCATTGTGTTATACTTAAATAATTGAGAAATCCCTTTTGGTTTTCATTAGAAGATTGAAAATTTGGGATTTAGGGGTGAAATCCCCTGTAGTTTTGCCAAGTTTGTATGACAATTTAGGGCATATGGGAGGCACTAAAGCCTTAAAGCAGTCCATTAATGATAGTTCTGGACACGGGGGTTGTAACAAGGCCTATAAGTTGAAGAAAGTTAAAATTATGGAGAGTTTCGTGTTTCAGCCATGCGAAAGATCACATTTGTGGTCCGTGTGCATGGATAGGTTTTATTACTGTGCGCGTGGCTAGGGAGATTTGGGATATTATTTTAAATGGTATTGATGTATAGAAATGGGAGACTTAGAGATCATAAGCTACTGATCCAAGACTTTTAAATATATATGCGAAATTACTAAGATTGAGGATCAGCATAGCAGTAAGACTCATATCCTTCCTGGAAAGTGGATAACTTATCATGTGTATTGTGTGTACTATTCCAGGTGTGAGTATTCATTGGGGGGGGGGGGGTACTAAAGGGGATATCCTTATGTGGCGCGAACAACGATGACTACATGTGTACTCGTATGTGAAAGACATGTATTACCTTATTCATTTTACCATGAACACTATATACTGACCGTACCCATTGTATCTCGAGGATATGTACTCGGTGGGATCCTTTCATTTAACGTTTGGGTATGGGGATATATGATCGGTGTGATGGCATTGTGATTATCCCTAGAGATGATTTGATGGTTATAAGTGTGGGATAACCCATAATTATGCCTATTATGCACTAGGGATCCCTGAAGGCGGTAGGAATATGCATTTGTTATGTCGAGGCAAGCGAGTAGCCCATTTATGATGTACATGTTATGGACCATACTATGTGGATATATAGTTAGCTATTGTCTATTTTCTCATGATATATTCATATACTTGAGACGCATGGAATCTATAATAATGGAACCTGTATCTATTTCCAATTTAGATGAATAATATGTAATCACGGGGTTAAATTGGGTTTGGGAGTAGATGCATGGAATAATTAGGTTGTTGCGTTTGGATAACTTAAAATATTTAAAATACGAGATGAAGGTGCGCAATTATATTATATACCCGAACTTTGTTATATTCTTATACTTCGCAGACTTGCTGTTAACGTTGTTGAATTATTATATTTTTAGGACATAGGCCACCAATGTAGCCTCACCCATTATCTAATATTAATATACTTCCAGTTGCTTCCCCGATAGGATGTAGGTGGCAATCCTGTGTGCTCATTCCTTTACTCCTATTTGTTTATCTAGCGTGTCAGATTTATGTTTATTAATACGGGCTTAGTATTATCATTTGTTTTTGCATGAGATGTTACTATGAGACAATTGTAGTATGTGAGGATTCTATTACTATTATTTGATTCGATATCAGAGTCATTGTGGTTTATCACTCTTATGTTCAGTTATAAATATTAAGCATTGAGTTTTATTTACAGTTATGCTCATAATGATACCCAAAGGTTTAGACTCCTAGGTCATTTGTTTTAGATATGATCAATCAAGGCTAGATTTTATTGGGTATCAAAATTAATATCAAAGCATTACAGGTTCTAGGGTCCTAAGGATCCTTAGTGCGTCCATCACTTTAAGCGTATCATTCTTTGATACTTTAGAGCTTATTATTTAGAACCAGTACTCTATTTTTATTCATGTATTTATATGCTTTTGTTTACTATCTTTCAGATGGTGAACACGCTACGCCAATGATTTATCCAACCACGACCAATTGCTAGCTATAATTCGTAGGCTACGACACCCCACTAGCATCTGCAACCACCCCCACCATTGTAGCAGAGATAGGAACCTCATATAGTTTAGAAGACTTGGCCACTATTATCACATAGACAGTTGTTGCGCATATATTTACCATACAACAACAACCCCCACCCCCACCCCACCCCACCCTACCCGTGTCCACTTCTGACCTTGTCCATCATACTGTATATGCACTAAATCCTAACTAATTTCAGACTTGTAAGGGATTCCCTATAGTGGTGGGATTCTGTTCCCACTATGGAGCACCTAGAGCAGATGACTATCTCGCAGTTTTGGGAGAAGTTTGAGGGGAAGTATTTCCCTCCATCACAGTAGGAAGCTTGGAGGTCAAAGTTTGATCGATTGAAGCATAAGGACCACACAGTCAAAGAATATGAGATATAATTTACTCGGTTGATAAATTTTCTTCAGAAATAAGGGTTTCGGGGGAAATAAGATAGACAGGTTTATCAAAGGCTTGAAATGGGGGATCAGGCGAGTGTTGATGGGAAATCCGAAATACACTACATAAAAACATATTGTGGATGCCACATTAAGACAATATGGGAATTGTAGTGAGCCTCTAAGAGATAAATTACCATGGGAGGGTAGGGTGGGGAATGACCGAGGGCCAAAAGTAGTATAGTTAGGTGACTCGTCTAGAGGGCATAGAGGCTCATCATTGTATCAAGGACAGATTCAGGGGGAGAAACCCCTGAAACAATTTTAAAAAATGAGATGATTATCACCGTGAGGATGGTTAGGGATAAGGAAACCTGAGATAGAGACAGTACGACCAATATTGTAGAGGTGACAAGGTCAACAGGGATAAGGCCAGAGGCATCAGGACAGGTCCCAAGGGTAAGGCAAGCAGGGC
The DNA here is from genome assembly GCA_949130495.1 of Sambucus nigra. Classification (NCBI taxonomy): domain Eukaryota; kingdom Viridiplantae; phylum Streptophyta; class Magnoliopsida; order Dipsacales; family Adoxaceae; genus Sambucus; species Sambucus nigra. The sequence continues at coordinate 358,829,899 of OX422209.1, read as the reverse complement.
TTTCATCTACACTGTCTATTCCCGGTACCGTATCATACTTGTGGTGATGAGGTAATTTCTTATCGTAATTTCCCTAAGGGTAATTAGGTCGGTCAGGATGCCAACCATAGGAACAATTGCAGGCTCTTCTAGACCTCTCACAATATCATGCCTTACCACCAACTACAACATTTTTAAATTTGACCCAAGCATAGGGACGTCCATAGCTTCATTATGGATGTGTGTATAACGTTCTTCAGGGGAATCAACCAGTAAAACCTCAGTTAATTGAGGGTATGTTTTAAATTTATGGTAGTTATGTTGGGTTCGGTTGGAAATGGGCACATCACACTCGTTTGCTAGTTATATATTTTCATTTATGCCGGGATTTTTAGATATAGATGAGGATGTGTCTTAACATGTGGATACCCAGTAGGAAGGGGTGCTGTCTTATGTCATGATTGTAAAGGCATGGCAGTCAAGACCAGTTGATTATATTTCTCTACCGACTTATTATTTTTAGATGTGGCTATGTATGCCATTATATTGGGTATGGATTGGTTAACCCAGTACCATGCACATATCTATTAAAGCGAAAAGTCGATCATGTTTACAATTCTCAGGCCACAGATTCTCTTAGTTGTGATGCCTATACTTAAGGGGGGTCTAGAACCCATTCATATTACGCAGATTCGACTTTGTTTGAGGAGTTCACCATATTATTAGAGTCGATATCTATTGTCCAGGAGTTAACGGACGTATTTGATGAGGTATCAGGGTTACCACCAGCTAGAGAGATTGACTTTTGTATAAATTTAGTAACAGGAACCATGGCCATTGCAAGGGAACTATATCGGATGGCTTCGTTAAAGATGAAGGCATTACGAGAGAAGATTCGTTAGTTGTTGAGACATGGGTTCAAACGGAGGGGCACTTATCCTTGGGGATCTCCAATTTTATTTATGAAGAAGAAGGATGAACCATTCCGATTACATGTGGATTATACGGAGTTGAACAAGGTCAAGAAATGTAACAAATGTTCGTTACTACATACTGATGATCTGTTTGACTAGTTGAGGGTCGCATCATTCTTCTCGGAGATTGATTTTCACTCGGGTGATCATCAATTAGGTACGAGGGAGAAGGATGTACCAAATACGGCTTTTCTTACGTGATATGGATCATATGAGTTTCAGGTCATGACGTGTGGGTGACCAACAACCCAATAATTTTCATGGATCTCATGAAGAAAGTATTTTGACCATTTCTGGATCAGTTTGTCATTGTGTTTATTAACGACATCTTTATATACTCACGATCGAAGGAGGAGCATAAATATTATTTACAGTTGGTTTTATAGACACCACAAGAACACAAGTTCTACGCAAATTTCTCTAATTGTGAGTTTTGGCTACGAGAGGTACACTTCTTGAGCCATCTTGTATTCCCAGTTGAAATTTCAATAGATCCTGACAAGGTATCTGTAATGGTAGAGTGGGGACATACCATAATGCCTATGAAGGTTAGGAGTTTCTTGGGTTTAGTAAGGTAGTATTGGAGGTTCATTCAGACTTCCTAGCCACTGACTCACCTTACTTATAAGGGAGTACCATTCGTTTGGAGTACAAACTGCCAAAGTAATTTTGAGGACCTCAAGGAGAAGATCACTACCAACCAATAAGGAGCATTTTGTATTTACAAATGAATCACTTTAGGGGTTAGTAGGTTTGATAATATAGGAGGAGAGACTAAAAACTTATACATCTCCAAAATTTAATCCTTATGAGGGTAGCTACCCCACTCATTACTTGGAGTTGTCCATTGTAGCTTTTGCCCTTTGTATTTGGAGACACTATCTATTGGGTGGGAGGTTCACTTTATAATTCGATCACAAGAGTCACCAGTACTTGTTTACTCGGAGGGAGTTGATTATGGGAAAAATAATATGGATAATGTTTGTGAAGGACTACAATTTTTTTATCCAGTACCGTCCAAGTAAGACAAATGTGGTAGCTAATGCATTGAGTCTGAGATCTACTGTTATATTACCAGAATTATGGGTTGTGCATGAGGATGATTTATCGAACATTTGGGTAGCATGGTGGAGTGCCATTCGAGTCTTAGATTTTCCTTATGCATTTTTTGGAGTAGTGATCGTTATGCCAACCATGGTGATGAGGGTGATACAAGCATTGGGTTCACATTCCTTATGTCAATAAAACGTACAATAGCTAGTGTCAAGCGGAGTTCAGTCCTTCTCGATCAGTTCAGATGACAGATTGAGATTTCAAGGACGATTGGTAGTGCAAGAGAATTTTGAGTTAAGAAGGGTAATTTTAATCGAGGCACATGATTCTAGATTTATAGTACATCTAGGAGGGGGGAAAATGTATCCGGACATGTATAGAGTGTATTTATCGACCTTTATGAAGAATGATGTATCAAAATTTGTGTTTAAGTGTACCACCTACCATCTAGAAAAGTGGAGCACCAAAGAACAACGATGGATTTACAAACTAAGGAAATTCTTGAGGGTAGTGGGAGAGAATCTCCATGGATTTTATAGTGGTATTGCCAAGGTCCTAGAAAGGTCATGATTCGATTTGGGTCATCGTTGATAGATTGCCAAAGGTAGCTCATTTTCATCAAGTACTGGTATATTTCACAACTGAGCAATACGCCAAATTTTTATAACAGAGATTATACGGCTTAATAGTATGCTGCATAACATTGTGTCCGATGGGTAAAACACTTTTATATCTAGATTCTAGAGGGTTTTTAGGATTAAATGGGAGTACAATTGAATTTCTCACGAAATTTCACCCTCGATCAGATGGCTAAACTGAGCGAGTGAACCAGATTTTAGAGGATATGCTTCGATTATGTGGGTCGGATCTCAAAGGAGTGTGGGACCAATATCTGCCTCTTGTGGATTTTTCTTACAATAGTATGCACGAATAAACTATTGGTATTGCACCATACGAGTCAATAGATTGGCGACTGTTCCATTCGTCGAGATGTTGGTGGAGTCGGGGAACACTAGATGTTCGGATCAGATTTTATTTGGGATACCTCATAGAAAGTGGAACTCATCCGAGCATGGATGAAGACATCACAAGATAGACTGAAGATTTATGCCTATAAAAGAAAATGAAAGTTGGAGTTCCAGGTTGGAGACGGGTGTCCCCGATGAAGGGGGTATCGGTTTGGACTCTAAAACTATGTTAGCTCCTCGTTAAGTTGGCCTATTACTAATATTGGATAGGGTGGGCTCGATGGTGTATCTATAGGACTTACCCAACCAACTTCAGCGAGTACATGGCATATTTCATATATCAATGATGAGGTAGTTTTTCAGATATGAGAATGCCTACCAGTATATCAATCTCGATGAGATTGATCTGCATCGCGAGTTATGAGGAGGAACTACAATATATTCTTGACCAGGGAGAGTAGACTTTGAAATCAAAGGTCATATAATTAGTCATATTCCAATGGGGACACCATAGCGAGGAAAATTTTATCTGTGAGAGAGGATGACTTGCATATGAGATATTCAGAGTAATTCTAGTAAGATATGAATTCGAATTTTAAGGAAAAAATTCCTGGTTTCAGGGGGAAGAATGTAATACCCCATATATTTTAGTTGGTTATCATTATTATCATTATTGCAGATGAATGAGGATTTAGGAATGATACTATAACAGTTATTAAATGTCCTCACACCTTGCAGTATGATCTTACCAGATTCATTGTAGACACGACATTCCGTTAAGTTAAACTTAACTAGAAGGTTCTCATCACACAATTGGTTTAGGCTTATCAAGTTTTCTTTCAACCCATCAACATAAAGAATGTTGTCTAGATTTAGTAACTAAAATCTCAATAGTGCCACATCCCAACACACTAAACTGACTCCCATCACCGAATGTGACTTTACCGTCCTTGTGATCTTTTAGTTTGGTAAAAAATGATTTTTCACCTGTCATATGCCTGAGAATCCACTATAAAAATACCATTGGGAGGTATTTGAACCTTAAGAGCAACATAAACAATGAGGGCTTTTGGGTCATTAAATAAAAAATGAGAAGGCTACATTCCTAATTGTTTACTTAATTTTGTTTAGTGTTTTGATTTCGGGGATGAAAATTCTTAAGGTGGTAAGGTTGTAACCCTCAATTTTGCAGAATTAATATCACGTAATATTTGCGGGCTCACGTAATTCGTAAATCATATGGATCTTGGATTAATAAAGTAATGAATGGTATTAATTTAATTAAGTTTTATTTAATTGTCATAAGGTTGCAACTTGAAAGGAAAATAAGGAAATTGAAAAAATGATTTGGATCTTGCAGTTTCGAATCGATTCAGATTTAGGGTCAAATCGATTTGATATGTACTAGTTCTGAATCGATTCGAATTTGGGGATAAATTGATTTGAACTGCACTAGAGTCCTAGTTCATTTTATATTTTTAGAGAGTTGAGTATGTAAGCTTATGGGATATTTTTATATGGTTTTCCTGAAATGTTTGACAATTTTCTAGAAAAATTTAGGCCCCATGGGTAGTGTGGAAGAAACCCCTAATGTGAAGGATCCATTTGAGATGTGTAGGGGTCATCTAGGGTGGGTTATAGCGGGTCACCAACCCTTTTTATTTCATTTATCCAAAATAAAAATTTGCATTAAGTCTAATCCAAAAACACTCATTCTCTCCATCATATTCACTCGACAAAAACTTTCATATTCTGTTTATAGGTCACTCATACTTTCATAGATAAGTGCCCTTCCATTGTCGATAATTTCCAACTATTAGAGAGGTGTTATTTTGGGTGTGAAAGAGGATAGGTATAAGAACTTAATTTCATATAGTTGGATCTTACTGGGTTTTGTTTCCTACCTCTTCATCAAAGTTATTATGTTCAAGAGGAAGGGATTCTACACTATTTTTAAGTTTAAATCAACGGATGTTATATATATATATATATATATATATATATATATATATATATATATATATATATATATATATATATATATATATATATATATATATATATATATATATGTGTGTGTGTGTGTGTGTGTGTGTGTGTGTGTGTGTGTGTAATTCACATGCCTATTATCACTTCATATGATATTATGTTGGAAAATATGTGATAAAAATGGATGAAAGTTAAAACTTCAAAGAATTACAAATTTCAAAATGTTAAGTAAACTATTTCTTGCATAAATCATGTTAAACTTGTTGATTTCATAACAAAATGTTATATTGAAATTCTAAAGAAATACTAGGATGCATTGGTTGGGTTTTATTGGCATAAAACCTCACTTTTACTAACATAGACTTTTGGAGCCGGGATAAATGGGATAAATATGTAGAAAGTGTATTAAAATGAGATGTTGAAAATGAATTATTAAACTTGATAATCATAGAATGTTAATCACATGAAATGATACAATTTATGAGAAGAAAGTCCTAATGAGACATGAAATAATGGACTAAAAGTGAAGCTAGTAGAGCGTTTAGGGTAAAAGTATGAAATGGTGTAATATGAACACATAAAATAATAAAAAACGAGATAGAAAGTGCAAAATGAATAAGTTGGAAATATATGTCTTGAAATGGCAAAAAGTAATGTTTTAGTATAAAAGTGTCGATTTATTTTAAAGTTGGACTTATGAATAAATTCTAAAAACTAAAGACTCTACTTAAAGAATTGGATTTTATGTGATGAAAACTCATGTTTTGTAAATTAAAGATGAAAAGAAACATTTTTGGAATAGTTTATAAAATGCAGGTTTACAAGTGTGCGTGTGTTTGTGTGTGAATAGTGAAAAAGCACATTGAAGCGTATAAAACGGTTATTTGAACTAAAAAGTTAATTTTAAACAAGGAATGATAAATAAGGTTATTTTCAAAGATGAAATATTGATTTAGAGGTGAATTGAAAATGGACTTTTAATAAGTTGTGAAACTAGGAAATTAAGTGTTGGGAGTTGTCTCATCCAGGGTATTTGGCCTCGTTGGCCGGCAAAAGGAAAAAGTCTTGAACACAGATATCAATTAAAGGAAAAAGTGTTGCAATGATATAATAAGTAAAAGATACTTGGAGGTAATCTGGAAATTTAATCAAGGATCGGAGCCCTTGAGTGCGGATTAATGGCTAGACCTAAGACTATTGATCATGAGCATATTTCATCATTGTGGCAGTCGATGAAAGCCGTAATCACACTTGGGATATTTATCCCGATTAAGAAAGTGAAAATATTATTGCAAGCATGATGCTCATTAGTGAAAAGACGGGTTTATGAATCAACTTGAAAATGTAAAAGTATGTTAATGGATAAATAAAAAGAATGATTAGGTGTGAGTGGGCTCATCGCCTAGGTTGCATAGTCATAATGCACATTGCATTGGTTATTATATATATTTCATGAGAACACTTAATTAAATAAAGGTTGATTTCAAAATTTCTAAAATACATTTTATATGTATAGAAGATATCTCTTTGTACGATATATATACACTGCTTTTATTTCTCCTACTGGGAGGCCGCCATTTGCCAAACTCCCCGAGTACTTCAGATAGAGGTAACAACAAGGCTACCGAGAAAGGAAAGCATAGTTATCCATGACAACAGAGCTCTGTCATTATTTTTTAGTTATGTAACTGATTTTAAATTATGGTTTTAACATTTGAACTTTAATGAAAGTATTTTAATTTAGATTGTAATAATACGGGATGGTACGGATTTTACTTTAAATGTTATTTATTTAATGAAGTTACAAAACTCTTTTATTACAAGTATTCATATAAACTTTCTTAAACTTAATAAGTGGGCATAACTTAAATAATTAAATTAAATATATTTTGCAACACAAATTAATAAATCAAGTGTTTATTTCAAAAGAGGATTTTCTTAAATGAAATTAAAGTAAAAAAGGTTTTTGCATTAACACCCAGAATCGAGGCGTCACAATGATGAACAAAAACTAATGAATGAATAACATGAAAACACAATCACTCAAAATATAGAGCCTGTGAAATATAATGTGCAAGTATGTGAGTCAATAAATTTAACATTCAATGCCTCCAAATCAGATTTGCTAATAGAAATATATGAAAATTTAACACCTCGGGGTTTAGGAACCATGGTGACACTAGATCTAGACATCCTAGGACCTTTTCTAAGATCATAACAAAACTTCTTAGGGTTACCTTTCCCACCACAATGTGAGACTGTGCAGACATGAGGAATGTTATTTTTGAGCTAACCTTTTCTAACGTCCTTGGTAACAGTTGAGAGTGGAAGCATTCAGATTATCGTAGCTAATACCAACCTTGTCATGTTTTATTTGGACGATGCCTAAAATATTATCTAATTTCTCCGACCAAGATTCCAAATCAAATTTGACACAACTTGAGTCTCTTAATTTTTCTTCTAACTCCACAATCCTAGACTCAAGCAAAAGTTTAGAGTCATTAAACTTTAGGGAATTCTTCAAATTTTCAAATGATCCACGAAGGTTATTTCTCTCTTCCTTAACGTATATGAGCGTCTCCCTAATAGTTTTCTCGTGTGTCCTAAAATCCTTAACCATTATAGCATCATTATTTCCTCCAGTACACTCTTCCAACTTAGCCTCTAACTTCAAGTTCGCCTTCTTCAATTTTAACAACTCCGTATACAACTCACGAAAGGCAACTTGAATTTAATTGTCCTCCTCCTCCTCCTCCTCCTGTTCTTCCTCCTCATCACTAGCTTGGTAATCACAAGATCGGACTTCAAAACTGTAATGTGTGACACCCCACTTAATTAAATACAGGGTGAGTGATCAGGCCTTTATTAAATTAAAAATAGAATATCCATATTGGTTCATTCTTATCATCACTGTTGAAAAACTTTTTAATATTTACTAACCACCTAATATTTGAAAGGGTGGTGTAAAATTGTATCTTTATAATAAACATGCAAAGACTTAAAATAATTAAACATTTAAATATTACATTCACCATATGAAATTAATCGACACCACAAATAATGAAATATTGTATCAAATAAAATATGACTGTAGTAAACACCCCACTTTGAAACTCTAATACAATAATCCATAGAAAAATAAATCCACAAATGATTAATAAAAGAAATACAATGTATCTGGAAACCACTACTAATAGAAGGTGGGCGACATGCCCGACAGAGATAAAATAAAGGATGCGTCGGATCTAAAAGGAATGGAGGCGTCTACCAAGTAAGTCCTACAATCGACCACAACAACTGCAGCAATGACAAATAGAAATGAACTCCTATGTTGGGCCTTCCTGTGGCTGGGCACCAAAAATGGTTTTTACAAAAAGAAATAGATTTGGAAAATGGGTCAGAGCCCGAGTAAAAATATTTAAAAATTTAGCAAGTATTCAAAATGCATAATTAGTAGATATTATATGGATGTTAGTTTCAAGGATCTCATATCCTCACCCCTCATCTACTGTGCATGCCTAACGTATACTCTTAACCCGTCCTAGTTATGCTACCCCGCCTAACTAGTTTGAATTAAATCTATCACCACACCGACTAACTCTTGGTGCTTATCTGTATTACCTATACAATAGCTATTGATGTTCCATACCGATTTAACATTTATAAATTCCAAAATTTGGATTTAGATCTCACATATTTAAATTAATTTAGATATTACAATCTTTCTCATCTACTAAGCACATACTGTAGACTTAAATGATAAGTATATATATACATGTCACTCAAATTGCGTATATACTAATATAGCACCCCTAGGCTGAGACATGCGGTGCATGCATACTCTACTATCATGTCTTGGAGTTGTTTTAGGACCCTCGCATGCAGGATATAATTTCTCAACTGATAATCTCTTATATTCATTGTACTTATCATTTCCGACATGATATTCTTAGGAAACTCCCGTCTGACTGCATTCAACATTTACATAAGATTCCCCATGCACTCTGAAACAAACATCAACAAGTTTTCCACCCCAACAGCTTGTTCCTCGATGTTTTCTTTTACTATGCTCTCCTTAACTTGTTCTACCGGTGGGGGATCAATAGTTTTCACGGATGTAATTTCACCGTGAAAAAAACATATAATGTATAATAGATGCATATCGTTCCTCCACAGATTTCTCTATACTTCTTTCAATTTCAGACGCAATTTATTGCGACACTTTGAACATGGCCAAGGTATCGTTGTCAATCCCTAATCATTATTCTCTTCCGTACATTTAATAAAATCTTCAATGCCCTTTAAATACAACACGCTGCCTTTGTTCTCTTCAGCCATCCAGTCTTTGTTAATCGGTCGTGCCATTCAATAAAACAAGATAAAACACACATTAAAAATAAGTTGCAACTGTAATTTTCGATAATGGTTGGTGTTTATATATGGAAACTAATTATACAACGACTTATGTTAAATTTATGTTTTCTAAATTCTAAATGCACTTTTAATGAATAAAAAGAAAATCTAAGCATATTCATCATATCAAGTAACTAAAACACATAATTCATCATGATTTCTATTTGCAACCAACATGATCATTCATGGGGTTCCTTTTGATTTACCATAAAACTTAAGATGTGTATCGCAATAAGTGCATTGGGCAAAACTAAATATTAATCAACTTAAGATACAGAGATGAGAAAATGACCCTCCTCGTAACGTCTCAACCTAAAATGGATACTTATCCTAAAGCCCGCACCAAATATGTATCAACAACTTTAGTTAATAAAAAAATACACATAATAAATATTAGCATGCATAAAGTATTAACCTTAAATTTTCACTTTGTCCCTAACATTATCTTCCATAAGTTAACATTAAATACCTAAGTGACATATTTTGGATTGCGTATAACATATTAATATTAGAGAAAGACGTTTTTTTGGAAAAACAACATGCATCAAACTATTCAATATGTTTAGGGCTCATAACATAAAATCAGCACAGTAAACAATGGTTACACAATTTGAAAATAAAAAGTAAAACTCCTAATCTAGAAAAAAAAGTTTAATTTGATCAATTAAACAAATTTATATAAATACATAAACATATATAGATGTTGACATATAGGAATATGGTAATCGAGCAAAATGAGAGATCAAAAAATTAAAATCCCTAATTTAACGTCTACTAGATCCACCAAAACGAACCAACAAAAAAAAGTCACAGCATTAAACAATTGGCCTCCACCGAAAACATAATTTCTATCATATTCAATCTCCAAACAAAAAAAAATGTAATAAGAATAAGAATCATGCCAGAGATAAAATAAAAATGCTTGGAGTTTGTATGAGACGATGCTTCATAATGGAGGTCCCATCACGGGTCACTTACAAAATGCCCCACGCCTAATTAGAAGTGAAACAGTATCTTCATAGTTAGGGATCCAAGTCAAATTAAATAATTCCAACTTCATTACTCATTAGTAAAGAAATTTCACGTTGCTAATTGAAATAACTTCTAATTTATCGAATAAAACTAATTAGTTCAATTACATATTTGTGATGCGATTAATAAATGTGAAAAATAAAAGTAATCACATAAGAACGCAAGATTTAAAGTTGAAAACGTTGCGAAAAAAACTACTATCGCACATATCCCACGCAAGTCCACTAGTATCGAATGTTTTTACACATCTTATAAACAAATATTAATTAGAAAATATATAAATAATCCTCATAATTTATGGTTTTAAGTAAATATTCATCAATTAATAATATTTGTACCTCATGAGTTCACAACTCGATGTGATATTGTGCAATCGATTTAGCCTCTTTATCATAAAATGGAAAACACTATACACAAACTATAATTCACAAATACAATCAGGTATTATTTATACTAAGGAAATTATATAAAAATAAGATTTTTTTTTCTTTACTTAACTACGTGCCTTACACATGACCTCTAGAATAAAACAAATTATTAAATATATTGGAAGAATAAAAAAATTAAAAAATGACAAAAAAATTGAATAAAAAAATAGTTGTTTTCAAAACCTCTGCCCCAACCCCAACTCAACCCCATCCCCAATTCCAGCCTACACCCTACATTAAAGAACTGAGGGGACTAAAACTACAAATTGAACAAACCAAAAATGCAATATAAAGAAAGAAAATAACCTGATCGTGAAAATAAAACTTTTAAAATCAAACTTTGTTGATATTTCCCAGTTCCCTGCAGCTTTATGAACGAGTTTGTCATATAACTTTGTTGAAAATCAAAGCAAAGTTTGAAAAACGTTTGAAAATCAAAAGTTAGATTTTCCATAAGTTTGATTCCATCCCCAATATATGATAAACTCGTTGGTAAAGCCGTAGGGGATGGAATCTAACTCATTTGTAATTCATAATTCTAATGTGAATTTACAAAAGTTTGATTTCATATATTGAATCCACAATATATGGAATCAAACTCATTCGCAAAGCTGTGGGGGCAATGAGGATGAGTATCCCCACGTTGTCCCTAACAAACTATGAATCCTATGGAGAGACTCAAAGCGAGCGGTATACCTAGAGTGAGACGGGCAGGTATGGGGTGGTTTAGAGAGAGATGGTAAAGAGTTGGAGAGTGGGAGCCGCTTGCTTCTCTCCCACTTTCTTTTATTTAATGTCTTTTTCATGTAATTCTAATATTTTTGTAACGGTTTTTTGCTATTAATAATGGATTTTGTCCGTTACAAATATGTAATGGACAAAATCCATTACAAAAAGAAAAAAATCCATTACAATTTTCCTCATTTCGTGTAGTGGAAAACAGTAACACAAGCCCATGAGAGATCGAAAGGGGGGGATGGGTGCCTAATACCTTCCCATTTCGTAACTTAGCCCCCGAACCTCTAAACTACAGGTTTCGTAAGCATCAGTTTGTCTTTGATGCCACTCTCTCAAGGTGACGACATGTTCTATAGCCTGTTTTGTGCAAAATAGGCTGGCGATCCATCTTTTTACATCACGCCATATCAAAGACGACCGAAGCACTCCTAGAGGGAGAGGGCGCGAGACCTTTTCTCCCCCCCCCCCCCCAATAAAAGGAGAGACGCATAAGGATGGCCACAGCTTCGTATATCGCGATGTGGCAAGAAAATACCACCATTCCACGTGTGACGTTAAATAGCTCTGTATGCCTCTGTGTGGAGAGAAAACACAACCATCCTATGTGTGATATTAGTTTGTGTCATATGCCCCGGTGTGGTGAGAAAACATATATATCCCGTGTGTGGCAAGCAAACATCACCCAACAAAAATGACTAAACGAATGCCAAAAAGAAAATTCATCGAAAGTAAACCATCAAAGGAACTTGATCCCACGAGCCATATCCAAAAACAAAATCACCCACAATCGCAGAAAGTGCATTTCTCTTTAAAACAACGTTCTATTTTAGTACCCTGAAATAAAAGGGGTATAACACAAGTTGTTTAACCTTTTAAACCTAAATAGAAGCCCAAGATCTTAGGATAGCCCGTATAATATCACAATACAAGCCCGAAAACCTTCAAAAGCCCAAAAAGGATGATCCAAACAACCTTAAACTAACCCCAAATCACAAAACACACACCCATGACCTATCGGTCCCAGGGTGTACTATGCCATGACTGATTGGTCCTATCAGGGACCTATCAATCATACAGGATATTTTCCTATAAAAATGGTCATAACTGACCATTTCGAAACAAAAATAACTACACCTCTTAAATTTTGACTTTATTTTTTGAATTTATTTCTCTCTAGGACAAGATGAAAACTCTCTTCCATTACCTTCTAACCCCCTCAAACCAAGATCTAAACCCATAAACCAAAGTTCTAAACTTCCTATTTTATATATAAACCCAAAAGTACCAAAAGCCTATATCTTTACTTTTACCTTTCTTCTTTTCTCCAAAATGAACTTTTCTTTTAAAGTAACTTAGATTTATATTTTAAAGAGTCAATGTAAGAAATTTTTTTATGTCATTGTTCATAGCATATAATTAGTCTAGTTTAGTGTATCCTATTACAAATCATCACTGTGGGAGCCTGTTTTTTAAAAGTCCATGAGAGTAGCCGACCAAGATAATTTAAGTATTTGGCCCAACCCAAATCATGACTTGATATTAAGTACTTTAGTTGAAGCATGAAACTCAAAAATAGGATCAAATCAGGTACCAAGAATCTCGGATTAGATATTCAAGTACCTCATGGACAATCCACACTCTATCACGGAGTTCCTTAAGCAAGTCGATCTCTCTAACAACTTATATAAATTGTACACCCTGTCCCGGGGAAAAGGGATGGTAAACTTGAGACTTTGAGAGACACTTAATAAGAACAAGTATCCTCTCTATAGACTTAGGTAAGTTGCCTAACCACATACATCGTTTTTGTGTGTAGGATTCCAATTATTTTCTGCCATTTGTGAGTATAATCTTTTATTGTGAATTTTTATGCACTCACAATTGGCGCCGTTTGTGGAAAATGACTTGTATTCCAGCGAAAGAATTCATTACCAAAAATCCTGCATTGTCTCGCCACAGTAGCAACATTCCATAAGCCGACGATCTTCAGGAAGACCCAGCTCCTCCTAGGGTCAGGACTGAAATTTTCCAACAAATAAACCCAAGGATTCGCCAAAAAAGGAAACCTTCCTACGAAAGCTATGGGCCACTAGGGTCCATTTAGATTTATAGGTTGGTCGATGCCTATGAAGCCAAACTTTGAGAATAAGAAGAGGCAATGCGTTGCCAAGAAGAAGAGAATGCTCGCCTTAAGAGGTGACTTGAAAAAATGGAAAGAGATCTCCCTAAAAACACAAAGTGGCGTCGAGACAGGACTCTTAGCCCTCGGGGTAGAAAGAACTGAATGTGATAGGTCAGAGTGAACTCGATTAGAGTGTGATCAGTAGAAGAGGCCCCACTGGAACAATGATTTATGGAGTGAGGATTTAAGAATTCTTGTCCGAAGGGAGATGGACCAACACTCGGCGCATCGGGGATCCAGATCAACCAGAGATCTAGACAGAAGATCTCTCAACTTTCAGGTGAAGTCCCACTTTTCAAGGGGGATCTAAGGGGAGGATCCCCTGAACAAATTTTTTGTCCCCGGGTTCTTAGTCTATGATGGGAAAGCATACCCTATAGACCATATTAGGTAATATCGACAAGCAATTACCTTATAGAGCCACAATGACACACTGATGTGAAGGATCTTCCCTTCTAGCCTACATGATGTAGCACATAAGTGGTTTGAAAGGCTTCCCCATAAGTCGATTAGGGATTTTACAGCACTAGCAATGGCTTTCACGTCACGATTCATAACAAGCAGCTTCTATCCTAAGCAGATTGATGCACTGCTCACTATTAAGAAGCCACAGGATAACCTCTGAGATTACACCAAAAGATATTGGTACATTTTAAATAAAATGAAGGATTGATCAGAGAAGGTTGCCGTAGCATCCATTAAAATTGGCTTTTCGACCTGCTCTCTAATGCACCAATCCCTCACCAAGAAGTAAGCCATCAGCATCGATGATCTTATTGCTCATATAGAGAACCATGCCAAGGTCAAAGACGTGGTCCATCCTGTTGGGGGAGATAATGGTCGAGTAAAAGCGAATAAGAGGATGGAGAATAATGACACCCAGAAAAAAGGAATCAAGAATGAGGGAAGAATGGCTCCAATAGTGGAAATAAGAATGACCCCTCCAAGGCATTTCAGGTTGTTAATACATTCTTCAAGAAACCCATTTACAAAATTGTTAGCAAGGTCAAGGATGAGCCTTTCATCAAATCGCACATGAAGATGGGTGGCGATCCAACTAAAAGGAACAGCGTGCTAAGATGCGCGTTCCACAAGGAGGGCGGTCACCAATTCGAGAATTGCAAAGCTCTTGGGTCATATTTGGAAGAGATAGTTCAGGCAGGGCACCTCAGCGAGTATGTTGAAAATAAAATAGAGAAGGTCGCATCCAACGGAGACCAAAAGCCATAAAAAAATGTCCTCGATGATAATACATGACACGAGTTTGCAGTAATTCATGGGGCGTCAGACCTCAAGAAGATTCAGGGAAATTCCGTTTGAATGGAACTCAAGGTGACTGTCGTGATAGAAGATTTTCATATTAATCCTGATAAAACTCAGGATGGAAAGTGTCAGTGACCAGAAGACGTTGATTACACCAAGAACATCGTGTTCCCCGAAGAAGACTTGGTCGGGGTGAGGACCCCGCATCATGATGCTTTGGTGATCACATTAAGAATTGCTAATTGGGATGTTAGCAAGCTACTTGTGGACTAGGGGAGTTCGTTCGAAGTGATGTACATAAAACTATTCTATAAACTGAAGTTGAATGCTTTCGACCTTAAAGAGGACGTTGTTCCACTGGTCAGCTTCTTAGGAAGGATCACTATGGCGTTAAGAAAGATAATCTTACCGGTCAGGGAAGGAAACATCTCAATGTTAATCGAGTTTCTAGTAGTGGACATCGAGTCCCCATATCACGCTATTTTGGGCAGAGATTGGCTCCATACCATGAAGGTAGTTCCATCCACTTATCATCAAAAGCTTAAATGAAACATAAATAGTGGAGTGGAGCCCGTGAATGCCTAGGAGAAAGCCCAGGATGGGGGTGTTCTCTTCAAGTAGCAACTATGAGTATGGATGACCAGGGTTGGAAGAGACCGGGATCTACCCCGTCGACAGGGTCGTAGAAAGACTAGAGGAAGTTATAGCCGATAAAAACTTGATGAAAAGGAAATTTTTGAATGGATCTTCCCTCACCGATCAAGAGAAAAGGGAGTTGGTTGCACTTCTCAAAAGCAACATAGATGTTTTCGCTTTGGAGACTTACAAATTACCAGGGATTATCCCTAGAGTGGCGTGCCATTGCCTGCATGTTGACCCCACTTTTAAACCCATCACTCAACAGGCTTGCTGAATATCCCCCGAGAAGGCTAAGGCAGTGGAGAAGGAGATGGGTAAGCTACTAGATGCAGGTTCCATCAGAGAAGTTTAATTACCTGTATGGTTATCCAACCTAGTGGTGGTACCCAAAATCAATAGTAGTTGGAGGGTGTGCATCGATTTTATGGACCTCAATCAGTCATGTCCTAAGGATAGCTTCCCTATCCCAAAGATAGATCAACTGGTTTACGCCACAGCGACACATGAGAGAATGAGATTCCTTGACGCTTACCTAGGATATCATCAGACCCCGTATACAGGTCGACTAGGATAAGACCTCCTTTATAACCTCAATTAGGTTGTACTGCTACAAGGTTATACCATTTGGCCTCAAGAATGCAAGGGAAACTTACAAAAGATTGGTAACCAAGATGTTTAGCAAAAAAATGGGAGAAACGATGGAAGTATACATCGATAACATGCTTGTTAAAAGCAAGGACAAGGTTGATCACCTATAAGATCTAGTAGAAACCTTCGATATCCTCAGGAAGTATCGAATGAAGTTTAATGCAAGTAAGTGTTCATTCGGTGTCCAGTCAGGAAGATTCTTAGGTTATCTAGTAAGTAAAAGGGGACTCGAGTCCAACCCATATCAATTGATGATATCACTAGGGTTCAGCCTCCTCAGACATTGAGATATGTTCAGAAGCTTACTGGGATGCTCGCGGCATTCAATCGCTTCATCTTTAAGTCTTCAGAATGCTGTCGACCATTCTTCCAGCTCTTAAAGAAAGGCAAAGGCCTCATATAGGATGACGACTGTTCGCAAGCTTTGGGAGAGATCAAGTCTTACCTTAGTAAGCCTCCACTTCTGGTAACTTTGAATGATGAGGAACAACTGTATCCTTACCTGGAATTATCAGACCATGCCATGAGCTCTGCCTTAGTATGTGAAAAGGAGGGATAACAACACCCGATTTACTATACCAGCAAGACACTCCTAGAGGCTGAACAACGGTACTTGCCTCTGGAAAAGCTCTCCTATGACCTAGTGATCTCTTTAAGAAAGTTCAACCACTACTTCGAAGCCAACTCCATAATAATAATCACCTCTTATCCACTCAAAGTTATTCTATGCATGATCGACCTCTCTCGTCGTCTTTCAAAGTGGTAAGTTCAGCAACAGAGATTCGACATCCACTTCAAGCCCATAATGTTAATCAAGATACATATCCTAGTAAATTTTATTATTGAGTTCATTGGAGATCGGCCAGTAGATTAGACGAATGAAGAGCAAGTAATCTCATGTGAAGCGTCGTCTAAAGATTAGACGTTGTATATTGATGGAGCCTCAAATTCCAAGGGGGAAGGAGCGGGGATTGTTATCATCACCCCCGAAGACACCATAATTGATCAGGGAATTAGATTGGGATTTGAAGCCTCCAACAATGAAGCTGAGCATGAAGCACTGATCACCAGTTTACGAAAAACCAAATTGCTGGGGGGAAATGCCTCCATGTATTCGATGATTTGGTTTCCAAAAATGTGAGTGGAGACTTCAGCGCCAAAGATGATCGAATGGCAGCATAACTCAATGTAGTAAGAGGACTCATGGAAGACTTCAAAAAGGTGAAAATTCAACAATTCCTGCTATGACAGTACAATCACGCTAATACTTTAGCAGCACTAAGCTCGACAATCAATTATAACCAAAGAAGAATAATTCAGATAAAATTCCTTACACAACCCAGTATCAACCATAGATGCATAGTTGAGCAAGTGCTCCTCACAGAGTAATCCCCAAGTTGGATGGATCCTATCATCAATTATCTACAAAATGACGTACTGCCAGATGACAGGAGGTTGGCCCATTAAATCAGGGCTAAGACTGCTCATTTTTACCTTAACCCTGAAGGGAAACTTTATAAAAACACATTCATAGGCCCCTACCTCCAGTGTGATCACCTAAAAAATGCCGATAAAGTACTTAATGAACTCCATGAGGGCACATGTGGGAGTGACGCAGGTGGAAGATCGTTAGCCTTTTAAGAAATCAAAGAAGGATGTTGGTGGCCTCATTTGAAAAAAGACGCTGGTGTATACGTTTGTAAATTTAAGAAGTGAAAAAATCACTCACCTATAGGTCACCAACCCGCCATCGACCTAAAGTCACTTACTAGTCCATGGCCTTCAATCAATGGGGATTACACATGGTGGGACCACTACCTACTGCATTCGGAAATAGGAAGCATTTGTTGATCACCACAAACTACTTCACTAAATAGGTAGAGGCAGAACCATTAGCAAACATTCGAGATTCTTACATGATAAGGTTCATATGGAGGAACATCATATCTCGCTTTAGAATACCAAGGACCATCATCACCGACAACGGTACACATTTTGAAAGTGGTTTCTTTCAAACTTTCTGCGACAAGCATAACATCAAGCACCACTTCAGATCTGTGACGTATCCCCAAAGCAACGAGCAAGCCGAAGCTTAATAAAAACATGATCAATGGATTAAAAAATGATTGGAAAGAGATAAGGGCGCTTGGGTGGATGAACTCCCCCGTGTCCTATGGGCTTATTTCACAACGCCTAGGGGACCAACTAGGGAAATACCATTTGCACTCATTTATGGAATGGAGGTTGTCGTCCCTATGGAGGATTGTATCCCCACTATGATAACCACTGTGGTCGACCAAGGCCTCAATGATAAAGCACTACGCATTGAACTTGACATAGCATATGAGCGATGAGAGCTGGCCTTGATCAAGTTAGATTCCTACTAACAGCCACTAGCCAATCAGTACAACAAGAGAGTCCACCCGGGGAAGTTTTCAATAGGAGACTATCTCCTGTGAAAAGTCCTCGGTAGTGCTGTAAAACCATTAGACGACAAATTGGGACAAAAATGGGAAGGACCCTTCAGAATAATTAGAGATGATCTTCAAGGAGCATATCACTTGGAAACGCTGGAGGGAAAGGAGATACCAAAGCATGGAACGCAACCAATCTTAAGAGCTTCTACTTCTAGATCTTCTTCTTTATCTTTTATGTTAGCAAAATTTTTATTTTTTGTTGCTTGATAGACAATTCTCAATGAATAAAGGCTAGTTGGCCCCTTTATTTTCGTATTTTGCATTGTCTACCTAACTCATCTTGATTATATCTTATCAATTTGCACCTCCAATAATAACTCCTTTACGCATATCTAAATACCTAACGAATAGGGTTAGCAAGACAACTATAAGTACTTCAAATTGCCCTCAGGCCCTTGTTACAAACACAGGAGGCCTCATGAGTTACCCCGACAATAATAAAAGCCCTATATGGGATCCTTAGGCAGCAAAACCAACTCCGGTTGGTCGCCAACTTTCGTTGGACAAAAATATCCTACTCGGGCGAATTGCCCACTATCTTGGTGCATTCTTGCCATCATCTCACTTAGGCCTAAGGGAGTGTGACGACGCGACCTAAAAGGTAAAGTGAATGGAATGATATTTCTTAGGCATATTGGACTGAGAGAATTTTCAAACACATAAAAGGCAAAATGTTAATACTTAAACATCGTTTAATCGGTTGCCAAATCCAAAAATGATTCAAACTAAGTATGAGCCTACCTAAAGCTAAATATTGGTTAACCAATATTGCTTTGGTCAATAAAAATACTAAGTAACCTTCGAGCAGACAAAATCAACACGTGTTTAATCAGCATATGCTCAAAATATAAGAAAATTCTTCATTAAAATATAAGGTTACAACTATAGACCAAAAAGAAATACATAAACGCCTAAGAAGGGTCAGGGTGACAAGCAAGATATTCTGCTACAATTGCTCTCTTCTACATTTTCATCAAGATAATGATCCAAGATTTGGGAGGGAATTACATCGACTAGGATCCATTAATCATCTTTTGATAAGGGGTTATGGATATAAGAAGGACATTTATTCTGGTATTTATACCAAAGCTTGGATTCTTTTGGATTTTTTGCCTCCTTAAGAGCACTCAGTCATCCTCGAGAAAAGGCAACATTTTCTACTTCCTTAAGTTTTATTGGGGGCATCTGCCCAACCATCATATTTCAACCCTCTCCCCAGACCTCTCGGGGTCCCACCTTGAATGCATATCTCAGTTTCCTTACGCTGTCTTTAAGCACAGCTATAAAAGAATTCAACCTAGAAACCTCCTTTCTCAAAGCATCATTTTTAAACTGTAGGACCTCACCCACTTGGTCGACCTCAATCCTCTCTAAAAGTTGTACCCTCAAGGAATTTACATCCTCTTAAACGGAGGCCCATATTTCCTCTATTTCCTGGAGATCGTCTTTCAATTTGGCAGTCACTTCAGTCTGGTTCTTATACCTCGCTCTAAACAGCTTGAAGATTTTTACAAAGGCTTTGTGAGCCTGTAAGCTGATGTCAGGTCCAAGAATTCTCCTCAGTTGAGAGTTGGGAGAAATATAGCGATGTAAATCAGCAGACTACAAACGATACACACCAGACCAAAAGTAAGTATATTAGCATATGGAAAATTAGATAAATACACATAAGGAAGAAAAGGGAGAAAAGTTTCACTTCCATATAACATAGAAAGGTGCCCAAAGGCCAATACATGAGGTTCTAAAAAATGGGTGCAAACAGACAATGTTAATAGTTGTATAAGGAAAATGTAAACTCCTAATCTACAAAGCCCTAGTATTTCACTTGATATCACTCAACTATGGTTTTCCCCTTATCGACCACCTATTGTTCCTAGTCAGCCCCATCACTTCTGCCGACCTCAGCAGGAACAATCTTAGTATTTCCAACGTCGTGGTGACAACTTTCTTTATTTTCTTCTTCAATATAAGGGTCGGGACCAGGAGAATGCCAAATGCTCAGAGTCTGTAAGAGTTCTAGCAGCCTTCAAACCTTGATCTCATCCCTTCTTAAAAGAGACCTTACAAGAATAGGCCATTTTGTGCTATGCATACTCATAAGATTTGTAAAAGCCCTCACGTTAGCTATCATCCTTGGCTTGAGAAAAAACACCCTCCATCTTGGCAACTTTTAAGATAAATTTGTATTGGCCTCTACCAGTTCGGACTTCTCAATAATTATCACCTTTTGAGTATTCCCGGGAGCATTATAGGCCTTACACATCTCCTCCTTTTCATTCTCCCACGCCTGGCGAGCATTGACAAAAGCCTCTTTTTCAAAATTTGGTGCACTTTTTAGTTCCTGTTCCCTTATGAAGCCATCAGCTTGGTTGTCCAAAAGAGTAGTAAAATCAGATAGCATCTGTGAATAAGAGAGAATAACAGAGAATTAGAACATAAACAGAAAGATCAAAGGAAAAGAAATAAGAGGGAAAGACTTAAAAAATCCATCCCTTATGCAGTCTTGAGGGCGAGTTGGGCAGGCCCCAACCTAAAGGAATGCTCATGATCAGCAATGAGCATATATCTTTTTAGTATGTCAAGGACCATAGATGGGGATTCACCCACACTAGCCACCTTAAGACTAGGGAAAGTGGGCACCCCAAAGGATTGAAGGACTAACTTCTTAGCCTCAACCCTCTCTTTTTTCTTTTCTCTTATCTTTTTCTTTCTTTCTCTATCTTTATCTCCTCTTCTCTTCTTCATCTCTTTTATTCTCTCTCTCTCTCTTTTTTTCTATTTTCCTTTATCAGATGGGCCAAAACCACTTTCCTTGGAAGAATCTATTACAGTGATATTCAAATATGGAATCCTGTCAAAAAGGACCATATGGTCGTCTTCATCATCAGGAAGATTTAACTTCCTCCTCTTGATCAAAGGGGTCATGTCCTCTTCTTCTTCTTCTTCTACTTCTTCTTCTTCTTCCTCTATTTCTTTTTCTTTTTCTACCCACACCTCTCTTCTTCCCCCTTCTTCTCTATCTTCCACTTTTTCAGAGCTCTCCTCTTTAATAACAATTGGATCAGAAGGACCTACCTCCGGAGCTTTAAAATATGGAACCTTATCGATCAGTCGATCAATAAATTTGGTGCTCGTGTTCTTATATTCTAAGATAAAGGTATTCGACCTTGTATGTTCACCGTCTGCAAATCTTTCTCTGATGCTCGAGGCCTTTGTAGACGCTAAATGTTAGATGGGTTTATTCACTCATACTTGCACATGATGCATCACATGCTATTTTATATCGTTGATTACTTGCATGGTTTTGTTTGTCATACGCTAGTTGTGCTTCATGATATATTCTTGTTAGTGTTATGACATGTGTACTTTTTGTATTATATTTTTCTTTTATTGAGTCAAATTGAAAAAAACAAAGACATTTTTGGTTTTATATATTTTTTAAAAAATACAAAAAGATTTTGTTTTTTTTGAATTCATAAAGATTTTGGGTTCTTTGTGTATTTTAGTTTTACACGTTTGGTGTGGCATATTGGTATGTTTAAATCCAATTCATTACGCAATTTTCATGTGGCTAGGACATTTGGTTATGACTTTAAATGCTTAGATTGTTCTGAACCATGTTTATGGAGTTGTTTCAAACTTGACTTACTTTATGGATTCGACTTTGTTTATGCCTTCACACACACATCCACGAGCTTATTGGATTTTGAATTCATGATGTACATTTGAGCCTGGTGAGATGTTCTCCTATCAATCTTATCGTTTAAAAGTTTATTTGACTATAAAGGATTTGTGCATGTAAGAACTGTTTCCCGTGAGGAGTTGTTTAAAATTTGAAAAAATGATGAGTGTGTACGGGAAAGGGTTGCTAGTGAATAATAATCACGTCGTGAAAGCCACAGTTTGAAAAGGGCCTGAGAAAAAAAATTAAGGAAATAAAAAGAATAATATGCCAAATAGGGGCCAAATTTGTTTAGTTAGATATACTCATTCAAAAAAAAATAAAAGAATTATTTTGAGGGAGTTTGGATGGAAATATCAACGGGTTTGAACAATGCAATGTATCCTAGATTTTGTCATGACACTATTGATTTGTAGAATTTTTAATATTATAGGCTTCTGTACATTGTGCTTATTTTGTTCATTAAGTTCAACTTTATTTGTCACTTAAGGCTAAAGATTAGTTTGATAAAGTTTTATGGTCAATTAGAACTTCTTGAACATATTTGAGTGTTTGGATTATAATTATTTTTTTGCTAGTTCACACCCAATCCACACATTTGGACACATTGATACTATGCTAGAGTGTAAAGCTTATGTATTTTTTGTCATGATTGTTGGTCGTTTATACCTATATATATGTGCCGTATTTTCTTTGATATATTTTGCACATATTATATATGGTATGTTTGTTGTATTTTTGAAATCTGCATTTTTTTTGGAAAAATTAAAAATTTTCAAAAATAGTTAGTGTTTTTGCATTTGAGATTATCATTACATGTGCTTGATTAACATCTTTTGTGATGATATTATTTTTTCGTCGTGATGCTTTGCACTTAATGATTATTGTTTTTACTTTTTTGTCTATTTGTCTATTTCGGATAAGAACAAGGGGGAGAGCAAATTAAGATGGAGTTTTTGATGACTTTGAATTATGGGGGAGTATTTTTTATGAATATATTTTATTTCAAATCGATTCGTCATGAAGGTATATGTCTATTGTCTTAAGTGTGTAGGTATAAAATTTGCAGAATTCAAAACACACGAATGAAGACAAAGTTTTAAAGGAAGAAAAAGTTTTTGAAGACAAAGAGACTTATGCCATTCTGTTCTAGGGTTAGGAAGGGTGTTAGTAACTTGGTAATAGGGTATTTTGATTTTAATTTGGTGTTCAGTCTGTTTGTTTGTTTTGTACCAGAATAGCCAAAGGGGATGATTTGTAAGAACAAATTTTCTATCATTGTTCATAGCATAGCTTTAGGCTAGTTTGGCGTATCGCGTCACAAATCGTCACGCACTGAGAGGACGAACCGAAATCAAGCATCACCAAGTTTGAAGACTTCCCAACATGCCAAAAGGTATAAAACGATTTAGAGTTTGAATCAATTTACAGAATAATGTTTGGGATATTTAATTTTTATCAACAGACGAACAAGTCTGTTTTGGTTTCGAAAATATGTTTTTATTATACATGTAGGCGGACTTTGAAAAATAAAGGTTTTACCCGAAAGTTTTTTTTTTCTGAAACTTGGCCTTGTCGTATTTGCGTGTTTGATTTTTTTATCACCATAGATACATGCATAGGATGAAAAGATAAAATCAATTTAAAATTCTCTTCCACTTTTACAAAATTGGTATTGCAATTTTTTTTAAATCACCCCTTGCGATGATTTCGAACTTACCCTTGATTTCAAGCCGAAACGTTGCTGAAATGGAAAGGCACATGTGTAACATCGCACGTATATTTCTTATCACTCTTTTATTTTGAAGTCTATACTTAAAAAGGGTGGTGTTAAGCTGAAACATCACTCAAACTTATCTTCATCTTCATCTCTTTCTTCTTTAGACCTGACTTTTCTCTAAAGGTCATGTTCGAACTACGTTAACTTTGATTCCACCTACAAAAGATAAGTAGGCGTGTTAGAGAGACCTAATCTCTAAAACTCAAGTAAAATCTTTCATATATTTTACATCTTTTCAGCCTTTATTTTTACAACCACCCAAAAACCAAACAAAAATCTTCAAAACTTGAAAATACTCTCATCTAGGTTAGAGGATCATTGGATTCGGGGATTCGGTCTATTATTTTTCCTTAATGTTAGACGTCTCAGCATTATTTCTTCATCAAAGTGGTTTTACGAGCGAACCCATATCACTTAAGTCATTACACAAGGTAGAATTCATTTATATTTTCAGATATAGTCTTGGTTAACTTTAAAACACATTAAAAGATTAAAGAAATATTAGATCTCTTGCATCGAGTCTCAATAAAAGGTAGAATCCCTTTTGTCTTCATAAAAACTACGTGGACTTTGAATCACTCGTGTGAGTATGTAAGCTCACTTGTACTATCTTCCGAATGAACAAGTGTGACTTTGTATATATTTAATATTATTTACACATACTTCCAATGCCACCCAACACAATTTATCTGTATATAACTATTTTCATTTTAATATTCATTTCCTATTTATAACATGATAATATAAATACTTTATATCTACATTTTAGACCAAAATGGCGGAACGGATGCAAAACACCTTCCCAATCCGTAACCCAGTCCCCAAACCTTTTACTCTCTGGTTAAATACATAGATCACTTGCCATCATTAGGTGTCAACGGAGTCTTACACCTTCTTTTTTTTGGGTAAAATTAACAAACGAATCAATTCCTTTCAAAGGATAACGAGGCAATGGCCATGTGTTACCACTAAAGACCCCTTTTCCCCCAATAATTTATCCAATAGGACACCCGTGAGGGAAGGATAGGCAACATAGCCTTGGATTCCAATTCTCATAGTGACTTAAGGCGAGGCTATGTTGAAGGAAAATTCGAAGAGATCCTTCAATTGAAGGTCAATGTGGGGACCTTGGAGATGGTTAAAAGGGGAGATTTGCAAGGACAAATCTACAATTGAGTCAATTTGTAGGTATTGTTTTAATTTCGAATAAAACAGTTTGTGTCATAGGGTAAAAGTACGTTTGTGACTTTTCAAGCCAATGACATATTTGTTAAAGACATAGTGGCCAAGTCAAAGAGATCATGTCATTATGTCGTGTCCTATTTTGTCATCAACGTTCCAAGGAACACTCATATATGAATGCATATATTATTGTTGAGCCTAGGAATTTATTATTGGGTCGCAAAATACTTTATAAGCTATTGTAAAATGACTTTATATTATTTCAAGAAAAGTACTTTATTTTCTTCTCATCGTTAGAACGACCTTTCCAGGTCATTCAAATGAAATTTTGGGTTCTCTCAAAAGACTTCTAATGAGGAGCGTTTTTTGTTTGTGTTGAATTTTCATTAGAAGTCTCGTATCTACATTGTTCAAATGCAATTTGGTCATGTGCTTCGAACGAGACTTCAAGTCGTTCGAACGATCGTAGCTGTTATCCCTAAAAGTCAGTTTTTTGAAGCAATTTTTCTCTTAACTTCCCATTACTTTTTGCAGCCATTTTTGTAGTGTGGGACATTAGTTTTTATAGAGACTTTTCCATCTTCCAAGTGTGAGAAACCATTAGAAAATTGGAACAAATAATTTTCTATGATTCATGGTTTAACACTTCAAACAAAACACAAGTTTATATGTTTTGAGATCAGTTTTGGCACTGGATTTATTCCCTATTTTATTAAGGATTATTTATTCAAGAGGATTCTGTGTTCGTTGGTTCTCATAGAATGGATTTCGTATGCGTGGCGGTTTTTGTGACCTAACAACGGACTTCAAGATGTAAGTGGATTCTTACGTTGTAACTAGGAAAAGGTTGAATAAATGAAGAGAATCAAAGCTTCAGATGGCATCGAGTCATTGTGTGATTATTATTTCGTGCCCTCTTGTAATTTCGTACTTTGTGGACTTATGGCAGGGTCGTACGATGTTTTTCCCGTTGCGGGTTTTCCTCGTACATCGCAACGTTATGATTATTATTTTATCTTGCATTCACACCTAGATGCATGGTTAGGATAAGAAGATAAAATTGGTATAATCACAAATTTGACTTGATTGGTGCTTACTTTATTTGCTTAGTTATAGTTTAAAAAAAATAAATTTGGTAAAATTATTGTTTAGTTTGGTTTGTGTTAATTTGAACTTGAATTAATTTTGTTTAAGAGAAAATTGAACTTGAAGAAATTAAAATTTTAAGAATTCTGGAACCATCGTCACTCTTTTTCAAAGAGTTTGCCCATAACCTGGCGATAATTTTTTAGATAAACAATGCAGACTATTATTAAAGCTAAGATAAAAATTTTGATAATGCTCCCAAACTGGATGAGGGAGAGAGGAGAAGTATGTAGCAGCTGTCGAGAAGTTCAATTAGTGGAGGATGTTGAGGGAAAAACGAGTGCAATTTAGTGTCCTCTTAGGAACATTTTGTATTTCTCTTCAATGTTTTCTCCTCCTTTAAACTCCTTTTCATGTAAGGGCCTTGTCCCAATATATATAAGTATATTTGTAGTGAAAGAGAGTTTTTTGCCTTTTATTCTTTGTATGGGATGAATAATTTGGCACTTTACTTATTGATTATGTTGACTTGCATCTTGTTATTCCATTAAATAATAAACTTATTTTTATCTATCTTTATAGTTTGACGATTGCTTTAATCTTATGTCAATGGTCTATGATAATGATGACTTAGATTTTATACTAGGGGATGATGCCTCTGATCGGGAGATGATGACCCTTTTAGTTGTTCGTCAAGCATTGCACAAAATAATGTCGATATATGACAACTAAAGCGGAAAGGTTGCAGGTCTTTAGGTTGAGATTGAAGAAATAAGGAGTATTTGCGTGGGTGTGCTCCGGACTCCAAACTATGGTATTTGTATGCTTTAGACTCTACTTATTTTAAGATGCCACCATTTGGCAGTGAAGACTCATGGGTGCTAGTTGATGCAATTTTTCTACAATTGATCGAAGAGTACACGTACAATCATGATAGTGATGACAATTGTTACAACACGTATATGTACAATCATATATTGGTTTGCGACTAAATATAACTAATAGATTTGTTAGGTACCCAACTACATACCTAAGAAAATTACAAAATTACCTAGATGACCTTTAGGTTAAAAAATTCTAAAAATGACCTAGATGACCCTTAAGTTTTACATTAGTTTAGCACTGGTAAGGGGGAATTCTGTGTTCCTGACCTTGAACCAATTTCAAGGTGGGAAAATTCAAGCTCTGGTTCTTAGGAGTCTAGGTACAATGGCAAATTTGTGTACAAATTAGTTTTTCTACCTCAAATAAACATTTTTATTTACTGTTAATTTTTTTAGATATTAAGACCTGAAACCAAAACCATTATATCATATTATTCCCTAGAAAGATCACCATAGTCATGTCGTGACTCGAATTTAAGCATAAAACCATGAATTTTAGGTCGAACTTTAGTCCTGTTTACAGTACTTGGATACACCTTTGTAGGCAACCTTAATCCATAAAACTTATATTTTTAGAATTTTTATGAAAAATTAGAAAGATTGGATTTTGAATGAAGTACAATGGTATTCTGTACAACCTATAATCCTGAGTTAAAGATTTTGAACCCTAAAGTCAAACAGGAGTAGGTAGAAAATGAAACGGGATACACGCGCACGAGTGGGGTTAATGCGAACAAGTGGGAAGCTTGATTATGCTCGTGAGGGTGTGTGCCCAATCAAAAAATTCTGAAATTTTATGGATTGATTGCCTAGTTTTTCTTACCATATGGTTGTCGTTCTTCGTAGTTTGGGCTCAACAATGTTGTTTTTGTTACTGTTACATTATCTCAAATTTTATACTTGATGATTTGTTATCTTGTATTGCTATTAACCCTAAGCCTCCATAACAGGATAATTTTAGTTTATCTTATTTTAGAACTATCTACAACTTTACCCCTAATGACTTGATATTTGTATTTTTAGTTATATCATCGTATTGCTTTGTTTACACTGCTCCATTCAGGTTATTATTACTTCAAGATTCACCTCCTTTATAAATTATCTTCAAATATATTCAATTGATTCTGCTAATACTCAAAAGATGTTTTTATGAATTCTTATAGACTTAGAGTTATCTACTTGGGAAAGTTTTGCTTATTCTTTTCCCTTCAAGATGGACCTTGCACTTCAGGAAAATGAAACACTCCTTGGCTCCATTTACTTTTTAGCACCATCACAAATGTTCCTATCAGTTACGTACGTTTGGGAAGTTGTTAATAGTGTTTTCAAAACCACATGGATTATATATAGTATTACTTATCGACTGATGTAGTTATAAGGTGTCATTTCCTTTTGTTTTAATGTTCCACATCGCAAAATATATGCGGTTGTAATAAATAAGGTGCTTTAAGGGCCATGATTTGAATGAATTTCGGTCCCAATAGCAATTTGTTTTGTATTATGTGCAATTACCTTTATAATGTGGTTACCATTTATATGTGCAAAATTTTTACAATGTGACAAGTTTGCAATAGAGTGAGCGTCAGGCTTATACTCCTATGTGGGACTTTAGATTATTATATATAGTTATTTTAGTTTGGTAACTTCTTTATCATATTGCGGCACTGAAATTATGTCTTGTAGACATGAACCTATGGGATACAATTTATCTGACCACCGATGGCATCACCCAGGAGAATTTTAATCAAACTGTACGAGATGAAGGTTATAAAAAAATTGTAAGGTGATTCATGATGTAGATCTAAAATGGGAGGTAGGGTTCAAACATAGCCTACTTTTACGTAGTCTTATGGGCGAGAAACAAGCTATCAGGCAAGCCCGTAGGTAATCTAAAAACCACAAATTTCTGCAATAAGAAATTCACTTGTCGTGGAATTAAGCCTATAAAGAAAAACTTCATATGACTCCTCTTTTATCCCCCGATGACTATGGATTAGACAAGACATGCCTGAACATCCTCCATCAACATCCAACTCTAACACCGGAGGCTCAAAAGAAAAAGCATGCACTACACTAAAATACTAATTTTGTGACTGCCTTCTTATAATTGCTAATGGGGGTGACAAACATTATCAATGCCATTAGGAGTCACAATATTTTTTGTAACTGCCATTAGGAGTCATAAAATATTTGGGTAATGAAAAATTGGAGTCAATTGGATTGTCATTGCTAATGACAGTCACAAATCTTACCATATAATTAATTTGTGACTGCTATAAGGAATCACGAGTTTATAACTGCCACAAGGAGTCACAAATTTATCACTAGACTTAATTTATGACTTTTATGAGCAGTGAAAAAATTATAACTACTATAAGGAGTCACAAATCTTAGATTTGTGATCACTACTAGCGGTCACAAATTTGTGACTACTCGTGGCCGTCATAAATTTTGGCTCACAACTTAATTTGTGATCGCTATGAGTGGTCATAAATTTGTGACTGCTCATATAATTTATGAGTGCTATTAGGGGTCACCAAAATTTTAACCGAGGTTTAATTTCCCTCTTCTCTCTCCTACTTGCTCTTCAATCTCCTGCTCCCTCCTCATAAAATTTTGTCTTGCACTAACATTAGAATATTAGGGTTTTGGTAGAGAGAAAATAATGGGAAGCGCCGTAGTGGAGATGACAGAGCAAGAGCTCCGCAAAGAGATCGAGGAACTTTATCGCGAACAATGGGAGGTCCTCTCTCTCTACTTCCTCTAGTTCCTCAGTCGCCAAAGTTATCCACCTAACTTGTAATTGTAAGTGCACATTCTCAAGCATTTGGTCTTTATAAATTACATCGCTTTTGGCCTTTGAAGTGACTCAGAATATTAGGGTTTTCGTATACCATTTTGCTGTTATTTATATATTTTTTAAATTGTATTGCATGTTGCAGTAACTGTGATTTTAACATCTGTGTAGTTCCCATATATTCTAAACTACTTTATCAATCAATTTTAATCAAATTCTCTGTTATGATGATAGTCTTCGTGACCCTACGGGTCTCCACCGTAGAGGTTTATCAGGCTCTGCCCCTCGCAATTTCTCCGCCAACGGTGGCTTTGTTAGACCTATAATTTCTCTCACCCCTCTCTCTCTCTCTCTCTCTATCTATCTATCTATCTATCTCTCTCTCTATCTCTCTCTCTATATATATATATATATACATATATATTGTTATTGATTGATTGGTTATAGGAAGTAAACCCTAATTACTTTTTGCTGAACTGTAATTCTATATATAATTTTGATTTGGGGGGGTGAAGGTTGAGGTTGTTGCGGTTGCGATCCCTCCAAAAATTGCACATCATTTTCTCAAAACCCTATTAGTTATGTGAAATGGTATATAGAGTAATCCCATTCCCAGAACTCATCAAAACTCATGTGTTAATATTCAATTAACTTCATCTGTATTAAGTTGATATGTGAAACAAACCCAATTACTTTGTCTCTCCAGCTTCGACATGGCCAATCACTATAATTCCCAATTTTAATTCCAATTATGTCTTCTATTTCTATAATTTCCATCACTAATTATGATTCGAATGTTAAATACATTTTGTATCCTACTAACGCAACACTGAAAGAGGCTCTCTTCAAAGTGTTTTCTCTATGTGGCCTTCGACTTGCTTCAGTATGCTAATGCTGGTTTCACCACTTTTGATATCTCTCCTTTATGTCTAAGTCTCTCTCCATCGTCTCTCTTTTAATTGAGTAATTTCCAATTGTGGGCTCATAAGTATGTTTAGGAAACCATTTAAGGTTATATTATTGTTGTAACTACATTGAGAATATTACAGTATTATGGTTAACTAACCATTAATAGGCTACAATTATTAGATTTGATTTATCCCCAATACAAAACCATCCTCCCAAAAAGTGTTTACTTTAAGTTTTAGAAGGTAAAATTATTCTAAGGATTTGTTTCAAGAGCCATCCATTTATATAATATTGTATTTTATGATTTCATTACACGCGTACACAAATTTAGTTTTAATTTTCAATTGTATAGTCTTGGTGAAATATCATGAATTATGATGATAGTGAAAGAATCAGGAATATGATTGAACCATCACTTTTTGGGACGCTGACAGTGTTTTGTTATAGTGTTGCCTCATATATATTGTTTCGCTTTCTAGTTATGCATTATAATTTTACAAATTCTTGTGAAATTGGATATTCTTATATAAATTCACTATTATATTTGTCATTCGGGGCATCAAAGCTTGCCCAACCTAGTTAAGGTCGGGTCTTGAAATTGGGTATTCTTTTATAAATTCTTGGTTGATGGTACTTGATGTTAATAACTTGTATGAATTTTTTTTATTTGACTATTCTCTTCTCGGTATTAATCTTATCCCAGAGGGTTCACATATGCAAAACCATAACCAATATCCTTCGTCCCAGAATGAACATAAACTTTTAAGATCAAATACTAATTATGTTGTTTAATGTTTATTTATTTTTTATGGGTTTTGTTATAGCCATTGTTGCTTTGAAGAATGTGTCGATAGAGTGTAGGAAATTAAATGTTGAACCTGTATTTGAAGAGTTTATACCATTAAATAAGAGTTATGATGTGGATAAAAAAGATGAGGTTAAGGAGGAAAAGGATATAGTAAAGATAAGATGAATTGGATGAACTCTGTTCAGCTTTGGAATAGTGTTGATCATCCAAAACAAAAGGTATAATATAATTCATTAGATTGGGTTGATAGTTTCATTATTTAGTTATGTCTTTGTAATATATTTGTTTTGGTGGTGTGGGGAGCTAAGGATGAAAATCACCCAAGGGCATTTGTGCCATTTAAGGGTTATTCTTCATTTCCTGTGCTGGATAAGAAGGAATTAGTAGTTGGTGGACTTTTCCTTGTTACTCATGGAATTGAAAATTATAGGAAAGAATTGGGGTGTAATGGTTTGACTTCTTCTAAGGCTAGTAGTAGTAGAGCAATGATGGTTAATCCAATTTAAAAACTGGGTCGCAGACACCTAATCAGCAGATTTTGAGGAAATAAAGATGATGTTAGTCCCCCGAGTTGCATTGACACTTCGTGAGTGCCTTGCAATAACTTGGAGGTTCACAAGGTTAGAAAATGGAATGAGATTGAGTGATAAGGTTCAAATGAAAAATGAGTTTTGGGTGAAGTTTGTGGTTTATTTGATTGACTTGAACATTTTGGATAAGGAGTCTACATCATATAGTAGAAGTGGAATTTTGTTTTTCTTTAGCTCTTTAGTTTAGAATTATCTTTAGAATCTTAGATATTAAAAGTGGAATTGATTGATCACTGCTTGATAACTGATTGAGCACTAAATTGAATTGATAATTTGCATTGAGTACTAAATTGAATTGAGAATTTGCATTGCATACCATCAAATATATCGGCAAATCGAAC
Source organism: Sambucus nigra (assembly GCA_949130495.1). Taxonomy (NCBI): domain Eukaryota; kingdom Viridiplantae; phylum Streptophyta; class Magnoliopsida; order Dipsacales; family Adoxaceae; genus Sambucus; species Sambucus nigra. The sequence continues at coordinate 358,797,057 of OX422209.1, read as the reverse complement.
CAACAATTTTATATTTGAGCATTGATTGATAACTGCTTGATAACTGATTGAGCAATGCTTGATATAATTGAGCACTACTTGATAACTGATATATTGGTATTCAACTGCTTGATATACCTGATGTATATTTGAGCAGTGATTGAGATAACTAATATATGATTAGTAGTGATATATTGAATTGAATTGATACCTGATGTATATTTGACCAGTGATTGAGAGAATAGATATATCATTCCTTGATAACTGATATAATGAATCGATTGAGCACTGATAACTGATATATGATTGGGTTGATATATGATTGATATAATAACTGATATATGTTTGATATATCAGTTGGATTCAATTGATAACTAATATTTGATATGCTTGTTATATTCAGTTGGATTCGATTGATATATTTTCAATAACTTCATAACTGATACCTGATATAGTAGACATAAGACAATAGACTTGCTTGATAACTGATATATAGAATTGATTGATACCTGATACCTAATATATAACTAATAACTTGAATTTATCAACTAATACCTTGATAACTGATAACTGATACCTGATAGAAATGGGACAGTAGACTTGCTTGATAACTGATATATTAAATTGATTGTGCACTGATAACTAATATATGATCGGGACAGTAGACTTGATAACTTGATAACTTGATAACTGATATATTATTCGCATGTTGGGAATGACGCTTGTGTAAGAGCCAACATTGTGGATTTCTTCACTTCTAGTCTAGTCTTTCTTTCTATTTTCTTTTGTGTTTTGTATTATATCTTTATTCAAGGGGAAATCTAATGTTCTTTGATGTACAGGGTCACTTCACCACCTTCATTTGCTTTGGAGGGTTTTGTCCACTGTGAAGGGGACACTAGGTTTAGGTGGATTTGTCAACCTTTTTTGTATTCTCATTCTTTATCAAATGTGCTTGAAGTTGAGGTGTCTACTAAAACTCTATATATAGAAATTGCTAGTAGTGGTAGTAGTGGTACTTCAAATTGCTCCGTCAAACCTTCTTAGAAATGACAAGGGAAATAAAAAGAATTAAGCGTAAATGTAAAAGAATACAACTTAGCAAGGAAAAAATATAATAAAGAAATGAATACGTATGGACTAAATACCAAGACAAATTTATTTGACAATGCTGCAATCGAATGAGATCGTTGATGGAATAGTGTATACAATAATATACTTATGCCATTTTTTCTGATCAGATCACCCCTGTACAAAAAAAAATTTAGATCAATTCAGGAGAATGTTCCTCAGGAATAAGAGGGAGGCATTGATGAGCCTAATTAGGGTTGCAAACAAAGAGAGAGAATTTTAAGAGTCGAGGACGAATCTCCCTTAGAGGATGATGGAAAATTAGAGGATGAAAAGTTCAAATACCCAATATAAATTAATCAAAGAGGGTAAAGGGACATAGATGGAGAATAAGTAGGGGTAGCTTGATTCGATTCCTCAGCAAAACCAAAATAAGAATCACATAATCAGTGTGCCATTCTATGATTTTGGAATTTCGAAACAATACAAGAACCGGAACCAGAACCAAACCTATGTAGAACCAAGCGAACGCAACCTGTTTGTTTAGGTGTGTTTCTGTTCTCAGTTTGACCTATATTCTTGTAACTCACAATTAATTGAAATAATTTTACTGTAACAAAATAGTTTCATGGTGTTTAAATTGATTGAAAAAGATAAAAATGATCAAAAACTGGTAAAATTTGATATCTAAAATATAAACTTATAAAGGATCATAAAGTATGGTACAAACTTTGAATTATCAAAAATAGTTTCAAAAAGGAAAAATAGTTGCAATGTTGTATGATGTTGGCTTATAAACACTTGGAATGGAATTTTAACATGCCAAAAAATAATGGAAATAAAAATGACACTATACAATTTAATTCAATAAGATATAAATGCATTTTAGGGTTTAGTTATATATTTTGTGTTCGCTTCCATCATTGTTTCGGTTCTTAATTCTTTATTTTTTGGATCAGAACCAGAAGTAAACCACTCGGTTATTTTAGAACCCGGAACAAACCAGGGAAACGAAATACCTAAACCCAACCTACATAAGAAAGTTAAGTTCAGTCTTCGAGTTGACGGTTCTGATGAACACCCCTAGGAATAACAAAATTTGAAGATTATGCTCCTCATCCATTGAAAGGTTTTGACAATTTTCTTAAGGATCAAGTGCAGTTTGTTATACAAAACTGTGATTCTGAGGAAGAATTTATAGACGAGTAGGAGATTTTAACTTGAACCGAAATGGGTGGAATCAAAAAGTGATGAGTTGCGTTATGTTCTGAAATTTCATTAGATCATGTAATATCTCTACCTATGATTGTAACATCTTTGCCCATTATTGTTTATTGAAGCTTCAATGGGATAGAGCTTTGAGAATTAGTGCAAGGGTATTAGAATTTGTGGATAAAAGTGTTATGGTTGATTTGATATTAAAAGTGTATGATCCTAGGAATTCTAAGAAAGCTTACGCAAAGAATTATGAGCAGGCTCTTTAGGGTTCAAGGTTGTAATGTAATGGTGAAAAAGTGAACAAGTGTGTGGGCTAATTAGGGATTGTCGTTATACATGTAGACATGCATTTATCTGTGCCTTTGTTGAGTTGTTAGTTGATTACTTGTACCTCATGCCCTCTATTGTGTTAAATGGTTTATCTTTTAGCACCCATCTAATTCAAGGAAAATTATATTTCTCCTGGGTGAAAGATTATTTTAACCTATTTGGTGTCAAATTTTTGTTTGGACAAATTGATAAATATGTGTAGGCTCTAGTTATGTGATTTTTAACAAAAGATTCAATAAAATTGAATGGGTGAAGATACTTTTCACCCGGGTAAAAAGTATTTCACCCAATTAATGGAGCCTTATTGATAAAACTATATCTAATGTTGACATTTATTGATATCAACTACTAATTTTTTACGGGCTATAGCAACTAATCATTTGGTTATAAGGGGCACCTACCGCAGCCTTAGAAGTTGACTTAGACAGCTCGTTCAAATTGTGCTACGAAGGGAAACCTTGAAGACCTCCCACTCGCACTACATCCAACTATCTTGGAAATCGAGGGATCAATTTCCCCTTGAAAGCGTTATCTTTAAAAGTTGTTTCATCCGATATTTCTGTCGAGATGAAGCAGTTTCTATAATTGACCTTTAATATTATGGAGTTCTCAAAGTCAAGTGTAGGAAATGCAATCAATACTGCTGTTAATTCTATTGTTTCAGTAGCCTCTACTTATGCTACCCATTACTCGACTATCAGTAAACTGCAAAGTTATGGAGATTCTTCTTTTGACCTTATTGAGGCAGATTTGGCAACTTTAAAATAGTTGGTGGACAGTTTAATCCACAATTTTCATTTTGATAAAGATTTTGGAAATGTCGGCCATCCTCAGCTTTCACAGGTAATCTAAATTCCGTTTACTTCTCTCTGTACATTGACAGATAAATTTCATATCCTCAAAACTGTAATAGATGTGTAACCAGGGTAAAATGTAAAAATTCCTCTGAACTATTCATTTTTTGTAAGAACCCCCTTGAATTATTACCAGTACAAACCCCTCTAACTAGACATTTTGTTGGAAGAGTAGTTTTATTTGTACATAGGATTCGCATAGAGAATCCTATGTATAGACTTATGTGCCATGTTCGTATTGATTCTTGTCTTGGATCAACTCAAGACACGGACCAATACGAACATGACACGTTAGTCTGTACATATGATTCTGTATGAATCCCATGTACAAATAGAATTTTTCTTGTTGGAGAGACCTCCACCCTAAGTTTTCTCCAGAAGGGGGTTCTTACAATGATGTGAATAAAGGTTTCTTTTTTGTAACTAATATAGTTACATTTTATTATTTGCAGGCATACATATGACATACCCGACATACGTAGTATTCAAAGGCCTAAATCCAAGTGTTTACACTTCGTAGCAAGCAACACAAGCACAAGTCAACGGATACCGAGACGCCGTATTCACAAAATTTGAGTCCATTGAACATGCTCAACAGTCATACTCCGAGTACACGAGGGAGGTTGTCACCGCATCAATACCCCCATGGCTGATATACCTAGACTTCACGAAGCGTATCGACTGGTTGGTGACTCCTGGTCTAGATTTAGAATGATTTATTACATGTTCATGACATTTCATGTCATCAAAGTGTTGTGTAGTTCTTTTTTTAGTTTATTTTTTATTCTATGTTCATTTTGTACTTGGCGTCCACGAAGGGGTTGTTTGATGCTAAATTAAGTTTAAACAAGCTTTATGTGTACTGGATATTTGGAATATGAGGAATATAAATGAAATGTTTTCAAAATTTTTAGACTTGTTATCATGATATTTATTTTACTTTCATTATTTCAACATTTTGTGAAAATATAAAGATATTTGTAATTGCTCTTACCACATTTACAAATTCAATTTTGTAACTGCTAATAGCAGTCACAAATTTGTCACTACTATAAATTTTGTAACTGCTAATAGCAGTCACAAATATAAGATTCATAACTGCTGTGAGCAGTTACGAATCTAATATTCATGACTGCTAAGAGCAGTTACAAATAGCAGTTACAAAATTGGGTTCACCAGTCATAACCCCGTAGGGGTTATAAAAATTTATGACTGCTGTTAGGAGTTACAATTTTGCTTTTATCACCCCCTAAATTATAACGATAAATAGCAGTTATAAAGGTCAATTGTGACTGCTAATAGCACTCACAAATCTCCCATTTTGGTGTAGTGATGCTAGGTCTTACCCCAAGTATTCTAAAAGCACGAGAACAAAAAATAAAAGGTATTATAGATAAATAATGAAACGAAAGAACGTGTGTTGTCTTTCATGGTGTGCAGTGTAGTGGTAGTAGAAATATGGCAACTATGCATGTGTGCTTGTAGTAGTTCCTAAATTTTGCATCACATAGGAACTCAGTGTAATCCATCATAAAATTAATAATATAACTAGTTTGCTTATGTATAATACTTGTTGTTGTATTATTTTCTAGTTGTTTATAATATAGGATAATAAAAACACAAATAATGAAAGCACTAGCAAGGAGAACACAACATGATGAGCATATTTTTACAAAATCCACCTACTATTAATGAAAACATAATGCAATGTTTACAAGAACTAACAACGTTGAACAAACTTCAAAAACAAATACCATCTCAACATCCAGTAGGTATAGATATATCTACTGAAGCTCGAAGAATGAATGCCCTAAAGAATTTCTCCGACAACGACCCCAACATTTAGCGAAAAACTTGAAGCACACGAGGTAGAACAAAGTTTTAGGAAGACCCTCAAGGTAATAAATTGATTAGATATTGTACTTGAACTTAGGGTAGGTTTGAAAAATTATTTTTTTGAAGGAGAAGCAAACTACTTATGGCAGTCGGCAGGGCATATTCAAAAATTCAAGGAGATATTTTTTAAAAATTATTTTTCAAAATCAACAAGAGATCAAATGACGGTGGAACTTCTAGTACTACAACAACATCACATGAAAATATCTCAGTACGAGGCGCAGTTCATAGAATTATCCCAATATGCACAGGAATATTTGAACACGAATGCAAAAAAATGCAAACATTTTGAGAGAGGGCTAAAGGACAACATTAAGACCTCCCTTATACCTTTAGAGATCCGAGACTTTGGAAAAATCATAGAAATATCCACCCTCATCGAACCAAACCTTCATCGAGTGGGATTTCCTAATTCCAGTCCCAATCCTAAAAAATAATTACATCAATCGAAATTCCAATAACCCGATCAGAGACCACCACGTTTTAAACCCGAATATGGTTGTATGTTATAACAACCCATCAAATGAAGAATTTCACCCTCTAAACCCCAAAAATTCCTAAGGAACCCCTAGACATTTCCAAATTACCAAAATACCCCTAAACCAAGAATTATGATAGTATATACTTTACCATACCAATTTAATTCACACTTGAACCAAAAGTTTGACCAAGTGACCTCTATTTAGTAGGAAAATAAGAATCCAATTCGCTAAGTTTAAAAATTACCCTTAAACCCCTAAAACATTCAAAAAAATAACATATAAGACCTAAAACCCAAATTCAAGCCATCTAAGGAGCAAAACTTAAAACCATACTTATTTCCACTGTGACACCCCGCCTATTCTAATCCTGGGTGATCAGTCCATTATTAAGTTAAATAGGAATCATTAATAGTTTCATTCTTAGCATCACTATCTAAATTCAATTAATTACTAATACCCTAATAGCCCGATGTAAAAATTTTAATCTTTATTATTAACATGCAGCAATTATAAACGAAATAAAATTTCATTCACCATTTTCACACACATAATAATGAATAATGAGATAAAAACATATATAAATAAATGAGTCTGGAATAAAACTCCAGAATAAATCCTAATACAGTCATCCATGAGTAAACTCTAAATCAAATACTGGAAATAACTTGGAATACAATATCTCTATAAATGATAACCAACTAGAAATGGCACTATACCAAAAAGGCTAAATTGGCACCCTTTAGCCGTCCACCCTTGTCACGCATTTCTATGGCACAAAAAAAAACACGCATTTTTTGTCACGGTCATTGACCGTGACAAGGCCGGGACTACTTGTCATGGACTTGTCACGGTCATTGACCGTGACAAATACTTATAATATTGTCACGGTCAATGATCGTGGCACGTTCATGACAATTTGTTCAGTAAAAAAAACCTACGCTTTCTTTTTTCCCACTGTTTTTGGTTTTCCCTCTCTTTCTCTCTCTAAGCGATTTCGAGCTCTCTCTCTCTCTCTAAGGTATGTTTTTTTCCTCTCTTTCTCTTTCATTTCTATATGTGTGTATGTGTGTGTATATATGTGTGTGGGGGGTGTGTGGTGGGGGGAAGGGGGCAGGGGGTAGGGGTGGTGGGGTAGGGTGGGGTGTGTGTACGTGTGTGTGTGCGCGCGTGTAAGTGTGCGTGTGTGCTGGGGGAGGGGGAGGGACAGGGGGCTGGGTGGGGGCAGGGGGTGGTGGTGGTGTGTGTGCGTGTGTGTATGGTGGGGTGAGGGGGCAGGGGGTGGTGGGGTGTATATGTGTGTGTGTGTGTGTGTGTGCAGGTGTGTGCATGTGTGGGGGGTGCGTGTATGTGTGCATGTGTGTTGTGGGGGAGGGGGTGTGTGTGGTGGTGGTGGTGTGTGTGTGTATGGTTGGGGTGGGGTGGGGTGTGTGTGTGGTGGGGCAATCTCAACAATTGAAACAGACAAATTGATTAATAAAATATGTATTGCCCCTTTCATATGAAAGTAGGATTGCCCCTCATTAACAGATAATTGTATAGATTCGAAATAACTTTAATTGTATAGCTTTAATTGTAACTTTAATTGTATAGTTTTATATGAAAGTAAATTAATAATTAGTGCCCATTTCATATGAAAGTAGGATTGCTGCTCATTGTAAATTAGTAAATTAATAATTGTATACTTTAATTATTAGTTTAATTAATGAAATGAATTAATTAAGTAGATGAATTAGAAGGAGTACGGGATACACATTTGTTGTTATGGTTGGATTATAGTGAATCGATGTAGGGTTGGTTAATTTTAGAAGTGGTATGACCACGGTATTAATGTCCATATGGGGGTGGGATTTTTCAACTTTTTTAAAAAAATTACTTTGTATCACGAACAATATATATATACAGTATGATAATTAAATCAAACATACTTGAAATTACATATAGTGCGCATAGATACTAGCCTTCTAGTTCTTCTGCGTACGCATTCAATAGCCCTTAGACCCGTTCGAGAGTCATTACCCCTGTAATGAGATCTCTCTAATTGTCCCGCTTGGACATTTTGGGACTGCATAATTTCTGTATATCAACAACGAGCCGTGGCAATTGTCCAATACGTGCCAAAGCGTCTAAATAGTAGTGTGGATGACTTGGTTGCTCCTACCGAATATCAATCCATTTTTTATGATAACCCGAATTTTAAACAATTTTTCAATTTGTAATAAATATTCCAATTTGTACTGAAACATCCATTTTTAATTCTTTTAATTGATTTGCACTTTATCATTTTCACTCTTGTGTAGTGTGCGTGTGTGTGGGCATTAGGGGTGGGGGTGATAATGTTTCACTCTTGTACATATTATGAGCTAGATGTTGTTGTTTTGGAATTCAGAATTGAGGTGTTTAACAGTAGCAATTCATTTTTATTTGTAGTAATTGTACATAATTGTAGACAATTGTCACGGACTTGTCACGATCATTGACCCGCATTATAAATTTGTGTGTGTGTATGTGTGTGTGTATGCAAGTGTGGGGGTGGTGGGGGTGGTGGGGGTGTGCAGGTGTGTGTGTGTGTGTGTGTGTGTTTAGTGGGGTAAGGGGCAGGGGTGGTGGGGTGTATGTCTGTGTGTGTGTGTGTGCAGGTGTGTGCATGTGTGTGGTGGATTATAGTGGATCGATGATACACATTTGTTGTTGACATTGATGTTGGATTATAGTGGATCGATGTTGGGTTGGTTAGTTTTAAAAGTGGCATGACCACTGGATTATTGTCCATATGGGGGTGGGATTTTTCAACTTTTTTTGAAAATTACTTTGTATATCGAACAATATATATATATAGTATGATTATTAAATGAAACATACTTGAAATTAAATGAAACATTCTTGAACTCACCTTTAGAGGAGATGGATGAGATAGGGAGTTGGGGGGTGGGGGGAAGGGGCAGGGATGGAGGGGTGGGTGGTGGGGTAGGGGTGGGGGCTGCGTGTGTGTGTGTGTGAATGTGCACGGGTGTGTGTGTGTATGTGTGCGTGTGTGTATATGTGTGTGTAGTGTGCGTGTATGTGCGTGTTTGTGCGTAATGTCCCTTCTAAATGAATTGATTGGTTATTAAATTTTTTAGTAAATTAATATATGATTTCCCCTCATTGTAAATTAGTAAATTAATATATGATTAATTATGAAAGTAGGATTGCCCCTCATTGTATATTAGTAAATTAATAATTGTATACTTTAATTGTTAATTTATTTGCATGTCTTCTTTTAATTCATTTTGATATGTACTAATAACATTTTTTTACAACAAATGTCTCCTTCAGGTATTAAAGTGAGGATGATGATGCTTGCTATGATGATGTCGTCTGGGCTCGGTGGTAGCGGAGGCGACGAGGGCTCCTCGACCCCTAGGCTCCCCAAATATGGCAAATTGGAGATGGCCAACGAGAACAAGTCGGGGCTATTAGCGAGATCCCTCGAGCTATTAAAGACGATCATCGGCCCGAGGTACATTAGTTGAAAGGAGGTGCCATATGAGCTCAAGTTAACTGTTTTGGTGGCACTACAGGTGATGTATTTATATTTATATTTATATTTATATTTATATTTATATTCATATGAATATTTCAATTTCGATTTCAATTTCATTTTATATTTATATTTATACTTATTTGCAACTAACATTGTATTTGTTGGACAGGAACAATTCAGCCTGGATACAAAGCTACGTGATTCCGTCTTGGAGCAGTTGAGGGACCAATACAAGACGTGAAAAAAATATGTGGACCCGATACTTTGGAAAGACACGAGAGTCCATTATCCAAATGCGTGAATCTGTCTCGCCGAAGGAGACGATCTCATTGGCACAATGGCAAAAGTTCGTTGACAATGAGATCGGTGAGCGACAATTGGCATCTTTCCCATCAGGGAGGAAAAATCGGGCAAAGAAGACGGACGTGCACTACTCCGGCCGGACGTCTTACGCCGAGGTGGAGCATAGGATGATGGTAAGATTTAATTTTTCTATAACTATAGAAATATATTATTCTACATTATTTTACTTTGCGGGGCCGATACTAATTTAACTTTATTTTATTTCAAGGGACAGGGAGTGGCCCTGGGGGTAGGCTGCATAGGCTCGATACTTATGTGGCTCTTCGAACGAAGAATGGGAAGGACAAGGAGGTGTCCCCGAGCATCACTGCCACGATTTTAAGTAATCCGGCAGTTTACTTTTTGTTAATTACGTTATAATTTTTTAATTTACTTATTTTACTAACCATGTGTTTTTTATCGTTTCAGGCAAAGCTTAAATAAGTGCATGAGTCACAGTCTGATGCCGACATGGCATCTTTGTCTACAGACGCTCTCACCCAAGTGCTTGTCTCTGATCGCAAGGGGAGGACAAAGGGGGTGAGCTCGCGGGTGGCCAAATCTAGGATCATCGAATTGGAGATGAACGACACCGGGTTGGCTCGAACGGTGTACTCGCATAACGCGAAGCTGTCCCGTTTAGAGGAGATGATCCAAGATATGTTCTCATTCATGAAGCGTTCGTTGGGCGGAGGAAAATGCAAGGGAAAAGGGAAGTAGAAGGTGGGGGGGAGGGGGTACGGGAGGACGAGGTGCAGGATGACGAGGATGTGGACCTCGCTGCTTCATCACCGACACGTGCGGACTTTGATGACCCACTTCCCTATTTGGCTCCTTTCAACCGATCGATGTCGACGCTTGGTTGGCCGAGCATGTTTATACTGGACATATTTGATGGCCATCGGATATGGCTAGGGTTGAGGGACCCAAATATCGTCCAGGGTGGACTAGTTCATGGACGTGAGCTTCAAGACATCGAGTACAAGGTGCTCGTCACGCATGTGATACCCGAGAAGAAGAACTCCCTGTTGTGGTTGCGGGAACAATGCGACACGATGTATATCAGTGGATGTGTCAATTTGTATATCGTGTGGCCTACTGACCTCCTCGAATTTAACCTTACCCAAGACATGTAGTGACATTATTTGAATTGAATCGTATTATTTTTTAGTTGGTACATTTGAATTATATTTGGATTATATCGTGATGCATATTATTTTTATTTTGAATTTATATTTGAATTATCTCTAGTTTATTTGGATATATGATGTTTGAACAAGTACAACATTGCTATAACAGGTACAAAATACTGTTGGGCAGTGGGAGCGGCCATACTGCCTAGCAGATTTTTTCAATTCTGCCCAGAATTGTCACGATCATTGACCGTGACAAGTGCATGACAAAGAAACTTGTCACGGACAATGACCGTGATAATTTTTTAAAGAGTGTCACGGGTTTATCACGGTCAGTGACCGTGACACGACTATGACAATTATAACGAGCTTGTCACGGCAATGACCGTGACATGATCGTGACAAAAAAAGTTGACTCGCCCAGAATTGTCACGATCATTGACCTTTACAAGTTGAACTTATCAAGGTCAATGATCGTGATAATTTGATAGATTTGGTGTAGCGTGGGCGACATGACCGACTGAGATAGATAAGGATAAATAAGAACTGAATAAATGTGGAGGTGTCGAATAGCAAGGTCATGTAACTTCCACAGTAGTTGCAACACGTCAGATGTAGGAACTCCAATACCTGGCATCCCTGTGGCTGGGCACCTAAAATGTTTTTACAAAAATGGATTTGAAACGGGTTAGGGCCCAAGTAAAACAGTTAAAAAGGTTTAACAAGTGTTTAAAATGCATCAAGATAAGATAATACATACATGTTAGTACCCCGTGCTATCACTTGAGATCCTCATCTCTCAACTAATGTGCACATCTAATGTACTACTACAACCCACCTAGTTATGCTACCAACCTAACTAGTTTGACTTAGATATTTTCTTCCACCTAATAAGTAAAAGTTCCCACTCGTATTGTCCATACAATACGATACTACCTTTTCTAATTCTTTATATTGATTAGGAATTTCCAGTAAATGATTTAGTTCCCATAACTTTGGTTAATTTAGATATTACTATCTATCTTATCTACTAATACACTTGTAGTATGATCAATCACACGTATATACACTTACATCACTCTTATCATATATACGTTTACTACACCCTTAGGTGGAGACCAGCGATGCGAGCATACTCTGCTACCAAGTCCTGGTACATCACATACTAAATAACGAAATAGGTTCGGATAATATCCCTCGAACCATAAATCAAATCACACAATATTGGAGGTGAACATTATTCTAAGACTTTGGGATATGATCGTACCTAACGCACCCAAATGATCGGTTACACCCTTATTTACACAAGTGGTGCTCAATCTATAAGTTCTATATCCTGAGGAATAAGTCAATATCCCTCCAAATGGGCTCACCAGAATAAGACTGTCCTTGATGCGAAACCTCCCATGGTAGAGGGTATCCAAGGTAAGATAACACATACAAGTCAAACATACACACCACCCATATATATACAAAATCATTATAGGTATACACGGAACCTATATCATATGCTCCATACGTAATATAGTAACTCTCGAATATTCTACGTATCATAATACTTCGCATTATATAATGTTGAGTGCTTCTTAATACCCAAACAGTTATCAATTGTCCTTTAAGTAAATTCAGTAGGTATCTCACTCAAGGCCTGCTGGTCTCGGTCCTACGTTCCCATAATTTTCCATGACCCAAAATTATTATCCGAATAAGCTTTTATTACCCTGTTAAACTTAATCAATTATAGACCTAATCTCTCCTTGTGTGACTAATCTCAATCCCCACATTACGCTACTGGTAAGTAGACTATATCCCATTAGGATTTAAAATTACTTCAAAGGTCAACCTAATCCTTCCCCATGAATTGTAAGAAAAAATGAGGGAAAAGTTGATCAATTATGGGAAACTAAATTGATTCGTCCTTGGTCCGAATCGATTCGCTATAACATGTATTATCTTCTCCATTAAACTATTACGAGAAGTCACAATTTTTAATCATCTAAACCACCATTACATTACCCCAAACTCCCAACAAAAGATCTCAAACATTATAGTAAAATGTATAAATGATTTTTAATGTGATAGAATCAATAAATATTTCAATAATTGGATTAAATCAAGATTAATAAATATTTCAACAACTTCAAATTGGATTAAATCAAGATTAATCCCTACAAACCCTAGATTATCACTCCTATTCAAGAATTTCAATATAATTCCATATTTCTTCACAAATTCGTGATATTTCTCGTCAAATTCATCCTACATGTATAAGGGATCAAGTCTATCACCATTCCTACCCAAGAACATAATTTATATCCTCAAATTTATGTCCAAAAGTCATGAAATTTATAAAGTAATCATCTTGTTCTAACATGGATATTATATCAAATCATAAATCAACAAGATAAACACTTGCCTTAATTCATAAGTCTGATTTCTGTAGAATTGATGGTGATATTTGTGTTCTCCTCTTCCCGATCTACAATCTGGTGGTGGTGGTGCAAGAATGTTGTTTTTGGCCTTGAAACACCTAGGAACACCTTTCTTTCTCCTACCTGTTGTGACACCCCGCCTAATTAAATACCGGGCGATCACTCCTTTATTAAATTAAATCAAGGTTAACAGTTGGTTCATTCTCAGCATCACTGTCGATAAAAATAATTTTCCAATTTAACACCCTAAATAATTAAGCTAAGTGTCAAAACATTTTTTCATTCAAACTTTCCAAATTTTAATTAAAGAAAAAGATTTATTTATTTAAAACAACATTTCTACAACTAAGAATCACACCACAAAAAGCCAAATAACATAATACATTCATCAATCGAATGTCAACATATGAAACTAAAATCACAAATCCATCCTGAATAAATCCCATAGAACAATACCGGAAATAACTGAAATGTAAATGTCCCAACAACAAATGAAAAGATGAAAAGGGGCGACACGTGCCCAATAAATGAGAGTACTAAGAGTGGAGTCAATAACGGAAGCCGTCTACTCAAGTGACCTGCAACTCCCACCTAAGCTGCAACTCGTTCTTCTCAAGGGATCCTAAGCAAGACGCCCCTGTGGCTGGGCACCTGAAAATATACATATATATACAAGAGAGAGAGAGAGAGGAAAAGAAATGGGTCAGAGCCAGAAAGTGTGTTTGATTTAAAATATGTTTAGCAAGTATTTAAATTGATACAGGCCAATGCAACAACATATTAGTGCGTCACTCTCTTGAGAAATACTCACCTCTCTTCTAATGTGCACACCTATCGCACTAATCTTCCCAACGGTTTGTTTTAACATTTAACGCACTAGTCTTTCTAAAAGATTTAACGTAACTTAGATTACTCGTAAGATTTATAATTCACCATTTCCACTTTTAAAAAGATGTTCCAATTGATAACCAAAGTTCTCTAGTTTTAACTTTATAAAAACAATAAAGTTTCCAGTGACATATTATACATTCTCAAAACAAGTATTTATAATTTGAGCCAACAACCATGTCCTACTTATCAAATCTCAGTAGGCAGTTTCAAATATCATAATCTCATATATATATTAACTACTCATATAATATATATATATATAACAGCACCCCGAATAAAACTATGGTGCGTGCATACTTCCACTATCCAAACCCCATACCACTCAAATCAAGGGGAATACAAATTCGGAATCACTCTCGAATTGTATTAACACATACACAAACAATATCGGGGTGAAGCATAGATTCCAAGTCTCTAAGAGGATGGCACATACTCGCGTCTCTTAGGACCGTCTGAACTATCAATTCGATAGCCTGTACCAAGGATATCTATCTTCTAGGGTACAAGTCAATATCCCCCATAAAGGTCCCATCGGGATAAGACTGTCCCAGCGCGGTAACCTCAAGGATAGAAAGTAGCGCGGTATGTTTTTCACATGCATATAATATATGTACACACAATCATATAAATATAACCCCTTTATCATATTGAAATAGGTTCTTCTCGTCACCCATAATTATACCGTATATCATTTATTTCACATTTATAGAACTACGTATAAGGTTTCAATCCTAACCTTAACTCGAAGGGTTTTCTCACTTATTCCTAACACTCGTGGGCTATATCCTCACAAATCTGAATTTCAGTAAATGTCTTTATTAGGTTCCAACGTAACTCTCTTACGCACCTCACCCTTTAAATTCATAAATCTACCAACCTAAAGTAAATATCCCATAAATACCATTCTCGTTGAAGATTAAAGGTTCCAACATTATTACATATATCCTACTGGTCCTCAATGTCTCCCAAATCATTTTATTTAGAATGCCCAAAAATTATTTCACGATAAACTTAATTTAACTAATTAAACAAGGGAAATAGGAGTCTTCCAGGAGGGGTCAATCGATCGAATCTTGGGGCTCGATCGATCGAACCTTCGATCGATCGATGCTCTAGGCTCGATCGATCGATCAAGCAGGTCTGGGAAAAATTCTGCAGAATGCAGTTACGGGATTCATCAAACTTCTTCATCCAAAACTATGTTTTTCCATTCTAATCGTCCCAAAAATCCTACTATCATCATCATAACATTATACCAGGTGTTTATAACGTAAAGCATGTGTATAACTACCATTAAACATGGATTTTCAACCTAAAATCATATCCAATTATCAAGAACCCTAGAATTTTCTTAAACAGATTTCTAATGAATCTTTCTCCAATATTTCTTTATTATGATCACCAAATTTCGTGGATTATTACCTCTACATGGCAAGGGTTTCCAGAATCAACATATACATCAATACTACATGGTTTCTCCTATAAAAATGGGGTTTTCTTCCATAGTTTTTATCACAATTCATTCCTAAGCTAACATGAAGATTTCATCAACGAAAATAGCAAGTTTAAACACTTGCCTGGGATTTTGGTATGCAGATTCACGGCTGATTTTGGTATGGCTGCGTTCCTCGACTCGTGATCTACGCGGTGGTGGTGGTGGCGGTGCAAACCGGTGGCTTTTTGGCCTTGGATTGCCTTGGAGATCTCTCCTCTCTTCTCCAATGGCCGTCACTTGATTTCTGAATGTTATAACCCTAAAAGGCTGACCTAATGGCTGATATAGGTTGGCTGAAATTCGTGGGTTTAATTACCCACTTATGTAAAATGACTAAAATGCCCTCCCGAGGCACTAATTAGGCCTAAAAACGCCTCGAGACCCAAACTAAACCCCCGGGTATACTTTTCTGACTATCTCGACCCTTCCGGACGCGTTGGTGCACTCAAAATGACCATACGAACAACTTATAAAATATTTACTTTTTATATAACAAAATTAGTCCCGACGTGACACGGGCATGTTCCGACTTAAATTTCTGAAATAGTCATTTAATTCACTCATGACATTCAATATGACCAATATAATATATATTACTTTGCTCATAAGTAATATTCAACAAATTTCCCATAATTACTAACTCTCGTCACGTTAATAATTATTACATAATTAATTTCCGGATTTTTATTAAATAAACTGTCACATTAAATTTAATAAATCCCCAAATTAATATAGCATAAAAATACGGGGTATTACACCTGTGCTCTCTCTTTGGTTTCGAAATTGATAACCCTAATAAGCCCTTTTACGTGATTGCAAATATAACCCTCCAATTTTCGTAGGTTTATTTGCTCTAAAATTTTAAAAGACTAAAATACCCCTCTGGGATGTCGGTTTGGCCTAAAAGTGCCCCGAGACCCAAACTAAACCCCTGGATAGACTTTACCAACTAATTAGACCCTTCTGGACACACTGGCGCGCTCAAAATGGCCATTTGAATTATCAAAATTGAAATTACATTTTATTTCCCAAATTAAGTCCCGACACGACTCACACGCGTATCCCGACTAAATTTATTGTGACTGTCGTATTTCTTACTCACGACAACCGTAATATTTTATAATCATTATTATTACTCGTACACTAAGTAATATTCAATATAAATAAATATTAACCCTCATCTCGCTAATCAATATTTATTTTATCGGATTAATTTACCAATTATAATTTTATTAATCTCAATTAATTCCTAATATAAAAATCAATAAAATTACAGGGTGTTACATACCACCTCCCTAATAACAGAATTTTGTCCCAAAATTCGGGAAAAAAATAGCTTGTATGAATAACTCTGGATATTTTTCGAGCATCTCATCCTCGTGCTCCCAAGTGGACTGCCGATATTATGATGCCCCCACTGGACTCGTACAAGTGTAATTACCTTCGACCTGAGTCTCCTCTCGCTATGGTCTAAGATAGAAATTGGCCACTCCTCAAATGAAATATCGAGATGTAAATCAATTTCCTTCAAAGAAATTTAAGTGTGATCCAACTCATACCGGAGATATCGCCTCAGTGAAGAAACGTGAAATACATTATGAATCTGATGCAAGTGCACCGGAAACCCAAGTCTATATGCAACTGGCCCAATCCGCTCAATGATAGGGAATGGCCCCTTGTATCTTGGTGCCAACTTCCCTTTCTTCCCGAACCTAATTATTCCCTTCATAGAAGATACACGTAGTAGCACCTGGTCCCCCACATTAAATTCCAGGAAGAACCGTTTAGCATCCGCATAACTCTTATGTCGGTCATGGGCTATCCGAATACGACTCCGAATTAACTCAATCTTGGTCTACGTATCCTTAATCGACTACGATCTGAGAAGTTTGTTGTCCCCCACCTCCAACCAATAAGAGGGAAAACGAAAATGCAAACCGTATAATGCCTCAAATGATACCGTGACAATCGTGAACTGGTAGGAGTTATTATATGCAAACTCCATAAGTGGAAGCTACTGCTCCCAACCTCCCCCAAAATCATGGATACACATCCGTAGCATGTCTTCCAACATCTGATTCATCCTCTATGTCTGCCCATCCGTCTGCGGGTGATAAGCCTTACTCAATCACAACTCGGTACCCATGGCCTCCTGGAAACTCTCCCAAAATTGAGACATAAAAATCTTGTCCCTATCGAACACATTATCTAATGGCACCCCATGCAACCTCACTATATAAGCGATGAAAATCTGGGGATTCTTTCCCATAGTATAATCAGTTCAAACTAGCGGGATCTACCTTGGTCAACCGATCCACTATCACCCATATGGAATCGCGATCTCTCTGTGAAGTAGGCAATCCAGTAATAGAATCCATGGAAATGGTCTCCCATTTCCACATCGGGATCTCTAACTGTTGTAGAACCCATGGAGGCTTCTGATGGTTCACTTTCACCAACTGACAAGTGGTACACCTCGAAACAAACTCGACAATGTCTCTTTTCATCCCAATCCACCTGTACTGTTATCTCATGTCTTAGTACATCTTATCCCCTCTAGGATGTACCGCAAACCGTGACCCGTGCGATTCTACCATCACTGCGTGTTGCAAGCCCTCCCATTAAATCGTAAACCTCCCCCTGAACTCACGGAATATGACTCGGCTCTCCAAGCTAAGAGCTATCTAATTCGATCCCGACAAAAAGAATCTTCTGCCTATACCAGTACCACCCTCATGATAATCTTGGAGGTGAAGGTCATAACTGGCATAAATAATCGGACAATAGAATCCCGATGTCCCAACTCCTTCTATTTCACCTTTCAAACTTCAGCTACATCCCCTACTGGCCTACGGCTCAAAGCGCATGCCATCACGTTAGACTTTCCCGGGTGATATTGGATGTCAAACTGATAATATTTCACAAATTCAAGCCACCTAACGCATATTCATCTCTCTCTGAGTGAAAAAGTACTACAGTGACTTATGATCTTTAAACAGGCGAAATCTCTCCCCCAACAAATAATGTCTCCAAATCTGCAACGCAAACACGATTGTTGATAATTCCAAGTCGTGAGTTGGGTAATTCCTCTCGTGAGGCTTAAGCTAGCAGAAAGCATAAGCTATATCCCGATCCTCCTTCCATAACACACCTTCAAGCCCTTATAGGGACGCATCAGTGAAAACGAGATACTTCACTGCTGCCCTGGGAAGTGCAAGTACAGGTGCTGAAGTCAACTTATCCTTCAACTCATTGAAAGTCAACTTGTAAGTGTCATCCCAAAAAAAGGGTACACCTTTATGAGTTAAATTTGTTAACCGACCCGCAATCTTCGCGAATCCCCTAATAAACCATTTGTAGTACCCATCTAACCCCAAGAAACTGCGTACCTCTGTCAGTGTCGTGGGTTGTTCCCACTCCCTCGCCACTGATACCTTACTCGGGTCCATCGATATCCCCAACTCAGAAATTATATTCCCCAAAAAATGTACCTCACGTAGCCAGAACTCGCATTTTTTAAACTTTGCATACAATGGATGCTCACATAGTGTCTGTAAAACTCGACGTAAATGGTCGACATGCTCTTCCTCAGTCCGGGAATAAATCAGGAGGTCTTTCATAAAAACGATGACAAACTGATCTAAGAACTCTTTGAACAACCTATTCATCAAGTCCATAAATATAGTTGGCGCGTTGGTTATCCCAAATGGCATAATGACTCATAGGACCCATATCTCGTCAGAAAGGTAGTCTGAGATATGTCCTGCTCCTGGATGCGTAACTAGCGGTATCCCGACCTCAAGTCATTCTTAGAAAAGTAATAGGCTCCTCTCAACTGGTCTAATAAGTCATCAATTCAGGGTAACGGATACTTATTCCGTATCGTAACTTAATTCAACTCCAGGTAATCCACACACAAGCATAAAGACCCATCTATCTTCTTCATAAACAGTATTGGGGCACCCCAAAGCGAAGTACTCCGATGTATAAATACCTGCCCCAACAGCTGCTCAATCTGATCCCGTAGCTCCCTCATCTCCATCAAAGCCATACGATACAGTGCATGAGCTATTGGTTGTGTTCCCGATGCTAAGTCACTGACAAACTTAATCTCTCTACTAGGGGAAATCCAGGTATCTCTTGAACCACATTGGTAAACTCACATACAAATGGAATCGAATCGAAGGAAATCACCACCCCTGAGCGGTCTCCTCCTCTATGTAATACAAATTAGTGGATGATCCTCCTTCAAGATGAGGCATCACCACTAAGAACATCTTTAGGCCAAGAATCACAAACACTATGCTCCGGCTATTGCAGTCAGTCATGGACCTATACACTTCTAGCCAATCCATGCCTATGATGGCGTCGTACTCTGATATATCTCACACAATCATATCGGCAGGAAAAAGAATTCTCCCATTATCTGTACTCACACCCCGACAAATAAAGAAGATAAGTGTACCGCTACCTAGTGGGGAATCTACACACATAACAGTAATAGCTTCCATCTCTAACAATCCCGTGGCTTGTGCAAACCTAGTGGCTATGAATGAGTGTGAAGCCCCAGTGCCAAATACAATGCTCCAAAAAGTACTATGGATAAGAAACATACCCTCAACAGTGGGTGGAGCCTATGGAGATGTAGCCTGGTGGACGTGATACATGTGCCCATACTGTAACTGTCCTTGGTGGGGTGGGGCTATTTAAATGGCTAGTGCTGCAGGCAAGGCTAGCACGAGTGCTGGTACTGGGAGGGCAGCGGGGAAAATAGGTCTTTGGGACTCCTAGCGGGCCACCTGCTACTGCTGATCCCTGTCCTTATTAGGGCAATCCTATCATTTATGGCCAGTCTTGCCATATATAAAACACCTGCCTGTAAAGTTTCCTCCTCTCTGTCGCTGATGAAAACGCAGCTGGCCCATCCCGAATCCACCCTGTCCATGTCTATAATCCTCCGCACATAACCTTTTAGTAGCATCCCCTGGTGGGGACCCTGCTCACTCTGCCTCAGTTGACTCTAAGTCGAATGTGCCCCACCAGCACTACTACCCCATGTCCTGGCCTACAGGATAGACTCTCTTGGGTGCTTGCTTCCCTGAACATGGAAGCAGTGATCATGACATAGTAGTAGTGTTGCATTCAACACCTCCGTATATGTCTTCAAGATTGGATTACCCAACAAATGTTGACGGATCCTCCAGGTAAGACCATCCACAAACAATCGATTCCTCTTCTCTTCCATTGGCACTTCCTCGTGGAAAAAATTTGCTAGTCTAGTAAATTCCTCCTCATATTATGTTCCAGTCCTCCCCTCTTGAGAAACATCCAAAAAAAATTCCTTATCTCGGTCTGGATAGTGGAAGGGAAGTATTTGCAATCGAACCGCTCCCAAAACTCCTGAATCGTCAAGGTGTCCCTCTATTGTGCGGTGGTGATGGACTCCCGCCACTGTAATGTTGCCCCTACTAGCTTTAAGGTCGCTAGTATCTTCCTCTCTGCCTCTATGCACTCAAACATCACCAAATGCCTTTGGATATCCTTCTTCCATTGGCATGTTATAGCTACATTAGTGCTCCCCTAAAACTCTGGAGGATGTGCCTTATGAAAGGCATCTCAAACTCATTCCAAAGCAGAAGGAAATGAGTGTGCTGGAGATGGAGTGACCACCTGAGGATGGGGTGGAACCTACAGTGACTACTGGGCAAAAGTAGTCAAGTCTACATTAACCTCCCATGCCACAATGGCGGAAACCTCAACAGCATTCATAGATACTGGGGCCTGAGATGGCTTTGGCTAGGGCTGTGCCTCTGGGTGGCTCGTGGTGCACGTCGAGGAGGCATCTGAAATGAAAACGAACCTTCCATCAGTCCATAATTCAATATGTCTTAAAATAGCTGAAGAAGTAAATGCATAACAAAGAATACAATAGACCTAATAATAGGTCTCTATATCAAACAACGTCACGCTGAAAATCATAGTAAGATTCATAGATCGTAAGGACACTAGAAACTGATGCTCTGATACCATCTGTAATACCCCGCCTATTCTAATCCTGGGTGGTCATTCCATTATTAAGTTAAATAGGAATCATTAATGGTTTCATTCTTAGCATCACTGTTAAAATTCAATTAATTACTAATATCCTAATAGCCTGGTGTCAAAATTTTAATCTTTATTATTAACATGCAGCAATTATAAATTCAATAAAATTTCATTCACCATTTTCATACACATAATAATGAATAATGAGATAAAGACATATATAAATAAACGAGTCTGGAATAACACTCTAGACTAAATCCTAATACAGTCATCCATGAGTAAAGTCTAAATCATACACTAGAAATAACTAGCAACACAATATCTCTGGAAATAATAACCAACTAGAAATGGGCGACATGCCCGACTAAAATAGATTAGGATAAATAAAAACTTAATAAACGTGGTGGCGTCTAATAGCAAGGTCCTGAAACTTCCACAACATTTGCAACATGTCAAGTGTAGGAACTCCAATGACTAGCGTCCCTGTGGCTGGGGACCTAAAATATTTTTACGAAAATGGATTTGAAACGGGTCATAGCCCAAGTAAAACAATTAAAAAAGTTTATCAAGTGTTCAAAAGGCATCAAGATAATATATTATATACATGTTAGTACCCTGTGCTCTCACTTGAGATCCTCACCTCTCAACTAATGTGCACACCTAACGTACTACTCTAACCCACAAAGTTATGCTACCCACCTAACTAGTCTGAATTACATCTTTTCTTCCACCTAATAAGTTATAGTGCCTACTCGTATTTCCCATACAATACGATACTACCTTTTCTAATTCTTTATATTGATTAGGAATTTCCAGTAAATGATTTAGTTCTTATACACTTTGGTCAATTTAGATATTCATATCTATCTTATCTACTAATACAGTCGTAGTAGGATAAATCACATGTATTTACACTTACATCACTCTTATCATATATACGTATACAATACCCCTAGGTGGAGACCTGCGGTGTGGGCATACTCTGATATCAAGTCCTGGTACATCACATACTAAATAAGGACACCGGTTTAGATAATCTCCCTCGAACCATAAATAAATCACACAATATTGAAAGCGAACATTGTTCTAAGACTTTAGGATACTCTCATACCTAACGCACCCAAATGACCAGTCACACCCTTATTCACACAAGTAGTTCTCAATCCCTAAGTTCTATGTCCTGAGGTACAAGTAAATATCCCCCCAAATGGGCTCATCAGAATAAGACTGTCCACGACGTGAAAACCTCCCGTGATAGCAAGAAGCCTAGGTATGATTACACATACAAGTCAAACTATAGATATACACACCACCCATATATATACAAAATCATTATACGAATACACGAAATCTATATCATATACCCCATGCGTAGTATAGTAACTCTAGAATATTCTGCGTATCATAATACTTTGCATTGTATAGTATCGAGTGTTTCCCAATACCTAAACGGTTACCAATTGTCCCTTAAGTAAATACAGTAGGTATCGAACTCAAGGCCTAGTGGTCTCGGTCCAAAGTTCCCATAATTTTCCACGACTCGAAATCATTATTTGAATAAGATTTTATTACTCCCATAAACCTAATCAATTATAGCCCTAATCTCTCCATCTGTGACTAAACTCAATCCCCACATTACCCTACTGGTAGATAGACTATCTCTCATTAGGATTTAAAATTACTTCAAAGGTCAACCTAATCGTTACCCATGAATTCTAAGGAAAAAAGGGGAAAAGCTATCCAAATTTGGGAAACCAAATCGATTCAGCCTTGGTCCGAATTGATTCGCCTTCATTCGGCCAAGGAGATGAATCGATTCGTTGTAACAGGTATCATTTTCTCCATTAAACTGTTACATGAATTCACCATTTTTAATCCTCTATAACACCATTACACTATCCTAAACTCCCAACCAAAGCTTTCAAATATTATAATAACATGTATAAATGATATAATGTAATAGAATCATTAAATCTTTAAAGAACAACTTCAAATTGGATTAAATCAATATTATCTCTAAAAACCCTAGATTATCACTCTTATTCAAGAACTTCACTACAACTCCATATTTCTTCATAAATTCGTGATATTTCTCATCAGATTCATCCTACATGTATAAGGGATCAATTCTATCATCATTCTTACCCAACAAAATTATTTATATCCTCAAATTTAAGTCCCAAAGTCTTACAATTTATAAAGTAATCATCCTATTCTAACATGGATAGTACATCAAATCATAAATCAGTAAGATAAACACTTGCCTTAATTTGGAAGTCTAATTTCTGCAGAATTGATGGTGAGATTTGTGTTCTCCTCTTCCCAATCTACAATTCGATGGTGGTGGTGGTGGTGCAAGAATGTGGTTCTTGGCCTTGAAACACCTAGGGACACCTATTTCTCTTCCTCATGTGCTCTCTCTTTGGTTTAGTAACTGATATCCCCAACCCCTCTTACGTGATTGCCGATATAACTCTCCAATTTTCACAGGTTTCTTTGTCTCGAAATTTCAAAAGATTAAAATACCCCTCCAGGGTGCCGGTTTGGCCTAAAAGTGCCTCGAGACCCGAACTGAACCCCCGGGTAGATTTTTCTGACTATTCCGACCTTTTCGGACACACTGGCACACTCAAAATGACCATTTAAACTATTAAAATTTAAATTACATTTATTTCCCAAATTAAATCCCAACATGAATGACGCGCGCGTCCCGACTTTAATTCACTGTAACTGTAATATTTTTCACTCATGACAATCATAATATTTTCTAATCATTATTATTATTCATTCACTAAGTAATATTCAATATAAAATGAATATTAACCCTTATCTCGCTAATAAATATTTATTTTACCGTATTCATTTTACAAATATAATTTAATTATTCCCAATTAATTCCCAATATAAAAATCAATAAAGTTACGGGGTGTTACATCCACCTTCCACCATGGTGATGTGGTTCCAGTTGGATACCATGTAGATAGTGTACCATATGAAGTACCAATGGTACCCATTTAACCCCTCAAGAAGCTTGGTTGAAGCTTGCAAAAATTCAGGATAAAACCCACCTCATTTTGAACCATTGAATCCTCCTCCACGAACCCAATAAAAGGCACAAGTTACCCTTGAGGAAACTAACCCAAGTTCAAACGAATTTCAAAGTAAACATTTGAGATTTTATTCATCTTTGTCACTTTATGTCTGAATGTTGCTTTTGTTCTATTTAGTTATGTTTCTGCACTTATATAGAGTAAATATATTTAGTTGCATGTAAGTTCTAACGTGTGTTTGCATTGAATAAGCTTAAAAACTAAAAAAAAACTCCATTAAATCTTGAGCTTCAATAGTGAATTCTGCTTTCTTGAGTTTGAACCATTTTAAAACTGAGGAAACCTAAGCTCTTGTCCTTAGGAACCTAGGTTCAATGTTTAATTGAATCAAAACCAAGTTTTATGCCCCAAACTGAAGCTTGAAAAATTTAGGCCTGAGATTTTCAGAACATGAATTCAGACGTTGTACTCTGTCAAAATTCTTCAAACTATGATTGTTTGATTTCATTTTCAACATAGAACACAACCATTACTCTGACGGAATCCAAATCATAGTTTTCAATGACTTATTTTCAGGTGAAATTTTTGCCATTTTTACAGAAATCCAATAGCTTAAACTAGACCGCTAAAATCCTTAAAACTTATACGGCTGGATTCGTCTTCAAAAATCACACAACTTTCATTTAAGAACCAATTTAAATGGTATTCTCAAATGTTTCAAATGTATGGTCAAAGTTTCAAAACCCTGTAGTCAAAATATCGAATGTTAAAGATGACGTAGGTTACACATGCGCGACTGGTGGTCAAACCAGACGCATATATGTTAACCCAACGTATGAGGGCGCATCTCCAATCAGAAAAATATATTTTTTATCCAAAAATTCTACTTTTAAATTCTGAACAAAATGGTATATTATTTCACCATGTTTGGATTTCTATAAATACTTGACGAGGCTTATTGAGGAACCCACCCTCGTATCCACGTGATGTTCCTTGGGAGCGCGAGGATGAGATGCGCGAACGTTATCCAGAGTTATTTTTAGCAAGTACTTTCTAGTTTCGAATTTCGGGACGAAATTCAGTTATTAGGGGGGAAGTATGTAATACCCCGTACTTTTGGCTATATTTATTTTTGGGATTAATTAATTAAATGCGTATTATTTGGAAATTAATCCGGGTTAAAAATACTAACGAGATGCGAGTTGGTATTTGATTATGTGCATATATGATTTTATATGAATTTGGAATTATGAAATTTGTCGTGAGATTTATATACGGCATTTTAGAAATTTTGTTGAGACGCGTGTGACCGCCGCGTCATGGTATATTATGTTAATTATAAAAGTGATTTTTATTTCTATTATCCGTATGGTCGTTTTGAGTGCGCCAACGCGTCTGGAAGGGTCAAGATAGTCAGAAAACACTAGCCGGGGGTATAGTTTGGGTTCCGGGGTATTTTTAGGCCGTACCGGCAATATAAAGGGTATTTTGGTAATTTCGTATTTTTAGGAATTAAAAATGACGAAAATTAGAGATGTAAATCTGATGTGGATTTGACCCACTAAGGCCCTAACCAACCCATATTAACCTAGAAGGCTACGTAGGTTATTAGAAGAGTTTTCTAAGTTCCCCAAATCAAACCCTAGCCACCTTAAGCCACCATTGGAGAAGAAGCTTGGAGAGAAGAAATTCTGCAGAAAAGCTCTATCAAACCATCATCCAAACTCAGAGACAACCAAGGCAAGTGACTTTATTCCATTTAATTTCAGAGAATGTCCTTTCCATGTTAGAAATTGAAGAATTTTAATTGTTCTTGAAAGTTGAATGAAAACCCATGTTAATAGGATTTAGAACTTGAATATTGAGGACAAATCGCATGTAGAATTACATAGAGATGATTATTCTGGTATTAATGTATGTTGGTTGTAACAAAAACGGATTTAATTCGGGGATTTTATGATGATAAAGATCTAGGGTTCATGTTCTTGATAAAATTGGGGAAAAGTATAAAATCTCGTGATTTAATGATGTTTAGGATGCATTAATGCCTTAAAAGATGTTAGTATATGACCTTAGCATGTTGCGGTATGATTAGAGGACTTAAAACACAGTTAGAACGAACTTTAGAGAAGACTTGAGGTGTTAAAAATGGTGAGAAACGAGTTTTAGGAAAATTTGGGACGAAACTGGCAGGTAGTTAGAAGCCCCTACCCAGGTCGTTTGAACGAGCTCGTTCGAACGAGCTTCTAAAGAGTTGACCAGTCTCTTCTAACGAAGGGTAGTTTCGTTCGATATCTCATTCGAACGAGATATCGTTAGAAGGTACAGTTCGTTCGAACGAACTGGATGTCGTTCTAACAGCCTCGTTCGAACGAGACTTCTAACGAGTTGACAGAGGAATCTCGTTCGAACAGTCTCGTTCGAACGAGACTTCTAACGAGTTGACAGTTTGGGCATTTTTGGACTGTTTTGATTTTTGGAGTTCCGTAAACTTCTTCGAGGATATAGATAACATTTCGAGGATGATGTAATGATAGAATTGGGACTTTTGGGTATTTATGAGAAGGAAATTAGATACGAGAGTTATATTAAATGGACGGTTTGGGTTGAGACGTGAGTGTCTACTACGACGTGAGAATGAATTATGGCGCGTATAATTACAAACCGGAATAATATAAGTTGTAGATATTATAAGTTGGTACGAGAATGCGATATGTACTACGATTAAACTACGGGATTACTAAGACGTGTGTTTACTTAGTATTGGTATATGAATTGTGTGTATGACATACCTACCATACTTGCTATCACGGGAGGTTAGCATTCGCTTAGGTCCCTCTAATCCTTGTGTTTCCCAAATTTAGACTGGTTACCTTGATGAACATAGGTCATAGAAAGATTTATTGGGATTTTAATAAGTCTGCTGATCGTAGGAGCGTAGGTATGTGCGTGACCTATGTGATGTGACTGTGTTCGCCTCCATTGTTTGTGATGTTGTTATCTGTGAACTATTCCTGAGAGATTCGGAATATGTAATCCTTATGTACGTGATGTACCGGGATGGATAGCAGAGTATGTGTGCACCGCAGCTTAGTTCTCGGGGTGCTTATATTGTATATTTATGATGTGAATAATATACAGTTAATTAATGAGAACCTTCATGTTATATGTTGTGAATATAATTACGGTATTGCTTCGAGAAATATAGCGAGTTAACTGATAGTGATATATATATTGCATATTGAGCATCTGAGTTTACGTTAAACCCCTACTTAATTACGAGAGTTATAATGTTAATAGAACCGAGTAATATGGGTAGGACCTATGATAGTCTAGCTAGAGATGATGTCACTTAGCTAGTGGGTGGTGTCGTTATAGATGGGTACTTACGTTAGGAGTGCACAGTTAGACGAGAGGTGAGAATATCATGTGAGTGCACGTCCTAACATGTACTTTGCATTTAATGTTTTAAAAGTTTTTAAAGCACTTGCAGGTTTTTTAAAATATAACTCCACATTCGGGCTCTGACCCGTTTGCTTTTCAAATCTATTTTCTTTGTAAAACCATTTTAGGTGCCCACCCACAAGGACACCATGCATAGGATACTCATTCAGGTGACGAGCTGTAGCTGTTTGTGGAAGCTACAGGGATTTGCTTGTAGACGCCTCTATCACTTGGATTCCAGATTCATTATCTATCAGTTGTAGGGCATGTTGCCCATTTCTATTAGAGTTACATTTCCATTTCAGTTTCAGACTTTGGCATGTACTGTTTTAGTTTTCGGTTTACTTATTTCAGTTATGGGATTGTAGTGAGGAGTTTTTCCTCCGGACTTTATTTACGTTATGTGATGGTCATTCTATTTACTTCTTTATGGTGAATGGTGTTATTATTCTTTATTACACTTGTTGCATGTTAATCAGACTTTAATTAAAATTTGGCACTTACTTTTTAAATACTAGGTGGTTAGTAATCATTAAAATGTTTTCGACAGTGATGCTATTAACTGAGCCAACTTGGCATTTTGAATTAATTTAATAAAGGAGTAGCTACCCGGTATTTAATTAGTCGGGGTGTCACAACATGTGGGAAATAGCAGACAAGGGTGGTAGCCCCCCAATGGAATATCTATACGATAACTTATCAGCAATTGTGCTTCCCTAGTGTACTCTTCAAGTTTCTTGTTATGAATGGCATGTATGAACAATGTATTTCCGCTTTATGTATACCCATGTATAAAATAAGATGCCTAGAATCTCCCTCTTAATAAAAATTTAATTTTCATTTTCCTTCAAGATATTCATTGTAATTATGATTACTCTTTAGACTAGTAAAGCATAACATCGCATATGCGACATGTGTAAAGTAAAATACACCATAAGGATAGTATAGTCACGATTCGATGACATGAATGCAACGAACTTAGTCATATTAGGCCCCAATTTCCACAAGGCCAACACCAAATCATCCCAATCATCTGGAGAAAACCCATGTGGAACTTCAAAGAAAGGTTCCCTGTCCCAAGTGAAAAGGATACTTATTCACGACCACTGAGATTCATTCATGAAAAGAAACTAGCACCAGGAAATAGGACGGAAGGTCAGACCTTTGTAATTTTAATAACTCTAAACTCGAATAATCATGTTGTCGTCGAAGGTAATATATCTTTTCATAATCTTTTGACATGTATATTAACTGATTCTAGAACCTTGCACTTATTCATTAGTACTAACTTCATGGAATTATAAAATTAATGCATCGCCCTTTAAATTATCGCGTATCTATAGGAATTTCAATTGGCAACATAGTACTAACCAATCAAATTTCTAACAAGTGTGGGATAAAAATCAAAATAGGAGTTCTTACCATCGATTTGATAGTACTAGATATCAAGGGATTTGATCTTATCATTGGAATGGACATCCTATTAGCAAATTTCGATCATATTGACTCTCATAAAAAAGAGTGACTTTTAGGAACCCTCAAACTGAAACACTATATTTTTAGGGAAAACAATATGAATTTATGTGTGACATGTCATCTTATTCTCTTCCAATTTTAGATATGTATGAGAACGTTTTTCTAGAAGAATTATATGCTATTCCATCGCCAAGCGAGTCAAACTTTGTAATCAACCTATTACTAAATACTCTTCCTATCTCTATACTTCCATATAGAATGGCACCGTTAGAATTACGGGAACTCAGAAATCAATTGGATGAAATACTAGAAAAAGGATTTATCCATTTAAGTCACAATAAAAAATAAGTATTCGTTACCAAGAATAGGGGATTTGTTTGACCAGTTACAAGGCGCAGAGGTATTTTCAAAGATATATTTAAGGTCCACATATCATCAATTATAAGTGAGAGAATAAGAAATACCAAATACTGCACTTATATTTTGATACAGACATATTGAATTTTTGGTTATCTCCTTTGGACAAACAAGCACAGCTGAATTTTTCATGAATTTAACTCATCGGGTATATAGACCATTTTTAGATCAATTCGTCATCATACTTATAGATGATATTCTAGTATATTCCAAAGCTAAGGAATACCACGAGCAACATTTACAAATTGTAATAGAAACTTTACTCCGATTCCACCTCTATGAAAAAAAGTAAATGTGATTTTTTAATGAGGGAAATAAAGTTCCTAGGACATGTGATTACTGAGTTAGGAATACAAGTTAATCCAGCAAAAATCACGATAGCAGTTGAGTGGAAATAACCTTTTACTATTATAGAGATTCGAAGTTTCTTAGGAATTGCCAGTTATTATCGATGTTTTGTGGAAAGATTCTCAAAAATAGCATTGCCATTGATGAAATTAGCACATAAATGTGATCGATTTGAGTGGATGGACGAATGCAAACAAGCATTTCAAACCTTGAAGGATAAATTAACCATTGACCCTGTGCATACTATACCCTCTAGTGATGTTGGTTACGAAGTATACACTGGTGCCTCTCGTCAATTAAAGACTTATGAATGTAACTATCCAGTACACTATTAAGAAATGTCCACGATAGTTTTTACATTAAAAATTTAGAGATGTTATTTGTACGGTGAAGAGTTTCAAGTATTCTCTGATCATAAAAGTCATAAGTATATATTTACCCAAAAGGACTTAAATCTTCGTCAATTACGATGGATAGAATTTATAGAGGATTATAAGTTTCGGCTACAATATCACCCCGGAAAAGGCAATGTAGTAGCGGATGCACTGAGTCAAAAAGAAATCAAAATGTTAACATGAATGTTTTAATATGATGTTATGACTGCCATAGGAGAATATAATCTATAGCGAACAAACAGAGAATTTCTAATTATTCGCTAAAATATTATTGCATATCCAACTCTTCAAAAAAGGATCATACAGTAATAACTAGTTGATAATTTCCTTAAAGCCGGATAACAAAATGAGGAAAGGGAATGAAAGACTAGACTTATAACCAGGAAAAGGGGATAAGATTTAAAAATAGGATATGTCTACTTTCTAACCCCGCACTAAGAGAAGAAGCATTACAAGAGGCGCACCACTTCAAGCTCATCACATATACAGGAAACACAGAGATGTATCATAATCTTAAAAGATACTTAATACGATGCAAATATTGCGTATTTCATCCCTCGAACTAACGCATTTTAGCCCCCTCGGGTATCTTATTCCCTATATTTATGCTCGTTAACCAGACAACTTCGAATTTATATGTTAACATGTTTTGTAGGGGTTAATTGAGATTTTATAGGTATTTGGATGCTAAGTGTGAAGTTTGAACCCTTTATGCTCGATTTTCGTACACGACCGCACGTTCAAGGGTATTTTAGTCTTTTCATAGTTTGGGTACGTGGCCCAACATCTACACGGTAGTTGTATCCCTCCTCACAAGCTTCGCGTGACCATAAACGGTTCGCAAATCCAATTCAGAACGAAGAAGTTACAACACTTTTGGAAGAAGAGAAAAATAATGAAACCAAAATAGGGGAGAAGAGAAGGAAAATGAACGCAGGGGGATCACACCTGCTTGATCGATCGATCGATCAAAACCATCGATCGATCGATCAAAATCATCGATCGATCGATCCTTTAATTTTTTCCAATCGTGGGGAGATAGTGGGCTTGGATATTTACCATTGATCGATCGATCACAGGGGATCGATCGATCGATCCCCTGTTTCCAGCTGATATTTTGGCTTTTCTTTTCTTTTCTAATTCATTTCCCACTTACTATATAAACCAAATTTTGTGTAAATATCAGAGATTAAGAGTTAGAATTCATTTTAGGTTAGAATATCTTAGGGTTTGGGTGATTTTGGAGAGTTCTTCTTCATTTCTTCTTGGATTGACACCCTTTTTGGTTTGTAAGTTGATTATTCATTCACCCTCTCCATTAATATAGTTATTTTTACTTAATTCTTGCTTTGTTAATTAGAGTTACAAGCTTTCATAATTAGATTTACATGCTTTGATTACTAGCTTTCTAGTATAGCTTTATCGCGTTTATTTACCACATTTATTTACCGCGTTTTTATCATGCTTTCGAGATAATTTAAATTAGGTTGTGTTTGAATGGAACTCACTAGGGTTGATGTGTTGCTTTACTTTGGTGATGGGGTTTACGGGTCTATTTCGGGTGTGTTGTCCTAGTTATTACGCCTAGGAGATTTGACGGGGCATATCATGTATGTCCCGTGCTTATGACCTTGCGTGCGCAATTTGCGGGGTATTTGTTGACGCCAAAATCTTATTAGGCTTTTATGAGGATTTAGGGGCGTTACAACCCTTGGTTCAATTAACTATCGAAACAAGACACATTCATAATAACTCGTCGACCTATGTGACCATTTTATACTAATTAAATGAGGTGAGGGATATTCGATGAAACCTATAGTTTTACTCGCTTTCTTAATCTGGATTTATTTTCGCTCGCCTAGATAAACATTTCCCTTTTATGCATCTTTTCCTTTTTTGTTCATTTTTATCTTTTACACTTTTATTTCTGGAATATTAAATCATATAAATTCTAGCACCTTGTCTATGAGGATCTTTCGATACCCGACTTACTATTGTGCTTGCCTCGCAAGTGTACTCATAATTTAGGTTTTTGTATTATCACGGTGAAACGAAAATAACGACCGTGCCTTTATACGTGCACACCTTTCACGCGCTTAATCAAAATGGTGTTGTTGTCGGGGACTTGTTTGTTTTATACTTTATTTGATTTAGTATTTCATAGTATTTTCTTTCTATTTGTATTATTTGCTAATATTTTGCAGGACTTCCACATTTGAGCACTTAGAAACGCTCGAATTTTTCCCGCGCGCACCTATTTTGTGGAATTTGCCACTTGAGCCATTTTGGGGGCAAGCATGTCTTATTCAATTCTTTCGGTAATCATTATGATAATTCTCAAAATTCTCACAAACTTTTGACTTTTGGTTAATACTTGGAGTCCCAAAGAATTTCAAATTCAAATATGACTTTGGGCGAGTATAACGAAAGTCAAAACTTGGGTTATTGCAATTTTGATGATGATGATAATGATTTTGGGCCTTTACCTCCTTATAATAGGAATTTTGAAACAAATTGCAATAGTTTTCAAAATTTCTATAATAATGAGTTTTCGTTTAAGTCCGATGGTAATTTTCAAAGTTCCCATTTTCATGTATCTACACCTCGACGTATGACATTCGGTGAGGGCTTGCGTTTGTATGAGAATGAGAAAATTAAAAATTATTATCAGGAAGAAAATCGTTGTTAGGACCATGCACGAGAGTCCATTATCCAAAGGCGTGAATTCGTCCCGTCGAAGGAGTCGATCTCATTAGCACAATGGCAAAAGTTCATTGGCAATGAGATCGGGGTGCGACAATTGGCATCTCGCCAATCAGGGAGGGGAAATCGAGCAAAAAAGACGGACGTGCACTACTCCGGCCGAACGTCTTACGCCGAGGTGGAGCGTAGGATGATAGTAAGATTTAATTTTTCTATAACTATAGAAATATATTATTCTTCATTATTTTACTTTGCGGTGCCGATAATAATTTTACTTTATTTTATTTCAGGGGACAGGGAGTGGCCCTGGGGGTAGGACACATAGGCTCGATACTTATGTGGCTCTTTGGACGAAGAAGGGGAAGGACAAGGAGGTGTCCCCGAGCGTTACGACCACGATTGTAAGTAATTCGACAGTTTACTTTTTATTAATTACGTTCTAATTTTTTAATTTACTTATTTTACTAATCAAGTGCTTTTTATCATTTCAAGCAAAGCTTAAAGAAGTGCATGAGTCGCAGTCTGATGCCGATAAGGCATCTTTATCCACAGATGCACTCAGCCAAGTGCTTGGCTCTGATCGTAAGGGGAGGACAATGGGAATGAGCTCGCGGGTGGCCAAATCTAGGATCATTGGATTGGAGACGAGCGACACTGGGTTGGCTCAAACGGTGGACTCGCATGACGCGAAGCTATCACGTTTAGAGGCGATGGTCCAAAATATGTTCTCATTCGTGAAGCGTTCATTGGGCGGCGGAAAACACAAGGGGAAAAGGGAGGAGAAAGTGGAGGGGAGGGGGTGCGGGAGGACGAGTTGCAGGATGACGAGGATATGGACCTCGCTGCTTCATCGCCAATACGTGTGAACTTTGATGATCCACTTCCCTATTTAGCTCCCTGTGACCGATCGATGTCGACGCTTGGTTGGCCGAGCGTGTTTATACTGGACATATTTGATGGCCAGCGGATAGGGTGGGAGTTGAGGGTCCCGAATATCGTCCAGGCTGGACGAGTTCATGGACGTGAGCTTCAAGACATCGAGTCTAAGGTTCCCATCACACATGTGATACCCGGGAAGGAGAACTCCCCGTTGTGGTTGTGCGAACAATGCCGCACGATGTATACCAGTGGGTGTGTCAATTCGTATATCTTATGGCCTACTCACCTCCTCGAATTTAACCTTACCCAAGACATGTAGTGACATTATTTGAATTAAATTGTATTATTTTTTAGTTAGTACATTTGAATTATATTTGGATTATATCGTGATTCATATTGTTTTTATTTTGAATGTCTATTTTCATTATCTCTAGTTTATTTGGATATATGATGTTTGAATAGGTATAATGTCGCTATAACAGGTACAAACATACTGCTGGACAGTGGCAGTGGCAGTGGCCATACTCAACAGCAGATTTTTTTCAATTTTGCCCAGAATTATCACGGTCATTGACCATGACAAGTCCATGACAAAAAAACTTGTCACGGACTTGTCATGGTCAATGATCGTGATAATTTTTTAAAGAGTGTCACGGGTTTGTCACGGTTTATAATCATGACAAAACTTATCACGGTTGCTGACCGTGACACGATCGTGACAATTATGACGAGATTATCACGGTCAATGACTGTGACATGATCGTGACAAAAAAAATTGTCTCGCCCAGAATTGTCACGTTCATTGACCTTAACGAGTTGAATTTGTCAAGGTCAATGACCGTGACAATTCAGCAGATTTGGTGTAGTGTTATTTGAGTTTGACGATGATTTTGCTTCCGAGACTTTCGAAGTCAAAGAATGTTTGGAATCAAATGAGGACTTTGTGCCTACTTTGGAACAAACCATTGTTGACTTTGTCCATTGCATAATAGATATTGAAAGTGGGGATGAAAACGACGTAATATCTTTTCTTCTTTGGCCCCCAAAGAAGAACATTTCATTGAAAAAGATATTATTTCCTTCGAAACTCAATCTTCATGTGATGATGATTCATCTCATGAGTTTGAATTTCTTTCATCCCCATTTTTATTTTCTGTTATCACACCGTCTCAAGTACCCGATGATTCGGTTTCAAACTTTAATGTTTTAAACTTTTTCGCCGATGAGGAGTACTTGCTCGAGTCGTCTTCCACGATCACATCTTTGCCTTCATGTACGCCGCCTCCCATTCCAATTTCAAAATCCTTGGGAGCTTATTCGGCTTTTCTCGGTCCTCACATCTTTTTATCACCCGTTCAATCCAAATCCCCCATCGTCCCTCCAAAACTTTTAATTGACGATGGTTCATTTCTTATGCGTTACACATGCCTTCCGTTGTTAAAACGGAATTCTTATTTTTTGGAGGGCATGCCTGTATGTGAGGGTACACCAGTTATCCTCCAAAGTCAAATCGTTTTTACAGTGGACCCTTAGCTATTTACACTTCTAGTGTATAGTTAGCATGAAGTCTAAATAGTAGGTTGTATATTGTTAGCCTTTTATTCTTTTTATCTTTTCCTTCCTTTTTAATTTAGTCTAGTGTAATTACTTAACTTTTTGTTATTTGTTTTTGCTATGCTCGGTACTAACTTGTTTTGTAGATTCTTTGGACTCTCACTTGCCGGAGATCGCTCCATTTTGGGTAATATCGCTATTTTCCTTCTTAAACTTGGTTCTTAATTAACATTGAGGACAATGTCAGGTTTTAAGTTAGGGGTGTGGGGTATTTTATCCATTGATTGGTAGTGTCAATGTTTTTGCTCATATGTTAGTTACTTAGTGTGCTTTTCTTAGAAAAATTCAAAAATTTCAAGAAGATTTTCTTTCATTTTTCTCCTTTGTTGGGCATTTTGCCCTTGTTTTCGATGATAAATTTCAATAATTGCTCGATCCAATAGACAACCCAATGATGCATGTTATCGAATTTAGAAGTTATTATACTTTAGTCTCACTTATTTATATTATGAATAACTTCATGAATTAAATTTTAATCCCATGAGCACATGCACTTTTATTGTTCTAATTGATTTGGTTTAAGATTTTTATAACTCGATAATCTTTTGTTGCATTTTATATACTTACACTGAGTAAGCTTTTTACCTTTCGTCGTTTGTGAGTGTATACACTATTCTTTTCTCATTGAAAACGTTGAATTCGTTGGTAATCTCTCTATTCTTTCGTTTGACGGTTCATTAATTGAGTTCATACTTGAAATGCGCTTCTTGATCATGATTTTCATAAATTGTTTTGACTCAAGAATTGCGTGAACTTTGGAAATGACCATAGGCATTCTTTGTTATATCACCCATATTATCCTTTACCCCACATTATATGTTTACCCTCGTTAACCCCTTTAAGCCTAAATATTAGCCTTTCGTTTCATAACCCAAATCCCATAACCAACTCCAAATTTGAGTTTTAAACCATACATAAACCTTAAATACCTTTGTTTGGAATGTTACTTGGGATTGAATGATGTGGTTGTGTTGAGGTTGCAATTTAGGCATATGAGAGTGTGATAAGTAAAAAGAAAATAAAGAAGTGAAAAAGAGATGAAAAAAAGAGAAAGCAAAAGCAAAAGAAAACATGAGAAAAAGAAGAAAATAAAAGAAAGATAAAGTTGTAAATGTTGTGTATATAGTTAAATAATCTCTGATTACTCTCCCCGATGATATATCTAATGCTTGTTTGGAACTTGTTTTCCAATTTTGCTATTGCCCTCATTCTTCCCATTATTCCAAGTTTTCATTTCCGAACACTTTGAATCCATACATTCATGTCCTTCATTTTTCACCCTAGCCTAACCTACATCATAACCCTATACAAGTCCTATGTGATCTTAAGTAGATGTAATTCAAAGGTTTAAAATGTTTTGATAATTTGTGAAAATACATTTCGCCTCCTTTAAGGTGCGGTATCTTTCATTGAGATTACAATTTTTCAATTTATATGTAGCGTTCTTCATTTGTGACATGTGTGCGATCTAGTTTCCATTTACATTTACTCTTTATGCCCGCATGTTCCGTGTGTTACCTCCCTATTTCGAGTGAATTCACTTGATGAGTGTAATGCCCGTGAGGATTGAATATATGCTTGCTTTAATGTTTATCCGGTTTATTTAAGTTTTTGCCAAATCACACTTCGCATGTGCTCGCTCCCCTCCCACATTTTAAGGTTTCAATTCTATGAGGTGCATTCTATAATTTCAACGATTTGGACTTTTGTTTGAATTCATTCACTTTGCTAATAATACGTATGAAATCTTGTTCGCTATTTTTGGCCTTGTCACATATTGGTTTGGGCATATTTTGAGGAAAACATGTGATGTTTGTGAGTATCATCCCTGAAAACCCTCACGAGACGACACTCATCCACTAGGGTAACCTAGGGGTTTAACGGCTTATTGCATATGATAAATGCAATCGAATCTCCCGCGAAAGTGGCCTTATGCTTTTATACTATACTTTTGTACTATCTCCTGCTTCTGGTTTGCTTGTAGTTCTTTTCGCATCCTATTTCATTGCTAGGGACTAGCAATGTGTAAGTTAGGGGGTGTGATACGATGCAAATATTGCGTATTACAACCTTCGAACTGACGCATTTTAGCCCCCTCGAGTATCTTATTCCCTATATTTATTCTCGTTAACCAGACAACCTCGAATTTCTATGTTAACATGTTTTGTAGGGGTCAATTGAGCTTTTATAGGTATTTGGATGCTAAGTGTGAAGTTTGAATGCTTTCCGCTCCATTTTTGTACACGACCGCACGTTCAAGGGCATTTTAGTCTTTTCAGAGCTTGGGCACCTGGCCCAACATCTACACAGAAGTTGTATCCCTCCTTGAAAGCTTCGTGTGGCCATTAACGGTGCGCAAATTTGATTCAGAACGAAGAAGTTATGGCACTTTTGGCGGAAAAGAAAAATAATGAAACCAAAAGAGGGGAGAAGAGAAGGAAAATGAATGCAGGGGGCTCACACCTGCTTGATCGATCAATCGATCGATCCTTCAATTTTTTCCAATCTTGGGGAGACAGTGGGCTTGGATATTTTCCATCGATCGATCACAGGGGATCGATTGATCGATCCCCTGTTTCCAGCTGATATTTTGGCTTTTCTTTTCTTTTCTCTTTTCTTTTCTAATTCATTTCCCACTTACTATATAAACCAAATTTTGTGTAAATATCAGAGATTAAGAGTTAGAATTCGTTTCAGGTTAGAATAGCTTAGGGTTTGGGTGATTTTGAAGAGTTCTTCTTCATTTCTTCTTGGATTGACATCCTTTTATGTTTGTAAGTTGACTATTCAATCACCCTCTCCATTAATATAGTTATTTTTACTTAATTCTTGCTTTGTTAATTAGATTTACATGATTTGATTTACTTGCTTTCTAGTATAGCTTTATCGCGTTTATTTACCGCGTTTATACCATGCTTTCTAGCTAATTTAAATTAGGTTGTGTTTGAATGGAACTCACTCGGGTTGATGCATTTCTTTGCTTTGGTGATGGTGTTTACGAGTCTATTCCGGATGCGTTGTCCTAGTTATTGCACCTAGGAGATTTGATGGGGCATATCATGTATGTCCCGTGCTTATGACCTTGCGTGCGAAATTTCCGGGGTATTTTTTGACGCCAAAATCTTATTAGGATTTTATGCGGAATTAGGGGCGTGACAACCCTTGGTTCAATTAACTGTCGAAATGAGACGCATTCGTAATAACTCGTTGACCCATGTGACCATTTCATACTAATTAACTCGGGTGAGGGATATTCGACGCAACCTATAGTTTTACTCGCTTTCTTAATCTAAATTTATTTTCCCTCGCCTAGATAAACATTTCCCTTTTATGCATCTTTTCCTTTTTTGTTCATTTTTATCATTTGCACTTTTATTTCTGGAATATTAAATCATATAAATTCTAGCACCTCGTCTCTGTGGATCTTTTGATACCTGACTCACTGTTGTGCTTGCCTCGCAAGTGTAGTCGTAATTTAGGTTTTTGTATTATCGCAGTGAAACAAAAACAACGACTGTGCCCTTACATGTGCACACCTTTCACGTGCTTAATAAATACTATTGGTGGCAAGTAATGAAGTAAGATGTAAATAACTTTTTAGCAAAATGCCAGACTACCAACAACTAATAATTGAACATAAGCACCCTGGATGATTATTACGACCCCTCCTTATTCCAAAGTGGAAATAGGAACATTTTACCATGGACTTTATCAATAGTTTAGCACTGATATCTCAGGGTTACGTCTCAATATGGGTAATTATGGATCGCTTAACCAAAAGCGCATATTTTATACTAGTTAGAACTAACGACTCCTTCCAACAACTCAGCGAGCTGTACATTAAAGAGATTATTAAACTCCACAGAGTAACTTTCCACAGTATCAAATCCTGAATCTTGCTTTGTGGGACATTTTTAGCAAGTATTACAACACGCTATGGGCACCAAACTACATTTAGATACCTTTTTCTATCCACAAGCTAATGGGCAGTCGAGGATATATTGAGAGCTTCTTCTTTAGATTTAGTAGAAATTGAATTGATCATCTAGCACTAATTGAATTCTTCGACAACAACAGTTGCCAAGACAGCATCTAGACCACTCATTACGAAGCACTTTTGGGGAGATTATGTCATTCCCCATTATGTTAGAATGAATCAGTAGACAATAGTAGCTTTGGACCTAAAATAATAAAGGAGACAACCGAAAAGATATGAATGATTAAAGAAATACTACATGAAGCTCAAAATCAATAAAAACATTACACATATCATAAGAGGAAACCCTTGGAGCTTCATAGGAAGGACTGAGTATTCTAAAAATATCATTAAGAAAAGGAATAATATTATTCAAAAGGAAAGGGAAACTATCACCATGATATAATGGACCTTTTAAAATCATATAACGATTAGAGAAGTATCACAATTACAAAAATACATACCTGATCGTAGACATATAATCACATGGAAAAGGATATATGTTACACCCAATCACGAGTTTGAGGAGAACCCATTAGGATATTCGACACTCAGGACAAGATTCTTTTCCATAAAGCCATTCTTGTTGTCAAGGTTCTTTGGTAGCATCATGGGCCGAAGAACACACGTGGGAAACTAAGGATCCAATGAAACAACATTATCCTGAACTCTTTGTAGGTAATTTCGAGGAAGAAATTTTGTTTGGGTGACAACATTGTAACAACCTGTACGTTTACATACCCTATGTTATCTCTATTCACACTCGCATTCGAAAAATATGACTACCTAACGATTTATACCTTTAGATATCCTATACCGATATACGACCTAATAGAACTAATAGATTTGTTAAGTACCCAACTACATACCCAAAAAAGGTATAAAATTACCTAGATGACCCTTAAGTTACAAAACTTTTGAAAATGCCCTTAGAAAATTTCAAAACTTTGTTTGACCTCATAAACCAACCCAACCCCAAAACATATTTACATAAATAACTATAACACTGAAAATTACTACAATTACCATGCCCTAACGATATAAGTTTATAAAATTACCCTTTAGCCCCTAAAACATTCAAAATTACATGAAAAATCTTAGATACTCAAGGCTAAAATACATAAGGACCAAAAACATAAATTTAAACAAATCCATCCGGGTCAGATTCCTATGGTGCGGTCCGGTCCCAAACTTGAGACGAGAGGTAAAGTCCCCTTTAGAGGGAGTATTCCTCTCTTACCCTCCATGCGCGAGAGGGTGATTTGAGGATATGGAGGTTCTCTTTTTTCCACTCACGTTATCATCTTTGTTGGTTGCCTCGAATATAAAATTGTTCATCATCAAAAAAGGGATAATGCAAAGAAATAGAGTCGCTGGTCTATTTTTCTCAAAATCGGAAAAAAAAATGTAGCCATTTTGAGAGAACATCATCAAGGTCATACTGATGCATACGAAACCAAGTGATTCAAAGATCTGTGGACTAAGTTACGGAATAGGAAGGTATTAATCACCCATTCCACCCTTTCGGTCTCTCATGGGATATGTTGATCTTATCCTTTTTCTCCAAAGCATGATGTATGTTTTTATGTGTGTATTATGAATAACGAGATAATGGAACCATTTAAATTACGTCATGGGTTAGACGGAGTGGAATCATCCATAGCAGTAGACCCAAAAATAACATAAACATATGATGTGAGTGTTAACCAAATCACGAGTCACTATGGAAAAGAGTGTTCATGTCGAACGAGACACAAATATATAGCAGTTCAATACTCACAAAAGAGATATAATATAGTATAAAAGCATCAAATGGAAAGAGAGGACTCGAATCTCAGGATTGGTCCGGGACACCCACGTAGCCCAAGGGGAATCAAAGTTCACATAGTTCGAATATATTTTAGGGGTGGGGTTCAACACATAGACCCAAATTTAATGCTATTTGAGTGCTTTTGAGAAAAATGTGTTCAAGTGCGAGAAAATAATAAGGCCTTACTTTTGAAATTTACATGTAAACCTTTTTTTGTCATTTTTGGATTTTCATGAAAATAAGTTGTGTGAAATACTAATAATAAAAGCAAATATTACTTGATGTCAGATAATGAAACAAGAATAAAAGATTTCACAAAATGGGAATTAAGTTATAGTAACACCAAATGAATAAACTAGCAAAGATTTAGCAATGGACCTCCTAGAAGGATTTTTTATTGAATTTGGGAGGTAAGTAGGCTGATTTTATAGCGATATAAGAATGGTAGAGTAGGATGAGGTAAGTGACTAGATGTGTTAGGAAAGTGAGGTGGAAGAATGTTGGAAAATAGGGTTTTTGGTAATGACGGTACTCTGATTTCGAGAGAATGATTGTTGACTACTGAAAGGCCGCCTTCAAGAGTGTGGGTCATGGGCTCCTTAAATATTACACATTAGGGTTGGGGGTGCCAATCGACATGGACCCTGGCCTGCCTAACTTCATATTGCCTGCCTTATTGGGCAAGGAAAGTACACCCTACCTATCATTCAAGAATCCATTGATCCACTCTCAAGTTCGAGAGTTGACCAAAGTTAAACGGGTCTCAAAATCATCGGTGGTCTCTAGACTGGGGTTTTTGAAGTAAAACGGGTCATTCGTGTGAACCGTGAGGCCAATTTGTACAAAGCACAGACGGTTGCAATGGTAATTCATAGCCCTTTAAGATTTCATTGAGCTTAGCTCAAGTTAGAGAGTTGATCGGGGTCAATGGAGCTCGATGACCTTTTAAAGTAAGACAAGACATCCGTACGAATGGTGAGGTTGAATCACATATAAAATGGACCGTTAGAAAGGGAATTCATAGCCCATTGATATTTCAATAATATTTTCTCAGTATGGAGAGTTAACTTGGGTGAAATGGGCCTCGAGAGAGTCATGTGGCCTCTAGATCATTACTCAGAGTAGAAACTATCATTCACGTGAATCATGAGGTCGATTCACTCATGGTACTAATCGTTGGAAAAGGGGTTCAGACCTTCAAGGTTTCATTAATCTTTTTGAAGCATCTTATACCCTTGACTCACTTGAGTCTACATTGTATAAGTGCTCATTTAGTTTGGTAATAGAGACAAAATTGAGTCCCCATCCTAGAAACCAAAGAGCCTCAGACTCTTCAATACAATTCATTCCTATTGTTTGATTGATTAAGGTATATTCACCGACACTCACACACTTTAGGACTACATACATTGTTCATTGTTACATTATTTGAGAGTATGTGTGTTGTGTGTGGTATTTTCCCTTAAAATAATTTTTAATAAATATTTGGGAATCTTTAATATTTTAAAACAATTTTTTCTTAATTAAAATTATAATTAAAAGGTTTTGGGGTTTTTATATAAATTTTGGTTTATGGTTTTATCCCTGAAAAGTTCACTTGGGTAGGAACCGAAAGCGCTAGAGATATCAGGGTGTCTTTGTAATTAAGTTTGGGATGCGCAATTGATATCCGGTATTTGCCTTACACATGTTCCTTCCCTATTGGATGTATGTGTGTTTCTTCTAAGACAGTAAACCAGCGTGTTTTATTAGCCCTTGGATTGAGTTAATCGACACTCTGCATGCGTTCTTGTCCCAATCCTTGCGAGCATCTGTCATCCAATCAAACGCCTCATAACCAACCGCTTACATTTAACCGTTGGATGGAAGCCAATGCTGTAAGACTTAATCTCAGCCGTCTATTTCGAACCCCCTTCTCGATCCTTCTCAGCCTTGTATGTAAGGAGGCTAACCCTTAGCCTTTCAGAAGTTTTTTTACCACTTCGTCATTTAGATATAGAAGAGAGAAAAAAGAGAGAGAGCAGCGAGAGAGAAAAGAAACCCTAACCCTGTTCGTCCAAACCCTTTTTCAAACCCTAATTCTTTTATCAAAACTAATTTTATACCAAACACAATCTTGAGTGTTTGAGAGTTTTTTAGAGTGGTTTGATAGTGGTTTCGTGCTGTAACCCCTTCATTTTAAGATCTTGTGTCCAACTTAAACATTAGGCTAGATCTGTGTTTCTGATTCATAGAAATTATAGATCTGAGCGTTTTATGTTATATTACACCTAGATCTACATTTATAGTTTCTCGTCTTGAGAAATCTTTTGTTGATTATTTTCTGTAAATGTTTTCATACTCAAAATCAACAATAACATTTTCTGTTTCTAGTTCTTTTGAAACAAGAACTTTAACCTAGTTGGAATCACACTTGGCGATTTTCAATTTCAAAAATCTTTTCAAAACCCTGAAATTGATTAAGATCTTAAAACGTCTTCTGAGCAAGATAGCCGTGGATTCTGGGTTAATCTTAAAGGTCAAACAAGGTTCAAGTTTCCTAAGAAGAGAGAAACTAAAAATCACACCATATAGATCTGATACGTAATTTTCTAGGACTATTTGTAAAAATAACCGTGAGTGTGTTCATGCATGTGTTAGATCACCATCACAAACACTTACACACTAC
Source organism: Sambucus nigra (assembly GCA_949130495.1). Lineage (NCBI taxonomy): Eukaryota > Viridiplantae > Streptophyta > Magnoliopsida > Dipsacales > Adoxaceae > Sambucus > Sambucus nigra. The sequence goes on along the minus strand of OX422209.1, from coordinate 358,752,586 downwards.
CACACTGAAAGTGTTAGTAATAAGATCTTGAAATAAGAGTCGACGTAAAGACTGGAACAAAGTGAAAGTTAGCAAACTGGGAGAACAACATCAACGATCATAACTGCAAAAAAGTTATAAGGACACCAGTGGGTATATTTGTAAACTTGTATAGGTCTGATTTGTGTGCATGTGTGTTATATAATTTGTAACTGTTATATTTTATTTTAGTGGATTTTTTTTTACTCCGTAGAGGGAGTCGTGGATGTTTCCTCAGTTAGGTGAGGTTTTACCATGTTAAAAATCTCTTGTCATTAATCTTTCTACATCTCCTCATCTCATTCTGATTAGTGTGCTGATTTAAAACTATTTTCGTTTTGTTTTTCAAAACTTGTTAACAAATCTTAAACTCATCTCGTGCAAATTTTTTTAAACACATTTCGTGATTAAACTGATTTGATTTCTAGAAAAGTGTTTCCTAAAAAAATAGTTCGGAGTACTTAAATAGTTTAACCTTGTATTAAACGGCTTTAGTAACAGTTTTTCACTTTTCTCAGGTTGGAGAATTAATTCGAGTCAAATGGGGTTTGTAAGCACCAGATAGCCTCCATATCAGTTCTCGGAGTAAGAGCTAGGGCTTATGGAAGGAGGAGGATGGTGACGAACTAAAAATGTACTTAGGGGGTACTAGTATGGTGTGTTTACATACCCCTCACCGAGCGATATTGCAACAAACGAAGGTTTGAGTTCGAAAGATAGACACATCATCGATGTTTGAGAAAAGCTTTGTGGTCGATTTTGCGGACCTCAAATTGATATGGCCAATTCAGATGGTCAAGACCAATTCTACAAACCTAAAGAGTGAGATAACAAATTCATAGGATCGAGGTCGATTCTGCACACCAAAGATTGATATAACCAATTTAGAGGGTTAAGGTAGATTATTTTGACCTAAAGAGTGAGATGACCGATTCAGAGGGTCAAGGTCGATTCTGCGAACAAAAAGAGTGAGATGACCAATTATACGGGTCCAGGTTAATTATGGGAACCTAATGATACAATGACCAATTCTGTTGATCGAGGTCTATTCTAAGAACCTGACGATTGATATGGCCAATTTTGTGGGTCAAGATCGATTCTGAGGACCTAAGAATTGAGAGGAACTAAGGATTGAGAAGTAAATTAAATACAATCTCTGATAAAATGTCTAAGGAATGGGCAACACATGCCCTAAAGGAAAAGTCTAGATGAACTGAGAGAAATGATAGAAGCGTCTACTGCAAATACCTAGAGCTTCGACACCATCCGTAGCACGCCAAGCAATCCAAGTCTCTAAATATGGTGTCCCTGTGGCTGAGAACCTGATATAATACATATGTATATAGCAAGAGAGAAAAGAGAAGCAAGAGACGGGTCAGAGCCCGATGTGAAAAAATATGTTTTATCAAGTATTTAAAACAGCCTTAAAGCAAGTATTATGTGCATATTAGATTCCTGCTCTCACATGAATTTCTCACCTCTCTTCTCTTGTGCACTCCTATCGCATCTTCTATTTAGTACTACTAATTCTAGCCAAGTTAACTAGTTCAAAGTCACGTAACACTATCTACATTCAACAGTAGTATTTTCGTATCGCCCATATAATACCCCATAAGTAGTCAATCACATTTTACTACCTTTCCTGTTCACTCTTAGAGTATTTAAATCTTTATTTCATTAAGATTGTTTCATATGTCATTGTTGACATAACTACTAGTTTCTCTTAGTAGAATTTCTCACACACACACACACACACACACACACACACACACACATATATATATATATATATATATATACACACACACACACATAGTCACAACATCCCTATACATATATATTCTAGTCCTGCACCCCCGGTTTGAATTCCCATTAGTGCTATAAATAAAATGATCTTGCACCCCCTGGTTATCACCCATTAGTGCACTAAATAAAAACCTTACACCCCGGGGTTATCACCCTTTAGTGTATTAAATAAATAACCTTTCACCCCTAGGTTATCGCCCATTAGTGCACTTTAACAAAAATATCAAATAATAGGCATACACACATCCTATTAAAATTTATAAGTATTCTCCCAACCTAGTTGTATACTTATTATACGTATTTTATTCTCATTGTTAAGTATTGTATAATATTATTAGATTACCGTAACTCTCTCGTAATCTTTAAGGTAAGTCTTCTTCCCGAAATATTTAAAGTATAAATCTCACTCACTTTCTCGTAAACCTATCTCGTTTTAAATTTATTAACTGGCAGTTCCTCTCACTCCAATAAACTAAAAATTCCAAAACTGGATTCTAAGAAAATCCCCAGAATTTACCTCGTCGCTCAAACCAAATGGCAATGTCGTTTGAATGAATGCCACGTGTCGCTTGAGCGACTTCACGCGACATTCTTATCTCACTCGAACGATACTCGCGACATCGCGCGAGGAGCACTGTTTCGTCTTCTTGCCCAGATTTCAGTGTTTTTTCACCATTAACACCTCTAAAACCTCTACTGTTCATTCCCAAACACCTAAACAGCAAACCCAATTGATGCTCTAACATATTTAGGTGATTTCTAACAACCTAGAATCACTAGTTCTTCATAATACATCAATTAAATACTAAATCCCCAAATTAAACCATTAAAACCCTAGTTCTTTCAAATTTCAATTCAAGAACTACTATAACCCAAATTTGTTCATGAAAATTATTATAAGTTCGTGGATGATATCCTATCTACATGAAGGAATTTAATCTCTTATAATCTGAGACCCAATATGAATCAAATCGTCAAGTTTTCATCAAAATTAAAACTCATAAATTAATGGGTTATCACCTACTCTAATCATGAACATAATTATTACTAATCATTCAAGTAATAAACACTTGCCTCGAATATGATAGTCTGATTCATTGGTGATGTTGGTATAGGTGCGTTCCTCATCTTCCGATCTATACGATGGTGGTCACGGCGGTGGAAGATAATGCCTAAAAGCTTTGGCTCCTTGGAATTTTCTCTCCCTCACTCTCTGTGACTTTCTCTTGAGTTATGTGAATGTGAACCCGAATTTCCCCCACGTAACTGATATAATAAACCCCCAATTTTAGTCCATTTAAATTCTTCAAAAATTAAAATTATAAAATTACCCCTACGGGGTGCCGGTTTTGCCTAAAATCTCCCAGAGTCTAAATAAAATTCCCGAGTAGTGTTTTCTGACTATCTCGACCCTCCCGAACTCAACGGCGCACTCAAAATTACTATACGAGTTACTTAAAAATAATTTACCTTTATATTCCATTCAATTAGTCCCGACACGACTCACACGCATGTCCCGACTTAATATACCAAACTATCGTATATTTCATTCTCGATAATTTATCAAATTCAAGAATTCCATATTACTTATTCACTCGATAATATTCAATAATTTTCATTAATAAGTATTAACCCTTGTCACTCTAGTTAATATTTATTTTTAAATCCAGATTAATCACCAATTAATTCTCGTATATCAATTCTAATTAATCCCACAATAATTATTAATCACATAATTATTTAAGTTCTCAAAAATACGGGGTGTTACATACTTCCCCCTAATAACAAAATTTGGTCCCGAAATTTAGAAAGTACGGTATACCGGGTATAAATAAATCTGGATACTTCTCACGCATATCCGCCTCTCTCTCCCAATTGGACTCCTCCACATTGTGATGCTACCACTGAACCCGCACAAGTGGAGCTACCTTTGACCTCAGTCTCCTCTCATTGTGATCTAGGATATCCACTGGCCTCTCCTCATAAGAACTATCGGGATGTAAATCGATCTCCTCTATCACGATGTGAGTGTGGGCTAACTCATCCCGAAGATACTGCCTCCGTGACGATATATGAAACACATCATGAATACGGTGTAAGTGCCCCGGCAACCCAAGGCTGTAAGCCACTGGTCCGATCCTCTCGATAATAGGAAATGGTCCTACATATCTCGAAGCCAATTTCCCCTTTTTCCTGAACCCCATCACCCCCTTCATAGGAGATACCCTCAACAAAACTTAGTCCCCCAATGTGAACTCTCTAAAGTACCTCTTAGCATCGGCGTAGCTTTTCTTCCTGTCCTGCGCCATCCGTATGCGACTTCGAATCATCTCGATCCTGCTCGATGTATCCTGAATTACCTCAGGCCCAAGTAACTTGTTGTCTCCCATCTCTAACCAATAGGCTGGAGAACGATAAGGTCACCCATATAATGCCCCGAATGGGGCCATGCCAATCGTGAACTGATAGGAGTAATTATAAGCAAACTCCACCAGTGGAAGGTACTGCTCCCAGCTTCCCATAAAGTCAAGGATACACATGCTCAACATGTCCTCAAGCATCTGATTAGTACGTTCAGTCTGCCCATCGATCTGCGAATGATACGTTGTACTCATCCGCAAATTGGTACCCATACCTCCTAAAAACTCTCCTAAAAATGAGACACAAATGCTTATCTCTATCTCACACGATATCAAGAGGCACACCATGCAGTCTTACTATCTCTGCAATAAATAGCTGTGCATACTGTCCTGCTGTATAGTCTGTCCGTACTGGCAGAAAATGGGCTACTTTTGTCAATCGGTTCATAATAACCCATATAGAATCGTACCCCCTCTGCGAGGTAGGCAACGCAGTAATAAAATCTATGGAAATGCCCTCCCATTTCCACATAGGGATCTCTAATGGCTGAAGTAATCCCGGTGGTCTCTGATGGTCCACTTTCACTAGCTGGCAAGTAGTACACTTGGATACGAACTTTGCGATACCCCTCTTCATCCCACTCCACTAGTACTGCCGCCTAATATCCTGGTACATCTTATCCACGTCGAGATGTACCGTAAATCTGGACCCATGCGACTCCGTCATCACTACATATCGAAGGTCCTCCCCCTATGGAACCACGAGTCTCCTCTTGAAATGCAAGCCTCCCTCGAAACTTAACGAATAAGACTCGGCTCCACCGACTAAGAGCTGTTTAATCCTCTCCTAGCAAAATGGGTCTGCCGCCTGTGCTTGGACCACCCTCGTCACTATCTACGGTGTGATGGTCATAATTGACATGAATGATCTGGCCACAGCATCATGATGCCCTAGCTCATTCCATTTTTCCTTCCACACCTCGACCTTCTCATCTATGGGCCTACGGCTCAACGCATCTGCAACTAAGTTAGCCTTTCCCTACATTAGCCTTTCCCGGGTGATAGTGTATCTCAAACTGATAATCTTTTACAAACTCTAGTCACCTGCGTTGATGCATATTCAGCTCCTTCTACGTGAACAAGTACTACAGTGACTTATGGTCTGTAAATAGACGAAATTGCTCACTCGAAAGGTAATGCCTCCAAATCCTAAGGGTAAAGACGACTGCGGCTAACTCTAAGTCATGGGGGGGCGGGAATTTTTCTCATGAGGCTTAAGCTTTCGGGAAGCATAATCTATAGCCTGATCCTCCTGTTGAAGCACACCCCTAAGTCCTAGTAAGGACGCATCAGTATAGACTAGATACTCCACTATCGGCCTGGGCAGTGCTAACACTGGTGCTGAAGTTAGCTTGTCCTTCATCTCATCAAAATTCAACTAACAAGAATCATTCCAGATATATGGCACTCCTTTGTGAGTCAAATGAGTCAATGGACCCGCTATCTTTGAGAATCCCTGAATAAACCTCCTGTAGTATCCTGCTAGGCCCAAGAAACTATCTATCTCCGTCGATGTCATGGATTGTCCCCACTCCCTCACCGCTGACACTTTCCCCGTATCTACAGATATCCCTTTATCTGAAATAATGTGCCCCAAAAACTGAACTTCCTTCAGCCAAAATCCACATTTCTCATATTTTGCATACAACTCGTGCTGACACAGTGTCTGTAAAACCTGCCTCAAATGTTCGGCATGCTCCTCTTCCGCCTGAGAGTTAATCAGGATGTCATCCATGAAGACAATGACAAACTGATCCTGGAACTCTCTGAACACCATGTTCATCAAGTCCATAAACACGGCTGGGGCGTTGGTTAGCCCAAAAGGCATAACCCTAAACTCGAAGGAACCATATCTCGTCAAGAAGGCAGTCTTCGACACATCTTTCTCCCTGATCCGTAACTGATGGTATCCCAACCTCAATTCAATCTTTGAGAAGAAATTATCTCCTCTCAACTGGTCGAATAAGTCATCGATTCGGGGAAACAGATACCTATTCCATATCATGACCTTATTCAACTCACGGTAATCGATACACAACCATAATAATCCATCTCCCTTTTTAACGAACAACACTGGGGCACCCCAAGGTTAAGTACTCCTATGAATAAACCCTGACCCAAAAGTTGTTCTATTTGATCCCGTAACTCCCTCATCTCCACTGGATCCATACGGTAAGGTGAACGGGCTATCGATTGAGTGCCTGGTGTCAAATCTATAACAAAGTCTATCTCTCTTCTAGGTGTTAATCCCGATATATCCTGGAACACATCAGCGAACTCCCGAACCACCAGTATAGAATTAAGAGGTATCACCACCTCCTTAGAAGTCGCCTCCTCTATATAATATAAATGCGTGGAAGATCCTCCCTCATAATGAGGCATCACCACCAGGAACATCTCCTGACCAGATATAGCAAAAATAATACTCCTACTAAAAAAATCAATCGATAATCGCATCATACTCGGACATCTTTAATGCAAGCATATCGACAAGTAAAGTAAGTCTCCCAACCCCTATACCCACCCCTCGACATTTAAAGAAAATCAGTGAGCCACTACCCAGGGGGAAAGTATGTAATACCCCGTACTTTTGTCTATATTTATTTTTGGGATTAATTAATTAAATGCGTATTAATTGGAAATTAATCCGGGTTATAAATACTAATGAGATGCGAATTGGTATTTGATTATGTGCATATATGATTATATATGTACTTGGTATTATAAAATTTGTCGTGAGATTTATATACGGCATTTTAGAAATTTTGTTGAGAAGCGTGGGACCGCCGCGTCACGGTATAATATTTTGTTAATAAAAGTGAATTTAAAATCTATAATCCGTATGGTCGTTTTGAGTGCGCCAACGCGTCCGGAAGGGTCGAGATAGTCAGAAAACACTAGCCGGGGGTATAGTTTGGGTCCCGGGGTATTTTTAGGCCATACCGGTAACTTAAAGGGTATTTTGGTAATTTTACATTTTGAGGAATTAAAAGTGACGAAAATTAGAGATGTAAATCTGATGTGGATTAAACCCATTAAGCCCATTAACCAACCCATATTAACCTAGAATGCTACGTAGGTTGTCATTTAGGTTTTCTAAGTTTCCCCAAATCAAAACCCTAGCCACCTTAAGCCACCATTGGAGAAGAGCTTGGAGAGAGAGGAATTTCTGCAGAAACTTCATCTAATCTACACCAAACTCAGAGACAACCAAGGCAAGTGACTTTATTCCATTTAATTTCTGAGAATGTCTTTTCCATGTTAGAAAATTCGGATTTATGGTTGTTCTTGATAAAATATGAAAACCCATGTAGTCTAGATCATAAAACTTGAGGAATTTGAGAAGGATTGCATGTAGAATAGTTTGGAGGCAATTAATCGAATGTTAATACATGTTTGGGTGAAAGAAAAATGAATTAAATTCTGGAATTGATGTTGATATATATCTAGGGTTCATGTTCTTGATGATATTGGGGAAAAGTATAAAATCTTGGGATTTAATGACGTTTAGGATGCCTTATTGCCTTAAAAGACGTTAGTTTATAACCTAAGCATGTTTTAGTATGATTAGAGGACTTAAATCATTGTTAGAACGAACTTTGGAGAAGGATTGAAGTGATAAAAATGGTGAAAAACAAGATGGGAAAATTCTGGGCCGAAGCTGGAAGCTCGTTAGAAGCAGCCCCCAGGTCGTTCGAACGAACTCGTTCGAACGAGCTTCTAACGAGTTGACCAGTCGTTACTAATGAGTAGTGATTTCGTTCGATATCTCGTTCGAACGAGATATCGTGAGAAGGGGCAGTTCGTTCGAACGAACTGGATCTCGTTCGAACAGCCTCGTTCGAACGAGACTTCTAACGACCTGACAGTCCAAACTCGTTCGAAGTCTCGTTCGAACGAGACTTCTAACGAGTTGACTGTTTGGTCCTTTTTGGACTGTTTTGATTCTTGGAGTTCCGTAAACTTGTTCGAGGATATAGACGACCTTCCTTTATTGATGTGAGGTTAGATTGGGGACTTTTGGATTATTGAGAGGAGTAAATTATATACGAGAGTTATATTCAATGAACCATTTGGGTTGAAACGTGAGTGTCTACTACGATGTGAGGATGAATTATAGCGCGTATAATTACAAACCGGAATAGGACAAATTGTGATAATTATAGTTAGTACGAGAATGCGATACGTACTACGATTAAAATACCGTATTACTAAGATGTGTGTTTACTTAGTATTAGTATATGGATTGTGTGTATGACATACCTACCATACTTGCTATCACGGGAGGTTGCGTTCGCTTAGGACCCTTTAATCCTTGTGTGCCTACGGGGGGGATATAGACTGGTACCTCGATGAACATAGGTCATAGAAAGACTTATTGTGATATTAATAAGTCCGCTGATCATGGGAGCGTAGGTATGTGCGTGACCCATGTGATGGTGACTGTGTTCGCCTCCATTATTTTTGATGTTGTTATCGGTAAACTATTCCTGAGAGATTCGGAATATGTAATCCTTATGTACGTGATGTACCGGGATGGATAGCAGAGTATGTGTGCACCATAGCTTAGATTGCGGGGTGCTTGTATCGTATATTTATGTTGTGAATAATATACATTTAATTAATGGAAATCCTCCTATTAATGTTGTAAAAATATTACGATATTGTTTCGAGGTATATAATGAGTTAACTGATAGTTATATCAATGGCATATTTAGTAACTGAGTTTACGTTAAACCTCTATTTAATTACGAGCATTATATGTTGATAAAACCGGGTAAAAAGGGTAGGAACTATTACAGTCTAGCTAGTTATGATGTCACTTAGCTAATGGTTATATTATTGTAGATGGGTACTTGCGTTAGGAGTGCACAGTTAGACGAGAGGTGAGAATATCATGTGAGTGCACGTCCTAACATGTATTTTGCATTTAATGTTTTAAATGTTTTTAAAGCACTTGCAGGTTTTTAAAATATAACTCCACATTCGGGCTCTGACCCGTTTGCTTTTCAAATCTCTTTTTCCTTGTAAAACCATTTTAGGTGCCCAGCCACAAGGACACCAAGCATAGGATACTCATTCAGGTGACGAGCTGTAGCTGCTTTTGGAAGCTACAGGGATTTGCATGTAGACGCTTCTATCTTTTGGATTCCAGAGTCACCATCTATCAGTTGTAGGGCATGTTGCCCATTCCTTTAGAGACATCTTTTATATTTCAGTTTTCAGACTTTAGCATGTTTTATTTCAGTTTCGGTTATTCATTTCAGTTATGGGATTGTAGTGAGGAGTTTTCCTCCAGACTTTATTTACTCTAATGTGATGGTTATTCGTTTTACTTCACTATGGTGAATGGTGTTATTTATTTCTTCATTACACTTGTTGCATGTTAATCAGACTTAAATTAAAATTTGGCAACTTGCTTTTTAAATACTAGGTGGTTAGTAATAATAAAAATGTTTTCGACAGTGATGCTATTAACTGAGCCAACTTGGCATTTTGAATTAATTTTATAAAGGAGTAGCTACCCGGTATTTAATTAGTCGGGGTGTCACAGGTGGTATCAGAGCATCAGGTTCTAGTGTCCTTTAGGATCTGTACGGCTATTATGTTTCCGCTACGTTTTCTTTGATATAGAGCCCTATATTTTAGGACTGTTGTACTCTTTTTGTGTATGCTTCGTTCTTCAGCTATATTAAGTTTATAAATTGCGAACTTATAAACTTTGTTCTTATTTCAGATGCCTCCACGACGTGCACGACGAGTTCCCAGGAATACAATGCCCGAACCCCAGCCCGCTCCAGTTCAGGGCATGATGAACGCCGCTGAGGTTGCTGCTATAGTAGCCCAAGCGGTAAATGTCGCGATTGCCGTGATTCAGCAGGCACCGCCTCAGGCGCCGGTTACCGCGCCAGCACAGGTTAATGCATTCCCGTCTGCTTGGGAGCGTGTACGAGACGCTTTTCAGAAAGCGCATCCGCCAGAGTTTGCAGGTAACTCAGACGTGGTAGTCTCGAGCCAATGGAGGAAGGACATACAGAGGCATTTAAGGATGCATGAGTGCACTGATGTTCAGAAACCGGTGCTAGCTACTTTCAAGCTAGTGGGATCTGCACTACAGTGGTGGGAGTCTATTACCACCGCGGAGGAGAGGGATACCCTCACGATTCAGGAGTTCTGGGTGCAGTTCGACCGTAAGTACTTTCCGTCCGCAGTTCATACAGAGATGAGGAGGAAGCTGATGAGTTTGAAGCAGGAGGGCAAGACAGTGGCCGAGTATGAGGCCGAGTTCACTAACCTGTTGAATATCGTTCCAGACAAGATTCCAACAGAGAAGAAGAAGATAGAGAAGTTCACCGACGGGTTGAATTGGAGGATCCGTCAGCATCTGCTAGGGAACCTATCGTTGGCCACGTATTCTGATGTGGTTAACGCTGCATTATTACACTGCCAGGACCGCCGTTTTCATATGGCCGAGGGCAAGCGGTCGGGGGAGTCTAGCCATCAGGGCAGGACTGGAGTACATGGTGCCAGCGGGGCACAAACCGGTCAGGGGCAGAGACAGACTGAGCAGGGCTCCCAGCAGGGGGATAATAAGAGGTTCCGGTCAGGGAACTACAGGCAGGGACAGGGAGGTTTCCGTCAGGGCTAGCAGGGTCCAAACGGCCATCAGGGCCAGCAGGGGCAGAATGGGCAGCAGTTCCATCAGGGCCAGCAGGGCCAAGGGAGGAACGGTAACGGCCACCAGGGCCGGGGACAGCAGGGGCAGAGGGGAGGGAACTTCCCAGGGAAGTGCTTTACTTGTGGCAAGACTGGCCATAAGAAGCAGGATTGTCCTGATAGGGGCAAGGCCCCACAGCAGCAGCAGCAGGGTGCTCGCCAGGAGCCGCAGAGACCTATGTTTCCCGCCGCTCTTCCCGCACCGCCGCAGATGGCAGCATTGCCACCCATTCCAGCAGTCCCAGCTCAGCAGGGGCAGCTACAGTATGGACGTGTCTACAACGTTCACCAGGCTGCAGTTCCACAGGCACCGCCCGCGATCGAGGGTACGTTTCCTATCCATGGCACTATGGGTCGGGTGTTATTTGATACGGGTGCTACACACTGTTTTATAGCTACACACTTCGCGAAAGCTTTAGTATTGTTATCTACGGCAGAGAGCACAGTGACGTGTGTCGACTCACCATTAGGGAATGGGTCACTTATTTTCTTTATATGTCGGGGAGTGGGGGTAGAGATTGGTGGTTTGGTATTGCCTGCAGACATGTTAGTGTTAGATATGCATGTTCACTATGTGATCATCGGTATGGATTGGCTCGTAGCATATAGGGCCATGATTGATTGCTTCAGCGGGAGCATTGTTTTTGCCATTCCGGGGCAAGAGATGTTTATAGTGGCGATGCCTCGCCCAGAGGGAGGATCGACCGCTCATCTGTATTACATAGAGGAGGATACCTCTAAGGAGGTTGTGATTCCTTTGGATTCGATCCCGGTTATCAGGGAATATTCATATGTGTTTCAGGAGATACCAGGCTTACCACCCAGTCGGGAGATAGACTTCGTTATAGATTTGCTACCGGGTACGAGACCTATAGCACGCGCACCGTACCGTATGGCTCCAGCTGAGATGAGAGAGCTACGGGATCAAATAGAGCAGCTGTTGGGACAAGGCTTTATTCGCAGGAGTACCTCACCTTGGGGCGCTCCAGTTTTATTTGTGAAGAAGAGGGACGGTTCACTGAGATTGTGTGTGGACTACCGAGAGTTGAATAAGGTCACGATACGGAATAAGTATCCGTTGCCTCGAATCGATGACTTGTTCGACCAGTTGAGAGGAGATTATTTCTTCTCGAAGATTGACTTGAGGTCGGGATACCATCAGTTGCGTATCAGGGAGGAGGATGTCTCGAAGACTGCATTCTTGTCGAGATATGGTTCTTACGAGTTTCGAGTTATGCCTTTCGGCTTGACCAACGCTCCAGCAGTGTTTATGGACTTGATGAACAGAGTGTTCAGGGATTTCCTAGACCAGTTTGTCATCGTCTTCATTGATGATATTCTGGTTTACTCTCAGATAGAGGAGGAGCACGCCGAGCATTTGAGGCAGGTTTTGCAGACACTTCGTCAAAACGAGCTGTATGCAAAATACGAGAAGTGCGGGTTTTGGCTGAAGGAAGTCCAGTTCTTGGGTCACATTATTTCCGACCAGGGAATATCTGTCGATCCGGGGAAGGTATCAGCGGTGAGGGAGTGGGGACAGCCCACGATGCCAACGGAGATTCGTAGTTTCTTGGGTTTAGCAGGATACTACAGGAGGTTTATTCGGGGTTTCTCGGAAATAGCAGGTCCTTTGACACATCTTACTCGTAAGGGTGTGCCATATATCTGGAGTGATGCCTGTCAGTTGGCATTCGATGAATTGAAGGATAAGTTGACCTCAGCACCTGTGTTAGCATTGCCGAGACCGGGAGTTGAATATTTGGTTTACACCGATGCGTCTTTGCAAGGGCTTGGAGGTGTTTTGCAGCAGGAGAGACAGGCCATAGCTTATGCTTCCCGTAAGCTTAAGCCTCATGAGAAGAATTACCCCACGCATGATTTGGAGTTGGCAGCAGTGGTATTTGCCTTACGGATTTGGAGGCACTATCTGTTGGGGGAGAAGTTTCAGCTGTTCACGGACCACAAGTCACTACAGTATCTGTTCACGCAGAAGGAACTGAATATGCGGCAGCGTAGGTGGCTTGAATTTGTGAAGGACTAGCAGTTCGACATCCAGTACCACCCGGGTAAGGCTAACGTGGTAGCAGACGCATTGAGCCGCAGGCCAGCAGATGAGGTGGCAGAGGTGTGGAAAGCTAAGTGGAAGGAATTGGGACACCAGGATGCAGTGGCCCGATCTTTCATGTCTGTAATGACCGTTACACCGCATATTATCACGAGGATAGTACGGGCACAGGCTAATGACTCGTTCTGTCAAGAGCAGATAATTCGATTACTTGCAGAGGGAGCCGAGTCCTATACCGTTAGCTCAGACGGGGGATTGCGCTTCAATGGGAGATTGGTAGTTCCGGAAGGGGAAGAATTGCAGCACGATGTGATGGCAGAGTCGCATGGCTAACGGTTCGCGGTACATCCCGGAGGGGATAAAATGTACCAAGACATGAGACGGCAGTATTGGTGGAGCGGTATGAAGAGAGATATCGCTGAGTTTGTCTCGAAATGCACCACTTGTCAGCTTGTAAAAGTGGATCATCAGAGACCAGCAGGATTGCTACAGCCGTTGGAGGTTCCGGTGTGGATGTGAGAGAGCATATCCATGGATTTTATCACGGGGTTGCCTACGTCGCAGAGGGGTCACGATTCCGTTTGGGTAATTGTGGACAGGTTGTCCAAGGTCGCTCACTTCTTACTCGTAAGGACTGATTACACTACGGGACAGTATGCCCAGCTCTTCATTTCAGAGATTGTGAGACTTCACGGTGTGCCCCAAAATATCGTGTCTGAAAGAGACAAGATATTTGTTTCGAGGTTTTGGGAGAGTTTCCAGGAGGCAATGGGAACGGAATTGCGGTTGAGTACGGCTTATCATCCGCAGACCGATGGGCAGACAGAGCGCACCAATCAGATGTTGGAGGATATGCTACGCATGTGCATTATTGACTTCGGGGGTGGATGGGAGCAGTACCTTCCACTGGTAGAGTTTGCTTACAACAACTCCTATCAATTCACGATTGGCATGGCTCCGTTTAAGGCATTGTACGGTAGGCCTTGTCGTTCCCCAGCATGTTGGTTGGAGGTGGGGGATAACAAACTACTTGGGCCGGAAGTGATCCAGGATACTTCGGCAAGGATTGAGTTGATTCGGAGTCGCATTCGGGTAGCTCAAGACAGGCAGAAGAGTTATGCTGATGCAAAGAGGTTTTTCAGGGAATTCCAAGTGGGGGACCAGGTTTTGCTCAGGGTTTCTCTGATGAAGGGGATTATGCGATTCGGGAAGAAGGGGAAGTTGGCACCGAGGTATGTGGGGCCGTTTCCTATTATTGAGCGGATCGGACCCGTTGCGTATAGACTTGGACTACCGGAGCACTTGCATCGGATTCACGACGTGTTCCATATTTCCTCGCTGAGGAAATACCTTAGAGATAATTTGGCTCATTCTCACATTGCTGTGGAGGACATCGATCTCCAGCCGGATAACTCCTACGAGGAGGGGCCAATTGCTATTTTGGACCGAAGCGAGAGGAAACTGCGGTCAAAGATAGTCCCGTTAGTGCGTGTTCAGTGGCAACATCACAATGTCGAGGAGTCCACATGGGAGCGCGAGGATGAGATGCGCGAACGTTATCCAGAGCTATTTTTAGCAGGTACTTTCTAGTTTCGAATTTCGGGACGAAATTCAGTTATTAGGGGGGAAGTATGTAATACCCCGTACTTTTGTCTATATTTATTTTTGGGATTAATTAATTAAATGCGTATTAATTGGAAATTAATCCGGGTTATAAATACTAATGAGATGCGAATTGGTATTTGATTATGTGCACATATGATTATATATGTACTTGGTATTATAAAATTTGTCGTGAGATTTATATACGGCATTTTAGAAATTTTGTTGAGACGCGTGGGACCGCCGCGTCACGGTATAATATTTTGTTAATAAAAGTAAATTTAAAATCTATAATCTGTATGGTCGTTTTGAGTGCGCTAACGCGTCCAGAAGGGTCGAGATAGTCAGAAAACACTAGCCGGGGTATAGTTTGGGTCCCGGGGTATTTTTAGGCCATACCGGTAACTTAAAGGGTATTTTGGTAATTTTACATTTTGAGGAATTAAAAGTGACGAAAATTAGAGATGTAAATCTGATGTGGATTAAACCCATTAAGCCCATTAACCAACCCATATTAACCTAGAAGGCTACGTAGGTTGTCATTTAGGTTTTCTAAGTTTCCCCAAATCAAAACCCTAGCCACCTTAAGCCACCATTGGAGAAGAGCTTGGAGAGAGAGGAATTTCTGCAGAAACTTCATCTAATCTACACCAAACTCAGAGACAACCAAGGCAAGTGACTTTATTCCATTTAATTTCTGAGAATGTCTTTTCCATGTTAGAAAATTCGGATTTATGGTTGTTCTTGATAAAATATGAAAACCCATGTAGTCTAGATCATAAAACTTGAGGAATTTGAGAAGGATTGCATGTAGAATAGTTTGGAGGCAATTAATCTAATGTTAATACATGTTTGGGTGAAAGAAAAATGAATTAAATTCTGGAATTGATGTTGATATATATCTAGGGTTCATGTTCTTGATGATATTGGGGAAAAGTATAAAATCTTGGGATTTAATGATGTTTAGGATGCCTTATTGCCTTAAAAGACGTTAGTTTATAACCTAAGCATGTTTTAGTATGATTAGAGGACTTAAATCATTGTTAGAACGAACTTTGGAGAAGGATTGAAGTGATAAAAATGGTGAAAAACGAGATGGGAAAATTCTGGGCCGAAGCTGGAAGCTCGTTAGAAGCAGCCCCCAGGTCGTTCGAACGAACTCGTTCGAACGAGCTTCTAACGAGTTGACCAGTCGTTACTAACGAGTAGTGATTTCGTTCGATATCTCGTTCGAACGAGATATCGTTAGAAGGGACAGTTCGTTCGAACGAACTGGATCTCGTTCGAACAGCCTCTAACGAACGAGACTTCGAACGAGTTGACAGTTTGGTCCTTTTTGGACTGTTTTGATTCTTGGAGTTCCGTAAACTTGTTCGAGGATATAGATGACCTTCCTTTATTGATGTGAGGTTAGATTGGGGACTTTTGGATTATTGAGAGGAGTAAATTATATACGAGAGTTATATTCAATGAACCATTTGGGTTGAAACGTGAGTGTCTACTACGATGTGAGGATGAATTATAGCGCGTATAATTACAAACCGGAATAGGACAAATTGTGATAATTATAGTTAGTACGAGAATGCGATACGTACTACGATTAAAATACGGTATTACTAAGATGTGTGTTTACTTAGTATTAGTATATGGATTGTGTGTATGACATACCTACCATACTTGCTATCACGGGAGGTTGCGTTCGCTGAGGACCCTCTAATCCTTGTGTGACTACGGGGGGGATATAGACTGGTACCTCGATGAACATAGGTCATAGAAAGACTTATTGTGATATTAATAAGTCCGCTGATCATGGGAGCGTAGGTATGTGCGTGACCCATGTGATGGTGACTGTGTTCGCCTCCATTATTTGTGATGTTGTTATCGGTAAACTATTCCTGAGAGATTCGGAATATGTAATCCTTATGTACGTGATGTACCGGGATGGATAGCAGAGTATGTGTGCACCATAGCTTAGATTGCAGGGTGCTTGTATCGTATATTTATGTTGTGAATAATATACATTTAATTAATGGAAATCCTCCTGTTAATGTTGTAAAAATATTACGGTATTGTTTCGAGGTATATAATGAGTTAACTGATAGTTATATCAATGGCATATTTAGTAACTGAGTTTACGTTAAACCTCTATTTAATTACGAACATTATATGTTGATAAAACCGGGTAAAAGGGTAGGAACTATTACAGTCTAGCTAGTTATGATGTCACTTAGCTAATGGTTATATTATTGTAGATGGGTACTTGCGTTAGGAGTGCACAGTTAGACGAGAGGTGAGAATATCATGTGAGTGCACGTCCTAACATGTATTTTGCATTTAATGTTTTAAATGTTTTTAAAGCACTTGCAGGTTTTTAAAATATAACTCCACATTCGGGCTCTGACCCGTTTGCTTTTCAAATCTCTTTTTCCTTGTAAAACCATTTTAGGTGCCCAGCCACAAGGACACCAAGCATAGGATACTCATTCAGGTGACGAGCTGTAGCTGCTTTTGGAAGCTATAGGGATTTGCATGTAGACGCTTCTATCTTTTGGATTCCAGAGTCACCATCTATCAGTTGTAGGGCATGTTGCCCATTCCTTTAGAGACATCTTTTATATTTCAGTTTTCAGACTTTAGCATGTTTTATTTCAGTTTCGGTTATTCATTTCAGTTATGGGATTGTAGTGAGGAGTTTTCCTCCAGACTTTATTTACTCTATTGTGATGGTTATTCGTTTTACTTCAGTATGGTGAATGGTGTTATTTATTTCTTCATTACACTTGTTGCATGTTAATCAGACTTAAATTAAAATTT
Source organism: Sambucus nigra (assembly GCA_949130495.1). NCBI lineage: Eukaryota > Viridiplantae > Streptophyta > Magnoliopsida > Dipsacales > Adoxaceae > Sambucus > Sambucus nigra. The sequence continues at coordinate 358,735,144 of OX422209.1, read as the reverse complement.
GGCAACTTGCTTTTTAAATACTAGGTGGTTAGTAATAATAAAAATGTTTTCGACAGTGATGCTATTAACTGAGCCAACTTGGCATTTTGAATTAATTTTATAAAGGAGTAGCTACCCGGTATTTAATTAGTCGGGGTGTCACAGAATCTACACATGTAATAGTACTCTCGACTATATCTAATAATCCCAAAGCACGTGAAAACCTCGTGGCAATAAAATAATGTGTGGCCCCGTATCAAATAAAGTACGCCCCAAAGTCCCCTGAATAGAAAACATACCCTCAATCCCGGGTGGAGCTTGTGGGATCGCGGCCTGATGGAGGTTGTAGACCCATCCATACTGAAGTTGCCCCTGTTGCACCGGAACTACGATTAAGGCTAGAACTGGCACTAGAGCTGGTAGGGCAGCAGGAAAGATGGGTCTCTGGGGCTCCTGATGAGCACCCTACTGTTGAGGGACCCTATCCCTAACGGGGCAATCCTGCTTCTTATGGCCAGTCTTTCCACAAGTATAACATTTGTCGACAAAATTTTCTCCCCTTTGTCCCGGGTAACCTCGGCCCTATTGTTGACCCTACTGCTGGCCCTGGTGGCCCTGTCTGAAGTCCTCGTGACCATGCCTGAAACTCCATGAACGAAACCTCTTAGTAGAATCCCCCTGTTGGGAACTCTGTCTCTGACTCTGATCAGTTGGTGCCCTACTAGTACTACCTCCCCCTGTCTTGCCCAACTGGTTAGGCTCTCCTCCCCCGCTTGCTTACCTTAGCATGGAATCGGTTGTCCTGACAATGCAATAATGCTACATTTAAGACATCTGTGTAGGCATGTAGGGAAAGTTTGACCAAAAGGTGTCGTCATATCTCCCAAGCCAAACCATCCATGAACATTTGGATTTGTTTCTCCTCAGTAGGCACCCCGTCCGGTACCATATTAGTCAATCGCGTGAACTCCTTCTCATATTCTGCAACTGTCTTCCCTTCCTGGGTGAGGTCTAAAAGTTTTTGCCTCATCTCAATCTTGACGGCAGAACGAAAATACTTACAGTCGAAACGCACACAGAAATCGGCAATCGACATCAAATACCGCTCCTCTGAAGTAGTAGTGGACTCCCACCACTGTAAGGTTGCCCCTGTCAGCTTAAAGGTAGACAAAACTTTCCGTTGTACCTCATTGCACTTGTACATACGAAGGTGTCTCTGTATATCCTTTTTCCACTGACTCACCATCACTACATCAAAACTTCCAAAGAACTCTGGAGGATGCGCCTTCTGAAAGGCATCCCTAACTCTCTCTCACTCAGTAGGGAAAATGGGAACAGGTATTGGCGCCACTACTAGTGCCTGTGGTGGTGCCTGTTATACCACTGCCACTGCTACATTTACTGCCTATGCAATGATGGCAGCAACCTCTGTAGCATTCATCATGCCCTGAGCTGGAGCTGGTTGTGGCTCTCGATGAGCATTCCTGTCCCTTGGTGCAAGTCGATGAGGCATCTGAGACGAGAAAGAAGTTTATTAGTCCACAATTATCGTTAAATCTCAAATAGCTGAAGACGTAATCGCATAAACAAGAATACAATAGTCCTAAAGATAACGATCTATATCAAAGGACGCTAAGCTGAAAGCACAATAATCCGCACATATCCTAAAGGACTCCAGAACCTGATGCTCTGATACCACCTATGACACCCCGTCCAATTTAATATCGGGTGACCAGTCCTTTATAAAATTTCAAATAGAATGTTCGGTTGGTTCATTCTTAGCATCAGTGTCGAAAAACATTAACTTTATTAATCACCTAATATAAATTAATCTAGTGCCAAAATATTTTTTTATTGTAACTAAAAATCATATTTATAAAGTCCAAGAATTTAAATATAATCCACTCACCATTCAACTGAATAAAATAAATAATAAATTTGAATCACGTACTGAAATAAATACGACTGGATAAAACATTCCAGTTCAAAAATCTAAACCACAAATCCATAGTAAAGTTAAATCCAACTAAAATGAATAGAAGTAAATTAAAAACAATCTCTAATAAAATGTCTAAGGAATGGGCGACACATGCCCTAAATGAAAAGTCTAGATGAACTCAGAGAAATGATATGAGCGCCTAATGAAAAGACCTCCAGTTTCCACATCAACCGTAGCACGCCAAGCAATCCAAGTCTCTAAATCTGGTGTCTCTGTGGCGGAGCACATGATATAATACATATGTATATAGCAAGAGAGAAAAGAGATGCAAGAGACAGGTCAGAGCCCGATGTGTAAAAATATGTTTGAGAAAGTATTTAAAACAGCTTTAAAGCAAGTATTACGTGAATGTTAGATTCGTGCTCTCATATGACATTCTCACCTCTATTATGAACTCCTATCGCATTTTCTATTTAGTACAAGAAATTCTACCCAAGTTAACTAGTTCAAAGTCACGTAACACTATCTACATTCAATAGTAGTATTTCTGTATCACCCATACAATACCCCATAAGTAGTTTATCACATTTTACTACCTTTCATGTTCACTCTTAGAGTATTTAAATCTTTATTTCATTAAGATTGTTTCATATGTCATTGTTGCCATAACTACTACTTTCTCTTAGTATAATTTCTCATAAATACATATATATATATATATATATATATATATATACATATATATATATATATATATATATATATATATACACACACACACACACACACACACACACACACACACACACACACACATATATATATATATAGCCACAACATCCCTATACATATGTATTCCAGTCCTGCACCCCCGGTTTAAATTCCCATTAATGCTATAAATAAAATAATCTTGCACCCCCGGGTTATCACCCATTAGTGCACTCAATACAATATCCTTGAACCCCTGGGTTATCACCCATTATTGCACTTAATATAATATCCTTGCACCCCCGAGTTATCACCCATTAGTGCACTAAATAAAAATCTTACACCCCCGGATTATCACCCTTTAATGTATTAAACAACATAACCTTACACCCCCGGGTTATTGCCCATTAGTGAATTTTAACAAAAGTATCAAATAATAAGCATAAACACATCCAATCAAAATTTATAGGTATTCTCCCAACCTAGTTGCATACTTACCATACGTATTTTATTCTCATTGTTACGTATTGTATAATATTATTAGATTACCGTAACTCTCTCGTAATCTTAAGGTAAGTCTTCTTCCCGAAATATTTAAAGTATAAATCTCACTCACTTTCTCGTAAACCTATCTCGTTTTAAATTTATTAACTGGCAGTTCCTCTCACTCCAATAAACTAAAAATTCCAAAACTGGATTCTAAGAAAATCCCCAGAATTTACCTCGTCGCTCAAACCAGATGGCAACGTCGTTTGAATGACTGCCACGTGTCGCTTGAGCGACTTCACACGACATCCTTATCTCGCTCGAACGACTACGTGCGACATCGCGCGAGGAGCATTGTTTCGTCTTCTTGCCCAGATTTCAGCGTTTTTCCACCATTAACACCTCTAAAACCTCTAATGTTCATTCCCAAACTCCCAAACAGCAAACCCAATTGATTCTCTAACATATTTAGATGATTTCTAACAACCTAGAATCACTAATTCTTCACAATACATCAATTAAATACTATATCCTCAAATTAAACCTTTAAAACCCCAGTTCTTTCAAATTTCAATTGAAGAACTACTGTAACCCAAATTTGTTCATGGAAATTATTATAAATTTGTGGATGATATCCTATCTACATGAAGGAATTTAATCTCTTATAATCTCAGACCCAATATGAATCAAATCGTCAAGTTTTTATCAAAATTAAATCTCATAAATTAATGGGTTATCACCTACTCTAATCATGAACATAATTATTACTAAATCACGCAAGTAATAAACAATTGCCTCGAATATGACAGTCTGATCCATTGGTAATGTTGGTATAGGTGCGTTCCTCATTTTTCGATCTATACAATGGTGGTCACGGCGGTGGAAGATGATGCCTGAATGCTTTGGCTCCTTGGGATTTGCTCTCCCTCACTCTCTGTGACTCTCTCTTGAGTTATGTGAATGGAGCCCTAATTTCTCCCACATAACTAATATAATAAACTCCCAATTTTCGTCCATTTAATTTCTCCCAAGGTTCTAAAAAACGCGGGGCGTGATCGAGGCGTGGAGGCCAAGCGTTAAGCCTTAGAAGCCTAGGCGGGCCTTGGCGTAAAAAGGCGTGAAAAGGCGTTTAGGCCTTTTTAATATATTTTAATATTTTTTAACCATAACAAGGCTACTAAAATACTAAACTTGTACATATCCTAAAAATATGTCTGAATATTTGCAAATAAAAATACTATTTGATTATTTTGGATGAGATAATGATCTGGTTTGGTAAAAAATCTTTAAAAGGCGATATTGTTTCACTAAAGCATTGTTGTTTTTAGAGAAAAAGTACGCCTTAAGGGTTTTACTAAGAATAAGGCGTCAAAATCTTAAGGCGGGGCGTTTCTCCCAAGCCTCAAGCCTAGGCGGGCCTAGGCGGAGCCTAGGCGGGTTTTTTAGAACAGTGATTTCTCCAAAAATTAAAATTTTAAAATTACCCCTACGGGGTGTCGGTTTGGCCGAAAATCTCCTGGAGCCTAAATAAAATACCTAGATAGTGTTTTGTGACTATCTCGACCCTTTCGGACTCAACGACGCACTCAAAATTACCATACGAGTTGCTTAAACATAATATACCTTTATATGCCATTCAATTAGTCCCGACACGACTCATACGCGTGTTCCGACTTAATATACCAAAGTGTCATTTATTTCACTCTCGACAATTTATCAGATTCAAGAATTCCATATTAATTATTCACTCGGTAATATTCAATAATTCTCATTAATAAGTATTAACCCTTGTCATTCTAGTTAATATTTATTTTTAAATTCGAATTAATCACCAATTAATTCTCGCATATCAATTTAATTAATCCCGTAATAATAATTAATCACATAATTATTTAAGTTCTAAAAAAAATGGGGTGTTACAGAGAGATGTTATGGGAATCAAGGATGTTGGTTTTGATGATAAATTACCTAGTGTGGAGGAAACAGTATAAACTGAGGGTCGTGTGATGATTGCATGCTTATGAAGATAGAAGTGCTATGGAAAAGTAGTGGAAATGTTTATTTCACCGTAAGTATGTGGGTGAGGCAAGGTAAAGGAAGTCGGGTTAAGGCTTATAGTCAGGCCTTAAATAGAGAGAAAATTCAGAGGAGATATGTTTTGGGTATGATGTTCATAACACTTTTGCAGGGAGTAGGTGCCCTAATTAGTTAGACTTTACATTTAGCCAAGATGGAAAGACATAGAGGTAGAAGTATGTTAGTAGGTTAACGAGGTAGGATTTATAACGTCCCAATGGTGTGCCTTAGGTCGTTATATCTCGATGACCGATGATGCGAGAAAGTAGTGTAACGGGAGCGCTTTACGAGATGTCCCACGCATTAAACTGAGCAAATGTCAGAAGTTGAGAGAGGTCTTGGGCACTAGGGATATAGTTAGTATAGTAATCATTTGATGTGTGTAGGAAACACATCGATCTTAAGGTTATTAGGAAGTTAGGCCAGAGGGTCATGTGGCGCTGTTTTAGAAAGATTGTAGTGAATTAATCACGGGAACATTGGTGGGTTAACTTTAAGAAAGATTGGGTTTCCAAGAATAGGAAGAATGTAATCTCGAGTAACTCGAGGCACCAGGCCGAAATAAAGTGAGGCCCATTTTTAGAGAGAGTGTTACGTGTCGGACATTTATAATGGTTGTGTAGAGAGGCACGGGATAAATGGTGTATGGGCACCTTGGTAAGTTGGTTTTATATATCGTCTGAAATAGAAGGGACATAGTATATAAAGCGGAAGAGGTTGCTTTGGGGCAGCTATAAACGGAATGGAAATGTGTTGGATGGAACGTCGTATGGAGTACGTAATAATCTAATTATATAGGTGCAATAAGGAGTAGCACGCTTGAGATGGAAAATTGATGGGAGCAGTCAAGTGCCAGTATAGTTTCCTTTTTTAGGGAAATTCGAAGTCGTGAGGAATGCGAGTGAACGCTTAAAGTAGTAGCTTTCCGATGGGATCGATACGTTAGAGCGGTGATTATAGGCTCGTTTTCTTTATATGCGATTATAGAAGCACTAGGTGCAACTTGTCGTTGTTCGAGTTCACTTTATGATCGAGGTAGTGTTCTAGCATATAAAGATTTGGTTAAGCTTGTTGTTAAGATAGTGCGTTAGAGTATAACCCTCGAGATAGGTAGGTACCGTGAACGAGTATATGGTAGGGTACAATTTGGGTTACTACCTTTTGACTTATGTGTGCAGGGTAAAGTGTGATTAGTAATCCTAGGTTAGCAGTATCGGTCGAATCCGAATTTTGAGGATGAAATTCCGTTGTAAGGGGGGGAGAATGTAATACCCCACACTTTTATGGATATTTAAATTACATATGTGGTTGTAATTTGGTAATTTGAGGAATTTTGGTAAATAGTCATTTTGGAATTTATGAGTATAATTTGATGAATTGAATACTTAAAGTGAGTAGTAAATATTAATTGTTGGCGTCAGATTAATATTTACATGGGTTATATTTCCTTATGGGACTAAGTATATGAGTTGAATTATATTATGTCATGTCGCAGTTGGGAAAACGACGAAGGATAATATTTTAATTGAAAAACACGCATATTGAGATGTGTTGGGTTTAATTAGCGAATTTTAGTTAAGTGACTCGGATGGAGATTTCAAGTGCATGGTTGGTTTCGGAATAGCCAAGATAGTCAGAATAGAGTATCCGGGAACAGTGTTTAGGTTTCGGGGATTTTTGGACTAGTAGGGACTCGCAATTGAGTAAACAAGTCATTTTTGGGTTTATAAGGGATAAACCCTTATTCTCTCTTATAAAGTCATAAGAAAGAGAGAGAGAGAGAGATAGAGAGAGAGAGAGAGAGAGAGAAGAAGAAGAAGAAATAGAAGAGGAAGAAAAGAGGAAGAGAAAGAGGAGATTCCGATCAAACTCTGCGGGATTCGACTCGAGGTCGTCGGATTTTATCCACGAGGCAGGTGTTTACTTGCTTTATTTAATTGAGTGTGTTTATCTCATATTACAGTTGGTAAACTATATAATTTTGGGTTAGAACCCTTAAAATAAGTTTGGAAAATTTGAGTATGATTTTACAAATTGATGTATTGTAAACTCTTAATGATTTCTAGTGTTAAACTCATGTTAATGGAGTGTATAAATGGATATAAATGTGGAAAAATGATAAACTAGGGTATTAATGGTTTTAAGGTTTAAATCTAAGAGAAATGGTTTAATACCACAAATTAATTGATGTGTTAGTTAGAAATCAGTGTTAGGATAATTATCGTGTTGTTGGTTGAGGTTATAAACCATAAAATGGAGAATGAGTTGATATTTGGGTATTTTGGAGAAGATGAAATCACCTAAATTGTGCCCTCCGAACAAGCCGAATCGATTTCGGTCTAGACCGAATCGATTCGCATAAGAGGACCTGCTTGTAGAATACTTTCCAAATCGATTCGAATGGAAACCGAATCGATTCTCTAGCCCGAATCGATTCGCATTTGGGGCGAATCGATTCAGCTTTATTGAATTTGACAGTTTTCGTTCTTTGAGTTTAGGTAGAGTTAAATTACAATTGGAGATTATTATGTGGGATTCTAGTTATGATATTAGGACTCCTAGATGACGGTATTGAGGGTGAGTAAACCTTGGAATGAAAGAGAGAACCTTGGATTAGTTTAGTGTACAATCCGGGGTATGGACTTAGTGAAGGTTCGGGTCGAATAACGTTCGAGAGAGGTCTCCGGCAAGTGTGTATAGATAATACTTATGGGTTTAGTGTTTTAGTATATGAATGCTTATATACTATTACGAATGGGATCATTCGGGGTTATTGGCTATTGCTACAAGAGTTTGGCAATTATAGCCATAATATAGTGAGAAGTGATATAAATCATATATACGACGTTGTTACAGTATATATAATGTGATATGAATAAATATATTTGCGTGATTGGTATACTTGTACTTTAGAGGCTGGTTCCACAGGCTTTCCTAGGCATAGGGTTGGACTGTCAGATTATATATTTTCTCTAGTGTGATCCAGGGAGGTTGCGCGATGTGGGTGAATACCTTGGCTTGAGGAGCAGGGAGAGTATATCCCCAGGTCATATCATCCCGTATACGAGTGCGATGTTTGTATCCCACTTTTAGGAGGGAAAATGACCGCCTCCACCGTTGTGTATTTTTACCATGACCATGAGTGAGTCTAGCTTGGTATCGTGGTTAAGTGAGTAAAACCGGATTCGGATAAGCACTATGAGGTTTCATCCTCGAGTCATAGCTCGGTGGGATGGTTATTATACTTATGATTGTAATAGGTATAATTATACTTGTTGTGTGTATTATATTATTTGTATATGAAGACGATATATCATATAATTGAAACTTAAGTAAAGTGAAGAGAATGATAAGTTGATATTCCCCTTCCGGTAGATTTATATCCGGATCTATATGAATATGAATCATAAGTTTTAGTGAGCACTATATATATACGAGTTTTTATATATGCGGTATGTGCTGAGGGCCTAATGAATCTCGACAATCAACATTGCCAGGTATTAGTGTATCGGGGGGTTTATTATTTGGATTTCGCTTCGCGAGACACCCCATGCACGAAACATAGCACGGTATTGGGAATGGGGAGAAGTTTAGTCCTTAGTACTTGGGTTTATGAGGACTTTTAGAAGATGGGTGAAATGCATTTGTTAAGCAGGGTAGCTTAACTAGGTTGTTTAAAAGGTATGGATAGGTGTGCATTATTAAAAGAGGGGTGAGGTGTTTCTCATGAGAGTGCGATACCAATTTAAATATGAGAGATTTTATATTTTAAAATATGGCCTTTATGCACTTGCTTATTTTCAAAACTCGGGCTCTATCCCGTTTCTCAATTTTCCCCTCTCTTGCTATATATGTATAAATATTAGGTGTCAAGACACAGGGACGCCTGGATGATGATCCGTTTAAGTCAGATGTTTGCTGCAGCAGTTGTGGATGCATGCAGGTTTATTTTTTTTACGCTTCTATTCTTGTTATCTAGATAGGGAGCATTGTAGTAATACTCTGGTCGATAGCCCAATTGTATTTATTTATTCTTTTACCGCATTTTGATTTATAACTATTCGATTTAGTTGTATTATGTTAAACTGAGTGTTCAGTTATTTTATTTCATTTCAATTTCGTGCATATAAACTGTTGTGACTGATTTATTTGGTTGGTTTGGTTAAAAAGATTAGTTAAATAAAATTTTGATGTCAGCCTAATAGGTTATTAGTAGTTAAATTGGTTTTTGACAGTGATGCTGAGAATGAACCATATAAGACTCCTGTTTTAATTTGGTATAGGATTGATCACCCGGTATTTTATTAGGCGAGGTGTCACAGATTTGACAAGAACTATGACCTTGACAAAACCGTGACAAGGATAACTTGTCACGGACTTTAACCGTGACAGGTTTGTGGCAAGTAGAGTTGTCAAGGATATGCTATGGTCAAAGTCCGTGACAAGTTATCCTTGTCACGTCCTCATCACGGTCAAAATCCGTGAGAAGGATACCTTGTCACGAACTTTGACCGTGACATGTCCGTGATAGTTATGTTTTCACCCCATGCCATGTCACGGACTTGTCAAGGTTTTTTACAGTGACACATCCTTGACAAGGTCAAACTTATCACAAACTTTGATCGCAACTTGTCTGTGACATATTTTTTATCACCCCGAGCCATGTCACGGTTCTTTATCATGACAAGGTTGACTTCTCAAGGTTTTTAACCGTGATAAGTGGCTAGTTTTCGTGTAGTGTTTAAACCAAAGTCGTGAGGGAATCAATAATTATAAAGGGGGTTCAATCTAATTAACATCTACATTAGGTCAATCATGAATTTAAACCTATTAATCATTTAAATAATATTTACGTTATGATCATGTTTTGATTTAAATGAATAATCATAATAATAACACACATTCAATCATAGTCATATTCTATATAAAACTTGCCATATGGATTGATTGAGATATCAATCTCTAATTCCCCCAAATCTTCCTTTCCTCTTGATGTTTTATCTCTCTGGCCCCTCTAGTGTTTTCATATTCTGTTTATGATCAAATGAGGTCTTTAATGACCTCATACAACCCTTAAATCTCGAAATTAGGGTTGGGCCCCAAATGGGCCTCACCTAAAAGAGTCCAAAAATAACTCTAAATGACTTAAAACCATGTACGAGTCTTTTACTAGCCCAATAGGACTTTAAACCATCGTTTTAGACTAAAAACTAACATTCTACACTTCCACTAGCCAGATACAAAAATATAACAAATCAAATAACTAACAACTCAGTTATTTAATAATTTTTCGATACGAGTATAAATATTAATTAATTTGATTAATTAATTACCGTGTCTTGAGTCCAAATTCCAATCCAACTTATATAACACGTAATAATATAAATGGTGACATGTTTAGTCACAACAAGCACATATAATTAATTTTTACAATTTAATTAATTAAATAATATGCATAAAAGAACATGGTATTACACACCTCAACAGCCAAACAACCCCTAGCCTCACATCTTATATACTGGAAGGAGCTCATTGCGAAATGAGTTGGGAATACTACAAAACACATTTTTTGAATAGTTTTTTTAGGAGTAGTTTTAGTGTAATATTTAGGTTTAGTTCATGTGTAAATTTATATTTCTTCTTTTAAATCATTTTAGTGAGTTGAGTGTGAGACGGAGACATTTTGTGAAGCAAAAATATTAAATGGAGAGTAGACTTTTACATTATTGAGTATGTATTTTCAGATTATTGGAGACAATATTCTTTGACCATTTTGATAATACAAAACTACTCTTCTTCTCATATTTGTATAGGACTCGTAATTTTAGTGTTCAAGAGACTTGTTAATAAATATCATTTCTCACATATTCTTGTATATTTGTCGTAATGGTGTCATTAATATTTTTTGTTTTTGTTAATTTCCAAATGATTGGCTAAAATTCTCACTCGAGGGGTGAAATTATGCATTTAATTTCTAAGTCTTAGTTAAATAATTATTATTATTCATTATGCCCCTTTAAATACCATTATTATTACTTTAATCTTTTTTCTTCATGACTTGAGAAGGTGTGAACTTATTTTTGAGAGAAAATAATAATTTCAAAATATAAAATGTGCTTGAAATTAAGCTAAGATAAACGTCTCCCAACTTATATTTTTTATCTTGTTATTATCCAACTTTAAATTATTTTTTATGGTAAAAAATGATATTAAATCATTTTTCTTAGCAATATAAATATTAGAGAAATTTAGAAATCGTCATTTAAAATATTTTATTAAAGTAAACTAATAGTATTTTAAAACTATAATTATTAAAACACTAGTAGTAGAGAGAGTTAAGTAATGACTTAAATAATTATATGGGGCATTTTAACTGAAAAATTCGAAAACTAAGACAAAATAATTAAATAACTAATTCCACCTTTTGACTTTTCTCATATACATTCTTATACTTAGTATTTTATCCGAGCTTTCACTTTTATTCATGAATACTAGTTCACTATTTTAGATTACTCAAAAACCCTTGAAAACATGTTTTAAAATATGAAAACGATTTTTAGTAGTTTCATTTGACTTCTCGCTAGTTTAAAGGTATGAATTCACACCATTACTTGCCATTATACTCGTTTTTAGTGTGTACTATATAGGTATTTCAAGAAAAAAAGGAAATTTGTTTCTATCAACGATTTTACTGGCACCAATGGGACGCTAATAAATGGTCACGGATCAAGATTGTAATCCCGACTGTGACCAATGACAATGGAAAACTTAATCATGACTCTGAACTATGACCATTTAAATGCCACCATTTTCAACTAAAATAAAGAGTCACAGTTATGGACCGTGACTGGGATTGGTCGCGACTGGATCACGACCCAGAATCGTGACCCTCCATGTAATATTTTTTACTAGACTTTGGCGTTAAATGGTCACGAATTAGTCATCGCTAGAGTAATGACCAATCCCCTGTAGGTATCACACTTTGGCCTAGTCACATAATTAGTTACAGGTTTCAGTGGTGGGTCACGGTTTAAGACCGTGTCCTCCTGATCATGATTTTGAACCGTGACCAATTAACTATTACGATCTAACTATTATGGTGTAGTGTCTGTTTTGGTCTTTGCCCCCCTTTAGGGGGCAACGTCTTTGTCTCCATTCTTGTTCGGCTTCGGTCAACCACTGTCCCGATTTTTTCATGTGACCACATCTTCAACCTTAGCATATTTTTCGAACCTCAACAATAGGTTGTCGATAGTGGTCACTTCCTTCTTGTTGAGGTAGTGGTATAACATGGAGTTATTCAACAATCCAATCTTGAACGAGTCCACTTAAAAAATTTCGGTACAGTCTTCCACCTCATTATATATTTCCCAATATCACCGGGTGTACTCACATAGGGTCTTTTATGGCTTCTTCTTGAGCATGAGGATTGAATCTCTCCTTTTAGGGTGGATGTTGCTTGTGATGAATCTAGCAGTAAAAGTTTCAGCGAGGTGCTTGAAACATGAAATAAAGTTATGAGGAAACTTTTCGAACCACTTTTGCGTAATATCCTACAAACTTGAGGGAAGGTCCCAGCACATCAGGATTCATTGTTGTTCTAGAGTGTTATATTCTGGAAGTACTGGTGAACATAGTCAATGGGGTCTATTTTCCCATTATATATTTTTACCTAGGCATAGTGAATTTTTTCAGGAGTTCGAAGTCTTCATTTAATCGAGCAAATGGAAATGTCATATGGTCGACAAGGGCTCTCCTAGTTAGTTCCTTAACGGTTCGGGATCCTCAATCAGTCGAGGGATCATCTGTTTATCTTTGTATAAGGTTACGTAATTCCTCTTTTCAATGACGAATGCTAGGTCAGTCCTTTATTTCTCGTGATCTTCCCATGGGGGAGGGGTCTAGATTGCTCCACAATTTCCATCATGGCTGCAAGTTTTGATCTCCTGAAGGCTAGGAGTGTGGGTGATGTCTTGGTGTTTGTGTTTATCCCTGTGGATGTTTTGCTCCATCTTATCTAGACAACGCTAAAGGGGAGTATTATCTTCTTATTGGAGGCATTTAGATGCCTCTTGTTCATGAAGACACTGCTTGTAAGCATTTATGAGTCATGATATTTGAATGTACCATAGCGGTTCATTACTTTTTATAATTTACTCCTCCCATGGAGGGTAACGGGAATTTGGGGTACTAATGTCTTTGTGGATCCTAACCACAAATTTTACTATAGGAGGGGCATTTTCATTGCGATTATCCTGATGATTATCGCGAGATTGTAGATGTTAGTTGTGTGAATGAGACGTGATTTGATTATTTTTGGCTAGTAAGATTGTGGAAAGAAATTATTCCCACAAATGGTGTCTATGGTAGGTGATAAAACCCTACTATTTAAGATTTAATACACACCAACAAAGCTAATAACGAAAGTAAATATCATTTAACACTACACCAAAATAAGCTTTTAGTAACAGACTAGTTTTTTATTAGTAATAGTATTTTACCATTACTATTTCTGACAGTAAATTAGTGTTAGTAATATAATATATCCATTATTAATTTTGGTTCAATATTCTAAAAGTATATATTAAAAATGAAAAAGGGAAGTTTTCACTCCCAAAGAAAAAAAGCCCGATCGCATCACATATCCCCAACACATCATAACGTTTCTCGTCCTCAACACATCATATATGAAGAAAAAAAAGCCCGATCGATGCTCCTTGTTTGCTCCGTTCGATCGGCCAACCTCGTTTGATAGGGTTTATTTATTTATTTGTTCGGCCAACATATCATAGGCTTTCTCCATTACACGGATCGTTCATACTGTTCAAAACCCCTCGGGTAAATTTCATTTTTTGTTTTCATTTTTAGTGTTAGGCTTTGTTTGTATGATAATAAGACAGTTTAAATCATGGACATTCTGGTTCTGTTCGTCTAAGGTTTCTTAAAATCCCCATTCATCCTGTTTGTCTAGGGTTTGTACTCAAAGTGGTCGTCTTGTTTGATGGTTTTGTGGTGACCTTCATGTGTTGAAATGACCTTCATGTATTTCTTATTTCTCTAATTAATTATACGATTTGGTTTCTTTTATGGACCTTTCAGATTAACGATATTAATTTACATATTCTAAATCTAATGCCTAAACATGAGCTAATGAACCTTCACATAACAAGATATAATTTCACGTCTCAAAATGAGACCAACAAAAATAAAATAGTTTTGGCTTTATACCACCAATAATCATTTCGTAAGAGTAGTGTCAGTGTACAAAAATTATGTAAGGGCCATACATGTAAATAATTTGTGTCATGATTTGCTCTATGACTTGTCTCTAGACTCGTGTGTGTTAATGCAAAACATAGGCTTATGTCTTTATTTATAGCATTTTATGTGAATGGGCATGGACATTTATATGTGAATGGACATGGACATTTTTGAACTTATGGCTCCTAAGTTTCTCACGGTGTCACGATAGTGGTGAGTCTTGATCAAATGCTCGATAAGACAAAAAATTTATTTGTACAATTGTATATCTACCACAATGCTAACTGTCACAGTAAAAAATATTCAATTTTGAAAATTAGCAATTGTGATGCTTTTGTACCGAGCAAACCAGCAATTCAAAAACACAAACTTACATAACACACTCCCATAAGTTTGTAAGAACACATGCACAATTTATAGGGAAAACACCCCCATCCTGTATACAATATATCATAATTTATCGATCCATAATTGGCATGGGTAAAGGTTGTGGAAACATTCCATGTGTCTATCTGTCTCATTTGAACCTATCGTCATTTCTCTCTCTTTCTTTTCTCCTTTTCATTTTAGAACTCTCAAACAAGACGTAAAAGTTTGTTGGATACTCCGATTTACTGTTATACAATCAAGCTTCTTATAATATATCATCTATGGAAATGTGAAATCCATTACTCTATTGTTTAAGCTTCTTTTGCATTATCAATTTAGGTTGTGTTTGATTGACATGGAAATTTTTCCATAGAAAATAGTTATTTTGACTCATATTTTGCTTTTGTAGTATCTTGATTCTGAATATTTTATATAAAAACAACACTCAATTACATAACAAGTGCTCTATTTCAAACCATATTACTTCTCTTAATATTTTTATACTTTATATAAGAATAACACTTTATATAAGAATTGCACCCTTAATGTTTTTATACTCCCAAAACCCTATTACTTCACTTAAATTTACATTTATCTTGATACTTTTCAATAATATTTTGGTTTATTGTTATTATGTGTTATTTTTATGATTTGACATATCTATCGTTTTGTAGGTACACACATGTACTAGTTCAATACAAAAAAAAAAACTTGGTTCAGCTGCGTTAGTAACATTTTCTGTATTCCATTGCATTCCATTATCTATTTGTTAAAATTTCAAAATATTAGGAAAAAAAATTGCTTGAGTTTGACTTGGTTTTGACGAGGTTTGTTCCTATTACAAAGTTTTGTTTGTATTTAGGTTTTGTGGACGCATGTGATCGGCGAAAGTACAATGTCGAAGTTTTTTTTACAGCCAATTTTCTTTATTGGTGGATTAGATTTCGTGTGCTATCTCCTCCTTGTTTCTATAGATTGTTATACTGCCTTTTGAAAGTTATTTTTATTTTTATTGGTGACTGTTCAGGGGTTCCGCTTGTGCAATCTTCTTCCTTTCTTTAAGGGTTTGGGGACCCATGTACAGGAGAGACACTATAATCAATTTGTTGTGTTAGCCATTTTGGGAATCCTGTCCAGTTAAGGTTACACGTGTTCTCGTTTCACGCTGCTAATTTCAGGCACCCAAATGCTAACCAACAATAGAATTTCTTTATGGTTGAAAATTCTTCTCAGAAACTTAAGCTGGGCAATTCAGCTCCTGCAGAGAATATTCTCTCCAAGAATCGCAGTGGGTCTTGGAAGTTCATATTTGAGGTTTGATTTGCTACTCGATCAAAATATAGTCTTCGTTAGTATGGGGTTGATTCCTTATCCTTGTTGCCTGCAGAGATACATCCCAACTCAGATATTGAGATACCCATTTGTAGTGGTCTAGGAAGTTCAACCTGTGTAGTCCCTTAGGTACGAAAATTAGCAACATTTTCTTATTTCATCTATGCATTTTCTCACTGGTTACTTATGCACACTGTTTCCTTTTCTTGATTTAGAGTATTTGCAGCTACATGGAATGTTGGAGGAATATCTCCTCCCAGTAACCTCAATCTTGATGATTTTCTCCACGTTCATGATCAGTCAGATATATATGTTCTTGGGTGTGTGCTCTACTCTCTCCATATATGCACATACATATATGTATATGTTTGTGTTAGGAAATATGAAAGAAACCAACTCTGATCTAAACAAATCACGATTTAAAGTTCGATTACTTTCTCTCTAATTCACTTTAAGACTCCCAATTCTCTAAAGGCCTTGAAAGTTTTAAACTCTTCCTGTACTTGACTAATAGCAAAAATTGATAGTTGTGTATCTACATCTAATGAGTCCTGTATAGAAGGTCTCCTGCATATTGACCTTGAAATGAATAAATGCTAAAATGCAAGAAACCCCTTTAATTATTACCCCGGTTGCAAATACGCCTTGTTTTGCAAATAACCCCCTAAACTATTACAACATTGCAAATACCCTCCGATGCATCGATAAACAAAAGTTGTGAAAAACTTATTTTAGATAAAAATGGGTGGAATTGGAAATGATGGAATAATTCAAGGATTTTTTTAGCAAAATGAATATTTCAGGAAATTTTTTACAGCTAGTGAGTTAAGGGGTTTGTTTATTGCAATTTAACCTTTATTAAATTGTAATACGTGTGTTGTTTCCCACATATTGACCTCGAATATAATAAATGCTACAATGAAAACCCCCTAAATTATCGCTCCGATTGCAAATAATCTAACCTTTAATAAATTGTAACATGTTTTGTTTTATGAAGTTCAGTTCTGCATAGCCATTATAACATGATTCATCTTCATTAGTGTTGATACCAAATTTAATCTGCTGACGTGGACCAATAATAAGAAGACACGTGTCAATCTACATGGCACAATAACAACGAGGAAGTTTATTTCCCCCGACCAAGTCATGTTCGCTCCAAGCAACAAGGATACCCCGAGGAACTACAACACTCCGAGGAACTCCAGCGCTCCGATGAACTCCTGAACGACGAGCAACTAAGGCGGTTCGAGCTGCATCTCGACCACAGCATTGATTGCCAGATAACCAACAGTTCAAAACTGTTCATTGACTGCTTATCATCTTGACGCACACGCTTGAAGAACATTAAATGAGTTACCCTTTCATATGTATATCATTTAATGCACCACCCTTTCATATGTAAGCCTCAGGGCTATAAATACATTGTATCTCCCTCATTCAAAGGGACGGGAATTTCTTGAGAGAACTTGTAATCAAGAATTCCACAAACACTCAGCAATAACATAACAGTGGACGTAGGCTTTATTCCTAGCCGAACCACTTTAAAAATCTTTGTCTTATTTATTTATCTGTGATTGAATAATTAGAGCGATCTAGTTTTTTACATCAACAGATTGGCGCCGTCTGTGGGAACGTGTTACAAGCGTTATTCTCCACCAAAAGCTAAGTTTTTATTTTCTCTACGTATAATCAATTATACATAAATCTTTTGATTCAATCATGATTTTTATGTTTATATACATAAATTAATTGTCCAATTTTTATCTGCAAAATGTTGCATATCATGATTTTTAAATCATAACTGTTAGATTAATTCTTATTTAGAAATCTGAAAAATAGTAGATTTCATAAATCATAATTCTTTGCTTGATTCTCAAGTTTTAATTTTATATCATGGAATAAATATTTTAAATGATTACATATGCCAATATACGCGACGATGATAAGATTTGATCATTTTCATTGTTGATTTTGAAATAAATTTTGTAAGATATTTGATGTCTATTCAAATTCCCATCATATTTTTAATAAAAGAATGGGAAAAGGTTAAAGACAATGAAAAGTCTTTTCATGGAAATCATGACCCATATATATTCTCTCTCTCTTCAAGTTTGAGTCTCTTTGCATTCACTTTTATGAATTATATACTTAATTTGGTTCATCTTCCATCTATGTCAATAAAGTCAAATTGATTGATTTTTGATATAAATTTGGTAATAACTTAAATCATTCACCATATTTTTATCTCTCCAAATTGGGAATAGGAAGGGATCAATATAAAAAATAATTTTCTCTCACCTGAAAAATCATTACCCACCTCTTATAAAAGAGGATCAGTAAAATAATCATGACCATATCAAGACTCTGGGCACAAATTTGATATGTTGGCCCCTCGTTCATCACATCACAAGGTTTCTTTGCCGAAATCACACGATCTAGTGGATTATATATTTATTCGTTTAATTAACATTCTTAAGGCTTAAATTTTACATTGAATGTTATTTTTTGATCTAAAGATTCGAGATATTCTGGTCATCCAACCATATATTCTATAACTTGAGATATCCTTAAATGTTGGTCGGCAACATCCATGTCGTCTGTCGGCAGCAGTAGAATCTTGGGGTATTAAAAAATGCTAAGCATCCCTGATATTTCTTTAAACACGAGTTCGGCTTGGGGACAAGCAGGGGGCTTAAGTCTTTTTAACTTATGATCACCCCAAAAATATTTTTAAACAGCAACTAATACCTGATTGGTTGTTGGAGATTAAATAAATTTACAAAAAACTTTACGTCTTATTTATGATGCATATTTGATAATAATTTGTCCATCTCACACACATTTGGCATAAAACATATTATTTCATATTTTGAAATTTTTATGCTGATACATATCATATATTGATTGGATGAGTAAATTATTCTCATGACTAATCAATTCAGCCTACACATATGGTAGAGCAAATTATTAATTTTTACAGACACAAGATTCAAAATATTGACAAAACTCAAGACACAATGTCGACGAATGCTGAAGCACAAATTATTCAATATCCGTTCGGATTCATATTTTATATTTATCTCAGCATGGAGCTCGAAAAATTTCTTCTCTCTATATATATTCGGCTCCGAGGAAAAGCAACAACAGTTATTATATTTCACCCCCAACGGATAGTTGGTCGGGGTAATTCTTATTTATATTCAGGCCCAGATATCTGCTCCAGCACAAATGATTCTATATATCCATTGGGATTCATATTCTATATTCATCTCAACATGGAGCTCGGCGAGATACTTATTATCATATTCAGCTTTGAGGAGAACTATAACATTTATTATATTTCACCCCCAACGGATAGTTGGTCGGGGTAATTCTTATTTATATGCAGGCCTGACAACGATCTCGGCCATATTCTTATGTTCTGAAAGATCTTATTCTTGTTCTGCATTATATGATTCTACCTCGACGGATCGGCGAGGCACTTTATTATTTTTAATTATTCTTTATATCTATTTGGATGCATATTCTATTCTCATTTCAGCATGGAGCTCGACAAATATTATATCTTATTCAGCTCCAAGGATGTCTCCAACATTTATTATATCTTATTCAGCTCCAAGGATGTCTCCAGCATTTATTATATCTTATTCCCAACAATCTGTTGGTCATCGCCGAGGAGGTATCCTGCATTTATATTATATCTTATTCCCAACAATCTGTTGGTCATCGCCGAGGAGGTATCCTGCATTTATTATATCTTATTCCCAACAATCTGTTGGTCATCGCCGAGGAGGTATCCTGCATTTATATTATATCTTATTCCCAACAATCTGTTGGTCATCGCCGAGGAGGTATCCTGCATTTATTATCTGTTGGTCATCGCCGAGGAGGTATCCTGCATTTATTATATCTTATTCCCAACAATCTTTTGGTCATCGCCGAGGAGGTATCCTGCATTTATATTATATCTTATTCCCAACAATCTGTTGGTCATCGCCGAGGAGGTATCCTGCATTTATTATTTGTTGGTCATCGTCGAGGAGGTATCCTGCATTTATTATATCTTATCTGTTGGTCAGCGCCGAGGAGGTCTCTAGCATTTATATTATCTTATTCCCAACAAATCTGTTGGTCAGCGCCGAGGAGGTCTCCAGCATTTATATTATCTTATTCCCAACAATCTGTTGGTCAGCTCCGAGGAAGTCTTCATCATTCATTATCAATTACCACCAACTCCGATTGGTAGATAAAATTCAACTCCGGTTGGTAGACAAAATCCAACTCCGATTGGTAGATAAAATCCAACTCCGGTTGGTATTAGTCGATAAATCTCATTCAAAGTTCACATTCCACAGTTAGGGGCTTCTATTACAGATATATTTGTTCATTTGGTGGCACATTCTTATATCATCATGCAGTCGAGCATCAAATTCAACCCCGACTAATCACTTTCTCAGGAATTACTTTTGATATTGAAGTTCAGGAGGAATATTGAAGTTCAGGAGGTATATTGAAGTTCAGGAGGAATATTGAAGTTCAGGAGGTATATTGAAATTCAAGAGGTGTATTCAGAAGTATCAGGACATGATGAAAGAAATCGAAAAGTATTCCACCGAGGAACTCTGTCAGACCAGAAATTAGAAGACAAGTTGCCTATATGGAGGCTATATGTAGATGGATCATCTTTCACTACAGGCTGTGGGGCAGGGATCGTTTTGAACAGCCCAGATGAGGTCGACAGGGAATACGCCCTACGTTTCTAATTCAAAGCTTCTAATAATGAGGTTGAGTATGAGGCCATGATTGCAGGTCTTAATTTGTCAAATACTATGGAGGCACAGCAGGTTATTGTCTTCAGTGATTCTCAATTGATCGTAAATCAAATGTTGGGAATATATGCAACCAAAGGAGAGGTGATGATCAAGTATCAAGCAAAGGTGATGGAGTTGGTATCAGAGTTTGTTGCTGTTCAACTGGTAAGAATATCAAGAATGGAGAATGTGAGAGCATACGCCTTGGCCCGATTAGCATCAGCTACTCGTACCGAGCTGCGAAGAACGATACCAATTGAAGTATTAGAAAGTCGGATCATGGATGAAGACCTGACGATGAATATTATTACCCTTGATTTAGGACCATCTTGGATGGATCCCATCAGAGCATATATTGAGGAGGAACAATTACCGGAGGATAAGCTCGCTGCCAAGAAATGGAAGTTTAAAGCTGCTCGATATAATGGTATTCGGAAGATAAGCTCGCTGCCAAGAAATGGAAGTTTAAAGCTGCTCGGTATGTACTAATTAATGGTATTTTGTATAGACGAGGAATTATGGCAGGTTTGCAAAGATGTGTACATCCCTCCGAGATGAAAGAATTGATTAAAGAGATACATGAAGGGTCCTGTGGAGCCCATGTAGCAGGTCGAACACTTTTGCAAAAGGTAATGACGCATGGATACTACTGGTCGACGATGAAAGCTAACTATATAAGCCTATGCCAAGAAATGTGACAAGTGCCAACGCTTTTCCTCCATCCGAAGAACTCTATAAGCATTGTTGACACCCATAAATTTGCCATGGGGGATTGATTTGGTTGGACCATTGCCGACGACTCGAGGAAGATTCAAATACCTCGTCATCGCAGTAGATTATTTTACTAAATGGATAGAAGCTGAGCCACTTATTGACATGACATACGAGAAGGAAGGTGTACCAGTTTGTTTGGAAGAACATCATCTGCTGATATGGTCTCCCTTATGCCTTCATCACAGACCATGGAACACAATTTGATAACGAGGAGTTTGCCGCCTATTATCATCAGTGAAACATTTTGAAGATTCATTCAGCGCCAGGATATCCTCAGAGCTAATGGACCAGATAGTTCGAAAGAACCAAAAAAATACTCCTTTGGTTAGGAGGCGACACTAGTGTGACCAACTACGGTTGGTAAGATATCTAGTAGACAGCTCGTATGAGCCAAAAAATACTTCTTTGGTTAGGAGGCGACACTAGTGTGACCAACTACGGTTGGTAAGATATCTAGTGGACAGCTCGAAAGAGCCAAAAAGCTCGTATGAGCCAAAAAATACTCCTTTGGTTAGGAGGCGACACTAGTGTGACCAACTACGGTTGGTAAGATATCTAGTGGACAGCTCGTATGAGCCAAAAAATACTCCTTTGGTTAGGAGGCGACACTAGTGTGACCAACTACGGTTGGTAAGATATCTAGTGGACAGCTCGAAAGAGCCAAAAAGCTCGTATGAGCCAAAAAATACTCCTTTGGTTAGGAGACGACACTAGTGTGATCAACTACGGTTGGTAAGATATCTAGTGGACAGCTCGAAAGAGCCAAAAAGTTCGAAAGAACCACTACTACTCCTTTGGTTAGGAGGTGTACACCAGCATGATCAAT
The DNA here is from genome assembly GCA_949130495.1 of Sambucus nigra. Taxonomy (NCBI): domain Eukaryota; kingdom Viridiplantae; phylum Streptophyta; class Magnoliopsida; order Dipsacales; family Adoxaceae; genus Sambucus; species Sambucus nigra. Next base: position 358,712,583 of record OX422209.1, on the reverse strand, counting down.
TACGGTTGGTAAGATAAAAATATACTCTCACATTACAACTTATGTTGGTCGGGAGGTAAGATTATTACAAAAAGTTCTTTGAAGAATAAAATATTCTAAAATACACCAAGTATAGTTGGTCGGGGATAAAGACCCACTAACTATAGTTGGTCGAAGAGGAAAAATTATTGACCTTAGTTGGTCGGACACATTTTATGAAAAAGACAAAAGTCTACCAAGTATGGCTAGTCGAGGATAAAAGCCCACTAACTATAGTTGGTCGACAAGCATAATTTAACAACCTTGGTTGGTTGGAAAATTTTTAAACATTTTTATACTCATTATTAAGTGATCGAGCAACATTATTGATACTTGTAACTTTTTATTACTAAGTTGGTCAATGAACAACACAATATTGTTATCTTTTTAACTTATACATAAGCGCAGATGTAAAGACAATAGCAATTAAGATTGCGAATAAAAATGAAAGTCTTTCATCCATAAAACAAAATACATTGAGAATGAAAATGTATACTAACTATTACATTGAGATTCATATTCTATTGGTTTCTTTTCCTTCTACTTTTGAAACAGGTTCCTCGCCAGTAGGAGGATCATCTAAAATATAAGGGGAGTTTATGAAGTTAAGATCTTTCAACATTCTGATATTCATCACAGATGACCTATCCGAGAAGCATTAGCTCATTCCCGAGAAGCACTTGCTCGTCCATGAGAATCACTTATTCGTCCCCGAGAAACTCTTGCTCGTCCCCGAGCAGAGGTAGAAGTCAAAATCAGCATCTATAGCACTGAGATCTTTGCTAATACTGTCTCGACCAGTAATGAAGAAGAATTTATGTGAAAATGTTTCGAAGTCCACCACTAGCTTGGTATTAATCAGATTGAAGAGTTGGGTTCAAAAGCTATATGTTACTCGACAAAGTAGTCAGATAAGCATAAATTAGAAAAATCAAGCACGTGAAGTTAGCACTCAGTTGCTCGACACAGGAAGCAGTTGGTCGGATGGCAAACCAATCAACATACTTGAAGATTATGACAAGCTACAAGTTTCATACTATGGCATGGCTGCATCCAAATTCCCAGGGGTGATACATAGCACACGGAGTTCCTCTAAAGAAAGATTAGCAACCATCGATCAGCATGCATCATACTTCGTCCAGGAGATAATGAACTTTATGTTTAACAAATCAAGAAGGTAGATCAAGAATTTCACGAGCACCGAGCAACATTGCAGAATAAATACTCCATCCTTTCAAGTAATCCATCAAGCATGAAGCATTGGGGGCTTCTGTTGATACCAAATTTAATCTGCTGACGTGGACCAATAATAAGAAGACACGTGTCAATCTACATGGCACAATAACAACGAGGAAGTTTATTTCCCCCGACCAAGTCATGTTCGCTCCGAGCAACAAGGATACCCCGAGGAACTACAACACTCCGAGGAACTCCAGCACTCCGATGAACTCCTGAACGACGAGCAACTAAAGCGGTTCGAGCTGCATCTCGACCACAGCATTGATTGCCAGATAACCAACAGTTCAAAACTGTTCATTGACTGCTTATCATCTTGACGCACACGCTTGAAGAACATTAAATGAGTTACCCTTTCATATTTATATCATTTAATGCACCACCCTTTCATATGTAAGCCTCAGGGCTATAAATACATTGTATCTCCCTCATTCAAAGGGACGGGAATTTCTTGAGAGAACTTGTAATCAAGAACTCCACAAACACTCAGTAATAACATAACAGTGGACGTAGGCTTTATTCCTAGCCGAACCACTTTAAAAATCTTTGTCTTATTTATTTATCTGTGATTGAATAATTAGAGCGATCTAGTTTTTTACATCAACAATTAGGCTTGGTCATTCTTTATTAGACTATGTGTCCAAGTACATATATATTGGTTAGGACTGACATGCATAATTATACTAGCTTGAACATATTGGTGCGCCAGCTCGTGTTGGCCTTATCGCTCCAGTGGATGTTATTATCCCGCCTGGAAACACTAAACTCGATTCTTCTCAGACCTCCTTCTTTCAGGTTCGATTCAAAGCTTTCATATATTTATAGTCTATTGAAAACAATTTATACTTAATAATTAATCTCATACATCTGACTGCCAAGTGCTTAACATCTCAACAAGGATTAACAAAGGCTAAGTGGAGATCATCACCCCTAGGTGACAAGGTGCGATCCTCTGAGTCGGCCATTTTCTTTCAAAGCTAGGAGTAAAGACATTCTCTTATGGCTTAGTTGACCAGTGTGCTCCGTCTTTAGTCCCGAGGTGCTCTATCTCATAGAGGATGATCTCATTGTCAAGTTTGCTTCTAGCCTCTCCAATATTGCATTACTTTCTATCAGTGGCGGAGCCAGGAATTTTTAACATGTGGGGCACAAGAAGAAAACTTGCGGGGGTTTGGGGGCGGCAGCCCCCGATTTATTTATTTTTTTTACTGTTATTCATGAATTTATACTTTGTGGCTAAAAATACAGATATTCACATAATAATTGTAATAAAATAGAACAAACGAAACCATAATACTTCATTACTAAAACGAGTATCCAAAATCTGAATTTATCATTACAAGTATTAATCAAAATATAAAAAAAGCAAACTACAATCTCCCTCTATGATTTTTCATCTTTTTAAATCGATCCACAATTGCGTCATTGGAAATGCAATCAAAGACATCTTTTTCGATATACGTCACGCAAGATTCACTTAGCCAACCATCCCCCATATGGTTTCGAAGATCAATTTTTACGATGTTTATAGCAGAAAATGACCTCTCAACTGTAGCTGTGGAAACCAGTAGAATTAATGACAACTTTATGAGCCTATAAACTAATCCATACTCAATGTGCTTTCGTTTCTATACCATTTTCCTATCCAACCCACTTATTCCGTCCACATCAACAAAGTCACTATCGAATTTGATATCGAGTTCATACAACTCAAGCTCATCCTGAAGTACAACACGCTCTTGCTCGGTGAAATCGTCAATATAAAGTTCAGATAGACGAACCAACTTATTTATATCAAAAGCAACAAAAGAAAAAGCGGGATCAAATGATGTCATGCATAAAAGTAATTCGGAATTCACCTCATCGAAACGGTTGTTAAGTTCAACAAGTTGTTTATCCACGCAAATGTAGAACAAGTCAACTTTATAATGATGTAAATTTGTGGTTCTCAATACTCTCCTTGATCTTCCCAAAAGACAAAAATCACTTTCCATGTTAGGAATCATTTTTTACACAAAAAGACGCTACCTCCATCAAAAGATTTTCCCACCCACTATCCCTCAATTTTTGCATTCGACTCTTTGACAATTTCACTAAGTCATTGCATTAACAATGTCTTAACCTTTTTGTTGAAGATCTTTAGAAAGATTATTACTTATTGCAAGTACATTCTTCATTAAATGTAAGGTGAATACATAATCAAATGATTGCATTGATTTCATCAAATTAATCGCCTCGCCCTTTTTATCCGTGGAATTTTCCCCCAAATCATCTAGAACACCAAGCATGGATTCATACATTATAATCAAATTAATCAAGGTCCCAAAGTGCGAACCCCAACGTGTATCACCGGTGCGTTTCACGCCAGTTTCTTGATTTAAATCCCGGCCACTTGATATTTCACCACTAACCAATTGATATTTAATCCGCTCTACCTATTTCTCTCGCAAAATGTCGCGACACTTACAAGATGCGCCCAAAATGTTCACTACATTGTTTACTAAGAAGAAGAACTCATCAATGTGTTTAAGATCTTTTGCAACTTTTACAAGTTCCAACTGAAGTTGATGTGCAAAACAATGTACATAGAATGTTGATCTGTTCTCCCTTAGAATAAGTGATTTAAGCGCATTGTACTCGCCTTGTATGTTACTTGCCCCATCGTAACCTTGACCCGCAAATTTTTTACACTCAAGTTATGTTTGTTGAAAAATTGATCGAGTGACGTTTTTAATGATTTAGCGGTAGTGTCAGGAACATGTACCATACCCATGAATCTTTCCATCACATAACCCCCTTGATCCACATAACGAACTACAATAGACATTTATTCTTTAATTGATACATCACGTGCCTCATCAATCAATATCACAAATGGATCTCCACCAAGATCTTTTAATATTGTATTAGTAATCTCACTCGCAATTGCATTTACAACATCCTTTTGAATGTCGGGAGATGTCAATTTATGATTACCCGGTGAATTTTTAAGAACAACTTTGTTAACTAATGTATCTATTTTGGCAAACAATTTTAAAAGTTCAAGAAAGTTACCTTTATTCATGGAGTCCTCTGATTCATCGTGAGAACGAAAAGATAAGGCTTGTCGCAAAAGAAACCGAATCACATCAATAGTTGTAATTAGCCGTAGACGATAATCATCTTTACATTCCTTCGATTGCTTATCAAATAGCGCCGCAATATGTTGATTTTGGTTCAACAAATTTTGAGTCTTCATATACGCCGCATTATGACCCTCAGTGCTAGCATGCTTTTGAAGTCGGTCTTTTTGTTTCCAAATGTCAAAACCATCTCTAACAAAAGCATCACTTTTATATCTGTCCGAGGATTCCGAACAAAATAAATAATAAGGCAAACAAAATGCCGCATCCTTTGAAACTCTATATTCCAACCAACTATCAAATTGGGTGAACCAATTCGAAACGAACCGCAGATCCTTTTCTCCCATTGATGTTTGAGGATAAAGAGGCATAAATGGTTGACAAGTGCCCATTTGCAAGTATGCTAGTCTAACTTTGTCTTAATCGTTCGCATCATAATTTGAAATGCATGGTCGTAAACTAGGATCCAATAAAAGATATGTCAAATCAACTTCAATGTGAGTTCGATACACTCTTGAAGGTTCCACTTGGATAACTCTGGTTGGAAGCGGTGTGACATTGTCATTTGGAGAAACTTCTACACGGGCTTTTTTAAAAAATAATTATCAAGAGATTGCAATTATAAAAAAAATTATTAGAAACTTTCAAGAGACTGCAATTAAAATGGATAATACAATTTACAATTTTATCTACTTCTAATGGAGCTTCTGCATAAAACCCATCACATAAAACCCCCAAAAACCCCAAAAATGGAGCTTCTGCATAAAACCCATCACATAAAACCTATCAAATTTGTAAAAGAACAAACAAATCAACCATAAATAACAGTTTGTAAAAGAACAAACAAATCAACCACAAACAAATCAACCGTTGTAAATGAAATCAACCACAAATAAATCAATTGTAAATGAAATCACACAAGAATAAGAGATACCTTCATCAGTGAACAGAGTAGGCCAAACAGGGGAAAGAAGACCGGAACAGCTGAACAGGGGAAAGAAGGTCGAAAAACGGAAGGTCGAAACACCTGAGGTCGTCGGCCCGAAGAGGTTTCGTTTTGGGGTTCGGACGAGGGAAGGGGAGAGCGGAGCGGCTGTCTAGGGCTGTTTCATTTTTGTGAGGCTGTGTTTCGTTTTTGGCTTAGGTAATAGGTGTAACGGGTGCTAAGCTGTTTAGTAATGTTATTTTAACTCTTTTTTTTTTAAATCTGAGAGATGTAGACGTATATGTAAGCTGTTATATAAAAAAATAAAAAATTTAAATCATGTGTGGGGCACGTGCCCCACTATGTAACTCATTCCTTACGCCACTACTTTCCATGTCTCTCGCCTATCCAACCCTGGTTGTGGCCCCGTGCATGTTCAACAACGCCTATAAGAATGTGTTGGCAGTTGCTGTGGGTACAGAGTACTCTTTCTCACACGCTGGGATGGAAACTCGAAGGATTGTAGACAACATTTAATGACTTATCCTAAGTGTTTCACTCTTAAAATTTGGCTCGAGTTATGTTGTGGGTACTTATTGTAAATAGAATGATAGAGATTGGAGAATGATATAATATATTCATTGGTTATCATTTTAAAACATCTCATTTTCGTGATACTTGTATTAGGATGTTATATTTGATGTATTGTATGAAAATATTATATTAAGAGTGGAGGCTTATATAAAATGTAAATGTTGAATATAGTGACCTTGTTTTTGTGGACTATTTTTGTATACTTTATTAGGATTTGAATAGTGAGGTAAGAATAATTGAATTTGTTTAAATTCAGGATATTGGATCTTGAAAAATATATTTTTTTAAATATGTATTAATATTACTAACGGACCTTTAACGTTACAAAATTAGACAAAAGTGTTATAAAAAGGTGTAATAAGGTTAAATTGGTAACACAAAAGGCCGTTACTAAATCAGAATTAGTAACGGTAAAATATTGTTGGTAAATTCAAAATTAGTAATAGAATTTTATCGTTACTAATGGTAACGGTAAAATTCTGTTACTAATTTTGTGCCCCGCGCCTTTTTTCTAACAAAAAAATTTCGTTACTAATATTTTTAGTAATAGTAAAATACCGTTACTAAAGGCGCATTATGGTGTAGTGTAAACACACAAAGACAGGTTGTACGTGATTCGGTAATGTGCCCAAGTCCACGGAGGGTTCTCTTCTTATTGATTTCAATCTATTTTGATAGAGTCTCAAAGTCCTTAATTACATCTCTCCCTTTTCCCTGGGGTCAAGGATTATATTTATAAGGGCATCTAGTAGAGTCCTAGGTCCTTCAATCGGTATGTAGTTATATTTTTTTATCAACTTTATATCCTCCTTGATTTCTACAGGTTAGTTTTCTTTAGTGATCTTTAACAATGTGATAAGGATAATTGATCGGGTCTATGGGCCACGTGATATCTGTCCACATGTTTTTGGTTATTTTCCCTTACACCTATAATATGTGTGTTGTGCCTCGAGATAATTCTTAGGTTTTGCACCATTGTGGAATTCCTGGATTGATGTTAAACATGATAATGCCCTCTCCAAAGTCAAAGAACCAAAATAATGATTTATCTCTAGTATTCCATAAAAGGCTCTCAAAGCTGTCACTATCCACTATATCTTTTTCGTATCTTGCCTCGATTACATCCCTCTAAGTCTAGGTAGTCTTTCATTAATCTATCTCTTTTGAATCTTTCTATTTCATGTAGGTTTACTCTTTGTGTGCATAAACGTTTTGTAGGGTTTTCTTATGTGGCATGCAGTCTTTAACTCGTTATTTGAATTGTTTGCACCTATTTGTTTCGTTGTTAATTCTTATTTCTCATTTAAACTTTAGACTTAGAACCATTTATATCGTAAGAGTCATCCCATAAGGCTTACAATTTTCCCTAATTTGTCTTGGGCATTTATTGATGACTAGTGACAAATATTTTATTGGTATTGTATGAAATTAATGGAATGCGTAATATGTCACCTAACTGCTACACCCCACTCCATTATCTATAGTTCACCCCAGACCCGTATTATGGTACAGAATGAAGCCGTAAAAATTATCATATCTTCCTTTATCATCTCGTTAGTCCCTATAGTTTCTTACTCCACATCTAGGGATTCTTTGTTAGATGATATGAATTTTGGCATAGACCAAGCTATAACTTCATGGGCAACACACATGAGATTGGACTACCAAACAACTAAACCTTTTGAATGAGTTGGCACTTGATTACCTCTAAAACTTTGAATGAGATTGTTAATGCCGACTTCATGACATCCTAGACTCTGCTATCAAATATAATGAATATGATAGCAATCAAACTGATGACCAATGACGAGGGGACAAAGGACATGAGCTAAGAAATCCCCGTCATTGATGCTTGTAAATGGTAGAGTAAGATCATTATCAAATTTTTAATTTTAGCGATGAAAAGGCCATCGCAAAAAGCAAAATAAAAAAAAATAAAAAAGAAACGCTAGACGTTTTCAAATGTGTTATAAAAATGTCAAACCCAACTTTCTTTTTGAAAAAACCTTTTTTCCAAATTTTAAACCGCACCAAGTGAGTGAACCAATTTTAACTTAGCCCAATTTTATCTTGGTTAATCCTAAACATGCATCTAGGTGGTTAAAGCAAGTAAAATAAAGTAAGCTCACAAAGGCGACGTCGGATGTACGAGGAAACCACTAAGGAAAAAAACATCGGACGCCCAAGTCAGACAATCACTATGATGTGGTATTACAAAGTACAAAGACAGACTTACTCAACGACTCGATCTCCACAAGTCTTGAAGCTTCTCTAATCTTAAACCACTCCTCCATAGTGCCCACGCGAATATCCTTCTGCGATACTTGTCCACGGCAAACGCGTCCACGAATGCCTTGGTGTCCAACGATGTAGCTTAAAAACGTCTACGGAGTCAGAACACTAACTCCTTCGCTTCTTCACTACAAAGCCCAACAATGTTCAAAGTATAGAGCACCTCTTATGGTGCAAAAAAATATCACTTTTCTATATGTGAATGAAAGCTCAGATCTTTGAAACTCTAAGGATGTTTTTAGACTTTTGAAAACCTTCGAAAACTTGTGCAAAAAACGTATTGTATGGACAATGATTTTAAGGTTCTACAACTTACTAAATGTTGAGATAAACATGCCTTAAATAATAAAGTTAAGTCGGTGCATCGTTCGAACGAAATCTTCATGTCGCTCGAATGACATTGGTATCTCGCTTGAACGGCATTCAAAGTCGTTTGAACCACTAAAATTAAGAGTTTGTTAAATACACAACTCTAAACCATATTTATCTCAGAATAAATGATTTTTAACATTTTAAAAATATTTTTTAACAAAATTAACATCCTATTAACATTTTTCGAGTCCCATAAACATTACGCATTGATTTAGCGATTTAGGAATATAATGAAGACATGAAACGTGCACCAAAATAATCTCGGCATAATTTATCTTTAAAGCTTGGTCGTAACGTCTTCAATAAACTTAATATCATAGACTGTGAGGGATCGTTATAATAAAAATCTATCTATGACTCATAACATATTTTGTTTCGGGTATAAGTCAAATACTACAATGGACTCAATTGAAAATCTTGTCCTTACAAATCCCCCCCTTTGACTATTTCGGGACAAAACCCAAACAGTGAAATGCCTAAGATGGGCCGTCAAGCCATATGAGGCCTAAATTCCATCCCATAAAACCCAAAATCGAAAAATACAGGACAGGACTATTAAATGATGGTCCGACAAGCATGAGTTGTCTGGATGTGATGTAGGCTTGAAATCTAGAATATATTAAGCATACATAGACACATGAAACAGACAAATACCCAGCGAAGTATGGAGGTACAAATGATATAACCAATATGATATCAATATGAAATATCAATACCAATATGTAAAGATAAAATCAAATCATTTATTAAACCTGTGAGCAAATTATGACAACATGATACCAATTTGTGTAAACTAATCATATAGGCATATGATCACAAGAATGATACCAGTGTGTAATGCAACAAACATATATGCTCATTAAACAAACTCTCCCGTACATCACATACATATTTTTCCCTTTTTGTCTCGAATAGAGAATAAGTGAAAAAGATAAATAATTTATTAATATATCTAGAATACGAATAATCAATGAAGTATATCTAGATAAACATGAAACAGCCAGCTAATAAAGATCAAAAGATACCAAATCTGTAGCTAGCAAACAAAAGTCACATGAGATGAATCATCAAAATCAGCAATGATGTGACTAAATGAATTATGCAGTGTACGAATTTAAACATGAATAATCACTAAGTACTACATATGAACAACCCAGAAGTACCAAAAATAGAATGATATGATCATTAATACGATGCAGGTACTAAATAGAAGAATCCAAAATTCCTCAACAGGTCGATCAAATAACTTAGCCTTGTCTTTTGAATGACATAGGCAAGTCTCTCAAACCAGGTCATCAAGCGACGTAAACAAACCCAAAACAGTAACCTCTCGCTTGATGTAAACTTCAAACGACCTTCGCGTGACCCTTCAAGCGACCATACCTGACACTCTGCATTCTTTCGTTTGAACAGAACTTCGCGCGACATCAGGTTGTCGCTCGAACGAAGTCTGATTATCGTTTAAACGACACAGGAAATTATCAATTCCAGGTTAAAAATCATGAAGTTTCGTCCAGTGAAAAATTTACCTTAAAAAGTTAAATGGAAAGAACAAACAGCAGCAAAACAGACTCAAAACATAAAGAACAAAACAAGTAAAACAATGTGAGTACCATGCCAACATAAAATCAATATTCTCAAACATGGATATGGAGTGAATAAGCGTGAAAAATGAATCAAAACTTCAACATATTGAAACGTTCAAGTAGCTCTAATTGATAGCTAAATGTCATTAAACTTAGTTTTAGCCATATGTGACGATTAATATACTGGGCTAAATGAACTAAACAATCAACACACACACAAATCCAGAATTTTGACGATTGTACAAACAATAGCGTCGTGATACGATTTTTTAACATAAGTATTCGTGGTGCAAACCTGTTTTATTTTTCCATCCAAACTCCCTCAAATATAGATTTCTTTTACTTTTCTAGCTCTTTTTGAGGTTTTTTATTTTTCTCAACTTAGAGAAATCCTATTGGCCCTGTTTTGGCATATGATTCTTTTATTGCCTTAATTTTTTCTTGGGTTCTTTTAAACGGTGACTTTCACAACGTGATTATTATTCATTCCCAGCCCTTTCCTGTGAACACTCATAATTTTTAAATTTTTTGTAATATTAATTCTCACAGTATACGGTTCTTACATGCGCACCTCCTCCTAAATCGACTTACGCATAGATGATAATATTGAGATAAGAACGTCTCACCAAGATCAATTATGCATGAGATGTCAAACATTCATATAAATTAGTGTATGTGTGCAAAGATGGCATATATATAAAGTCGAATTAAAATGCATATCAACTTCGAAACAACCCTATAATACAATGGTTAAGATCATCCAATGTATTAATAATTATGACAAAATGTCCTAGCCACATGGATAATGAAATCACAGGGGTCCAAGCACACTAATATGTCATATCAAACATGAAATAATCACGACACAAAAACAAACGAAAATCTTTTTGTGTTTTTTCTAAAAAATATATAAAATCAAAAATCTTTTTGTATTTTCATATAAGACTCAAATACATGAAGAATATAGTACAAAAGATAAACATGTCATAACACTAGCAAGATATATATCATGATGCAAAGACTAGCATATGACAAACATGGCAACACAATCATCCTTTAGATTTAGCATGGAAAGAATCAAGTCCAACCAAACAAGAATCATGAAGTTTAACTCCTAAAGCCTCTAAGTCTGATTTCCTAACCCAAGTAGGTGTGAAATTATGCACAGGGGTTTTGGAAACCGAAATGACTTTATTCATTAATTTCCTAGCAGCATTCCTAAGGTCATAGCAAAAACGTCTTAGGTGACATTTTCTACCGTAATGAGTGCAAATGTAAACACGAAGGGAATGATTACCAAAATGTCAACCTCTCCTCACGTTCCTAGTGGGTTCTCTCAAACGATTGGTATTGACTTTGGGAATGGGAACAACACTATCATGATAGCCTATACCAGACCTATATCCTTGGAATTGGACGATTCCTAACATCCTATTTAACTTCTCTGATCTAGATTTCAAATCAAACTTAACCTTACTCGAGTCTTTCAATCTTTCCTCTAACACACAAATCCTAGACTCAAGAAAATGCCTAGACTCCTCAAACTATAGAATTTCCTTCTTCAAAACCTCCATCGAACCACAAAAACTATCTCTCTCTATCTCCACATATTCTAGCTTCTCCCTAAGAGCCTTATCTCATGCACTAAGATCTCCAATCAAAGCATAATTATTATCTACGTCACACTCATTCAACTTAGCTTTCAATTTCAAGTTTGCCTTTTTCACCTTTACCATTTCCACATATAAGTCTCCAAAGGCAACTTGCAACTCTCCTGCATCAATCTCATCATCCTCACTAGTTTCACCCTCACTCACTTGCGATTCACGCTCAACGGCCTCGGAATGTCATGCACATGAGAATCTTCATGGGAAGATTTATCATTGTCACTCACATGACATGCCATGAACGCTACAAAGTTACGCTTAATGGGGGAACTCTCTCCCTCTTCCGATTCACTATCACTTAAGGTGGTATAATATGTTATCAGTTTCTTTCCCTCCTTCTTAAATCTAGTGCGACACTCAATAACCTTGTGACCATAACCTTCACACCCAAAATACCTATCCGACCCAACCCTCTTGGCATTTTCACTCTTATCCTTAGGGGTGGAATATACCTTGTTGTTCTTTAATTTCTTAAGTCTTTTGGCATTTTTCGATTATTTTTGAAACTTAAGAAACTTTTTGAACTTCTTTGCCAACAAGGCTACATCCTCAAAATTGGAATCAAAATTATCATCCGAAACTTTAATCTCCTCATTCCGGGTCCTCAAAGCAATGCCCTTTTCTTTCTTTTTCACTTACTTGGAGGTAAACATATCGAGTTCATAGGTTTGTAAGTCACCTACAATCTCTTCAAATTTCATCGAATCAAGCATACCCAAGGAGTTCAAAACGGTCACTTTTGCATCAAACCTATTCGACAACGACCTTAAGATTTTCTTTATGACTTGGATATCGAGTATTTTCTCTCCTAAGTTAAACGACGAGCTGATAATATTAGACAACCTAGCGTAAAACTCATCAAACGACTCACTCGCTAATATATTAATGGTCTCAAACTGTATAATGAGATTTTGAAGTTTAGATTCCCTAACTGTGCTAGTGCCTTCATGAGTAAGTGCAAGTATATCCCAAGCTTCTTTCGAAGTTTCACACGTCATGATTCTATTATACTCTTTCGGTGCGACATGTGAGGAAAAAACGTGAAGACCTTTAGAGTTGTAAAGTGAAAGTATATGTTAGGCTTCGATCCATGACTCAAAGGGTTTTAAAGTAGTAGCCTCACCCTCTCGTGTAACCTGTGGAGTCCAACCTTTTTCGATCGCTAACCACACACGCTCATCAATTAATTTCAAAGCACTTCTCATTCGCATTTTTCAATAACCATGGTTAGTGCCATAAAAAACAGGAGATCTAATACTTTCATAGTTTCTTTAATTCATCCTTATAAACATAAGGGATCAACACAATAAAAAATATGTTTCTAGCTCTGATACCAATTTGTAAGCCCCTTATTCTTCCGAATGTATTTTAATGATGTCAAAACCAACTTTCTTTTTTAAAAAAAAAACTCTTTTTAAATTTTAAACCGCACCAAGTGTGTCAACTAATTTAACTTAGCCCAATTTTATCTTGATTAGGTATTACAAAGTATAAAGACAGACTTACTCAACGACTCAATCCCCACAAGTCTTGAAGCTTCTCTAATCTTCAATAACTCCTCCACAATACCCACATGAATATCCTTATGTGATACTAACAGCTCCAATGGTGCAATCAAAGATCACTTTTGCATATGTGAATGAAAGCTCTGATCTTTGAAACTCTAAGGATGTCTTAGACTTTTGAAAACCTTAGAAAACTAGTGCAGAAAACGTAATGTATGGAAACTTATTTTCAGGTTCTGCAACTTATGAAATTCTAAGATAAACACACTTTAAATAATAAAGTTAAGTCGGCGCATCGTTCGAACGAAATCTTCTTGCCGCTCGAATGACATTGGTATGTCGCTTGAACAACATTCAAAGTCGTTTGAACCACTGAAATTAAGAGTTTGCTAAATAAACAACTCTAAACCATCTTTATCTCAGAATAAACGAAGTTTAACATTTTAAAAACATTTTTTAACAAAAATAACAGCCTAAAAATATTTTCGAGTCTCACAAACATTACGCATTCATACCCGAGCGATCTCGGAATGCAATGAAGACGTGAAACATATACCAAAATAATCTCGGCATAATTTATCTTTAAAGCTTGGCCGCAACGTCTTCAATTAACTTTATGCCATAGATTGTGTGGGAACGTGACAATAAAAATCTATCTATGATTCAAAAATATATTTTGTTCCGGGGATATGTCAAATACTACAATGGACTCAATTGAAAAATTTATCCTTACATTGGGTGAAGTGTAAAGAAAAATAAAAAGTTATAAAAGTCAAATAATGATAACTACATGTTGGCTAAAATAAAAATACCCCATTAGGTATTATATATTGGACATTTACCATAACCCTCATACATCAATGTGACACCCTCAATGAAAACTACAAGAGCTTTTGATTGAGCCTTTTGAGGACACGATCTACATTTTCACAAAGTTTCTTAGGGTCAACATCTACTTGCCTTTACCAGGGGTACTATTCTAAACGTGTCGAGCCCCGCAACACGATACTAGTCTTGTATCACATGATTAGGTTTAAAATGGTCAAGCCTAAGGTCATGGCTGCAACATACCAAAGGCCACATGCTAGATTTAAAACTCCTTTGAAATTAACGAATACTTGGCATACACATCTACAACTAAAGCATAACTACATGCATCGCATCGTAAAGATGTTTATAAAATCTCTAAACTAAAACATCCACCATTATAAGATAATGCTAGGCCGACACTAAATCCGAACACAAAAATGCGACACAATTGACGAGCCTCACCCTCATTCCCTTGTGTCTGGACCTCACTAAGAGTGTATAGCCCTGTGACGCCCAAACATTAGCGAATGAAGATGCAACACGTCAATTGTGTCGCGATTTTGTATCAGTGTAGAAGAACTCGAGATAAAGTATACGACCATACATTCTCTTTAAAGTCCGCAGAACCAAACATCAAGGTTCGTAACATTAACCATAAAGTTAAATTGGTCTCGCAACATATATCTTTCTCTATAATAAATTTACATATAATCCTTCGGCCTCATAATTATTTTATATTTAGATCTTTAAATCATATGTGAACCACTCAAAAATTATATACAAGAGACCAAATAGTGAGTACTGAGATTAGCCCCACCATCTTCCTAGAAGGATTTCAACTTATACGATGCATGGTTTTTTATATATACAATTTAATGTAATCTTTATGCACCTTCATTTTAATAATAATAATAATAATTCATACACAATTTTTTATATAGTCCCTCGTTGCATTTTTTGAACAATTTGGCTAGAAAGACCTCAAGGTGCTTTGATGGGATAGGATTTGCTCCTTATTTCTGAGCTCTCTGCTTGTGTGGTTTAAGGAAAGTTATAATGCATCTATTACAAGCCTTGTGGATTTTTTTTGCCGATAATTTTTTTTTTCTTTTTTTTGGGGGCGGGGAGGGGGGGGGGGGGGGGGGAGGCATTTGGGCACCGTCTTTCGTTTTTGTTTGTCATGTGTACTTCGTAGGGGTGTTCGCAGTCCGGTCCGGTTCGGTTTTAAGATTTTTTTCGGACCGGACCGACTTGGTCGGTCCTCTAAAAAAATGGACCGAGACCGGATCGAAAATGTCGGTTAACCGACCCTAGTCGGTTCGGTTTTTTATAGGGTCGGTCCGGTCTAACCCGTCGGTCCTCACATTAATGAATTACATCATTTATAATAATAAAAATATACCCGAGCCTATTTTTTTCAAATATTAAAAACTAAAAAATATCGAAATTTACAATTAAAAGAAAACTAGTATTGGATTAAACTATAATTTAAACTAGTCAAATATTAAAATTAATATTTTCACTATTTGTTTATCTTATATATATACATATGTATCTAAAAATATATTATTTTATATATAGTCGGTCCGGGTCGGTCCTAACAGGGTTTTTGAATCTGTAAACCGTGAACCGGACCGACTAGGTCGGTCCTCCAAAAAAATAAACCGAGACCGGACCGATTAAGAAAAAAGACCGAAAAAAAGTAGTCGGTTCGGCTCGGTTCGATTCGGTCCGTCGGTTTTTTGAACACCCCTAGTACTTCGTGTATACGAATTCCTCCCCTTGACGATCTTTCTAATATCATTTACTTATAAAAAAAATGTGATACATACAATTTTTTAGAAAAGACAACCATAATTTCCATAAATTCAAACTAGTATGAAGATTACTATTATTAATAATGAGATACATCAAACTTAAGTGTAGGGTTTACATAAAAATCAATAAAATACTATGCTAAAATGTAGAAATACACATGGGTATTCAAACATCATATCCATTCAAAGACCGACAAACATAGAAGAAGTAAAATCCACGATAGATCTTTTGCACAATGATTCAAATATATTACATGAAATCAGGAGGCAGGCTCCTGTGCACACTAAGTTTGCACATTACCTTTTAAAAGTGTGCAAACTTAGTGCTGGCGCACACCAATTTTTTTATGTGATATTTTAACATTTCAACGGACTCACATAAAAAAAATTAACTCAAAAAAACTTTTTTTGCTATTTTTAAAAAATCAGTCAAACTTTCACAGTTTTTAAAGGGCTTAAAAACTGCGAAAGTTTGACCGATTTTTTAAAAATAGCAAAAAAAGTTTTTTTGAACTGATTTTTTTTATATGGGTTCGTTGAAATGTTTAAATATCACACAAAAAAAATCAACTCAAAAATATTTTTTTTACTATATATAAAAGGTAATGTGCAAACTTAGTGTGCACAAGAGCCTGCCTCATGAAACCAGTGACTTAACAGTAATTAATTTGGGCTTTATGCACATTTCTTTCCTTCCCAACCCTCCTAATTCTTAGAACCTAATGGCATGGTTGTGTGGTGTGGTTAAAAAGATGTGTAACAAAGGCACGAGGGACTCCTAAAAATAATCTCCATTTGTCCATTAGATGAACTGCATGGAATGTGAAGAGTCCTTTTAGTCTAGTTTAATTATATATCAGAAGTCTACCAATATAACTGGATATAGATTTCAGTGCAAGTTGTAATGGGAAGAGCTAAAATAAGCAGGATAAATTAATGAAAGAAATACATTTTATCTAATAGAAGGGTAGAGTAAACAAGGTAAACAAAGAGAAAACAATGAAAAACGTATTACAAGCTCTTGCGGCCCAAAACCACTTGCATATGACTTGCATGATCTAAGCCAAAAATGTCTCCCCTAATCCGATCCATCATTCCTAGTGTAAGTGTTGCACAAACTGTGAACATGTGAATAATGCAATCGCAAATAAAAATGTATTTAGATATAGAAAAGTCAATGACATTAAATTAGTTAATCTTGAATACAATACGTCTCAGATCTCATCAAAGATGAAATTTTTACCATAATAGAAATTTGACTATAATGTTTTAGGTACCACATAAAGCAAGAGAAAGATTTAAGTTAACATTGCGCTTGTGCGAGGAGGAACCATAGCATTGATAGAAGTTCGACCTAGATTGTGAAGAGATTGTCTCACTAATCTCACTTGTTGTAGAAGCATTACTCCTCTGAGTGGATGGACGATGTAGTGTGAGAGACAAGGATAATCCATAATGGCCAGCTTCGTGATCTTCCTCATGCATGTTTCCCAAGTTTTCAAATTTGCAACTCTTTGATGATGTACATTTTCTGTCTTCTTCATTTGCAATCTGTGGAACAAATGGAGCAATATGTTATAATGAAACTGCATGTTCATTCTTATCATACACATAATCCAAAAGACTTCTAATATATGAGTTACATTTATAGGTGCCACTTGTAAAATGTAGCATACATTGAAAAATAAATTGTCTGTTTAATTTTTATTGAATGAACATCAGGATGCATTGGCTGTGTGAACTTATTTGATTATAAATGCTGAATACATGTTATTCTAATCACATTACTTTTAATTACGTTTATCACCTGCTTATTAAACTATTTTATAAACCGTAATGATGTAATATAGCAAACATGAGCAAAACTGAAACAAAATGCAGCAGCAGAGGAGTTACTTGTAAATATTGAATGGGTGTTGCTAAAGGCATCTAAATAATTAAGGGAAAAATACTCTTAGGTTCCTCACAAACAAATTTTAAAAAATAAAGGAATTTTGACAAATTTAAACACTTAGGTCCACTAATTCTCTTCTTGTAGAAGTCCACGCTAATGGAATAACAAGTGGACCTAATAATAAATTGTCCTCAAATGTTTAAAAATTGTTACCAAAGGACCTATCGGTAAATTGCCCAATAATTAATGCCTCAGTACTATTATGCATTGTATGTTGTTATGGAGAAAATTTTTGTGTGGTGACTTTAGCAGTAACCATATTGAATCTCATTCAAATCCCATTCACCATTAGAAGGAAAAATATTGGAGTCCTACGCTGACTCTCATTTTCGACTCATTGATTGCGACTCGCCGACATGTTGCACTCCTATTGGATCGTGTTTGGACCTCACTAGACCCCATAGGTGTGGAGTTCAAACACAATTAAGTACGGGCGCAACGCGTCAGTGAGTCGCACCCAATGAGTTGGAAGTGAGAGTCGGCCTAGAGTTATTGAATATAAACACCTATAGTTACCTTTTTAATCTATTCAGTTTAGTAAGAAGAGGTGAAAACAAAATCAACCTTAGAATGTGCATATTGCAGGAGTCCAGTATTGGGCTAAAAATATCAAAATTTGTTGGTATTAAATCACAACCTATCATCCACTTGGGAAAATTGAGACATCAAAAACATAGAAACACACCACGCTTCAACATTAAAACTAAAAATCATTACTCCTTCCCAAACAAGCAGGGAAAGATATAACGACTCAATTTTGGCATTAAATTACAATCTCGCTAGTCCAGAATCTTGAATCCAGATTTACATTACAATATCACAATTTTTTTCAATTCCAATATTCTTTAAATCTTTCTAGGTGAATTGAGTATTGCTACTAATTGATAGCGATGATATC
Organism: Sambucus nigra; assembly: GCA_949130495.1. Lineage (NCBI taxonomy): Eukaryota > Viridiplantae > Streptophyta > Magnoliopsida > Dipsacales > Adoxaceae > Sambucus > Sambucus nigra. The sequence goes on along the minus strand of OX422209.1, from coordinate 358,693,787 downwards.
ACATTTAGGTCGAATGAATTTCCCCAAGGAAAAAAGTCCATACCATTACATTGTGAATTATTTCACTTCTTTTTTTTACAAGTATACGTATATAAACACAACCGCCAATGGGCCAAAATCCGTATACAAGGAGTATACACGACAACCTAGGCATAAAGCCCTACAAGCCTCCATCTAAAAAATGCCTAAGCCTTCACTTCCAACTTAAGTTTCCAGTCGATTGTTCCCCCTTTCTCTAATCCTTTGCTCTTCCTAAGGTAATGTTGCTATAATTCATTTAAAAATAGTCAAAATAATTAGACTATTTCCACTGTACACAAATCCTCCCTCACTTCAAAACCCTACCAAGCGAGCGACTTTTTTTAGGGGTTTGTGACACTTTTGTGTCACTAAAACTGCAAGTCGAGTGGGAGGATAAGTGGAGTGAAAAAAACCAATTAAACTTAAAAAGTAAATGTTTGGTTGGTTAATTATATAGATGACATAGGGCAGCCCTACTATCAGTTGATGAATGAGGTAGCCTACCACTGTATGGACACTGCTATTTCTATATACGTACTGTACTGCCTAGGGAATTTAAGGGCTATATAGGAACCTCAAGTGGCAGAACCTCATAGTAAATAGAGTGGACCACAAGTTAACACAAGTTTTACCACTAAAATCTCAAAACCATTTCAACCACTCACCCATGTAAATGCTCTTCACTGAAAATACACAGAAACATAATTGAGTTTTAATATGACCACACCTTCCCTACCCCAACCAAAAAAATACAATAAAATATATCCTTTTCTTGTTGAACAACGGAAAAATATAGGGGTTTTACGACTTTAGACATTTCTAATCTGCCATTTTAGACTCACCAACGGAGATAACAAGCAGCTACAAGAAGTGCCAGGTCCAAAATAAATGTTAAAAATGTATCGAAGTCCAAAAAAGCAGATTAGTGCAGAAACAAAAGTCAAAAAACATTATGTTAAGAGATAAACATTAAACCATAAAGGTCACAAAAATTTTCCCACAAAAGAATGATATTCCTGGATCCACTCATGCAAGCATCTTCTTTTATACGTATATAGACAAAGAAAAGCATGCTACACGACTAGAGTTGAAACTGGAAAGTTGTCCTATAAAAATAAAACCAACACTCTACTCAACCCCATTCCAAAGGCTGCTATAAAGAGAATGTATGGGGGAGAGAGAGAGAGACTGTACCTTGAGGAAATCAGATTCTTTCACTGCATTCACATGGTCAAATGTATTGAGGCTGTGGAAAACATCATTTTTTGGAGAAGAAACGGAAATAGTCATTGGAGCTTGTGTATGGGTCTCGTGCCATCTTAAACCACTCTCCTCTTTTCTTTCACTTTTTTCAGCCATAGATATAGTCTGAATATAATCATCAGAATAGTACGGTTTTGAGCCTGTTTCACATATTCGTTGGCTGCATTGCAGGTTCTCTGATGAGATAGGAGGACTCATCGTCTCGATTCGAGCTCTATATAAAAACAATATCAAACAAAAAGAACATTACACGTAAAACAATCTTGAAAAACAAAATATAAAAGATCGTACAAATGTTAATGCGAATCATTTTAGTTTCTTGCCACCACCCTTGTTGAGATTTGAGATACTGGATGAAAACTCAAGACAGGTGCTGAGGATGAGCTCGTTACCTTTTTGCAGAGATACGACTGTACATGAGCTGAGAATCTGATTCTTCAATGGGGTTTAATGATGGATTAAAACCAACACCATTCTCTTGTTCGACACACCCATCATGATAATCTTCACAATGTTGTTTTATGTGTGAAATAAAACTCCTATCTGTTGTTTGGACACAAAAAACAAACACAATCAGACAAAAAAAGGTGTCAAGGGTCTCCAGACTCGAGTGTGAAAGACTTGAAGAAAAGTTCATATACTTTAATGATGAGACACGTAGTAGCATTTAAAGTTGTACAGATTGAACGCAACGTTTAAAAAATGTGTTGTGGGTTTTCATTAGAAATGCCAATATTAGATTATTTAAAATGATGGGAGTTGATTCTACGCTCATCTATTTGGGTTCGGAAACAACTTTATTGGGAAAGAAATAATAAATGAAGTATGTAGTTACTCATTACCAAAAGATATGTAAAAAAAGAAGTGAGAGCATGGAGTTTGATTTGCAAAGGCAAACACTTATATAGGAAACCATGATGATAAATAGTTAGTCTGCCTCAAGAGAATGTACAAAAACACATGCTGGATTTAATGCAACTCCACGTTTGGGAACCATTATTTTTTTTATCCAAACAATGTATCAATCTACGCGTATATTTCTTTGATCTTTTATTTGTAAAAAAGTCATCTTGTGGAAAAGTCTGGTTACCTTGTCTGTTCACATCACCCTTCATGCTTCTATACATCTGTTTGCAACAAATATCCCAAATAAAAAAGAATTAAAAAATTAGAGAGGGTAATGAAGAAAAAAAATAAGGAAGATATGTTCTGATCAGAACGAAAGATGAACAAACCTGAAGATGGCTTTTGACATGTGAGATGGTGAGTCCTCTTACATCCATCAACTGAAGAACAAGCTTAGGTGTAGCCTCTACTTATAAGCAAAAAAATAAAGGCAGATCTTCATCAGCCACAAAATTTAAAAAAATGAAAGAAACAAGGTTGAGAAGAAGAACAAAAGTGTAACCAAAAAATTACTCAGAGAAAAAAAAGCGAAACAAACACATACTTTCTTGACCACCAAGCCTTTCAATGGCATGAACAAAACAATGATGAAGTTCAGGAGTCCATCTAAGACGAGGCACTTTTGATCTTATATACTGTCTGACCGACCCACTCCTTCCACAACTACCCATTTTAATTTTTCCTCTCCGAAACCCAAATGGGTCTCTTCAAAACAACCTGAAGCTACCAAGTTTTACCCTTTAAGAAAATGTTTCTATATCAGCTTACTGAGCAAGAGCTAGTTTGGGTTGGGCTTCCAAGAGAGTTGGTAGTTTACAAACCCGTTGGAAGTGTCTAGGTTTAAAGCAACAATTTATGAGACACAGAACAGAAGAGATATAGAGAGACAAAAGGTGAAAAAGGAAGATCACGAGAAAATGAAGAGACGAAGCTGAAGAGGTCTGTAAATTCCTTTGGTGGTCAGCTGATCTGCTGCAGTTCTATTCTACCCCCTGCAAATAAAAATTCTCATCACGAGCTTCTGATCTTCCCCGAAATCAATTACACCTACAGAATACCAACTGCTAGCTGCTGCCGCCTGCTACTTTGACTCTTTTATTTCCTTCTTTTTTTCTCTCTCTAGAGTCCGTAATACTAATACGCCAACGTCGTCATGATCACAAAAGCCCATGAACGAAGGCAGTGATACTGAAGCCCCATTGATTTGTCAGCACAAGGGGCGCCCCCAATTTTCCTGACATTTTGGTCCTTGCCATTTTCTAAATGACTGTTTTCGCCTTATAGTATGGTTGCGTATTAGTGTTGGTGCGTCTGCCTATGGTATGTAGGGTAATTTGGACTTGGAACTATTATGAGGCGGTGCCCAAATCGCTGACCATAGCATGATTACGTACGGAGCTACAATATATATACACACGTATATCTATCCATATTGACCAGTATGGCCACAGGATAAATGATGTGTATGATTCTCTAGTACAATGTTAGAAGAAGTCTTCACAAATTTGTTATTATTATAAATTCAATATATATAATGCTTTCGGAGCCTACACAATTTATGTCTAAAATACAAAAAGAATATTATAAGGCCACTTCAAAATATATTTACAAAAGTTTTATATATTTATCATTACATAAACTTGTTTTGGTCACTCCTTTTGGCGTGTGGTCAAGATTACACCGGTAAAATATAATATGATATGAATTGACACAAAATTATAAATTAATGGATGGACCTTTAATGAATTCAGGTCGTACCAGTATCAATTTGATAAGACATCATAATTAACGGGTCGGGTTAGTATTGCCTATTTCACCGTTAATACCCGATAAGACTCATTATGACCCATTAATTTAAATAAATAAGATATACTCTTGGAACTTATAAATATATTATATAGCATAATGTCAATTTAATCATAATGAATTTAACTAAATGAGAGATTTAGTAATGTCAATGAATTAATGGCTCTACTTGAGTTCAAAAATGAAATAATATGTTAATTTGTAAACAATTCCGATAAGACCCATTATGACTCATTAATTTAAATAAATAAGATATACTCTTGGAACTTATAAATATATTATGTCGCATAATGTTAATTTAATCATAATGAATTTTACTAAATGAGAGATTTGGTAATGTCAATGAATTAATGGGTCTACTTCAGTTCAAAAATGAGATAATATGTTAACTTGTATACAATTCAAAATAATTCATTATCTTAATGGGTATTAACGAGTGAACACGACACGACACGTTAACATAACAGGTCGGATTTGGATATGATTTTTTCACACGATAAAAAAGTCACCTGTTTAGACATGAACCCAATAAGACCCGAACAAGATAAAAAACGTCACGAACACGACTCGATACGACCCATTGACATGTCTAGTCAAGATACTCGGGAGAGTTGAACTCCCACGAGTTCAACAACTATTTTACGATGGTTATTCTTCAATAATTGTATAAATGCATAGTAAATTGATATTATTTTCATCATCAATCTTATTTGTAACCTTGTTATCATTTTTAACCTCCTCTCTTCTTAAGTTTCAAAGGAAAAATTTCCCTCAAAACAATTAAAGATCCCGAAAGCCAAGAATTGTGGAGGAGCCGTAATAAGAAATTTTGAAGAGGATAATCCCGGGTTTTAATAATCACAATTAAAATAATTTCCTTGTTAATGTAAACTCAAAAGATGATGTGGAAGCATTGTAAAACAGGTAATGGTTCAACTTTCAAAAATAACAACAAGTTTTAATTTCTCAAAACAAATTAAAACATAATTCAAGTCCTAGAATTTGAGAAAGTCATAATTACCAAATTATATCCAAAGTTAGGCGAAACCAATTTTAGTACGTGACTTGAATAAACCAATTTACCCAATATTTAATTTAAGTCCCAAATTAAATGAGTGTGATAATTAAACCAAATTTTATCTTGAAATAATCCTAAGCATGGATTCTAAATTATTGTGCAAGATAAAATAAACAATGTCGCACTACGCCGAGATGTACGAGGAAAAACCCAAGACGGGAAACAACCTCGGACGGCGCTAGCCACAAGTCCACTAGATACGGAATTACAATTACAAGACAAGAGACTTACAACACTCGACTCGAACCCTCTCAAGCCCCGATGCACTTCCTTGTAGAAACCTCTTCCTAGCGAACAACCTCGGAACACCACCGCGGTCTCGGAATCCACCGATGGGACTTTATATGGTCACCGTCACCCAAGCATGGAGCCTTTCTCCGTGTGGGTAGAATCTCAGCAAAGGTCTTCTTTGTGATGGGGTGTAGAAGCAAACCCGAAACGTCTCTTGAATTCGGTAGAGAAAACCGGTGCCAAAAACTCCAAGCAATTGATATAAATATAGAAACTTGGATAAACAATTATTGGGTGTAAACTATAGTGTATATATTTTTTCATTAAAAATTAACACTCAAAACTTGAACATTTTTCTAAACTAATTTTTCTCTCAAACTCTCTCTAGGAGATAAACAATGTTGGAAAAGTTGTCTTGGAAAATGTGTTTCCCGCACATAATAATGTATGAAAAAGTTGGTTAAAAACCAAGTGGGGAAAGTGGGTGAAAACTGCCAAAAACTGCTCAAAACTGTTCCCGCCCTGGCGTCTCGTTCGAACGAACTTGACTCTCGTTCAAACGAGACTTCTAACGAGCGACCAGCCTGGGCTCGTTAGAATCTCGTTAGATACCTCGTTAGAACGAAAAACTCGTTCGAACGACATATCGAACGACTGACTAGTTTTAGGGTCGTTGGCAAACTCGTTCGAACGAACTTGGTTCGAACGACAAAACTCGTTCGAACGAAACCTGGTTCGAACGAAAAAACTCGTTCGAACGACATTTCTAACGAACGACCAGAAAGATTGAAAAATTCGATTTTGGCCCAGAAACTTTTATATGCTTATTTTAAAGTTCTAATTGATTCTTTCTAAAAATAAAATGCAGTTTTTATTACACCTAACACCCAATACAAATTGTTCCAAGCTCCTATATAAATATAATTACATTCATACCTTGGGAGCATGGAACCTTAGTTGATGACGTAGAAACGAGGCACACAAACCGGCATTTTGATGAAGCTTTAAATTCTTTACCGCTACGTCTTCAACACACACTTCATAGGCTTGAGAATATTACAATAAATCACTAACCTATTAATAAATGTTTTTGTCCGGAATTGAGCCAAAACTATATATGGACTCAATTGGAAATTTGTGTCCTTACAAATCTCCCCCTTTGGCTATTCCGGGACAAAAACCAAACAAAAATCCTAAAGGTCCGTCAAGCTCTACTAGACTCAAAACATAACCCGCCCAAACTTGACACAACCCAAGGATCAAACGCTTTGCCATAGAAAGATGCCGCTTTAGAATAATTCCTGCACACTTAAGCAAACTCATCAAATGCATAGGGAATATCAAAATATTAAATGCAATTAATTAATTACTCCCCCTAAATTAATTCTCCCTTTTAAACACATGACATACTTAGAAAGACGTCTCCCCCTAAGATAAATCTCCCCCAAACTAAGATACGATAATAATAGGATTAGATACCATTTCTCCCCCTATCATCATTCTCCCCCTTTTTGCTCGGGAATAGGCAAAGGATAAAGAACTAATAAACAGCATGTGGAAGCTTAAAGTGATAAGACATGAACGCATATGGGCAATAAAAGCAAGGCAAAGACAAACAAATATCATATATATATATATATATATATATATATATATATATATATATATATATACTATAAATATACCAATAAGTACGTGCATATATAGATAGATATAAACACACACATGACACAAAATACAATAAGTTTGCACACTCGTATGGCAAAAATGTGTCATATGGAAACGGAAGTGTAGGGGTGTGTACTAGCAATAATTAAATTTAGACCCAAACACTTAAGAAACGTTCACGGAGTTCTCATTTGATTGCAAACTTCATCACAGTTAAATATAACCTCATGTGACAATATAAAGATTGAACTCGATGAACAAACATACACAATCCATACAAGCCTAGCATGATGATGATTCTACAAACCAAATAGAGTCATGACATTAAAGACAACTAGGATAAACGGACATTGTGCAAACCGTTGATATACCATCCAATTCTCCCTCAATGAGCATATATATTCTTTTGTTTTTGAATGAATATATCAAACAAACATAGGCCTTGGCAATTTCTTTCTTTTTAATGCCAAATATTCTGTTTTTAGGCCTTTGGATCACGTATTTCTTTTAGATCCAATCAACGGTGGCTTACTATCGCAAAGGATTTAATTCATCCTTTCGGAGCCCTTCCCCGTGCATATATTAATTTATCATGTTTTCATTTTTTACACAAATCTCACATGCAACGGATTTTGACATGCACTAGTCCTCCTAGGTCATAGATATGTAGATGACTAGATTGATAGGAGAACACCTCAAAAAGCTTCAAATATAACATGTGACATTAAGATTTCAAAAGATCTCGTGCATGTGTGAAAAGAGGCATATAAAAATAGAATCCATTTAATCAATACAAAATCCAACTACTCCATATAAAACATGGTAAAGAACATTTTAAGGATTGAAAATCTAAACCAAAAGTTCTAGCCACGTGGGAGCGTAAAAGATGGGATTCAAACACAAGTATATGCCACTTAAAGTGTGTCAAACTAAAATACACACAAAACAAAATCTTTTTGAGTTTTTAACATTGTTAATCAAAAATAAAGATATATACTCAAAAGACTAAACAAAAATCATTTGTAGTTTTCATTAAGCGTAAATGAAATAAATAAAAACACAAATGATAAACAAAAATCTTTTTATATTTTTCAGTTAAATCAAACACAAAATATAATACAAAAAGATAAACAAGTCATGATTTCTAGCATGTGATATGAAATAAGGCAATGACTAGAAAATGACTAAATAAGCATACATTTAGCATGTGAATATAGCATGAAGTACAAAAGCTAAAGTATGCAAACACTAACACATTCAACCTTTAAATTTAGCAATGGAGGAAGGATGTGAAAGTAAATGAGAATCAAAATCCCTATTTTGTAAGGCAACCAAGTCGGATTTCCTAACCCAAATTAATGAAGAATTAATATCTTGGGGTGTTGGATCGTTAATTACCGTGGTTACTTTACTATGGGATTCTCTAGGAATTCGTTTAAGATCTAAACAAAATTTCCTAAGATGACCTTTTCGACCACAATGTGTACAAGTAAGAATATATCGAAAAGATTTTCTTAAGGAGTGATCTTTAAAAGTATTCCTAGTTGATTCTCCTAAAACATTGGTTTGGGCATTATGAGTAAATTCATTACAAGGATTGAAGCCTAAACCACAAGTGTCACTTTTAATTTGGATCGTTCCTAACATTTTATCAAGTTTTTCCGAACGACATTCCAAATCAAATTTGACATTACTAGAATCTTTTAATTTCTTTTCCAATTCTAAAATTTTAGATTCTAGTAAAACATTTCGCTCTTCAAAAGCAAGAAGCTCCTTTTTCAAGGATTCCATTAAACCCCTAAGGCTATCTCTTTCGCCTTCTACATAGTTAAGCTTCTCTTGAAGAGTCCTCTCATGTGTCCTAAGGTCTTCTATTAAAGAATTTTCATCAACGACCTTGACACTCTCTCTTAAACTAGCTTCTAACTTCAAATTAGCTCTTTTCAATTTAATAGATTCTGTATAAAGTTCTTGAAAAGCATTTTGAAGTTCACCCATATCAACCTCATCTTCATTTTCACTCTCTCTTTCTTCTTCACTCTCACTATCATCAAAAATAAGAGAATCATGTACAACGACCTTGGAAGTGGCATGTGCTATCGTTTCATCAATCGATGAGTTCTCACTATCACTCACATGACTAGCCATAAAAGCCACAAAATTTTTCTTAGTGGGGGAATCGGTCTTTTCTTCCTTATCACTATCACTAAGGGTTGCATTATATGCAGTGGGTCGTTTACCCTCTTTCCTTAGTTTAGTGGGGCATTCATAAGCCCTATGGCCATAACCTTCACAACCAAAACACTTATCAGACTCGTCCCTATCTAAATTTTCATTACTAGGTTTAGGGATCTTTTCGGCTTTAGAAAACCACTCGCTTTTATCATGTTTCGAAGTATCAAATTTCTTAAAATCATTTTTAAAATTACCTTTGTTAATTTTAAGAAATTTTCTAAATTTGCGAGCAAACAAAGCCATATCTTCCGAGTCACTATCACTATCGCTCTCTACTACTTGTTTAACCTCTTTTCGGGCTTTTAAAGCAACGCCCTTTTCGATTTTCTTTTCATTTTTAGAGGGAAACATATCCAGTTCATAGGTTTGTAAATCACCTACAAGCTCTTCTAATTTCGTAGAGGCTAAAGTGGGTAAAGAATTTAAAACGGTCACCTTTGGAATAAATCTATCGAGTAGGGACCTCAAAATTTTCTTTACAACACGGTCGTCAGGTATTTTCTCTCCCAAGTTAAAGGATGAATTAACAATATCAGAAAGTCTAGCATAAAATTTATCAAAAGTTTCTTTTTCATCCATTTTGATAGTTTCAAATTGAGTGGTGAGGTTTTGGAGTTTTGAAGCTTTAACGACACTAGTTCCTTCATGAGTTAATTGTAAAATATCCCAAGCTTCTTTAGCGGTCTCACACGTCATAATGCGTCGGAATTCATCCGGTGTGACAGCGCTAAAAAGGGCATTTAAACCTCGGGAATTAAAGTTAGCAAGTTTAAACTCATTTTCAGTCCATCTATCGGCGGATTTGATAACACGTTCATTTTCAACTAAGTAAGTTGGTGGGGAGTATCCGGTAACAACAGACATCCAAACTCTCTCGTCGATAGATTTTAGTGCCGATCTCATTCGCGCTTTCCAATACGCGTAGTTTGAACCATCGAAAATAGGAAATTTTGAAAATGGGGAAAAATCCATTTTCAGCCAAAAAATTAAAGGATCTTAACGCAATAATTTATCGTTTTTGGCTCTGATACCAATTTGAAGAGGATAATCCCGGGTTTTAATAATCACAATTAAAATAATTTCCTTGTTAATGTAAACTCAAAAGATGATGCGGAAGCGTTGTAAAACAGGTGATGGTTCAACTTTCAAAAATAACAACAAGTTTTAATTTCTCAAAACAAATTAAAACATAATTCAAGTCCTAGAATTTGAGAAAGTCATAATTACCAAATTATATCCAAAGTTAGGCGAAACCAATTTTAGTACGTGACTTGAATAAACCAATTTACCCAATATTTAATTTAAGTCCCAAATTAAATGAGTGTGATAATTAAACCAAATTTTATCTTGAAATTATCCTAAGCATGGATTCTAAATTATTGTGCAAGATAAAATAAACAATGTCATACTACGCCGAGATGTACGAGGAAAAACCCAAGACGGGAAACAACCTCGGACGGCCCTAGCCACAAGTCCACTAGATACGGAATTACAATTACAAGACAAGAGACTTACAACACTCGACTCGAACCCTCTCAAGCCCCGATGCACTTCCTTGTAGAAACCTCTTCCTAGCGAACAACCTCGGAACACCACCGCGGTCTCGAAATCCACCGATGGGACTTTATATGGTCACCGTCACCCAAGCATTGAGCCTTTCTCCGTGTGGGTAGAATCTCAACAAAGGTCTTCTTTGTGATGGGGTGTAGAAGCAAACCCGAAACGTCTCTTGAATTCGGTAAAGAAAACCGGTGCCAAAAACTCCAAGCAATTGATATAAATATAGAAACTTGGATAAACAATTATTGGGTGTAAACTAGAGTGTGTATGAATTTTTCATTAAAAATTAACACTCAAAACTTGAACATTTTTCTAAACTAATTTTACTCTCAAACTCTCTCTAGGAGATAAACAATGTTGGAAAAGTTGTCTTGGAAAATGTGTTTCCCGCACATAATAATGTATGAAAAAGTTGGTTAAAAACCAAGTGGGGAAAGTGGGTGAAAACTGCCAAAAACTGCTCAAAACTGTTCCCGCCCTGGCGTCTCGTTCGAACGAACTTGACTCTCGTTCGAACGAGACTTCTAACGAGCGACCAGCCTGGGCTCGTTAGAATCTCGTTAGATACCTCGTTAGAACGAAAAACTCGTTCGAACGACATATCGAACGACTGACCAGTTTTAGGGTCGTTGGCAAACTCGTTCGAACGAACTTGGTTCGAACGACAAAACTCGTTCGAACGAAACCTGGTTCGAACGAAAAAACTCGTTCGAACGACATTTCTAACGAACGACCAGAAAGATTGAAAAATTCGATTTTGGCCCAGAAACTTTTATATGCTTATTTTAAAGTTCTAATTGATTCTTTCTAAAAATAAAATGCAGTTTTTATTACACCTAACACCCAATACAAATTGTTCCAAGCTCCTATATAAATATAATTACATTCATACCTTGGGAGCATGGAACCTTAGTTGATGACGTAGAAACGAGGCACACAAACCGGCATTTTGATGAAGCTTTAAATTCTTTGCCGCTACGTCTTCAACACACACTTCATAGGCTTGAGAATATTACAATAAATCACTAACCTATGAATAAATGTTTTTGTCCGGAATTGAGCCAAAACTATATATGGACTCAATTGGAAATTTGTGTCCTTACAAAATTTTTTCAAAGGAAGAAGACGTCAGAATTTACAAGAGTTGGGCTTCTACATCCAAATATTCTATTTATGAAGCACATTAAAATGATATAAAAGAATACGACCTACATCTTCAATATTGAGGACCACTACACCGAGTTTCATTTTGGGAGTTCGCTTAAGACACGAGTTGGCGCCATTAATTAGGTCGTGAATAAATTTTATGCCATGGTTATCGAGCGAAGGTTCCCCAGCAGCCACAACACTCAAGATGTCATTCCTTTGCCACTCACGTATACAAGTATGATATGGGGGATAATTTCAAGTTCTTAAAGTGATACATTGAGCTTAAGAACATTTAAAAAATTATCCAGGAGTTATGGATGTGGTGCAAGGCGCGGAATAAGGTTAGGATCAACACCACATCAAGTTGAAGTGCGCACACCGCTTCCGAACCTAGCCTATTTCTACGCTTATTGAGAACCTAGCCTATGATCACCCATTTTGGCCATTGCTCAAAATCGCGACCAATTTTATCACAAATAAGAGTCGCAGTTTGAGATCCTAACCAACATCAAAATTCCACCATTGATGGTCACGATTGGGGATCGTGGTTTAGGATCATGGGTAAGGTCACGATTCTGAGCCTCGTGATCCTTTGCTGACCAAGCGATAATCTTAATGTCAGCCAAAAAGTATTAACCCCATATTATGGTCACAGTTTTGAACTGTGACCCCCAATATCGTCACCTTAAGATTGGTCACGGACGACAACTGTGACTAATCTTTGTCACGGTCCAAAATTTTGATCATTCTTGGTATATAGCATAGTCAAAGTACTTATTACTTAAGAATGATATCTCATTAAAGAAAAGTTTGTTGTAGTTATTCTTTAAACAACAACATTAATTTTATAGAATATTTAGTTCATATTATCCCCACTCTCTTATAACATTCATTTTGTAGAAAATCTAGATATATTTCATTTAAAAAAGATATCTACCATTCGTCATTTCTTCAGCAATTATTTCATCCTCACTCTCTTACAACATCATATATATTCTGAGTGATATTTGTAGAAATTAGAACATCAATTCATAAAGATATCCTTTATTTTTCAAAGTGTGTTAAAGGAAAATCTAGTTTGAGGTTTACCTTGTATATTGATAGGATGTTAAGTCTCTTTAACATAATTGATTTGTAAAACCTTTTTAAGGGGTTAATGTGCTCTTTTGAGAGAGTTTCTATAGCTTGTGGTAGTTTGGGTTGTGGTCACACAAGTTTTTCAATCGAGGTGGTATGTCGCTACAGAAGCAAGATACTTGCTTGTATTGTAAAATTATCGTGATTTAGTGAATATCCTTCTTAGGTGTTGTCCTATGACAAGATCGTACATATGTGGCATGGAATCACATAAAAATATCGATTTGCAAACATCTTTAACTATCATATCTTGCACTAAAATGTATTTGTTGTGTAGTTTAATTATTTTGATTTATTGAGATTTTTATTTGACCTAGATCTTTTCTTTTTTTTTTGCCAATAATTTTGTGAAAAATCATTCACCCTCCCTTGGATATTTTTTTGATAAAAAATATGTATCCATACATTCATGAGATTATAATATAAAAATTCTCATTAACGAATATTAATATGCTCTTAAAAAAAATTATTTACTATGTTATGTTTATTTCAAAATTTTATGTTGAAGTGGATAATTTGAATAAGTTCTGAGGTCAAATACACAAATAAGCATTCTAAAACTAGAGGTTAACCCTTATGGTTACATGATAACCTCAATAGTGATTTAAAAATCTACCCTTGTAATTTATGTAAATGTAAAAAAGACCCCTAAAACTTGTTTGAACATTGTTTTCTTCTTAAAAATGATTTGAAAACATTATGGGTTTTTAGGTGGTTAATTTGCGTTACATCTATTTACAGATGTTTAAGTAAGGAAAACTAACATTAAAGTGTAAAATTTGTGCTTCGCTAAATATTTGAGGGCTCGAAAAATTGTACAAAACTTAAATGTAAAGTATGATATATTTTCTATATTTGGTGACTAGTCTCAAATATAAAGAGTGTGGATATGAAACAATTAAATAACATCCTCAACATATAAATAAGAATAAAAAAATATGTGAATTTGAATAATGAATCAAAACATAAACCAATATCCATGTGCCACATTTCACAACTTGGGAATTCCTAAACCATTTAAGACCCATATCTATAACCCAAAATATAAGGTAAGCGATATGTAGAACTGTACATATATAAAAGTACAACACCCAGATCAACTGACACCTCAAAAGATAAAAAGATCATTATCCAAATAGCTAATAAAATTGTCTCCAAGAAAATCAGTGCGATAAACTAAAATGCTCAATGGAAGTGGGTCACGACCAAAACAAGAACTATAGCTACATAATCCAAGATAAAAGATGTATTATAATGATGAATCACAATTTGTAATATGTTTAATTAACTCTAAGACAATACTTATATCTCTTTCTCTCTTTATATACACATATAATAGCATATCTCATTACCGTAACCAATACACAACTAAAGGTGAGTATCCTGTTGTGACACACAGGCCTCAAACCTGTTACCACAACAAGTCCATCGATTACCCCACTGTTACGTTTATATAGACATGACACCCACAGAATTCATCACTGTACTTAGTCCAACAATATGAGTTAATACCCCTGGATGCTACGTATGCAGACGTGATGCCCATATATACAATATCACCGCAACCAGTCAGGGACACTCTCTCTCTTTTCTGGGCTTACCGTCAGGTGACACATGTCCGGTCGGCCCTCTTAAAATGCGGATTAATCCGCACAAGAGTAGTATTATATACATACATATATATATATATATACATACATATATATATATATACATACATATATATATATACATATATACATATATATATATATATATCATACCACTCATGCGTATTATACATCTCTAGTTAACACACCATAATTAATCATTATTATTATTATTATTTATCTATCTAACATCTCATAGCTAAAGGATTTGTGTCTTTACGCTAACATACTAATAAAAATTTAATATTTTCGTATCCCAAACAATATTTTTCTCGTCTTTATTATAATCTACATCTCAACTAATCATGGTTATCTAAATTCCCTGAGTAACTAGAGTATCTCAAATTAGGATATTTAATTAGGATTGTTTTCGTTCAAATTTTACTAATTTCCATTAATTGAATTTATTTCCATAAGTATGATGAAATTTTCAAATTAAAACCATACGCATAATTAAACCGTCCATAATCAACTACTCATGGGATATATTTTATCAACACTAGTCAATTTTTATGACAATTATAAAACTATTTAAATTCAAATTTAATAAACAAAAACTCCTATTCTAACCATTGAAATATTTTTAAAAGGAGAAGAATATATTATTTTTTTATACTAAATATTCAATTTCATACATGCTTAGACAACTATTTTTATTCATAATTTCAAATTCTAATTGTGAATAAATCCAAATTATTTTTAAACATACATGAATTCATAATCCAACATGTGAGAATTTTTTATAACATAACTAGATATTTAAAAATTAAGCATAAGAGAAATTCCAAAATTAAAAATAGATACATCTTTAGAAAAATGGTTTTTAAAAATTGATTTCTAGAAATAATTCTAACTATCTTACTAATTGCATTTTAGAATTCAGAAAATGGTTTAAGTGATTAATTAGACTATCAACTCTAAATGAAAAAATTAATATAGTACTTGATTTTAAGAAGAATTCCCAGATATATAGCTATAGGATTTATCCTTAAGTCTTGTCGATCAACTTTGCTCCTAGCTTTCATATTAAATTCTTCTTTAAAATTGTTCAATTAATTATAATAGCTCGTATTTTCTGAAATTCATTATTTTTTATAAATCGTGAGAAGAAACTAATAAAATGGAAATTAATTATTACTTGAGATAATTAGTAATAATAAAAATTCCTTATTTGAATGATAATTAAATTTGCATTTGACGTGATTTCGTATCGTGTATTATAAATAATTAATTAGTGATATTAAATCTGTGATATTGGATCATGTGTTATGCATAAAATAATTAGATGCGTATTTTTATTACGATGTGATGATCATATGTATGTATTGAGCTTGGGGACTGATGATCTAAATCTCTCTCTAGGTTTATTTAGGTCTTGATAGATTATAGGTCGTACAATTAACTCACTAATAATATGAGGGGACATGTATGTTACGATAGAGTAAGGGTGTAATATATATATATATATATATATATATATATATATATATATATATATATATATCTGTGTGTGTGCAGGTGCTCATAGTTTAAAGACATAATAAAGTAATAGTTGAATTTAATAAGGTTTCAGAGTTTATAAAGATTATAACGTAATGAATAATTCGGTGTTCAAGTATTGGGGCGGTTTAGGTACACATGAGAGTATACATTATGCTGTATTTATATATATTTAGTGTAAGTGTATATAAATTTATGCATATGTGAATATAATTGTTACTCATGGTGAATCTATTCGTTGGGGGGGTTTGGATTCAAGTGTATGTGATCGTGTACCGCATATATGGTTGTGGATTTTGTGGAGGTCAATAGGACACATTCAATTGGTTGGCTTTCGTGAGTGAGACACGTAACAACTTGGTCAATTGGGCGAGATTTGTTATAGTCAGTGGTATGGGATTGCGTGATGTTACGTTTTGATCATACGTTTAGTCGGTTTAGACTTTGTGATAACAAACGTTGGTGACCTGATCCATCGGTCAAGTTTCAGTATGGTACTACTCGATGGTGTGATTGCATAGTGATTCCAATTTCACACACACACACACACACACACACATATATATATATATATATATATATATATATATATATATATATATATATATATATATACATATATATATGAAATAACTATTGGGGTCGAGGTGACATTCTGAACCAAGATATGAAACAACTATTGGGGTCGTGGTAACATATGGGGTAAGTTGGATCATATGATGTACATACAATATAGTTCAGTGTAAAACATGTTTAATTAAAGACGGTAAGACAAAATAAAATGTCGTGTTATGAGATCAAGATAATCTAAATAAATAAAAATTGGGTATTGGGTTATATTATGTATGAGTGCAGTTAGTTATAACTAACTACACTCGTACATAATATAAACTCCGTGACTATTCCTAAGATTTGGTTTAGTGTTACATCCCTTTTGCATTTATTTATAAGTTACTTTCTTATAAGTCTAGAGATGAATACTATTTTTATATTTTATACCTTGGGTTGGGTCATGCTTATAGTATTTCACTAGATGAGAGGTGGGGTTGTCATTACGTGTGAGTGTCAACGGGTTGCATGGTTATTGTAAGTGAGTCGCATGATTGGCATTATTGTTATTGGAGATATTTCTTGCAACTTTTGAGCTCTGACCCAAATCTATAAATATTTTCCCCCACAAGTATTATTATCATTCTATACAAGTTTAGAAGGGCTCAACATACATACTTGCAGTTACGAAGAACCGACTTGTTTTCCTTAGAGTAAGAGTCGTTGGTTCATTATAATAGCCACCGGTACTCAGGAGCGTGTTTCAAAGGTGGTCACCATTGGATTTCTTTCTATTAGTTGAGACATTTTTATAAAAGAGGTTTTTATATAGTGCCTTTGTTTATTGAAGATCTTTTTTTTCAAGAAAGAAATTTATTTATAAACAATAGGATAAAAAGCCTCTCCTAATATCTCTTACGTTTATTGGAGATCTTTTACTTAAGTTCATTTATTCATATTATCATCCTCTATTGAGTTGTATTTATGGATTATTTTTATTCACTATAGTTTTGTTTAACATTGATGTTGAGAATGAGAAAAATTATTTTAGCGTTCCATGTATTTCGTGTCTAGACTGATCAAATGGGCATGAAAAATTGAGGGTGGTATAGATGGTATCAGAGCATCCAAGTTCTAGTGTCCTTACGATCTATGTTGCGTACGTTTCTTTTTTTCGTGTGCATCATTTGATGTGTTAGGTCCTGTCATAAGTTTTTGTACATTGGTGTCACGATGATGTTTGTGTAGACATTTTTCATTATCATTGGAGCGTTGGTGACACACGAGGAGTATTTGAGCATAGAGGATCATGATAATGAAGACCGTTGCAACTTAGTGGTAAATCATATAATGAGTGGTTGGACAAAGGTGTTCGCCACAACTTTGAGGACAATTTGGGAATTATCATGTTTGGGGTACGGTCTGCAACTTAAAGATCTTTACAGACGTAAGCAATGAATGTCTTTAACGTTAAGTTTATTTTTGGAGACATTATCGAAGTTGAACTGGAAATATGGATTGTTATGGTCATTTAGGCTAGTAGAATGTTGTGACACCCCGCCTAATTAAATATCGGGCGATCACTCCTTTATTAAATTAAAATCAAGGTGAACAGTTGGTTCATTCATAGCATCACTGTCACAAATGAAAATATTTTCCAATTTAAACACCCTAATTAATTAAGCTAAGTGTCAAAACCATTTTAAACCCTTATTTTCATTTTATTAAATCTGATTATAAAACCTTTAATCATTAACATATTAAGAGTCACACATTTAGTATAAGAATAAAAATGAACATTCAAGAGTTTAACCATCAATAATAAATCCCAACATTTAACACACTAAAGGAAAGCATCCTGACTGTAATAAATCCCGAAATAAAGATACTGAAAGTAAAAAGAATTACAATCTCTGATAATACCAACTAAATAATGGAAAAGGGGCGACACATGCTCCCACTGGATAAAGCTAAAGTAGAAGTAGAGTCAACAATGAGGTCGTCTAAGCAATGGCCTGCAACTCCCACAAAAGCTACAGCACGTTCCATCCAAAGAATCCTAAGCAAGACGCCCCTGTGGCTGGGCACCTAAAATACATATATACCTATACACAAGAGAGAAGAGATAACAGCAAACGGGTCAGAGCCCGAATGTAAAACAGTTTTAAAAATAGTTTAGCAAGTATTTAAAATGCTTACCGGCTAATGCAACAGTCATATTAGTATGCGACACTCTCTTGAGAATTCTCACCTCTCATCTAGTGTGCACGTCTATCGTACTAATGAACCCCATATATCTCTCTAACTTATTCGCCATAAGTCTTAACACGTGAAATTAAGGTTATGATATTCACTTTAGAAAAGTCTATCTCTTAAAGATTTCTTACGTTATTTAGAAAAATTCCGTATTGTTATAATGTTTCCGAATACTTATAGTGAAGTTGAAGAATTTCATACTTTACTTAACTACTATTTCACTCAATAGAAAGTTCTCATATAGATACACGTATATATATTAATTACACATATAATATATATACAAACGGCACACCACATAAAATCTATGGTGCTGGCACACTCTGCTATCCAGTCCCCGTATCACTTGTACTAAGGGAAATACAAGTTCGGAATCACTCTCGAACTGTATTAACACAAACACAAACAACATTGAGGCGAAGCATAGATTCCAAGTCTCTAAGAGGTCAGTACATACCCTCACGTCTCTTAAGACCGTCTGACCATCGATCAGATAGCCTGTACCAAGGATATCTATCTTCTAGGGTACGAGTCAATATCCCCTATAAAGGTTCCATCGAGATAAGACTGTCCCAGCGCGGTAACCTCAGGGATAGCAAGTAACGCGGGCATGATTTTTACACAGATATAATATATGCATAATCACACAGTCATATATATATATATATATATATATATATATATATATATATATATACACACACACATCCACATTGTTAAATTGGGTGCGCTCACGATCCATAATATTAATTATCCGTTATTACACATTTTACTCGATTATTTCATATAACGGGCTCGTTTATTTTATTCTCGTAATTAAGTCATTTTAAACTCACTTCTCGTATCTCGAAGTATTTCCTTTACTTAAGTACAATTTCTGTAGGCCCTCATTTGCCTTCTACTCCAACTTCCTAGACATTTCGATTATTAAAATCAACGCACGTATGATTTTCTAAGTATGAATATCTCCCCGTTTACCCCTTTATTTCGCTTCATATCAAAGTCCCACTTAACGGGGTTTATCTTGACCCTACTGGTCCTCTTTATGTTCCATTATGTTCTAGCAACCCTAATCAAGGTTTACTACGCATAAAATTGGATTAAGCTAACACGAGCAAAAGTGCAAGTTTCCAGGAGGGGTCGATCGATTGATAAAAAGGGGGTCGATCGATCGATGCTCTGGGTTCGTTCGATCGATCAAGCAGTTATGGCGAAACTGCAGAAAACCCAGCTACGGAATTGTTACCCCAAACTCCTCCAAATCATCATGTTTCAGTCCCAAACTCCCAACCAATTATACTATAAGTGTTGTATACCCATATAAACAATATCCTACGTAACACATGCGAATTTTCATCATCTATAACAAGATAGAAGGGCAAAAATCTTTATAAGTCTCAAGAACCCTAATTTTTCCTTTAACTTAGTTTCTTCCATTCTTTTCCAGATTTTCTATCACTAATACCATGGAAATTCGTGGTTCAACCTCTACATGTGAAATAGATTTCCAGAAATATGATCTCTACCTCTACAACATGCAATTTTTGTCTCCAATTAACGTTTTTCTTCAAGAACACTAATTCTAATCAACCTAAGACTAATATAAAACAATGCATTAACTTGATAAAAGCAAGATAGATACTTGCCTGGAAATTTAGTCTCTGATTTGTGGAAAAATTTGGTGTGGTCAAGATCCTCGTTGCGCGATCTACCATTTGGCGGTGACGGCGGTAAAATCGGAGGTGTTCTTGGCCTAGAACTCCTTGGAGAGCTTCTCCTCTTCCTCTCCAATGGCCGTCATTAGTTTTTGATTGTGTTAACCCTAGAAGATAACACTTGACATCTGATATAACCCTTGCACATTCGTGGGTTTAATTACCCATAATTACAAAATATCCAAAACGCCCTCCCGGGGTGCTAATTAAGCCTAAAAACTCCCCGAGATCCAAACTAAACCTCCGCGGGTACACTTTTCTGACTATCTCGACCCTTCCGGACACTTTGACGCACTCAAAACGACCATACGAGAAACTTATAATTTATTCACTTTTATTAATCAACATTTAGTCCCGACACGACACAGGCGCATCCCGACTTAAATTTCTATAATTGTCATTTTATTTACACGTGACAATATTATAAAATAAAACTCATATATTACTATACTCATCCAGTAACATTCAACAAATTTCAATAATTACTAACTCTCGTCACGCTAGTAAATATTTAAAACAACATTCCGGATTAAAATTAAATTAATTTATCTCAATTAAATTTAATTAATCCCTAAATTAAAAGCCATAAAAATACGGGGTATTACAAATGCCTAGAATCCGTTTACCCAAGAGAGAGGGCAATGAGTTGCTATATTTTAGTAAAATATGAGGTTTGATGATGAATTTATGTGTAGCTACTTCCCCTCAGAGAGAGAAAGAGGAAAGGTGTTTTGCTCAAATTGGAGTGCATTGATTTATAGTGTTAAACCCGTAAAATATTAAGGGTGATGGTATGGTGAGAAATTTTAACCTAGGAGTAGGGTCACCGCATAATTATAGAATATGATTTAGATCTAGCTAGGAATGAATAATTAGTACACATGAGCTGGTAGAAATTAGAATTAAGGATTGGTATTCCAATCTTTTGGATTAAAAATAATTAAACAAGAAACTTTGATGAGAAAAGGTCGCATACGTGTTATGGGAGTGTATATTGTGGATGCATTAGTTATGTGAAAGTTACGGAATGAGTAAGTTCCAAAGGGTTCGAGGGGAGAACATGTGTCTGTCGAGGATCATGATTATGAGGGTGAGATCAGAAGTACCCTTATTAGAGACAATTGGGGGAAACGAAAGAGGATATTTGTAAGGACATTTTTGTCCATTATCAATTTGTTATATCGCACGCCGTTACACCGTTGAAGAAATTCAAGATTCATACAGTCATCAACGGATCTGAATATCAAAAGAAGAAGAGGAATCAAAGTCTGACAGGCCGGACCGGTCCGTCCAGAATAAACGAACCAATCCGCCTGCGGACCGATCCGCCTCAGACCCGGACTGGTCCTCCTGCTGAAAGCCAGTATACCCCGGACCGATTGCGAACCGAAGATGCCAAATATAAAAAGAACCGGTCCGCCTACCCGGACCGGTCCGCCTGGGATAATCTCAAACAGATCGTGCAGAGATTTTTTAGGCCATGTTATTCTTTTATAAACCCACTACGGAAAGTGGTTTTCGAAGACTTCTACACACGATTTTCAGAGTACAAAAAACTCTAAGTCTTCACCTATTGAGCCCTAGACTCTAGGTTTTTGATTCACACAAATTTCCAAACATTTGTGAATCTCTTTGCAACCCAGGAACGCACTTTTGTTGTTCATACCATTGTGGAGAAGGCCGTTCTTCTTCTTCATTGCAGCCCTACTGGAAAGTGATAACTCTAGCCGCCGACTACAGAATCCGAAACCTGAGGGTAATTCTTAGTCACTTGTATTTTCATTGTAATCCGAAATTATACAGTTACAATATTATAATGGAAATAAATGGTTTTGTTCCTTTGGGGGATTTTTCCTCACAAGCATGTGTTTGAATGTTCTTGCTTAGTTCATTATCTTATTCAATCACATATTGTTGCATGTTTAGCGTTTGTTTGAGTTAAATAGTGTTTAATATAATTTGCTCATTTGAACGTAAGTGCACATACGTTCTCAAATTGGTATCAGAGCGGGTTACGGTAATTTATCGCGTATTCCTATTTTCCGCAAATTTTTCTAAGATATCAATTTTTGAAATAGTGCGTTTTCAAATGGAGAAGTTATATAATAAAATGCCAGTTTTTTACGGGACAAACTATGCCTATTGGAAAGCCCGTATGAGGTCTGCATTAAAAGCCATTGATGAGCGTGTTTGGATTTTGGTTGAAAGAGGGTGGACACCTCCCTCCGTGACTGTTGATAATGTGATCAACTTGAAACCTGTCACTTCTTGGACTGAAGAAGAATTTAAACGGTCATCTTTTAATTCTAAGGGTCTAAGTGCTATTTCTGGGTCTGTCACACCTGATGAGTTCAAACGAATAATAACGTGCACCACGTCAAAAGAGGCATGGGATGTTTTACAACTCACCCATGAAGGAACAAATGCTGTGAAAGAGTCTAAATTGTAAAATTTAACAACTCAATTTGAAACCATCACCATGCATGAATCTGAATGCTTTGATGAATTTTATGCTAGACTTTCTGACATTGTGAATACTTGCTTTAATCTTGGTGAACATATTCCTAATGCTAGAGTTGTTAAAAAGATTCTTCGTTTTTTGCCTAAGCGTTTTATCCCTAAAGTCACTGTGCTAAATTCTATGGGTAATTTAAATACGCTAAAATTGGAAGAACTTGTAGGAGATTTGCAAACATATGAAATTGATAATGTTCCCTAAAACTGCTAAATCTAAAGATAAGGGAATTGCACTTAATACCCAAGAGAAAAGGAGAGAGGGGTCGGCTAGAAAGAGGGTAGAGTCATCTAGAAAGAGAGAGACTGACATGTCAGATTCTGAGTGTGATTTTGACTTAGATGATTTGGCTCTTTTTGCAAAAAATTTCAAGAGGATTCTCAAATTTAAGAAAAATGGCAATTTTAAAGGTAAAAAGAAATTTGAGAAAATTAAGTTTGAAAAGAAAAATGAAAAAGTTTTTAAAGATCCTCCTAAGAAAGATAGTGAGAGATGCTTTGAGTGCGATGGTAGGGGTCATAGAGCCATTGAGTGTGCCACTCGTCTTAACAGAGAGAAAGGGAAAGCTGTCCTTAATGCTACCCTTAGCGACGACAGTGAGGTCGAGACGGTGGATTCAGGAGATGAGTCACCGCATGAGTGTAACTTCACCGCATTCATGGCCAGTCAAGTGAGCACTCCTAGTTCTCTTCACAACGATAAGGATGATGCTTTACAGGGACACCTCGATAGTGAGATCGATGTGAGTGAGGGGGAGGATGACTCAAGTGAGAGCGAGTGTGATATTCAATGCGCATACGCTGAGTTTTATTCTGAGTCTTTTAAAACTAAAAAATGTAACAAAGCGCTAGTTCTTAAGATCACCGGCTTAGAGGAAGATTTAAGAAAGGCAAGAGAGAGAGAGTCTTCCACCTTCCCCGCCCTGAGAGAGAGAGAATCTGCCTGTGTCGAGAAAGAGAGTTTGTTTAGAGAGAGAGAGAGTGTTTTTGAGAAAGAGAGAGGGGACTTAACTAAACAAGTGGCTAGCCTTACGAGTCAGCTCCATTCCTCCGTGGATACTCGGAAGAAACTTGAAGCCCTTGTTTCCCAGCTGACTCATGATCTTGAGAAACCACGGGAAGTCAAGGTACAAATCGAGGACAGATCTGGGAAGATGGGAAAGATGCTCCTCGGCCCCGCTTTAGGTTTTGGTGATCGGCAAGGAATTGGTTATGATGGTGCCTCCACGTCCCAAATTGCACCTAGACCTATTCCTGAGTTTACTACGACTCCTTATGGCCATCGTCAAAAACCTCGAAGGAGAGTTCGACCAAGAAAGGAAAACCAAGGTCCGCCTTTGACTGTGTTCTTTTGTACTTATTGCAAAAGGAAAGGCCACCTTAGGGAGTTTTGCTATAGCATGGGTCGGACACGACGTACTACTGCTCCACCACGTCATACTGATGAGTTTTTTAGTCTGAGAGAGCGAGTTGAGTTCTTAGCTGCCACATCTCAGAGTTTGATGGAAGAATTCCGATGGATGTCTTTGCCATTAGTGAATGCTTCTCACATTCCAGCTAAAACCAACAACAACAAAGGGAAACAAAAGGTCATCCCTGCTTGGGTACCTAAGAAAGATAAAAAGGCCTTCGTTGTTCATGTTGCTCTCAAAGCACACAATACCTCACAGTGGTATTTTGATAGTGGGTGCTCCAGACATATGACAGGTGATGCCTCATTTTTTACAACTCTTGAGGATTATCAGGATGGCAGAGTCACCTTTGGAGATGGGAGCAAATCTAGCATTATAGGACGTGGTACTGTCGAGTTACTTGGGTTCCCTAAGCTAGAAAATATTTTGTACATCAAAGGTTTGAAAGCAAACCTTCTCAGCATTAGCCAGCTGTGCGACACTGACTTTGCAGTAAAGTTTGACCGGGACGCGTGTAAAGTCTACAATCAAGCCGGTAAACTTTTGATGCAAGGAGTGAGGACCGAGGATAATTGCTATGGGACTGATCCCACGTCCTCACTTGTCTGCAACAGCGCCACGATCACTCCTATGGATCTGTGGCACTAACGTCTAGGTCACATGAACGTTAGAGATCTCAACCGCTTAGCTAAAAAGGACCTAGTACATGGCTTACCATCTCTTGGAAAGTCAATTTCGACCGTTTGTGGACCCTGTCAGATGGGAAAACAAATCCGTAGTCCCCATAGGAAGTTGCATTCCATTACCACCTCTCGTGTTCTTGAGTTGATTCACATGGATCTTATGGGTCCCACTCGCACTGAGAGTTTAGGTGGTAAGAGGTACATCCTCGTGATGGTAGATGATTTCTCCAGGTACTCCATTGTAGGTTTTCTGAGAGAGAAATCTGATGCTGTAGAATTTTTAACGACCAAGTGCCGTGTCCTGCAAAATCAACACGGTGTCACTATTAATAGGATGCGTAGTGATAATGGCACTGAATTCACAGAAGCAAAGGTAGATCTTTACTGTGATATCCTCGGGATCAAACATGAGTTTTCTGTTGTGAGAACTCCTCAGCAAAATGGGATTTTTGAGAGAAAGAATAGAACGATCCAAGAAATGGCTAGATCTATGCTTCTAGGTCGTAAAGTTTCTAGGAGATTTTGGCCAGAGGCAGTGTCTACTGCATGCCACACGGTGAATAGGGTTTATTTGCGTCCACACACACTTCAGACTCCTTATGAGTTGTGGACTGGTAAGAAGCCCAACCTGGCATATTTCTGTGTTTTGGGGAGTAAATGCTACATCCTACGGGATAGAGAGCAATTAGAAAAGTTCGACCCCCAGAGCGACGAGGGAATATTTCTAGGATATTCATAAAATTGCAGAGCATACCGGGTTTTTAACCTGAAGAGCTCTAAGGTTATGGAATCAATAAACGTCACCGTGCAAGATGACGAACCTCCGACGGTTATTGATCCTAACTTTCAGTGTGAGGATGAGGATTGTTCTGACAGTGATTTACCTGTTCCTCTCTCACACTCTGTGGACCCTACTCTTGTGCTAGGGGACACACCTGCTTGGGTTCGCAAGAGTCATGATCCGTCTGCCATTGTTGGCGATCCCACTCTAGGGGTCAAGACTCGTGATCAGCTAGAGAATGTTGTTAGCCATCTTTGTTACACGTCTAAAGTCGAGCCCAAGAACCATAAAGAAGCACTCAAGGATGAACACTGGATATCTGCTATGCAGGATGAGTTGCTTCAGTTTAAAAAGAACAATGTCTGGGAACTAGTCCCCCGACCTAGTGAGACTAATGTGATAGGTACCCGGTGGATTTTTAAGAACAAAATGGATGAAAATGATACCATAATCAGAAATAAGGCTAGGTTGGTCGCTCAAGGCTACACACAGATAGAAGGTGTAGACTTTGGGGAGTCATTTGCTCCTGTAGCGAGGCTTGAGTCCGTCCGTCTTCTGCTCGCCATCGCATGTCATCTGCGCTTCAAGTTATATCAGATGGATGTCAAGAGTGCCTTTCTGAATGGCATTCTACAGGAGGAGGTATATGTGGAACAACCAAAAGGGTTTGAAGACCCTCAGCACCCGGAGCACGTCTACTATCTGAGGAAAGTCTTATATGGCTTGAAGCAAGCACCCCGTGCTTAGTACGAGAGGCTTACTTCCTATCTCTTAGCTCGTGGCTTCAAGAGAGGGGGAGTAGATATGACGTTGTTCATTAGGAGAGATGACGGTGCTATTTTGGTTGCCCAGGTCTATGTGGACGACATAGTCTTTGGATCCAGATGCTCCCAGCATGCTCACCACTTTGAGGAGGATATTAAAAGTGAGTTTGAGACGAGCATGGTTAGTGAGCTTACATTCTTCCTTGGTCTCCAGGTTCGTCAGCTAGAGGATGGGATGTTCATCTCCCAATCCAAGTATGCTAGAGACCTAGTGAAGAAATTTGGTTTAGACTCCGCTAAGCATGCACGTACACCTATGAGTACCACTACCAAGCTTAGTAAGGACACTTCAGGCAAGGACGTAGAGCAAACCTTATATCGGAGAATGATCGGTAGTCTTCTCTACTTGACTGCCAGTCGTCCCGACATCGCCTTTAGTGTTGGAGTATGTGCGCGATATCAGGCGTCCTCGAAAGAGTCACATTTACTTCCTCTAAAACGTATTATTAAATATGTGAGTGGGACTCTCTCTTAGGGTATTTGGTATTCCTTTGATACCAATGACCGTTTGTCCACCTATTCGGGATGTAGATGGTTGTAGGAGCACTTCTAGTGGGTGTTTCTATTTTGGTCCTGCTCTTGTCTCCTGGCTGAGCAAGAAGCAAAATTCCATCTCTTTGTCCACTGCGGAGGCTGAGTACATAGCCGCCGGGAGTTTTTGCACTCAACTCTTGTGGATGAAGCAAATGCTGGAGGATTATGGGATTTCACAGGACACCATGACCATTTTCTGTGACAACACGAGCGCGATACACATATCCCGCAATCCAGTTCAGCATTCGCGCACCAAGCACATCAGGATACGTGAGCGTTTTATTCGTCAGTTAGTTGAGGAGAACACTGTATCCCCGAGTTTTGTTCCCACCGACCGTCAGTTAGCCGACATTTTCACGAAACCTTTAGATGCCCTTAAATTTGAGAGTCTTCGGAAGTCTTTGGGGATTTGCACAGTTGACTGAGGGGTTGGTCTACGTCTAGAATAGGATGTTTCTTCATGTTCATATCATATGCTTCCTATTGCTAGTCTGTTTTATATGTACCATTGCTTGTTGTACAGCTATTTATTTATTCTTTTTGCTTTTTATATTTATTTTGAAAAATACAAAAAGATTTTATTTTTACTAAAATTTTTGAAAAATCCAAAAAGATTTCTGTTTTTGCTCCTTTTATGGATGAGCATTTAAGATAGCCAAGTCACAACTTCATTCCATATATCCATGTGACTTTTTGATAGAGATTTGAGAGGCTACATCATTTCATCCATGTGCTTTACATTGTTTGGAGTCTTTGAGATGTAATTAGTGATATCTTTCTACATGTTTGACTCCTATATCCTTTATTGCACACATGCGCGGCTATATTTGATTATTGCACTGGTCAATCTCATATTGGCTTGAGTGTTTCCATCTCAATTATGTCTATACAACTTACAATATGCGATAAAACTTGACAATATTGGAATGCATGTAAAAAACTATTTTGGTGAGACTGTGTGTTTTTGTATAACGGGGAGGGGCTGCGAAAGGTAATCATCTATCCTTTGCGCAAAAGCCACCGTTAAAAGGACCTAAAAAATGGAGGAATTTTAATATCCGAGGTCCAAAGAGGTTAAAAGAGCCCAAAAAAAAAATTAAGGCAATAACAATCACTTCATGTCAAATATGGGCCATTTAGGTTTCACCATCAATTCTCCAAAGTTTGAGAATTTAGAATACCTCTATTCAAAATATATATATGAGGGAGTTTGGTTGGAGAATCTTTAAACGGGTTTGCACTTCCTTGAAAGTCCTGAAAAAGCATAAATCGTTTTGGACGTTATTGGTGTGAAAATCACTTTGAGCTTTGATTAGTTTATTTGATTGAGTCAATATCTTATATTGTCATTATTTTTCACCAAAGGACGCATTTGAGTTCATTCGCTAGGAGTATCCAATATTCATCGTGCACATATGTCATGTTTGTATGCATTGATTTTCCTATCGAATTTGATCACACCACTTCATTTACGCTATCATCGACTTGGTTGTTTTTGTGATCATTCATGGTGTGATTTTATCCTAGCGACACTCCACACTTGCTTATTTGATTTATTTCTCTCATTTGTCTATTTGAGGACATCATAAAAAGGGGGAGAATGAATTATCTTATTATGGGGAGATTTGAAAGTTTAAGTTTTCTCATAAATGTCTATCTCATTTCAAACTCGATACGTCACTTGGTATTTTGTCTTTTCTCATGTGTGTAGGTACTACATGGATTATCATTGGATTGTACACCCTGATGAGAAAAGTGTTGAGATTCCTGAAGAGTTGAAGAGCAAACGTTGAAGTCTTATTCAATTGTATCTTTCCAGTTTTGGGTTCATGGAAGAGTAGATTTGTATAGGCATCTTTAGTTGTTTGATAATTCGGATGTTTGTTTTTATGTATGTACCGGCATAGACATAGGGGGAGATTTGTAAGGACATTTTTGTCCATTATCAATTTGTTATGTCGCACGCCATTACACCGTTGAAGAAATTCATGATTCATACAGTCATCAACGGATCCGAATATCAAAAGAAGAAGAAGAATCAAAGTCTGACAGGACGGACCGGTTCGCCCAGAATAAACGAACCGATCCGCCTGTGGACCGATTCGCCTCAGACCCGGACCGGTCCGCCTGTTGAAAGCCAGTATACCCCAGACCGATTGCGAACCGAAGATGCCAAATATAAAAAGAACCGGTCCGCCTACCCGGACCGGTCCGCCTCAGACCCAGACCGGTCCGCCTGGGATAATCTCAAACAGATCGTGCAGAGATTTTTTAGGCCATGTTATTCTTTTATAAACCCACTACGAAAAGTGGTTTTCGAAGACTTCTACACACGATTTTCAGAGTACAAAAAACTCTAAGTCTTCACCTATTGAGCCCTAGACTCTAGGTTTTTTATTCACACAAATTTCCAAACATTTGTGAATCTCTTTGCAACCCAAGAACGCACTTTTGCTGTTCATACCATTGTGGAGAAGACCGTTCTTCTTCTTCATTGCAGCCCTACTGGAAAGGGATAACTCCAGCCGCCGACTACAGAATCCGACACCTGAGGGTAATTCTTAGTCACCTGCATTTTCATTGTAATCCGAAATTGTACAGTTACAATATTATAATGGAAATAAATGGGTTTACCCCTTTGGGGGATTTTTCCTCACAAGCATGTGTTTGAATGTTCTTGCTTAGTTCATTATCTTATTCAATCACATATTGTTGCATGTTTAGGGTTTGTTTGAGTTAAATAGTGTTTAATATAATTTACTCATTTGAACGCAAGCGCACATACGTTCTCAATATTTAAAATTAACTAATTGAGCCGAGAGAGAGAGAGAAAGAGAGAGAGAGATAAAGGTGGTTTGTGATTGTCATTTTAAGGCGTTAGTGTATGGCCACATAGTTCGCAGGTTTATGAATATGGATTTTGTTCATTGTAGACATGAACCTAAGATGGTTCAATTGAGGTTTATAGATTTTAAGACATTTGCATTACTACCAAAACTTGGGTGATAACCATAGGTTTCACGTGATTTGGGAAATAACACCTTATTGAGAGTGGGTGCGATGAGGTAGTGATTTAAGTGTATATGATTAATTTAATTTGTTAAAGTCATTGTATATTTTCGAACTTCTACCACTAATAGGATATTGGGATTTTTGTGCCCCCTATATTGAGAGTTCATATAGATTTGAATATTATGGTTTGGTCTTGGCTATTGTGTGGGAGAGTGTGCAAACCTACCACTTGATGTGGATAAATCGTTACGTGTACCTATCGTTACATGGCTTGAGGCATAAATTGATGATATATAGTTTGGGGGGTATAAAGCTTGATGTGTGTAGTTATTGTGTGGAGATGTTGGCGTAGGGTACGCCTATCCATATGCAGTTAATTGTGCCTACATGGGTCAAGTGCACACTTATGACATGTGGGAATTTTAGGCTGACAATTGATGCATTCCTTTTCTCTAAGATATAATAAAGATTGTGATTCATAATATCTATATGTTGTATAATGATAAGATCTATTTGGTCACAAAGGTTTTTGCCAAGATTTATTTCTTTATATTGAGGACTGACGATTGAGACAATCCCTTGGTCATAACTTTAGTGTTCACTTGGATATGGCTTTGGCAGTGAGCGATGTCATCCCTATGAAAGTGATTATGATATTCGTTGTATGAGTAAAGCATATGTATATTTCATAATTGTTATGATATATGTGGAAATATAAGCATCCTTTTTGTTGTGTTATTTATTTATGAGTTATGTGAGGACCCTAGTGATTGATGGGTTTTGTGAAATGCTTTATACATTTAGTTAGTTATTCTTTGGCGGTGGAAAATTCCTATTGTGAATTCACATAGTGAATATAATAATGAGGTTTTGATTTTTCGCGTGGGAATGCCTATTGGATGTGATGTGATAGTGGTTACATATTTATATTGGATAGCTTTCTCGTTTGGTTACCCAATTATGGATTTCTCTTAGTGTATGAGGATACGCATATTGAAAACATTTATAATGTGGATGATTGAGTTATTTTGAGGATTATATGGATAGTGATGGACTTGATTATGCAAATTAGTGTATAGTCGTGTGTGATGTGAGCACATTGAGATTGTTAGGGTAACTCGTGATAATAGGCCCTTATTCGACTGAATAGATGTTTGGATGTTGAAGAGCAGTTGAAACACTCTGTTATATTTAGGTAAGGTGCATAGTGGTAAACTAGTGAGAGTTAAATTTTTTTCATATTCGTGTGAGGTTTTTTTCAACTAACTTAATAGTTTTTGGACTAAAACAATGAGTTTAAAATTAATTAACGTAGTGACTTCTACTTTATTAAATTGTTTTAAATTAGCAAATGTTAACAATAGAAAACTGCTAAACTATTTTATGTCATTGTCATAAGTTGTGAAGTATGGAGATTTGGTGATTTACTTATGATGCATTTAGTTCTTGCATATCTGAACATTTTTTGTCTTTCCACCTTGCTGAGAATCTACCCCAACAACCTCCTTGTTGGGGTAGATTTGCCAAGTCATTAGAGATTTGCCAAGGAAATAAGTAAAATAGTATGCTTGTCGATTTCTTATTTTTACAAGTAAATCACCAAATCTTAGATGACTTGGCAAGGAAAAAAGTAAAATAGTATGCTCGTCGATATTACCACAAGTCATCTGAGATCGTTCCGCGAACCTTACATGTTACTCTAACAATTAGATATATATACATGATATCTCTACCGACCTTGTTTTTTCCTTTGACATTTTAATTTTTAAAGCCTGATTCAAGTCCCATGTCAAAATCTCTTTCGTGGGACTAGAGATGTGGATCAGCTTGTTTTCCATCAATCCAATCGTTGAAGGTACTTTTGGAGCTTCAATAATCGGGACTAGCATTCTTTACTAAAGGGTTAGAGCTGATACTTTCCACATCATTGGTTGTTCTCACGGTAGTTGATGTTGCTATTGGACCTTAATGATAAGTTCGATATTAATATTGAACATATGGTTTTGTGGTCCTTATACAATATGAAATTTAAAGAGTTTATTGGAATAATGAAAGGTTTTACTGGGATATATCAAGAGTTTCCTTTGATGGCTAAGCAAAATAAAAGATTAATGAGGAGACGTTTGGGTCATGTCCCTGCCTATAAATAAGTGGTTGATTTTTCATCATTCAGACACACTAAAAGACAATATAATGAAATTATAGTATAAGGGACAAAACTCCAAAAACTCAACGTGTGTTAATTTTCAAAATAATATTTTGGCTAGAGAATATGGTTTAGCCGTTGAAATGCACTAAAACTGGAATATTTACTTGTCGTAGATAAGATAAAGCCATGGTCCGAAAATTAACCCGATCGGACATTGTTAACATCGAATGCTCTGATTATCTTTCTAGCAGTGAGAGAATGGAGGTACAAGAACAAATTCTAAATTAATTTCAAGATTATTATTTTAAGTTCCTCGTAAGGATTATATATGAAAAGCATGAATTTCAAGATGTGATAAACATGATGATTCGCGATCCTATTTTAAATAACCATAGCATGTTTAATTAGTTAATCGAGTTAATTAAATTATGTTTTAATGTTTCTATTTGTCTCCTTTAATTAAAATATTTCTAAAATGTGGTATAAGAGCGTTGTAGTGGGATTACATGATTATCCATTAAGTTTTGCATATAATATTTTTTGGAGGCATTTATTTTTATATACATCATGTAATATGTGATGCATATATGTTGCATGAAAGTAAAAAAAAAATTGGCACACTCTTTGGATTAAATATTTAAAGTGCATTAAAAAATGAACCACCTTATGATCTCTGTGTATGAAATCAATATAATTAATTAGTATATGTGTATAATCACATAAAAAGATTTATCTTAAGATGAGATTGTTAGTTTCCAAAAATTTAATGACCACATTAAAATTGCAATTGGTCCCCTTATTATAATTTTCTTTTGTAACAATAAAATTATATCTTTAAATTTGCTTATTTAAAAAAAACTGCTTTATAAAACTATAAATCTGAAATTTTAGACATTTACTGTGACATTTTTCTTATGCCTATAATAAGCAATAATAGTAAGTAAAATCGTTGTCTTACTCGGAATTTCATGAATATTTTTTATGTTAATCCAAAACGTCGTAATGATTAAACTCACCAGTTTTAGTTCATGGGCATTTTTTTTGGCTAATTGAGTATATTTAAGCCCTTAAAACCTTGAATTTTTCATATTTAGTAATACAGTTTACACATATTTGTCTCTCCAAATTGTTTTTAAATTTTAGTTATTGGTGAGTATTTCAAAAAAAATTCTTCACACTTTGTTGTGATAACTAAAGTTTTTATTATTATTGGAAATTTTGGATTTCTCATTTTTATGTGTTTTAATAACTACATAAGTTGTGCTACCTTATGCCGTTATCATAATATTAATATTATGTGATGTTTGTGGTATACTCCAAATACTGTTATGAATATTATATTTATGTTTAAGGTTTTGACATTAATATTTATATTGTGTTAGATTACGAATCCATCAAAGTGCCATAGTCTATAATTATGAATATTAAATCATTATGCATAAATTTGGTTATCTGAATGTCCAAATATAAGTATGAATATTAGGTTATTGATACAATGATGATGTGACTTCTTCATCATAAGATTACCCAAAGGTACAATTACAATTATTAAATGAACATTATTGAGAATTTTTTTTTTGCATCAATTTAACCTCGAAGGATTTATAATATTCCTTTGAACTAACATTTACGTGAAGTTTAATTAGGTTCTCAAAATTTCTCTAAAATTATAAATATTAGATTAATGTTTATGATTATAATCTCCAACATGAGTTATGGAATATTAAAATCATGCCTTAAGGTTTTCACCTTAGTATTTATATCATGATTAGGTTATAATTCCACCATGTAATCTAATAAATTACAAATGCTGAATTTTAAGATAACATTAAAATACTATGTTTTGGTTGCTCCAAAGAGTTCGGATATGATTTTGAGTGTTCAAATTAATAATGATTTCATTATGATATTTAAGCTAGTGTGATTTGGTTGCTCCAAATAGTCCGACTGCAATGTTTAAATTGACTTAAGAGCTAATATATTTGTTAATTTAGGATAATATTAATTTCTCCAAGAAGTCCGTATATTTTTTTTAATTTTTAAGCACACTGCCTACTCACTATTTTTTTAAAACATTAATATTTGTTGAAATTATTACACAATCTATAAAATAATATAATATTCATTTAATGAATAATTTGATAGTCACCAAAGTGACCAAACTAGAATGATTGTGAATATTAAATTTCAAAATAAAAGTGGTAGTAATAACTCATTATGCTTATATATGTAAAGACATTAATGGAGTATATTTGATTTATTTCGTCAAGCAAGATAATTTTCCAAAGGAAACATAAATATTAAGGAATCATACAGTTAGGTAGTGAAAAGTTATTTTGGATAACAAATCCATCTGAATTACATAACATATTACCCAATGAAGTCGTATAAAAATATTCAAAGTTATTATGAAAGACACCCACATTTATAAAATATTATTAATCTACGAGTTGTCAACTCATAACACTAAGCTAGTGAGCTATTTATCTCATTAATTTTATATTATTTTATTTCTTTAAAATTGCATGTTTGATCCATTTCAATGCTCTTGAGACAGACTTCTTAGAATGAAGTGAGGAAGATAAGTTTCCTTTATAAATGCTAAATTGTTATGATTGAATTTTACTTAATGAAGCCATTATTAATGCCCAAATTAGTGTGGGACACTCCTTTAATAAAAATTAAAAACCCTTAAAAGGATTAAGCATAAAGTTCATGCAAAATCTAATAATGTTATAGATTAAAATATGAGTACTCATTATGTAATATATATTTTTAAGCTGTATTGTGTGGATTATAATGTGTCGTTCGATAGGAATGACAATAATTTATTTTATTTTTCAAAACTAGAGTGCTAGGAAAAATAGTTCTAATTTGATATGAGAATGCTTACAATATCAAACCATAAAACAAAGACTAAAATTTTGAATTTCTTTTCTGATGTTATTTTGGAATCATTTCAAAAATCCCTCAATGGCCTTCTAAATATTTATTTAAATTTGATAGTGACGGATTCTCTCAAGTATAAAAAAGATTTTTAAGTTTACATGAGAATATATGTTTCTTATTTATGGTATTCTCATTGGTGGCTTGTGCAATTATGTTTTTGATAAAACTTTGACATTGAAAAATAATTTTGTCCCTATGTCGTAATGCTGGACTTAAAAGTGTCTTTCCACCACACCATGTTAGGCAAACGATCGCGAATTTTGACCGTGACTAGGGCCATGAGTGGCGGACCTAGATCGTAACCATATCACGTGTGACCACAGTTACAGGTCACAGACCAAATCACGGACCAAAAGGATGTGGTCACGGAGAATGGCATGAGGGATAATGGTTGCAGACATGAGCCGTGACCAGCTGGTCACGGACCAAATCTGTAACCCATGCTTGACTAGCCTTGAAATCTGGTCTGGGTGCAAAGCCATGACCCATAGTTGAACCTGGTCACGACCCAAAGCCTTAACCCACACTCACTCATTCACGAAAGCCCAAAGCCATGACCCATACTTAGGCTTTCAGGAACCTGGTCAGGACCCAAAGCAGTGACCCATATTTCTCTGTGAAAAAATAATAAAACATGACCACAGACTAGAGTTGTGACCATATTTAAATAGAAAAAAACGAGTTGTTTTGATCCCACCCTAGAATTGGGAGTTCCGCGCAACACGACTGGTTGCCACATGTTAATTTTGACACGTACGAGGTATTCATGCCACTCACGGTGCCGTTTTGGAACGGTTGTGGGTGTCCTCCCCCTCGAGGCATGTTTTCAAGCGTAACTGTGCCTATTTTCAAATTTGCTTCCTATTCTCAAATCGGGAGTCCCGCGACTACGTGGCCGATTGTTCGAGTTACGTTGGATGAGCACGAGGAGTTCATGCCACTCGCGGTGCCGTTTTAGGGAGGTTGGAGGTGTTCGCCCTCTCGCGGCACGTTTTCAAGCCTCAGTGTGCACATTCTTAAATTCGTGTCCTATTCTCAAACCAGGAGTCCCGCGGCTGCTTGACCGGTTGCTACATATTACATTAGATGTGCATGAGGTTTTTGTTCCACTCGTAGTGCCGTTTGGGAGCGGTTGGGGATTTTCCCCCTCGTGGCACGTTTTTAAGCCTAAGTATGTATGTTTTCAAATTCGAGTCCTATTCTAAAATCGGGAGTCCCATGAATGTGCGACATATTGCAACATGTTACATTCAATGTGCACGAGGTGTTCGTGCCACTCGCGGTGCCGTGTGGAGGTTTTCGCCCCCTCGTGACACGTTTTCAAGACTAAGTGCGCATGTTTTTAAATTCGTGTCCTATTCTCAAACCGAGAGTCCCATAATTGCATGATCCGTTATTATGTATTACATTGAATGCGCAGGAGGTGTACGTGCCACTCGCATTTCCGTTTGGGGGAAGTTAGGAGTGTCCCCTCCCCCCCAAGCATATTTTCAAGCCTAAGTGTGTCTGATTTTAAACTTGCATCCTATTCTCAAATTGGAAGTCTTGTGACAGCACGGTCGGTTACTATGTATTACGCTGGAAGTGCACGAGACATTCATGAAAGCTACGGTGTTATTTGGGGTCCGTTATGGTTGTCCGCTCCCTCGCGGCACGTTTTTCATTTTGAAGCCTAAGTGTGCCTGTTATCAAATTCGTGTCTTATTCAAAAATTACGACTCTCTTTAGTGTGCAACCAATTGTTATGTGTTACGTTGGACGTGCTTGAGGTATCCGTGTCACTTGTGGTGCTGTTTAGGGGGCGGTTGAATGTTTTGCCCCCCCCTCAGGGAACATTTTAAAGTCTAAGTGTGCCCGTTTTTAAATTCTTGTCATATTCTATACTCAGGAGTCCCGAGACTATGCGGTTAGTTACTACATGCTATATTGGATGCACACGAGGTGTTTGTGCCACTCCGGTGTCATTTTTCCATTTTTGGTTTTGGCCCCCTCGCGGCACATTTTCAAGCATAAGCATGACTATTTTCAAATTCGTGTCTTATTCTCAAACCGAGAACCCCACGACTTTCCAACCGATTGTTATGAGTTATGTTGGATTCACATGAGGTTTCGTGCCATTCGCGGTGCCGTTTGGCGGCGGTTGGGGGTGTCCGACCCTCACGACATGTTTTCTATCCTAATTATGTAAATTCATGTCCTATTCTCAAACTGAGAGTCCCACGACTGTGCGTTCAATTTTACGTGTTATGTTGGATGCGCACGAGGTGTTCGTGCCACTTTTAATGTCATTTGGTGGCAGCTACGGGTATCGCCCCCTCATGGCACGTTTATAAACCTAAGTGTTCCTGTTTTCAAATTCACGTCCTATTCTAAAACTAGGAGACCCACGACTGCACATGCGGTTTCTACATGTTATCTTGGATGCGCACGAAGTGCTCGTGCCACTCGTAGTACCGTTTGGGGGCAGCAGGGGGTATCAGCCCCCTTATGGTATATTTACAAGCCTAAGTGTGCATGTTTTCAAATTCACATCCTATTCTAAAATTGGGAGACCCATAACCGCGCGAACGGTTGCTACGTGTTACATTGGATGCACACGAGTTGTTCGTTCAAGCCTAAGTGTGCCTATTTTCAAATCCATGACCTACTCTCAAATTGGGATTTCAGCATCTACGCGGTCGGTTGCTAAATGTTATGTTGGACTTGCACGAGGTGGTCGTGCCACTCGCGGTGTCGTTTGGTGGTAGTTTGGGTGTCCGTCCCTCACAGTACGTTTTCAAGCCTAAGTGTGCATGTTTTCAAATTCGTGCCTTATTCTCAAATCGGGAGTCCCACGACTGTGGTCAAATGATAAGTGTTACATTGGATGAGCACAAGGTGTTCATGCCACTAGAGGGACCGTTTGGGGGCCGTTGGGGGTATCCGCCCCTCGCAGCACGTTATTAATTTTCAAGCCTAAGTGTGTTTGTTTTCATATTCGTCACCAATTCTAAAATCGAGAGTCCCGCGACTGCGTGACTGACTGCTATGTGATTCGTTGGACGCACACAAGGTGTTCTTGCTGCTCGCGGTGTCGTTTGGGGACGGGATGGGGTTTCTAAGCCTTCGTGGCACGTTTTCAAGCCTAAGTGTGTTTATTTTAAATTCATCTCCTATTCTCAAATCGACAGTCCCGTAACTTTGCGATCGATTGTTACATGTTATGTTGGACTCACATGAGGTGTTCGGGCCCCTCGCAGTGCCGCTTGGGGGCGATTGGGTGTTTCAGCCCCTCACAGCAAGTTTTCAAGCCTGAGTGTGCCTATTTTCAAATTCTTATCCTATTCAAAAGCCGAAAGTCCCGCGATCGGTTGCTACGTGTTACGTTGGACGCGCACGAGGTGCTCACGCCACTCGCGGTGCCATTGGAGGTTTTACCCCCTCATGGCACGTTTTTAAGCTTGAGTGTGCCTATTTTCAAATATGTGTCCTATTCTCAAATCGTGAGTCTCGCGACTATGCGGTTAATTGTTACATGTTACATTGGACGCGCATGAGGTGTTCGTTCCATTCGCGGTGCTGTTTGGGGGTGGTTGGGGGTGTTTTCCCCCCCACGGCATGTTTTTAAGTCTAAGTGTGCCTATTTTCAAATTCGTGTCATATTCTCAAATCAGTACTCTCGCGACTACACAGTCGGTTGCTACATGTTATGTTGGATGTGCACGAGGTCTTCCTTCCATTGTGTTTCCGTTTGGAGGCCGTTGTGGGTGTTCGCCCCTCTCGGCAAGTTTTCAATTTTTAAGCCTAAGTCTGCCAGTTTTCAAATTTGGGTCCTATTATAAAATTGTGAGTCCCGCGACTATGCGATATGTTGTTACGTATTACGTCGGATGTGCATGAGTTATGCCTGCCACTTATGGTGCCATTTGGGGGCGATTGGTCAAGCCTAAGTGTGCCTATTTTCAAATTCGTGTCCTATCCTCAAATCGGGAGTCCCCCGACTGCATGACCGGTTGCTACGTGTTACGTTGGAAGCGCATAATATAGTGTCAATATCATAATAAGATACAGATTATATTGGTAATCATACAATTATGTTTTGATACTCAATCTTTCTCTAAATAAACTAAATGATCCTTCAAATTAGGGTTGTCATCTAGAGGTGACTGGAATGAAATACCCCGTATTTTTGAATGATTTTATTTTAATTATGGGATTAATTAATTTAAATGAGAAACTTTACAATTAATTCGGAATTACGTAAATAATTACTAGCGTGATGAGAGGTAGTATTTATTAGTTAGAATTATGTTGAATATTACTTAGTGAGTAAAGTAATATATGATTATGAAAATATTAAAGTTATTGTGAGTGAAAAATATGGCAGTTACAGTACACTTAGTTGGGACGCACATGCGAGTCGTGTCAGGAATTAAATGAGAAATTAGAATGAAATTTTATTTTTGGTTATCCGGATGGCTGTTTTGAGTACGACGGTGTGTCCGGAAGGATCGAGATAGTCAGAAAAGTATACTCGGGGGTTTATTTTGAAGTTCGGAACAACTTTAGGCTAACCGACACCCCGGAGAGGTATTTTTATCTTTCGAAAAATTGGGCTTAATTAATGGACGAAAATTGGAGAAATATATTTGCATTTATGTGGGAGATTTAGGGTAAATAACTGGTGAACCCAAGAGAGAGCCCAAGAGGAAGAAGGAGACGAGATTCCTAGGAGTCCAAAGGCCAAACCTAGTCACCTTTCACCAAAATCATCATCAACGTGTAGATAGGGAAGAGAGGGACGCATCTATACCAATTTCGTTCGACGAATTAGACCTTTATGAAAAGTCAAGTATTTATCTTGCTAAATTTTAGAGCATATAATGTCCATGTTAAATTAATTGATGATTTATTCATAATCTGATGAAATTGGGACTTAAATTGGGTATTAATTTATGATTGTGGTATAGGTTTTTGCATGTAGTTGAATAACCATATGTTGGGGATAAGAAATCTGGGTTTTATATGTTGAAATCACGAATTCAAATCTGGGTTTAATTGTGACTAATGGTTATTGTATGAGTTTAGGGCTTTTTGAAGATTTGAGGAATTAATTTAATTCATGTTATAATTTTATAGGTTTTGATGTTAAAATGTGTTAAGAAGCATTCTACTACTAGAGAGTATAGTATAGAATCGTTGGATTTGCGTTAGGATGAGTTGTGGATGATTTGGGTGATGAAAAAGTTGGAAAAACGCAGATTTTGGAGGTCAGGGACAAAGTTCGATAATCTCGTTCGAACGAGATTTCCAACGACCCATCCAACGAGAATTTAGAGAGTAGTTCGTTCGAAGTTGAGGATCTCGTTTGAATGAATACGTTCGAACTCCTTCGAACGATATTCTAACAAAAATTCAGTGCCTAGTTCGTTTGAAGGAAAATCTCTCCACTTCTAACGAGATTTCAAAAATTTTAATTTTTTCCCGAACAAGTTAAAATCTTACAAGGTAAATTCGAGTGAGAGAGAATGACCTATGCTATTCTTGAGTGACTTCATTACATAGTCTAGTGGTGAGGTAATTGCGTAACTACAAAGGGAATATGTTGGAACAAGAGGATCTTATGGAATATATACGATAAAGAGATTAATCATACGAATAGAGTAACGTGAGTATTAGAGGTAATAATACTACGTATAAATTCGGGGATTTTGGTTGCGTGAATACCTAATGATTACTATATAGGTTGTGTGTATACCTATTGGCTGAATTATTGTGTTTATTACATACCTACGCTTCTTGTTATCGGGTGGAGATTGCGGGTTGTGAACGATAATATCTTGAGGAGCCTTCGAGGGGATTTTGATTCGTATCACTAGAACATAGAACCTAAGTACGGAAAATCAGTGAGAACGATAGTGTTGATGATCATATGGGTGCGTAGGTATGTGCGTAACCCATGGGCTTGGAACTATGTTCGCCTCCAATATGTGTGTTTATTTTTTATGATTCGCGAGAGATTAAATCTATAGTCCTTCATGCAATGAGCGATGCACCGGGACATGATAGCAAACTATGCATTGCATCAGGGGGGCCTTAACCCAGGGTTGCTGAAATAGTATATATATAGAGAGATAAATATATGTATGCCTGTTACTTATTCTACTATGCATGTTTAGTAGATATGGAATTGACGGTATTTAAAAATATTCTTAGTGAGAAAAAGGAATACATATGAGGATAACGGTCGTGTATATGAATAAATATTCTTAAACATATGATAATACGGGATACGGGTGATAGGGGTAAACGCATGAGCATATTAGCGTGGAAATAGTCATCTTCACGCTAGTTAGGCGGGGTATCATGACTAGGATGGTTAAATATATGCGTTAGATGTGTACAATAGATGAGATGTGAGTATCTCAAGTGAGAGTGCGAAAATCTAACATGTACACAATATGTTCTATTGTTTTCATTTAAGAACTTGCTGATTTTTAAACTGTTTTCAACTCGGGCTCTGACCCGTTTGTTGCAAATCTCTTTTCTTTTGTTAAATCATTTTAGGTGACCACCCACAGGGACACCAAGGATAGGAGTTCCATTCATTTTATGAGCTATAGCTGAAGTTACAGGACTTGGTAGTATACGCCCCCGTGATTATCATTCCTTCATTTCGAGTTGTTTAGTTCATTTAGGGCATGTCGCCCCTTTTATATATTCAGACATTCAGAGATTTTGGATTTATTTATTTACTCCTTTAAGTTGTTGGTTTATTTCATTGGATTGTTGTATTCGGTATTTAGGCTGGAAGTATTTCTTCCGGTCACATTTATATTTCAATCATTTTATTCCATATGTGGTTAGTTTGAATGGAGTATGTTTAATAATTGGTTAAATTGATTCTATGTTAATGAAAAGATAAAATTTTGACATCAACCTTTTTAAATATTAGGTGGTTAGTGTTGATAATAAAGTTTTCGACGGTGATGCATATTCTGAACCAACTGGATATTCTGATTTAATTTAATAAAGGACTGATCACCCGATATTTAATTGGGCGGGGTGTCACATAATAGTTAGATTGTAATAGTCAATTGGATAATCATAAAAATCCGCCTTAAACTCTTTCGCACAAAATTGTTAGATCGTAATAGGCGGGGTGGAACAAAATTCCGCCTATTCCAAGGTGTCACAGTTGGTGCGAAATTTCTTAAACTATTTCGCACGAAAGCTATGATATTTTGCTAGGCCTATAAGCCTGGAAGAGACATTACCTCTTTTTAGAAGATGCATTTATTAATGAATTTGTATTAAGGCATGTTTTTGCCACACATGAATAGGGGTGAAAATTTTAGAAACGATACGAAAACACGACACGAAATGACCCAAAATTGGCACGATATGTCGTGTTTGTGACAAGTTTTTTTTTACACGAAGTCGTGTCATGTCGTGTTCATGTAAAAATTATAAGTCGTGTTAGTCGTGTTATATTGTATTGTCGTGTTAATCGTGTTTTTATTTGGATTATCATGTCTATTTATCTTTAATTTAGTGTGAAATTAAAGAGATCGTGTTATTCGTGTCGTTTTTATTTGGGTAGTGTCCGTGTTAACTAAAAAACACGAATTCCTATCGTATCGTGTTCAAAAAACCCTTATTGTGTCGTGTTCTCCCGAAACACGAATCAAAAACATGAATTGCCACCCCTGCACATGAATAAATAATCACACACATAAGAAGTGAAAATTACCTCTTTTGATACCTATGACCTAAAACTGTTGTCGTGTAATTTCTACTTTAATTTTAGGGGTTTCCATACTTCCTTCGGGTAAATTGTAGTGTTTAGATCATAAAATATAAAATGCATATAATCAAAGAAGAATAATTCAATAGATACTCACTTTCTTCAATCTTCGACTTCATATTGCGATTCGAAGACATAACAAGCTGCTTGCTCCTATTATAGAATTGTGAGTTTCACCTATTTAGGGCTCCCAAGTGGCAATTCATCCTAAAACTCCTCAGGTTACTCGACCACTCGTCCTCTACAACGATTGGACCTCCTCACCTCTTATTCTAGCATATGTACCCTAGCGTATAGCGTTGATTCCACAGTTACGTATTCTTCAACAATTGACAATTTAATATACCATGTATTCTTTATATAATCTTTGAAGGTTTTCATCAAAAGCCCAAAAGGATACATCCAACGATACTTGATGGTACCATAAAATAAATCTTCATCGCATCAATGCACAAGTAGGTGGATGGGAATAAAGCATTTTCTAGTACACAAATGCCTTAGCTAATGTTAATTTCGCAGCTT
Source organism: Sambucus nigra (assembly GCA_949130495.1). NCBI lineage: Eukaryota > Viridiplantae > Streptophyta > Magnoliopsida > Dipsacales > Adoxaceae > Sambucus > Sambucus nigra. The sequence goes on along the minus strand of OX422209.1, from coordinate 358,649,898 downwards.
TAATATGCCTTTTGTTTATCAAATTTGCACAAAGTGTTTTGCATTATTTCCCGACGAAGATCTTTGTATTCGAAGAAGCAATGCCAAAATATTAGAGGCGCTAATTGGATGATTACGTTCTAGTCATGAGATTTGCACTGTTTTACGTCATTTACTTGGTATCTTACTACCCTACATAAATTACCAAAATAATTGATTGGAGTCTTCAAGTTAAACAATGTGTCTAGGAGGACATTCTTCTCACTAGTAGTCAAAGTGAAAACAGCCGAAGGTAGAAATTCTTCCTATTATATGATCATTTTAGCCACATTTTCTTATATATTTCCATATCCAGTTTTGGAATGAGATCCAACCAGACATATGCTTATCATATGTTTTGCAACATTCTTCTCTGTGTGCATCACATTAATTACATACCTGACACGATGATCTTTTTAATACGTCAAATCAAAAATGTTGATCGTTTGTACCATGGCTTTGCTTTAATATGGTCATTCGGATCCCCTAGCTTTATACTTCAGGTTTACAAGTTGAGGGTGTTTGTCTGTGTACCTATTCCCCGCAGTCATATTCATTGCCTTTTCCTCTACCTGCTAATAAAAAAACTGAGCATGTGTCATGCGCTCGTGATAGACGAGAAAAATGTTAGAATTGTCGTTCCTAAAAGGGTGACTGGTCGATAGAAATCTATGATGACCCGTGTAACTCATCTTACGACTGTGATGTAGCCAATTGGCTTAAGTTTCCTCCCTACATATGGGATGCCTATAATAACTATAACATTACAACCAGAAAGGGTACCATAAGTAGGTAGGTCGCGGATCGCCCACATCACAATTGCTTTGAGTGTGAACTTTTCACCCTTATGAGAGTCATATACCGTCACGTATTTATCCCAAAACTCTTTAAGTTCTTCGATTAATGGGGCTATGAATATATTAATATCAGCGCTGGGAGCCTTTAGCTCTGGTATCAACAAAGATAACAATATGGACCCATTTCTCATGTACAATGTTAGAGGAAGACTTAAATGCGCCATGAGAATTGGCCAATAACTCTTAATAGTACTTAAATTATTGAAAGGGTTAAACCCATCGGTATTGCAAGATGAACGTTGTGCGGCTCCTTTGCAAATTCAAGGTGTCGTGCATTTGAAATTTTCCAGATGAATGAATCAATTGGATGAGGCATCGAATTCCCACCCACCTTGCATCGAGCATTCCATGTCATGGCCTCCCCTATCCACGGTACAGTGAAAAACCATTTTAATCGTGGCCAAAGTGGAAAATACTTCAAAACTTTTTATGTGACTTGCGGGCACTTGCGATATTTTGTAGCTTCGTCCTTTCCATTTTCATAACACACATATCTAGGCTCACTACATGAAGGACATTCACCATTCTCTTCGTGCTCATTGCGATATAATATGCAATCATACTTGCATGCATGAATAGATTTGTATATCAAATCTAAACCCTTTTATCTCTTCTTTATGGTAAGATAATTGTCTGGTAACATGTTCTCTTTTGGGCGAAATTTTCTTTAACCCACTTAAGAATTTTGATTATGTTGTTTCTAGACAAACCAAATTGACTCTTTAAATTATGCAAATAAATCATTGCATATAATACCAAGCGATCGTCATCGTAATATTTATTCAAGAGTCTAGCTGCATCAGCTTTCAATCATATGTATTTTCAATCTCCTAGTAGTTTAGCATCAGATTGTTCATTTACCATCTCATAATGTGCATTATCCATATTCATATGTTGGTGGTTTTAATGGTTGTGAACTCCATAAGCATCATCAATTAAGTCGGTCAATAGATGATGTATTGGTGAATCATATACCACTTCCACTCGTTGGGGTTCAGTTACGCTGTCGGGTACCGATAATTCTTCTGAAACATATGGTATATTTTTTTCACCATGGTATGTCCATATTTTATAATCTTGACAGATCCCCCACTTTATTGAATGCAACTTAAAGTATTCCAATTACTTATATTTTTCGTTCATACAATGGGTGCATGGACACGGAATCTTGTCACTTTTAAGATTTTTGAAAACGTATTTAACAAATTCTTGAACTCCCTTTATATGATTATTTATTATTCTATTAGTCTCTCCCAACCACTCTTTGTATTGTGGGGAATTCGTTTAATATTCAAATTTCAGCCCCGTGTTAATAGGTTAAAATAAATGCCATGTTGCATACAAGAAATTAATATGATTACGAAAATGTCACAACATAAACTCAAATAAATATTCTTACAACTGAAATAGAAAAATATTGTTACAACTGAAACAAAATAATATATAATTATACATTGACCAACAGATAAACTGGCCAAGTGGTAAAAAAATTAGCATAATTCCTCAATTTTATCCTTTCACCTTTGTCAACATACACAAGTTCATCTTCGTTGCTGTTGTATATTTCACCAAACATTATTTGATCCCCACCCTTCTGCAAAGCTCGCCCATGTACTGGAGTTTCGAAAACTAGGTAGATGAGTGTGCATACGCCAATAATTCTCGTATTGGCCATGTCCCCGATATAAAACCGTTCTCCATAGTCATCGTGAGTTTTTTACGATAATCCAAGACCCGTGACGGGTGGAGGCACAAGGAAGGGGAATGTTTAAGTAGGCAAAATTTAGGAAGGGAAACATGAAGGGAGAGGATAGGGGAAACCTTGAGGAGGAGGGTAAGGGAAACCTTGAGGAGTCATTGGGGGCCTATAACCTTCAGTAAAAAGAGTCATAAGTTTCCCAATTTGATTCGTAAAGAGTCCCAGGTTATTTTTAATCTCCTCAACATCCCCATCGGTCATGGACTGTTGTTCCTCTTGGGTCGAGATACGATCCCTAACCGAAAAAATATCGTCCACAAGAGGTGCGGTGTGTTTTAATTTTGTTTTTGGCATATATAAGCCAACACTGCTCTTCCTCCCCCTTTTGCCCTTTCCAAAGGTCTGGGCCAGGGCATCATTTTTAAGGTTATTAAATGGGCTCAAACTTAACTAACTGCTAATGGCCTATATTGATTCCAGTGTCTTAGCCAAGTGCGACGGTAATTTATTATATTTATCCCATCGAGAATGAATGTATAAGTTGGATCGATTTGATTGTTTACCGGTATATGGAAAATACTTTATCCTACTCGCCCATTCATTCTTCATATCATCATATGATTTGGAGCCCAGCCTGTGGACATCACTTTTTTTGTCCTGTTTTGTTTGTTTTTATCCCTTTGGACCAATTATTTCTCCTTCGGCTCATTCTCATAAAAATCATTCTACAACTCCACCGGCATTTCAACATTGCGCGGCGCCCAGTCTTTTAGAGCCAAAATATCGGAGCTCGATGCATCCTTCGGGAATGTCTCTATCGAATGTTTCTCCGGTATGTTCTCAATTATTCAGCAACCCAAGAAAGAACTTTATTCTTATACTTATTATGAAATGTAAACCGCTTGCAGAGTTGAGCGTAGATGTCATCTTTGATGGCTTGATCAACAAGGTTTCAATTGCCTGCTTCCCCGACTTCCACATTCATTTTTCCTAGGGACAAACGCTGGGCTTTAAAGCTCAACGAGTAATTTTTATCACCCGAGGGGTTATTCCTGAGAAGGTAGTTACCATGGGGCTTCTTTTCATTTGAGCAAGAGGTGTCGAGAGCACTAGATGGGGGCATTGGAGCACTTAGAGTTGGACTTGCTGTACTGGAATGAACCATTGGTGGAGTTATGTATTGCTCAGCCATTGGTGTTAAGAATTCGGGTTGTGCACGAGATGGGGAACCTCATTATGGGTGTCACCTTGCCACTTGGTACATTTTGGTTGTTTCCTCCCGATATTATCTACAAAAATGAAAAACCATAAGCGACTAAATAATTATAATAATATGAAATTATAAATAATTAATTATGAAATTATAACTAATTAATTAAGCTTATATATATATATATATATACACCTTTTTAGAGTAAGACTTTAGAATATGTTCAATGTATCTGATCTCTATCCATTCGGTATTAGTTTTTAAAAACCTATGAATTTTTGTACGTGGCCAGTTAGGTGGAAGTATACTAATGATTAATGTGTAGATATCCGTGACATGAACTCGAAATCCCATATTTTTCAAATTGTTGGAAAGATTCAATTTTACGTGCATATGGCGGGAGACATCACAGTGTATGTCAATGATCTTTGTACGCAATTGTATCCATAACGGATGGATTTTTTTCTACCTTCTCCAACAACCTAAAAAATGTCACGGTTATTTCGGGATTATGAGTGTGAAATATATTCTGTATAGTGTCATCCCAGGTTTCTAGTAGGGAAAATAAAGTAATATCGAACAAGTACTCTTGCTGGAGATAAATTCCAATTTTTACAATGTAGTTAAATTGTTCGATCTTTTTATTTTTGGACCTATTAATAGGAGTACCCTCTATATGACGCGCACTAATAAAAGAGTTATGTGTGCGGTCTTATTTCAACATTTCTTACTCTTGTTGCAAATGATTCTCACCGTGCCTTATTTTTCTTGTACAAGGGTATATTAGACTATATATATCCTATAATAATTTGCTACTTACGAGAGTTTTATAATTTTATCCTAACACATTATAATAAATTGTAAGAGATCAATCATTTGACTATATCTATCTTACAACAAGATTTTGTTCTTCTTAATTATTCCACATGTTAGTTTATTTATTGCTCTAGCCCATAAGAGGATTTGTCGGTTGACTTGAATTAAAAGGAATCTTTTATTTAAATTATGGGTATTAATTTCAAGTATGACATGATACCATGATACGATGTATCTTATTTGTGTTAGTTTTTTTAGTTGAAGTCGTATCGTATTATGTTCATATCAAATGACTCACGTTAGTTATTTACTCGTGTTGCGTCATGTTACTCGTATTTTCATGTATTATCTTTTATAATTAGGTGTATAAATCATTATGAGTGTCAGTCGTATTTTCTCATGTTTTAAATGATGTTTATCCCAATATATATTAAAAGAAACTAAATAAAATAATCAATTTTATGGATTTTATGCCATCTATCAAATCAATTTAACATGTAAGATACAGAGTCCGTGACCAACTCGCGTGACCACTTTGAAATGGTCACAGCCCAAAGTTGTGACCCTATTGGATCGAATTTTGATATCGGTCATTGACATGGTCACGACCTTAGTCCATGACCATACATGGAGGGAACATTTAGGCAAATTTGGGGCCACGATGGTCAAATTATCAATACGAAAAAACTAGAAACAAAAGTTTGACTTCTTGCAATTGATTAATGCTTTATATTTTAAATGATGTTTATTCCAATATATATCGAAAGAAACTAAATCAAAAAATAAATTTAATGGATATTAGGCCATTGAATTGATTTTTTTTAGTACCACATATTTCCTGAAATGGATATTATGCAATTAAATTAATTAATGGCCTAATATCCATTAAATATCCATTAAATTAATTAAACTTGGTATTAGACCATTATTTAAAAAAAATCCTTTTAATGGATATTTGGCCATTAATAAAAAAATCAATTTAATGTGTGTATCAAATCAAGATGGAAAAATCAATTTAATGGATATTAGGCCACGTATCAAATAGATACATACAGTACACACACACAAAATATATACATACATACACATAGTATACACACGTATACATACAGTACACATATACACACACATATAAATACATAAATACATACACACACACATACAATACATGCACAGACATATACACATACACAAACACATAAAAACACACATATATACACATAGAAATAAAAAAATGTTAGGATTTGAGAGTTACCTTTGTGATTGAGAGTGTGAGGACATTTTTCAGACATAGCCCCTAGAATCTAGGACTTGTCCATAGCTTTCTAGATTACATTAGATATGGCATATCCCACTACATTGTTCATGTCTTCACGATCATCCACGACATCAAAAATCCGAATATCTGGCAATGTGCTACTACATCATGCACCATTTATCTTCAATGTTCTCCACAAACATCTTTAACCGTTCTTCACAATATATCCTATGTTTGGGGTTCTTTGTTTTTCATAAATTCTTTTAAGAGAATTTTACTTTGTTTTATTTTACAAAACATGGTTGGATTTTAATTTACAAAAATATTTTTCATTGAAATGATATTCACATCTCGTTCGAACTATTAGCATATGTTATTCTAAGGTTCATTTGATGGCCTATATCAAACGTACTTCAAATGAGGGCGTACTATTTTAGTTTTTATCTTGTCACGAGAAGGTCGTTTGAATCATGATTCTAATAAGATGCATATCTCGTTCGAACGACTCCAACGTCGCCTCGATTTTTCGTGTTCGCCTATAAAAATCTATCTCCTGTAGGTATTTAACAAGACTTTTAAAACCTCAATTTTTATATGAGTGGATTCACAAAAGTCTCACTTTTAAAAGTCAAAAATACCTTTTGATTCACACTTCCCTTTTATATTTTGTGAATCACTTTGAAACCGTCACATACAATTCTATACTGGAGTTTCTCTTGTGGAAAAGTGTCTCCAGTGTTGATCTCGTGGTTCTCGTGGTAACCATTACTAAAGAAGGACTAAGGGTCAACTGTAAAAAAAATGTTGAAATTTTGTCTGTAGTTCTCTATTTTTGTAAGTTGCGATTTGCGTACTATTGTTAGATAAGAAAAGGTTTTTCCCCGTAGGGGATTTTTCTTAAAATCCGTCTTTGCTTGTCTTTGATTGCATGCTTACATGTTTTACTACTTTCAATCAAATAGTTGCATGATCTAGGGTTTCAAGGAAAAAAACTGGTGTGAGTTGATATTTAATTATATAATTTTGGGCCTTTGAACTATACCGCGCTCTCAAATTTGTATCAGAGCCATTTACACAACTTTACTATGTAATTGATCTTCTGTAAAAAAAATCTTGATATTAATTTTCTAAAAAATTAATTTTTGAAAAAACTGAGTTCAAATGGATAACTTATATAATAGATTGCCAACTTTTGATGGATCCAATTATGCCGACTGGAAACTGAGAATGAGATCCACGTCAAAAGCAATTGATGAAAGAGTCTGGATTACTTAGGAAAAAGGGTGGAAACCACCCACTATGGTGGTGCGTAATGAAATTAACTCTAAACCTATGACTTTATGGACTGAAGAATAATTTAAATGGAGTATTTTTAATTCATAAGGCCGTAGTGTTATTTTTGGAGCCATCACACCCGATGAGTTTCGGCATATAATGACGTGCACCATGTCAAAAGAGGCATGGGATATCTTGCAGCTTACACATGAGGGCACAAATGATATTAAGTTAACTAAATTGCAAAACTTGACTACCTAGTTTATGACCATAACTATGCTTGAGTCCGAGAGCTTTGATGAAATTTTATGCTCGCCTGTCGATATTGTTAATTCAAGTTTTAATCATGATGAAAGAATTCCTGAAACTAGAGTAGTAAAAAAGAGTCTAAAATCACTCCCTGCTCGTTTTATCCTGAAAGTCATCGTGCTTAAGTTTTTAGGCATGTTAGATTCCTTTAGGTTAGAAGAACTCGTAGGAGACCTTCAAACTTACGAAATCGACATGTTTCTTAAAACTATAAAACCAAAAGAGAAAGGGATCACTCTTAAGGTCTAGTCTCGAAATAGGAAAGAGGTGTTTAGAAAGAAAGAGGAGGTGTCTTACAATTCTGAGTACGACTTAGACTTAGAGGATTTAGCGCTTTTTGCTAAGAATTTTAAGAAATTTCTTAAATTTAAAAATAATGGCACATTTAAAGATAAAAAGAGTTTTGAGAAAACTAAAACTGGGAAAAAATTTGAGAAACGATAAAAAGGACGCTCCAAAGAGAGGGGAATAGAGATGTCACAAGTGTGATGGGAGAGATCACAAAGCATATGAGTGCCCAACTATGTTAAAGCATCATGGCAAGGGCAAAGCTGCCTTAAATGCCACCCTTAGTGATGATAGAGATGTCGAGTCTATGGATTCAGGAGAAGAATCACCGCTTGAATGTAACTTCACCGCATTCATGGTTAGTTATATGAGTACATCTAGTGCACCTCACGATGATGAGGAAGCTACTTCACAGGGACACCTCGACAGTTTGAATGATGTGAGTGAGGGTGAGGATGCAGCACGTGAGAGCGAGAGTGAACTTCTAGTGCGCGTATGCCGAATTATACGCTGAGTCCTTTAAAACGAAAAGAAAAACAAAGGGTCAGTAACTAGGATAATTGTGATAGAAAATGATTTAGGAGAGATGAGAGAAAGTCCTCGACTAGAGAGTCTTTGAGAGAGAGAGAGAGAGAGTTTGTGGGAAGGAGAGAGGGGACTCGACCGAATAAGTGACTAGTCTTACGAGTGAGCTCCTAACATCCGTGAACACTCAGAAGAAACTTGAAGCCCTTGTAGCCTAATTCGGGAAAGATCTCGAGAGAGACCGGGAGGTCAAGGTAAATATTAAGGACACATATAAGAAGTTGGGAAAGATGTTCCTCGACCCCGTTTTAGGGTTTGGTGAGAGGCAAGGAATAGGTTTCGACGATACTTCCATGTCATATGTCATATCGGAATCGGTTCCTGAATTCACTACGAATCCTTATGGACCTCAAACAAAACCCCAAAGAAAAGTTCGTCCAAGAAAAACTAAATTAGGCCTAAGACTGTTTATTTCTGCACTTATTGCAAGAGAAAAGTCCACCTTAGGGAGTTTTGCTATAGTTTAGGTCAGATTCGACGTACACATACTCCATCGCATCACTTTAGTGATTTTACTAGCCTCAGAGAGCAGGTTGAGTGTATAGTCTCCACTTCTCATAGCTTGATGGGAGAGTTCTAACATATATCTTTATCGTTAGTGGATACTTCCAACATCCCGAGTAGAACCAACAATGAAAAGGGTAAATAAAATGTCACCACTACTTGGCTGCCTAAGCGTGAAGAGAATGCTCTTGTTGTTTATGTTGCTCTTCAGGCTCATAATACCTCCTAGTAGTATTTTAACAGTGGTTGCTCCAGGCATATGACCGATGACATCTTATTTTTTACCAATCTTGAGGATCATAATGACGACAAAGTCACCTTCAGAGATGGTAGTAAATCTAGCATTATATGACGTGGTAAAATATAGATACCCAGATTTCTTAAGCTAAATAATGTTTTTTACGTCAAAGTTTTGAAAGCAAACCTTATCAGCATTAGCCAGCTATGCGAAGCAGACTTTGCTGTAAAGTTTGACCACAACAAGTGTAATGTTTTTTATCAAGCTGCTAAACTTTTACTACAAAGCGTGAGGAGAAAAGATAACTGTTATGAAAGTGTGACCAAGTCCTCATTTGTGTGAAACAGCGCCACGATATCTTCAATAAATTTGTGACATTAACGTCTAAGTCAAGTTAATTTTAGAAAGTTAGAGCGTTTAGCGAAGAAAGACCTAACACATGGCTTACTGTTGCTTGGAAAGCCAACTTCCATGATTTGTGGTCCTTGTCAGTAGGGAAGATAAGTCTGGAGTCCCTATCAAAAGTTGAATTCCATTACCACTAAATATGTGCTTGAGTTGATACATATGCATCTTATGGGTCCTACTCGCACTGAGATTTTGGGTTGTAAGAGCTATATCCTCATGAAGGTAGATGATTTCTCTTGTTATTCGATAGTTGGTTTCTTGTGAGAGAAATTTAATGATGTAGATTTTCTTACGACCAAGTGCTGTATCTTGCAAAATAAACACGGAGTCACCATAAATAGGATGCATAGTGATAACGACATAGAATTTAAAGAAGTAAATGTGGATAGTTACTGTGATAGCCTTAGAATTAAACATAAATTTTTTATTATGAAAACTCCTCAGCAAAATAGGATTATTGAGAGGAAGAATCGAACAATCCAAGAGATGAATAGATACATGCTTCTGAATCATAGAGTGGTGAGATAGTTTTAGGCAGAGGTGGTGTCTAGTACATACCATACGGTGAATAGGGTATATCTTCATCTGCACACAGTTCAAACACTATATGAGTTGTGGACAAGGAAGAAACCCAACTTTTCGTATTTCCATATCTTTGGGAGTAAAAGGTGCATCATGAGGGATAGAGAGCAATTAAAAAAGTTCGTCTCCTGGCGCGATAAGGGAATTCTATTAGGATATTTATTGATGAGCAGAGCTTATCGAGTTTTTAACCTAAATAGCTTTAAGGTTACTATGAAAGATGACGAGCCACCGACGTTGTTGATCCTAATCCTTTGTGTGAGGATGATTCACCCCTTTATGATGAACGCATTATTCCTCACACACCTAGGGTGGACTCTACTCCTGATATAGGGGACACACCTTCTTGGGTTCGCAAGAGTCATGACCTTTTCGCTATTTTAGGAGATCCTACTTTAGGTGTCAAGACTCGGACTCAGCTTAAGAATGTTGTTAGATATCTGTGCTACATGTCCAAAGTCGATCCCAAGAACATCAAAGAAGCACTGGAAGATGAAAACTGGTTATCCACTATGCAGGATGAGTTACTTCAGTTTAGAAAGAATGATATCTGGGAACTTGTTCCCCAACCTAGTGAGACAAATGTAATTGGTACTAAGTGGATCTTTAAGAATAAGATGGATGAGAAAGGTACCATTATCTGTAATAAATCTAGGTTGGTCACTCAAGGCTACACACAGATTGAGGGTGTAGACTTTGAGGAGATATTTGCTCCTGTTGCGAGGCTTGAGTCTGTCCGCTTACTACTTGTCATCGCATGTCATCTGCACTTCAAGTTATATCAGATGGATGTCAAGAGTGCCTTTCTGAATGGAATTCTACAAGAGGAGGTTTACGTGGAACAACCAAAAGGATTTAAAGACCTTAAGCACCCAGGACACGTCTATTATCTGAAAAAAGCCTTATATGGTTTGAAGCAAGCACCTCGTGCATAATACGAGAGGTTTACTTCCTAGTTCTTAGCCCATGGCTTCAAGAGAGGGGGAGTAAATAAGACGTTCTTTATGAGGAGAGGAAAAAGTATTATTTTGGTTGCCCAAGTATACGTGGACGACATAGTCTTTGGATCCATGTACTTCTTCCATGCTCACGACTTTGAGGAAGAGATGAAGAGTGAGTTCAAGATGAACATAGTTGATGAAATTACGTTCTTCCTTGGTCTCCAGGTTCGCCTGATCTAGGATGGGATATTAATCTTCCAATCCAAGTATGCAAGAGTCCTCGTGAAAAAGTTTGGGTTAGACTCCACTAAGCATTCACGCACCCCTATTAGTACCTCGACTAAGCTTAGCAAGGACACTTCAGGTAAGGACGCAGAGCAAACATTGTATCGGAATATGATAGGTAGTATTCTTTACTTAAATGCTAATCGTCCCAACATAACCTTTAGTGTTGGAGTCTGTGGGCGATATCAGGCGTTCCCAAAAAGAGTCTCACTTACTTGATGTTAAATGTATTATTAAATGCATGAGTGGGACTCTTTCATACGATAATTGATATTCTTTTGATACCGATGACTGTTTATCCGCTTATTCGGATGTCGATTGGTAGGGGATTGTGATGGATGAAGGGGCACTTCGGATGGGTGTTTCTATTTTGGAAGTGATCTTGTCTCTTGGTTGAGTAAGAAGTAGAGCTCTATATCTTTTTCCACTGCAGAGGCTGGGTACATAGCCGTCGAGAATTGTTGCATGCAACTCTTGTGTATGAAGCAAATGTTGGAGGATTACGAGATTTTACAAGGGACCGTAACTATTTCCCGTAATAACAAGATCACGATTTATATATCCTAAAATCCAGTTCAGTATTTGCGCACGAAGCACATTAGGATACGCGAGCAGTTTATTCAAGACCGAATTGAGGAGAAGGTCGTTTCCTTGAGCTTTGTGACCATCGACCTCCAGTTAATCGATATTTTTACGAAAAGTTTATATTCCCCTAGATTCGATAGTCTTAGGAAGACTTAAGGTATCTGTACAGTTGAATGAGGGCTCGTTAGTTTGTCTAGTATAGTATGATTTTTCACGTTCATATTCTTGATTCCTATTGCTAGATTGTATTATTTATAATATTCTTGTATTATATTTTTTCCTTCATATTTTAGAAAAATTCAAAAAGATTTTAGATCTTTAAGAAAAAGTTGGAAAATACAAAAATATTTTTGGTTTTTAAGAAAAGAGAATTTTTTTTAAAAAACTCAATTTTAAAAAAAATGAAAAAGGGTAAAATAATTTTTTTTTATAAATCTTTGAAAAACACAAAAAGATTTTTGTAGTTTTTTTAATAGTTTTTTTGGTTTTATTCCCAATCCTAAGATATTTTAGGCTCTCATATCATGTGTTTTAAAATTGTATTAAGTCCCATAACTACCCAAAACTGCCCATAACTGCTCTGTAACTACCTATCTTCCTTTCTGTAGAGAATGACACTTGTCCCATAGTGGTTACAATGGGACCAACAACAGAAAAAATAAAGACATGGTAGTGGATACAAATAAATATTAAAAAATAAGACTAAACACTTAAGATCCCTTTGTTTAAACCTTATATGGATGTACATTTAGAATTGCCAAGTCACAATATCCTTCCATTATCCACGTGACTTTTTTATAGTGTTTTGAGATACATCATCATTTCATCCATGTGCTTTGTAATATGTTGGAGTCATTGAGATATGATTAGCGATTACTTTCTACATGATTGACACATTTTCTCCTTTAATGCACACTTGCACGAATTTATTTCAGCATTGTGATTGCCTGTCACATGTTGGTCAATGTGTTTTATCTTAATCCAGCTTTTAAAATGAAAAAAAGGCGATAAAATGAGATAATGAAAGTTGTGCATGTAAGAACCATTGCTCGGATTGGAAAAATTAATTATTATATCTCCAGTAAATGTGTTAATTTTAAAAGCGATGGATTAGCTACGAAAGACAAAGCCTTTGTGTGATTTGCCACCATTTGCAAAAAGAAAATAGCCTAAAAAATTAAAGGTACACACACAAAAAAAAGTGCCCGGCCAAAATCAAAGAACATTGATGCTTCACTACATATGAGCATTGATTTCTTCAAAACAAAAGAGTTTAGAGAAATATTCTATATGTGAGTTTTGATGAAGTGTAGTCTAAGATTATTGGTTTTTTACGCCCTGATAAGATCTCGTAAAAGCATTACATAGTTTTGGGCGTTATTGGTGTGAAAATCATTTTAGACTTTGATTTGTTGATTAGATTGAGTCAATATCATATGAATTCAATATTTTTACACCTAAGGATGACTTTGAGTTCATTCGTTACGAGTATTCAAAATTCATCATGCACATATGTTAAAATTGTTTGAGTTAATTTTTCTATCGGATTTGTTCACACATTATCTTAGTGTTAGTTCATGGTATTTTTTTATGCTTGAAATTTTTTCGAAAAAATCAAAAAATAGTTGTTTATTGATTTGAGACACATTCCATTTTATTGCTTATGTTTCTTTTCCTTGTCTATTTCAGACATCATAAAAATGGGGATAACGAATTATGGAGGAGTGGGAAATTTGATAATCGTTTGTTAAGCATGTGCTTATTTGTGCATTATCATTTTATGCATATCATTTATTTCAAACTTTTGCATTTTTTGTTCATCTCTTGTGTGTAGGTTCATTTTAAGATCACATTCATAACACACTTGACGAAGACAAAGTAATTTGGAGATTTGAAAATTTCAAAGACTTATGTATTTTGATATCATTCCATTTGAGGGTTTGGGGAGGGTATTAGAATATTGTAAGTCTTAGATTATTTTGGGTTGTATAATTCATATTTTTTATACATGTACCGATAGATCCATAGGGGGAGATTTGTAAGGGAAATTTTCTGACATAGCCCCTAGAATCTAGGACTTGTTTGTAGCTTTGTAGATTACGTTAGATATGGCATATCCCGCTACATTGGTCACATCTTCACAATCATCCACGACATCAAAAATCCGAATCTCTGGCAACGTGCTATTGCAACATGCACCACCTATCTTCAACATGCTCCACGAACATCTTCAACCATTCTCCATAACTCCACGTTCTTTATGGTAAATTCTATGTTTGGAGTTCTTTGTTTTTTATAAATATTTGTTGGAGAATTTTACTTTGTTTTGTTTTACAAAACGAGGCAGGATTTTAATTAAAACAAATATTTTTCGCTAGTTGTTGTTCAAATGAGAATCACATCTTGTTCGAACGATCAACATATGTCGTTCAAAGGGTCGTTTGATAGCCTACATCAAACGTACTTCAAACGAGGGTGTACTGTTTATTTTTTTATTAACATATGTCGTTTGAAGCATGCTTCTAACGATATGCATATCTCGTTCGGACACCAATTTCAACTTATTCGAACGAATCTGACGCTGCCTCAATTTTTGTGTTCTCCTATAAAAAACTTCTTTTTATAGGTATTTTGCAAGACTTTTAAAACCTCGATTTCTGGAGAGCGACTGAACAAAAGTTTCACTTTAAAAAGGCCAAAACACCTTTTGATTCACACCTCCTATTTATATTTTTTGTATCACTTTGAAACATTCACACACAATTCTATACTGAATTTTCTTTTGTGGAGAAGATGTATCCACTGCTGATCTTGTGGTTCTCGTGAGAAACATTACTGAAGAAGGCTGAAGGGTCATATGTGAAAAATTCGTCTGAAACGCTATCTGTATTTATCTATTGCTGTAAGTTGCGATTTGCATACTATAGTGAGATAAGAAAAGATTTTGCCCCGAAGGGGATTTTTCCTGAAATCTGTCTTTGCTTGTCTTTAATTGCATGCTTATATATTTTACTGCTTTCAATCATATAGTTGCATGATTTAGGGATTGAAGGAATTAAAACTGGTGTGAGCTGACATTTAATTAAATGAGTTTGGGCCTTTGAACAATAACACACTTTCAGAGAGAGATTGAGCCAAAAAATTAATATTGAGAAATAGATTGAGCCGAACGATTAGGGTTTTAGGGATTGTGCGAGAGAGAGAGAGAGAGAGAGAGAGAGGGAGAGGAAATTATCAGATGAAATGAAAAAATGGTTCTGTAATTTTAATATGAAGACCCTGGTCATGGATCTTGGTCGTGATCCAACTGCGTGACCATATTTTTTCCACGTCACCAATCATGACCAGAGCTTTGAAATAACTGTCATCACGACCTAGGTCCATAACCCACACGTGCGACCATTTTGAAATCATCACGACCCAAATTTTTTATCTTATTTGATGGATTTTTGTCATTGGTCATTGACATGGTCACGACCTTAGTCCGTGACCCAACTTAGAGGGAAATTTGGCACAAATTTGGTGCCATGATGGTCAAGTCGTGGTCAGGGCTAAGGTTCGTGAACAATAGGAGTCATGGATGAGGCCATGGCCATCTTCAAGTTTATCCATGACCACACTTGGTCATGGAACTGGTCACGCCTCTATTAAACATGGTCACGGCGTTTGGGCCGCGACCAGCTGGCCAGGGACCAAATCCGTGACCCAATTGCAATTTTAGAATGATCTATGTGGCGCAAGTGAGAAATCATAGTCCTTGGATAGTAGACCTATATTGATCATGTTATTATAAAATAACAGCCAAACATCACTACAACAAAACTTACATTTAGCTACAATTTTCTTACCTACAAAAAAAAATTGTGGCTAAATACAACATCTGCTACAAAATTAATTTCACAATGAAAAACATTATCTTTAGCAACGAAATTCAAATTTCGTTGACAATAGAGCTCCAAAGGATCGGCGCTAAAGTCTTCCTGCGCTTGAGTGTAAGTGCAAAGTATTTAGAAATGAAATTAATGTCATTTGCAACGAAATAATTTGTAGTAGTTAATATATTGTTTTTGCGATAATTTTTTTTTCATGGCCTAATATATAAATTACCGGGAAACGATTTCTTTTATAGTCAAAGGTAATTTTTTTAATGCCTCTCAAGACTCCCACACGATTATATCAGCTTTCACAAACCCATACTAAATCAAAACAACAACGTTTGATAGACCTAGAAACCATAAACACGGTCTCGATTAGAAATTCGTCGCCGCACTACTCTCTTGGTCTCTCAAACAGGTACTCTCTCTCTCTATCTCTCTGTGTGTGTGTGTGTGTGTGTGTGTGTGTGTATTCATCAGAACCCTCTTAACGGATTTTCCCTAGTAATGCGTTTTGTTATTTTCTTCTGCCCATTTTCCCTAGTAACGCATATAATAACATTTGTATTCATCAGAACTCTTCTACAAATTAATCTTTCAATCAGATTTAGTTTCTTAATTAGAACTCGTCTAGAAACTCGGAAAATTTCTACAATCTCTAAGGGTTTGAAAGATAGAATCATTTTTTTGAAGTGTTTTTTGGGTTCTTTTCACACATTTAATCTTGAAATAAATCTTGTTTGACATACTTTTATGGATTTAATCTTGAAATAAATTTTTATGGATTTAATTAATCTGGTTAGTGTGTGATTATTTTTTTCTTTTTCGCATGTATTAATTTATTCTTATTGTGTGTGCTGATTTTTTGTGATCATCCCCACCCCATTCATATTTCTATCCTGTTTTATACTAGGCTCTTGATAATATTCTCTATATTGAATTTATTGATGCATAACTATGTAAATTTATTGTTTTAGATATAGACATGAATTTTAACCTTGTTATCAAAATCCATACATTCAAAGTTTCTTTTTCCACGCTCCTTGAAATCTATCAATATAATATTGTATATTCCCATACGTTTAGAGATCACTTTTAGGAAAAATTACTTTCAAATAGTAATATATTATAAAGTCAAAATGACTTCGATTACTTACATTTGTAATTATATGACTTTATTATGTTTCCACCAGTTGTTTTAGCTCCCCAAATTATAATATATGTTTTTTTTTATGAAAAATTTATAGTACATTTAATACTTTTTGCAAACAAGAATTTCCCTCATTTCAATGCCAATTGTCTAAGTTCTATTTGATAAACATACTTAGTTTACTTAATCATACAAATTAATGTACTAAACCGTTCTTAGGACCTATTTTGTAACAATAATATGTAATTTATTTTTTCCAATGACTTGTACCCTTCGAATTGTGGATTAAAATTTCAAACTATTTACGACGACTTTATTCATTATATTACTATATCCCACTTATTTTAAATAATTTTTTTCTACTTCTTAACTTACTACGCATCTCATATGTAGCGCGCCTGCCAATAGGTATTTGCATATGTAGAAAATTTTAGTAAGATTAACGAAAACCCCTTTTAATTGTTAATGTTGTGTGATTCTTTTTCAATGATTATGGGAATTAGGTCTATATAGTGGGAACCTATTTAGAAATGTTGTGTTTTGACTTGAGGGTTGCCCTATATCATCTACTTTTATATGTAATACCCCGTGATTTTTGGACTAATAATTTAATTATTTTTTGGAGAAATAATATTATTTTAAGTGGAGAATAATTAAATTGACAATTGAGGTCAAAATTTGAAGATGTTAGAAAGTATTTCGAATGACGATTATGAGTGTGTGGTTGATCCCGGAAGGATCGAGATAGTCAAAATGACTGCACTTGGGTCTTATTTGGGTTCCGAAATATTTTTAAGTTCGTTTAACTCGAATTGGAGTAACCGAGTCATTTAAAGTGTGTATTATCATTTAAAGTTGTGTATTTTGGAGTTAAGGCTTAAAAAGCCTACGGGAGATAAAAAAAAATCTCATTTGAGATATTGAGAGAAAGCCCGAGAGAGAGAGAAAGAGAGAAGAGGAAAGGAAGAAGAGAAAGAAGAAAAGCTTTGGGGATTCCGGATATTGCGTGATTTCGAGGGAGTTTCAGACTCTACAACTTTAAGGCAAGTGATTAAATTTGCTAAATAATTCTTGTGTATCATTTATTTCATGATTTGTTAATGAATTTATGGATTTTGGGTTATAAATGTTAAAACCTAGATTTTGGGTAAATCTTGAATTTGAGGGGTGTATATATCGATTTAAGGTTCTAAATTAGTGGGGTTAAGTTATTTGATGTGTATTAATGTGAGAAACATGTTTGGGTTGAAGATTTGGGATTTGAAGTTGGTATTTAGAGGTTTTTGGAATGTTGGAGTTCTTCAAAAATGGAGGTTGGGGGAGGTACCTGCTACGGCCGGTCGACCGCGGCCAGGGGGGCGGTCGAACGCGCCTCATGGGAAAAGCCCACTGCCTTCTTTCTTAGGCAAATTTGGAAATCGCGATCGACCGGGGGCCAAGGGGCCGGTCGATTGGTCCTCTATTTTTGGTCAAAGTTTGGGATTTTATTCCCACCCCTTGTCCTTTGGGTTTGAATATTAGGAACCTTAATACATGTTACAAGAAGTATGCTTTTGGAGATTTTAGGGAGTTTTACCTAAGATGAAATGTTGGGGGTCGTATTGAGTTATTACGAGAGAATACGAGTTTGAGTTATCGTATTGATTAAGTGGGGAATCCTCTTACCATCGAGGTTTCTATTTGGGGAATTATTGTTGTTGATGGTGTGCCTTTGGATATAGATGGTATCCTAAATGTTGATTGAATTGGGATACTAATCATACTAATAGAAGTGATGGATGGGTAAGCTTCAAGTGAGGGTCGTATTATGAATAAATGGGAAGGTATGTGAGTTAGCGACGGTTAGTATAACGAGAGTTATATACTTATATACGAGTTTACGTATTTTATACATGCAAGCGTAAAAGAGTATGTATACCTATATATGGCGTAATGTAAATACCTTGTGTGATGGTTTGCCTTTATATGATGTGATTGTATATATATCTAGTGTGAACGATATATATACTTATTGTGTGAGCATACCATCCGGTGCTATCATGGGAAGTTGCGCGATGTGGGTGAGGCCCCTGGCTTGAGGAGCAGGGTGGGTATAGTCCTCAAGTCATACTCGTTCATTATTATTTGTGTAATTTTATTTGGGGGTGAGAAGTCTTGGATATGATTCGTTCTCACTTTTCGGTTAGGAACTATGACTGCTTTCTATACGTTGTGAATTGTTTTATTACCATGGCGGTGTAATAATAGTCGGATATATGGTAGCCTGGGATAAACTGAGTAATTACTGGAAGATGATAACATTATGAAGTATTTTGTATATCCATAAGTGATTGGATTTTGGTTATTAATATGTACGCTAAGCTTGTTATGTGTACTAAATTGTTGGGATTGAATGATGTGCTTTGTAACTAGTGTAATGTTATAGACCCTAAATGTTTCAGAGCATTATCTTATTTATGTGATTAGAGATTATTGTTCCCCATATGTATTCGTAGTTATGTGTGGGGTACCGAGGGCATAATGGACCTCAACGACCAACATTGTGAAGGAGTAGTGTATCGGGGGGATTCCTTGTTTGGATTTCGCCTGCGAGACATCCCACGCACGAAACGCAGTGCAATGTTGGTAGTGGGGAGAAGTTTAGTCCTTAGTACTCAGATTTATATGTTTTAGTGAAACAAGGTTTTATGAGAATAAACGGGAGAAATAATTTAAATGAGTAGTTGATGTTACATGCGTCGTGCAATGAGGGCGTAATGAATCTTAAAAATCAACATTGTTAAGGAGTAGTGTATCAGGGATTCCTTGTTTGGATTTCGCTTTGCGAGACGTCCCACACACGAAACGTAGTGCAGTGTTGAGAATCGGGAGAAGTTTAGTCCTTAGCATTTAGATGCTAATAACTCGTGTAGGTAATATCTAGAATCCGTTAAATTCTAGTAAGAGTTTTGTATATGTATATTTATATGATATAGAAGTTTAGACGCATATTTGGGTTACGGTAGAATCAGAAGTTGATGGTTATGTTTTAGATGATGGGTTACTCGAGTTTGGATTTGGCATAAGTTAGATTGACTTGTCCCTAGGAAGTTGGGTAGTTATTTTGAGGATCATGTGTATACGCTTAGGTGCGCGCTCTAGTTGAGAGGTGAGTTGGATTTTCCAAGAGAGTGCGACTCCACTTTAAATCATGTTATAGTGTATTTATAATTATTATGCGTTTTAATGCACTTTCTAAAATGTTTTCACACCTCGAGCTCTGACCCGTTTATATTTTTCTCTCGCTATATATTGTATTATTTTAGGTGTTCCTCTGTAAGGACGCCAATGATGTTTTCTATCCGGGGTATTCGTGGAGCTGTAACAGATGCAAACTATTGCAGGATTGTGATATAGCCATTTCCTATCTTTTGTATATCTATATTAGGATTCAGTTGTATATCGGGTTTACACCTAAGAGTTGTAGTTGTAGCATTTTGTTTATATTTCTTTTCGTAGGATTATTGTATTGTCTGTGACCCGACAGCTTATTCGGGTATTTCCTTTTGTGTATTTCCGGTATACTATATAACTATTATCTTTTATCTTAGCATGTGAGTGTTCATTATCTTGTTCAGTAGTTATTGTATTGTTGGTTGGTTATTGTATAATATGTTTTAAAAAAAATTGGCGCCCTCTTTTTATAATAGTGGGTAGTTAGCTATGTTTATCTTGTATCGTAAGTAGATGCTGAGAATGATCCACATGATATTCCTGATTTATTTTAGTATAGGGCTTGCCACCCATTATTATTTTAAGCGGGGTGTCACATTATAGATACTGATTAGTAGTTATGGATAAACATATTATGTCTTATGCTCTGGAATCTTAGACAACAAAAATATTATATAAAACAATAAACTAACATTTTGATGTATTTGATTTTTCATGTGAACTAAACGGATAAGAGTTAGATACAAGAAACAAATAGATTTTGTGAAAAGTATGTCTTGGGTATCAGATCATTCATTCCATTTGCAAAGGATCATATGGGACCCGACAGTTATATTAGGTGCCCATGTTGCGATTGTCTTAACATCGATCTCAAAAATATTATTGAAGTAGAAGATCATCTTTTCTTAAAAAGTATTTGTACCACTTAGACACAATGGACATATCATAGGAAATGTTCTAATGGTATAGTTCATGATGACGTCGATGGTTGGATTGATAATGAAAATGACCAATGGAGGAGATGTAAGAAGTGTTGGAAGACAAGCGGAGTAGGGTTTTCTTTGATGCTAGTCCAACTGAAGCGTTTGAAGCTGGAAATACTCCTAAACAAGTTGGTGTCGGGGATGAGATAAATTTTAACAAATTATTAAAAGATGCAAAGCATGAATTATATCCCGTTTGCACAAAATTTTTTGCACTGACTTTTCTCGTGAAGTTGTTTCACTTGAAAGTGATCAGTCACTGGAGTAATAAATCACTCAAGATATTGCTTGAACTATTAAAGGAAGTCTTCTCCGATGGTGAGACGTTTCCAAAGTCAGATTATGAGGTAAGAAGCATGTTGCGTGGCTTGGGATTAGGATAATGATGACATGGGTAAACATATTCCTCATAAAATACTTCGTTACTTTCCACTATATCGAGACTCCAAAGATTGTTTATGTCGATAAAAATGGCTAATGATATGAAGTGGCATAAAGAAAAACGTGTCAAAGATAATGTATTTAGACATCCTGAATATTCTAGTGCATGGAAGGATTTTGTTGCGGAGCACGAATGGTTTTCTCAAGACCCTTGTAATGTAAGGCTTGGCCTAGCGAGTGATGGTTTTAACCCATATGGTCAGTCATACTTATGACATATAAGTTGTCGCCTTGGTTATGTATGAAAGAGTCATTTTTAATGATGTCTTACTTATTCCATGACCTCTAGCACTAGGTTAGGATATGGATGTGTATTTACGACCATTAACTGATGAGTTGAATGAGTTATGGGAAGTTGGTGTAGAAACATATGATGCATCCGTCAAAATGATTTTTCAGATGCATGCGGTAATTTTGTGGACTATAAATTACTTTCTCGCATATGGTAATTTGTTTGGTTGGAGCACTAAGGGTTATATGGCTTGTCCTATATGTAACAAATATACTTCATAAAAAAGAATAAGAAGTAAGATATTTTATATATACCATCGTCGATATCTAGATCCCAACCATATATGCAGGAAGAATATAAAATTTGATGATAATCAAGAGCTCCGGTTAAAGCGCATGGACTTAAATGGGGATGATTTTTTGCGACAATTGAATCATGTCAATGATTATATATCGAGGAAACATTCAGGTGAGAAAAAGAGGAAACATACACCTAAAGAGAAAACTTGACAAGAAAAAGTATTTTTTTTAATTATTATATTGGAAAACATTAAAACTTCGACATAGCCTCGATGTCATGCATATTAAAAAAAATATTTATGAGAGTGTGTTAGGAACTTTAGTAAATACTGAGGGGAAAATAAAAGACACGTATAAGGCGAGGCAATATTTGGAGGATATGAAGATAAAGAATGAATTATATTTGAAGCGGAATGGGGATACATATAAAATACGGCCTAAATGTTATACACTTAGTAAGTTAGAGAAACAATTTTTTGAGAGTTCTTGAAATCAGTGAAGTTTCCAGATGCATATGCTTCTAATATCTCACGGTGTGTGAACGTTATTGATGGTAAAGTATCGGGGTTGAAAAGCCACGATTGTCATGTTCTATTACAATGATTATTGCCAGTTGGGACTCGTGGATATTTGCGCAAGGAAGTATACAATGCAATAGTTGAGTTGGGAAATTTTTTCAAAGATTTGTGTTGTAAAACACTGGATGCAAAATAACTGTAGAGGTTGGAGAAAGACATTGTCGTGATTTTGTGCAAACTATAAATGATTTATCCACCAGATTTTTTTAATATAATGGTCCACTTAGCTCTTCATTTTCCGCGGGACGGTATGCTTGGAGGATTGGTGCAATATAAGTGGATGTATCCTTTTGAAAGGTATGTCAATATATTCATTGTCATATTTTTAGGGTTATTTCGATATACCCACTTTTTAAGTCAAACATGACATAAAAAAGTGGGGGTTAAGTCAAAATACTTATTTTTTTCATAAAACATAAGGTAATTTTTATCATTGTAAATGCTAATAGGTACTTGTGCACATTAAATGGTTACATGCATAACAAAGCTCGATAAAAAAGTTCTATAGCGGAAGCCTACATCGTTAATAAATGTTTGACATTTTGCTCATTGTACTTCAATGGGATTGAAACTAAACTTAATCTTCTAAAAAGAAATTTCGATGGGGAGGAGATAGATGAGGGATTGGATGTATTCTCTCAAAAGGTACGCCCTTTTGGGGCATGTACTTATGACTTTCTCACAATGACTGAGATGTAAATGATGCGGTAGTATATGTTGAATAATTGGGACAAAGTCGCTCCATATATATAGTAAGATAATAACTAGGAAGTAATCTTAATAAGTATGAATGTTGCAACTACTACAGAGCTTATTATTATAATCATTACCATCGTTAGTGAGAATATTTAAGTAATTTATTACTGAAAATGGCATGGTTACTACCAAATGGAAAGATCTCACTGAAGCTGATAAGACAAAAGTGTTCAACAGACTCAAAGTAAGTAATTTCTTATTGAAAATGTCATTATTACTACCGTAGGTCTGTAAAATTAAATGTCAACATTCTTGTCATTACAAACACCTGAGCATTGGCCACTTAGGGTTCCTTAATGAGCACATCACGTCTCAACTTTGAATTTTTCAGCTGAGTCAGAGTGTACTGAGCAAAATTTGAGGATTTGTTAAACCATTCCCTAAATCATTGGGGAAGCAATCAAGCTTTTTATCACTTCCATAATATAATATTGGGAATATTTTTAAGAATTTATTTGGTGTTATAAATAATTGGCATATATTTTATGGTTGAGAAGCAGTGTCATGTTTCATTAAACTTGTAGAAGAAATAGGCGAATTGTTTTATTAGGATTTATGGTGGTGTTTGCAATGAATTGTGACAATGGCCTGACTGAAGCATATCATTATTCTTTCCATTTGGGCAGAGATGCTTGTAAAACCTTAGGTTCACTAATATTATTCTAACCTTTTGAATTAATTTCCATATTCTGGAGTGATTTATATTTAGAGTGATGCACTAGTTCATTTGAGATAGGACTAAGCAGTTGATTCCATGACAACTGAAGTACCAAATGGAATTTTCTTCATTAGCCTCAGCCTTTAGAAACCCAAACGTCCTTTCAAATTCTCTAAGTCTACTAATATCCACCTTAGGCTCTATACAAATTAGAATAAGTAGATTGTACATTTTGCAAAGTTGATTAATTCTTCTACCCATTGAATTTTTAGTAATCCCACCGATATTCCGAAAAATAATTTTGATCATTAAATAGTTTAGTACTCTTTGAGTTTAATCTTAAGATCCTTAACTGGCCTATACTAGTAGATTTGTTTTTATAATTTATGAGGTATCCCCTCTTTCTTGATGACTACCTGGCCAGTACTGGCAGGTTTAACAATGTCCCCAAGTGGTCTTCTTTTTGGCATTCTTCCTGATCAATGGCTATTTTAATTATCCTTTTTTCTTCTATGCTTTGTTTGTCTTGTAGTTCAATTTTCTCAATTTCTATAAACTCTACCTTTTCTTCAGTTCTATCTACTCATACAGTTATTTCTCTTTCTTCTTGGTCTGACGCCTCAAATTGGTTAATACTAGACAATTGATCACTATGTAAATTACTTTTGGTATCGACTTTGATCAAATTTGTATTCGTGTGAGGTCTTTCTTCATGTTGTGTTCGAATTTGGGGGATAGATTTAGGATTTTCTTCACTGTTATTTTGTGCCTCGTTTTCCACCTCTGATAGAGCCGCGTTCTGGTCCTTTTGTTTTGCGGTTCCTTTTTTTATTATGGCTTAAAACCTCATTTTCTAAGTCTAATCAAATTCAATTCGTTTCATGGTATCATAAATTCATAAAACATTAGTGATATTATTAGGTGTCTTACCTTTGTATGAAACAAATTATGCTACGATTTTGTAGGTCAAACCATATGTCCAAAAAATTACAACCAAATTTTATAGGATAAAACATTTATATTTTTCATATTCAGTACATATTTACTATATAATCCAAACTATTCAACCCTAATGAAAAAAAGACAAAAAGTAATTTTGGTATGTTACATATGTTTCATAAATAAAGAAAATATATATTTACTTGACATCATTTGCCCATATATGCCATTTTACCCTGTGACTATTACATAGTGTATAAATCGACTCACAATCATAATTTAATATAAATCATCAAATCAAATAGAATTTGAGAGCAAACATTTACTGTAAGTTAAATGTTTTTTAAGCACAAACCATTTATATTATGAATATTAAGTACATATTTACTGTATGAGTTCAAACCATTCAACCCAAATAAAAATGACACAAAAATTCATTTTTGGTACATTACATATGTTTCACTAATAAAAAATAGGAATATTTTTGTGTAATTTTCATAGTGAGTTCATATTTACTGTATGATCCTAAACCATTCCATCCGCATGTATGTGCAATTATCTTTATGTGTTGTTTGCCTAGAATCTCCACAATAATGTTTGGTATTTATTATTTGTATTGTCACTGTCCAAGTTTATAGACATTAGTAAATCTTCAGAACTAAAAAGTGAAGTTGAGAAAACACCATAATAAGAATAAGAGAGGAATAGGAAATATTTCTCATAAATACAACCAAATAAAATGTCATTGTTTTGTTTATTTATATTTTATGAGAGGCCAACTACATGCAAAAAGATATATTAAAATCCTAGTAACTTTGAGTTATGTGTAGTTTTCCTTTTGGAATTCAACACATGCTATATGAGGTTGTAGCTACTTGCGTGGTTAGAGCAACGAATAAGAGAGCGCAAATTTGAGTGTAAGTACCAAATTGTGTTGTAAGCTTAATCTACTTACTAAGGGTATGGTGCAAATGCTTCCATATTTATACACCGGATTCATAAAAATATATATTTTCTTTTATTATATATTGATTTCTGAAATTTTCTATCAATTAGCAATTTCTGAAATTAGCTATTAGTTAACAATTTGGGCCTTTGGCTGCCTCTGGAAGTTAACATAGCCTTTGAACCTTAAAAAGCACTGATTGAACAATTTTATTCCATATGGTTGGGCATACATATTTCATTATTGTTGCAATTACTCTTAAGAATGGCATCTTCCTGTGAAGGTGAATTTGACTATTATGCTCAGTTATTTGGATCTGTTTTTACACGGTTACACTGTTTTTACATTGTTTCATTTTATCAGATACAATAAGATATTTAAGTTACTGATTGAGTATAAAATTTCAAGAGATATTAAACATTGATCTGGATGATCATTTAAATGAGTGTTTGGAAGAGATAATGAAAGGGAGAAGTAGGAGTCAACGGAGCAAGTTTCTTGAAATGTATAAAAAAATATGGATCAGCAGAGGAGGCTTGAGAAAATAACCCTAGTGGTGTGACCAAGAATAATTGACTTAGTCTATGCGATATTTATAGAAGTCCAAGGTATCAGGTTTGAACTATTGTTGGTCTTATAACTTTTTTTTATTAAAAAATTCATACTTATGATGTTTAGAAAATTACTGCAGAGACAAATGTATTGTAAATCAGAATAACAAGTTTAAACAAATTGTAAAGCATAATCAATGGTCAAAAGCATTTGTGGCGGTTCGTCATGAACAGGTAATATATCTACTTATTTTAGTGTGTCAATTGAGAATTTTATTTTTCAAGTATAATTATTATTTGTTTATTGTTCAATAGCATAATAAAGAAGTGTACGGTCAAGAGCCGAATAGGATCAAGTTTTATAAAGAAACACATTGCAAAGATGAAAAGTGGACATCTCCCAAAGTCGAAACGCTCTATGTAAGTCTTATCAATTTTATTTTAAATTTACCCTGCTGTTACTGAATTACAAAGAAACAAACACTACTAGTTTATAATTCCTTTAGTACTATTATATTTGGTATAAAAATTTCACATACTGCACTCTGCTGTACTATTTTAAAATTATTTTGTCTTTAAGTGGCTTGAAAATTCTAGACATCTTCACAGTTTGGCCAAACCTTTAATACTTTTTCTTGTATTTTCTTTGGAGAATGAGATAAAACGCCTTAAATCTGAATCAATATTTGAGGATGGTACCATGATGAGCTCAGACGAGATATCGGATAAATTTCTTGCAACGGGATTCTATAATTAATATAATGTGATTCAGGAATGCTGAATTGGAAGAGACACGTAAGCAGTCTATAAAAG
Organism: Sambucus nigra; assembly: GCA_949130495.1. NCBI lineage: Eukaryota > Viridiplantae > Streptophyta > Magnoliopsida > Dipsacales > Adoxaceae > Sambucus > Sambucus nigra. Next base: position 358,622,606 of record OX422209.1, on the reverse strand, counting down.
TTCAAGAAGATTTGATGGATTGTCCACAAGCTCATGAGGTAGAGGTAATCGATGATACCCGTTATAGTACCACCAAGTAATATAGTAAGATCTCAATCCAAGACAACCTTGAAGGTGCAACAATGGTGAAAATCAAATATATAGATAAGTAAAGAAGGAATTGAGGCAATGGAGAGAGAGAGACTATAAAATGAGTGGTTCGACTATCTGACCTACTCCACTATGCATTGGTGTGTGAACTTCACTATAAAAATGGGTTCTAATGGCCTTGTGATACAGTTCACTTAACTTTGTCTATATATAAACTATGATTTCAACAGAGTATTGGCTAGGGTTTTCAATATGGGATCCTTTACATTATTGGAGAAGACAAATATATATAGTGTCAGTGGGGTATAGTGTACCCCCCAAGCATGTAATAAGTATGAGTAGTATGTAATAGACAATAATGGGCAGCCACCTATCACTGTCACATGTAGATCATGATGGTGAAATATTCCCTCACATGTAAGGGAGATATGGTTATAACGGTTTTGTGCACGTGGGATCTGCAACCCAAGCGCACCCTTCCACACGTACCCCAATCCACGCACTCTGCTAACTGTCAACTGCCTGCCACCTGGAAGAGGTCAAGGTCGAGTTGTCAAGGTGAATCCTCTGATGGTACGAGAACTATCGTGTTGAGCTATCTTCAGTCGTCCCTCGTCTTTCAGGTGATGAACGAGGCCGAGGGTACTCGAGTCACAAGTCCACTAATATTGATATTATTAATTATGTCCTAACATAAGGATGAGACCTCCTATATTGAGTAAACGGTTGAGGATGAGATATCTTGTAATATAGTAAATGGTCGAGCCATAACACACCCTATTTGAAGATCTGGCACTGGTCGGCCACAGCTGAGGGGTCCAGTCTTAGGAAAAGGTTATACTTGGTATATCAATCACCCCCATCCCTTAGTCTTCCACGTGAATGGAAGACTGAGGGATAAAGCCTCTTTGGGAAAGTCTATATGGGATGCCATTAACTTACGTTTGACGTGTCATATCATTGGTAAAGTCTGAAACATTGAATAAGGACCTTGGATTGACACTTGGCAGCTATTTATGGATTGGCGTGTGTCCCAAGAATAACGACAGTAAGTGTGCCATGGGGTATTATGCCCTAATGATTTTATCCTGGGAAGTTTTACAAAATGATTATAGGTACTTAAATGGTTTTGAAAACCATATTCGCTTTCTTATTTCTTCTTCTTCGCGTGTGAGCTCTTTCTCTCTTTAAAACCAGCCACTCTCTCCTCCTGTTCAGGAGTTTTCAGGCAAGATTTTAGGGATTAACTTGCTTCTTCATTATTCCACTCCTTCCCGGTAATCTCTATCATCCACTATTTCAAATCTTTCCCCTTTATTTTGTAAATTTTTTAATTTTCATATTTTTCGACGAGTTTTATTTTTTTGGCATCCTCCCTTGGTGGTTCTGGGGCTACCATTAGGTGGGATTTTCGGTGATTTTTAGGGTTTGGCTAGTAACTCTTAAGTTTTTTGACATTTCTCCGCCTTATTAGCTTTTTAATCAGTCACTAGTAGGACTGCGGTGTAGCTCCGATGAAAGTGCTCTTCATTTATTCTTGAATCAAAACGATTTAAATTCTCATTTTGATCTTTGGGTCAACATTGGTCAAATAGCAAATTGATTGTCCCCTTTTCACTTTTAACCTTTATTCTTGCCAAGTGAAGCCTCAGCCTTTTGAATCTTAATGACCCTCTACAAATTAACAGAATACTTTCCCACGCTCAGAGAGAGGTACTTCCAAGAAATTAGTAGAATTGAGGAGGAGGACGAGGTTGGATGCAGAGCTAGGACCGACCTTACTCGTCACATCTTTACCATGCCTTTAAAGACTATTTTACCCTCATCATCTGAGGTAGGTAGGGATGAGATGCCTAACTCGTCCTCTGCCCCAGTCAAGAGTAGGAACTCCTTCGAAGAGGTAATGAGGTTATCACCCATAAATTCTGTGGGGTCTGAGGCTGCCGAGAGCTCATCTCGGGGTTCCTTTTACAACTAAGATGACTCATTTAGTTAGGTTAACTCTTCAGTCCAAATTGTGTCTGACCATGTTGGGTCATCTAGTCAGGATGACTCTTCAGTTCAAGTTATCTCGAACCCTATTGAGCCGATTATTAACATTGTTATTCCTCACACTATTGTTCCTCTCTCGACCATGACTGGGAGAGAGTTTTAATCAAGGTTTCCAAATTGGGCCCCCGCTGTTGGAGCTCCTGTCGATGATGCTGACTCTGAGGTCGAGGAAGCTGTTAATTATTCATACGTCGAGACCTTTCAATCCACTATTATAGACTCCTACTTTCTAATTTGGAGACATTTATATGTCATTAAGTCTGAAAGCCTTATGCACGTCCTCGAACAGGATGAGAGAGTATATGGTGGACGAGAAGGTGAAGTCTCCATTTACGATCAGATGTTTAGGGTCGACTTTTGACTCCCTTTCAATCTCCTTGTCCAAGTTATTCTGTCTAGATTAGGACTTGCACCATCTCAGTTAATGCCCAATTCCTGGAGAATCATACTCGGCTCTGTCTTCTTATGGACGAATAAGTACACAGATGACTCTTCAGTTGAAATATTCAAAGCTTGATACAATGTCTTGTCCTCAAGGATTCAGCCCAGTTATTACAACCTAGGGGATAAAAAACATGATAAAAAATCATCTATGTCCTCCAAACATCAAATTAACACTGGAAATTAAGATGTTTCTTTATTTTTGAGGCCTGGGAATTTTAGACCGACTTCGACCAGTCTAAGGACGAGTTGAGGTCTCCATGCGCCTGGGATAACCCCTCCATGTTTGCTAAGTTAGACCCCGACCTCAGCATCACCGATAGGGAGAGGGTTAACTATTTGAGGAGTGAAGGGAAGAAAGGTGCCCTTCCTGAATTTAAAGAGTTAATATCGCTAGACTTTCTTGAGGAGTCGTGTCTGGGGGTTAACCCCCTAGCTGAGTTGTGTGAGTTACTAAACTTTTTTGATTACAAGTTTTTCCTCATCTTTATCCTTTGTAGACCGTCCTCCTCATATTTCCGACAAACTTTGGAACATAAATGCCCCTAGTCATAAGAATGCTTTACTAAAAAAGGGAGGCAAGAAGACCTAAAAGAAAATGACTCTCAGTGGGCCGACCAATCCTGAGGTTGGTCCTAAAAGAAAGGAACCCACTCTTCCCTCTGACACTCATTGGAAAGGAAGACGAGGCAGAGGGTAAATCCCCCTTCATCCGTATTTGTACCGAGCTCCTATGGTGGTTCTTCATCACATGACTTTGAAGCTTTTTGTGTAGCCAACATTACCCAATTGATGGCATGTCCTAACTTGTCCATTCCATCAGCGTCGAGGTCGAGGACTGCTATGTTTATTGTCCCTTTTAAGCGGGACTATGAGTTTATCGGGAAAATTTACCCCTTGAAGATTTATAATTTTGATCTTCATCATCAGGTGTAGGTATCGACCTCGTCTTTAATTTAATTTCGTCTCGTCTAATTTTTTTTATTCTATTCTGACACTTAACCGTTTTTATTTTTTTACAGTTTGTGTGCGCCTTCACTTCTGCTATAAAATGGGTTAATGATAACTTCTCCAAAATCCAAGAGAGTGAGAAAGCCCTCCATGATGTGGCCGACCTGAAGAGAAAATTGAGGGAGCGCAAAGAAGAATACAAAAAGACCCTTATCAGGTCAACCTAGACCATGACAATAACTTGAAGACTAAGGATGGGGAGTTAACTACTCAATCTAGGAAGCATGCCACAGACCTTACTGCAATTATCCAGAAGATTAGAGACGAGGCCCTTTCACCCGAGGCTATAAAGAAAATTCAAGATGAAGCCATCGAGGCTTGTAAAGCATCTGATGAGTTCGGAAGCTTTGGCATGGAGTACCTTGAAAGAGGTATCTAGATGGTCTGCCGATGGATCGTCACTAAGTTTTCTGAGGTCGTCTCATGTATCTATCTCGAGCTGGAAGCCCTTGACCTGAAAGATCCCCTTATGGCCTTGACTTTGGAGTATGTTAAATCTATGACCTCAATCGAGGAAGATGAGGCTATGGCCGAGGTCCAGTCGAGGCTAATATCAACACAACTACTGCTGTTGGGGATATTCAAGCTGAGAATGCTGCTGAAGGGTTGACCGTCAATATGAATCCAACTATGTAGGGTGGTCATTTATGACCAATACCCTCTATCTTGTAATTAGTTTTTATCGTGAACACTTGATCTTTTGTAAATGCTTTGTACTGAACTGATTGTTACTGCTTGAATGAACAAATGAATTATTTCCTCATATTTAAGCTTTCATTATCTTCTTACTGACTGTGTAATGAGTTTGCTAAGTTTATTTCTCATCTCGACTTATATGCTTAAATTCTCGCTCGTTTTGAGTCAGAGGATGATAACCAAACTATTAATTTAAACAAGAGGTCATCGACTTAATGATGTTATATCGAGTTTACTCTCATCCCTAGCCGAGAGCTCAATTAACCCTAAGTAACCATAATTAAATGATTTTTGAATTTGAATGCACCAAGTTAATGGTGTTTAATCACGAGTCCCCTCTCGTCATTTTGAGAGTGTATGGATGTGTGCTGTCTCGTCCACCACTATCGTCTCGGTCGAGAGAGTTTGACTCTAAATCCACCAAATTAATGAGGTTTAAATGAACCATAATTAAATGATTTTGAATTTAAATGCACCAAATTAATGGTGTTTAAATATAAGTTCCCTCTCGTCGTTTTAAGAGTGTATGGATGAGTGTCGTCTCGTCCTACACTATCGTCTCAGCCGAGAGAGTTTGACTCTAAATCCACCAAACTAATGATGTTTAAATGAACCATAATTAAATGATTTTTGAATTTGAATGCACCAAATTAATTGTGTTTAATCATAAGTATCCTCTCGTTGTTTTGAGAGTGTATGGATGAGTGTCTTCTCGTCCTACACTATCGTCTCGATCGAGAGAGTTTGACTCTAAATCTACCAAATTAATGATGTTTAAATGAACGATAATTAAATGATTCTTGAATTTTTTTTGTGTTTTCACCACCTTGGTGATGTTATCACACTTTATTCCCCCTTCCCGGTGTTATTGAGAATCCATGGAGAGGTGAGCCCCATTCGAATTCTCGTATCACCGAGACTGAGTTAATGCTATTTCACCATTTAAATGATGTTTTGTAGCTTAGGACGAGTTGAAACATACAATTTGATCAATCATACAACAAAAATATAAGGGAGCACTTTAGATTTATCATTCATCACCATTGAATTTTTAGTATAACTCTTATACAACTATAAAATAATTTTTTTTACAGAATCCTATTGATAATATGTCTTTAAGTGATCAGCATTCTAAGGGTTTAAGAACGGCTCTCCTTCTAAATTTTCAAGACGATAAGTGCCAGGAACGACCTCTTCAGTAACTTTGTAGGGATCATGCCAGTTTATATGAAGCTTATTCGGCTTCTGCCAAGATTTCTTCAAAAATAAGTCTCTAACGGCTATTGGTCTAGCCTTAACCCTCTTATTGTTGAATTTTGCAGTCCTCTGCTGATAGGCAGCCTGCCTAACTTTCGCCTCCTCTCTCCTTTCTTCAATGAGGTCAAGATCTAACCTTCGCTCTTTGACATTTGTTTTTTGGGTTATATGTTTGAACTTTGTGACTTGGTAAGCCAATCTCGATAGGTATCACTGCCTCTAAGCTGTAGGCAAGCATAATGGGGTTTCCCTCGTTGGCGTTCTCTCTGTCGTCCTGTATGCCCAAAGGACTACGTGTACCTCTTCTTTCCAAAGTTCCTTGGCATCTTCTAGTTCTTATTGATTCCTTCTAAAATGGTTTCATTTGTCACCTCAGTTTGGCCATTTGCGTACGGTCGACCTGGAGCTAAGAAAAACTGTTTACTACCAACTCTCTTGTAGTATGACTCCAAAGACAAATTCTTGAACTATTTGCCATTATCCGAGATAAAGGTGTGGGGCAGACCGTATCTGCAAATGATATTCCTACAGATTAATTTAAAGGTCTTCATCTCGGTGATGGTTATCATGTCCTTTACTTCAACCCATTTAGAAAAATAGTCGATCACCATAATAAGATACCTATAATTTCCTGTTGCTCTATGAAAGGGTCCTACTAATTCAATCCGCCAAACTGTAGATGGTAGGGGGAAGTAATAGATGTCAGAGGTTGATGAGGGATACTAGCATATCTCTGGCATTTTTCACATCTCTTAACATAATTAGCCACATCTTTGGCCAGGGTAGGCCATTAATACCCTTTAGTGATTACTTTTTTGCCAACGATCTTCCCCCTATGTGTCTGGAATAGGAGCCCTCATGTATATCTTTCAGTACGTATTCAACCTCTGTTACATGGACGCATCTCAGTAAAGTAAGGAGGAACCTTTTCTTGTATAAATTCTCCCCAATGATTGAGAACTTAGACGCTTTGTACCTCAGCTTCATCTCTTCAATTTTGACTCTCGCAGTTCACCATCCTTGATGTATCGGATGAAAATGTCCATCCGAGATACACTTCAAGTTCAAGCATAACTCCAGCGTACTATATTTCTCTTCATTGGTTAACCGATGTAGAATCTCTACGAGCATCAACCTTCTAATCTTTGTTCTGGTCGAAGATGCTAATCTGGCTAAGGCATCGGATCGACTGTTGTCTAGACGAGGGATCTTTTTTAGCTTCACCTCGCTGAAGTTCTTTAATATTTCTTTTACCCTTACTAGGTATCTGGACATTCGATAATCCTTTGCCTCGTATACCCCTAGGATATGATTCATCACCAACGTAGAATCATTATGAACCAATATTTGGCCAACATTCAATGCCCTGGAAAGGGAGAGTCCTGCTAGAAGAGCCTCATCTTCTGACTCATTGTTAGACGCCTTGAAACTGAATCTCATAGCGTATTTAATGTTAGTCCCATATGGGGTCGACACTATAAAGCCGACACCAGTCCCAATCTCTCAAGAAGGGTCGTCCACAAATAGGCTCCAAGCACTACTTTTTTTTTTATAAAGTGGCCTTATCCAGCATTTTATTTTTTAACAGATTTTTTTCTTCTTCCACCACTGTTTTGGCAACACTCGTCTCAAACTCAGTCGAGTTGCACTTGATTTTTCTGGCTCATTTCCTAGATCTATAAACTCTACGGTATTCGATTCGTCCAATGTAAACTCAACTATAAAATCATCAAAAGCTTGCCCCTTAATGGCTATTCTCGGCTAATAGACAATGTCAAATTCCCCCAACTCTATTGACCAGGACATCAACCTACCTAATTTTTCAGGTTTATGGATGACCTATCTAAGAGGAGAGTTTGTAAGGATGACCATCGTGTGAGCCTGGAAATAAGGTGTCATTTTCCTCGATGCATGTATTCAGCTTTTCCATCTTCGGATACCTATACTTGGCCCCTTGAAGGGAATTATTGTTGAAATAGACTGGCTTTTGTACCCCATCATCATCTCGTATAATGATTGCACTGATGGCTAACTTAGATACGACCAGGTATAGGTAAAACTTCTCACCCTAGATAGGCCTAGATAATAGGAGTAGGGATCCGAGGTAAGCCTTTAACTCCTGGAAGAATGGAAGATGCTTGTCCGTAGCCCTGGACATGAACCTATTCAATGTAGTAACTCATCCAAACAGTCTCTGGACGTTTGTTATGGTTTTTGGAGTCTTCAGCTCCACCAATGCTTTAATTTTTCAGGGTTAGACTTTATCCCTCATTGATTGACAATTAACCATAGAAATTTGATTGCTTAGACCCTAATACACACTTGGCGAGATTTAGCTTCATTTAGTACTAGTCTGTTGTGTTGAAAGTGCACTCAAGGTCGGCCACATGCGTCTCAACCTTGAGGATCTTGGTTAACATGTCATCAATAAATACTTACACGGTCTTACCTATTTGATCCTCAAATATCCTATCTACTAGCCTTTGATACGTTACCCCGTTATTCTTGAGGCTGAAGGGCATGATCGTGTAGAAGTATATACCCTTGTCACTAATGAATGAGGTATTTTCTACATCCTCTGGGTCTATAAAGATCTGATTGTAGCCTGAGTAGGCATCCATGAAACTAATCAGTGCATGCCTAATCGTGGCATCAACCATTTGATTTATTCTCGGCAGGGGGAAGCTGTCTTTTGGGCATGCCTTATTTAAATCGATGAAGTCAACATACATCCTCCACTTGCCATTAGGCTTAGGCACAATAACCGCATTAGCCATCCATTCTGGATAGACGAATTCCCTTATGAACTTTGCCATCTCTAGCTTCTTTACTTCATCTCTTATAACTTCATATTTTTCCCTGGAGTAGATCCTCCTCCTCTGTATGACTGGCTTAGCTCCTTCGTCTACATTCAATTTATGGCAGAGGATCTTCGGATCAATTCCCGACATGTCTGTGTGACTCCAAGCAAAAAATACTTTGTCTCTCCCTCAATAGCTTTATCAATTCTTCATTAATTTTTTTAGGGCTTTGCCGATTTGGACGGTCTTTTTCGATATGTCCTCATTGAGGATGATGGATTCTACCTCCTCAGCGGCCTCACCTTTTTTTAATTTTATCTCGTCCCTTGGATCTAGAGTATCGATGTTGTAAGTGGTGGTGGCTATCTTATGAGCTTCTCTTTCCTTAGTCGAATTGAAGTATCATTCCCGCACCTCTACCTAATCACCTTGAACTTCCCTACTTCATAGGGAGTTAGGAATTTAATCATTTGGTGAATAATAGAGGGCACTGTCTCAAATTCTTTGAGGTCTACTCGTCCTATTATGATGTTGTAAGCTAAATAAACATTTTCGTCCATCATAAATAAATTTATCTTCTTTGTGAGACATCTCGGTCAGGTCTCCCCCATACTCACGTCCATCTCATAAATCCCAAGAGGATGGACTTTCTTTCCACCGAAGCTAATAAGGGTTGATGTTATGGGACGCGCCTCTTCACGCTTAATCCCAGGCCTTTGAAGCACTCCCAGAACATTACATCAGCCGAACTACCACCATCGAATAATATCTTGGGAACATCGTACCAGTGAACTCTCATGGTGATCACTAAAGTATTGTCATGAGGGGCTAAAATCCCCTTGAAGTTTAACCTCGATAAGCCGATTACCAAATTGTTCATGTCTACTTTCCTCCTTTTACCCAACTTTGAATCAACAACAATCGAGCTTGGGAAAGGATTTGGCCTCTGCTACGTGAGCCTTTCGGCCAGCTATGTCTTTACCACCACCTACTAGACCTCTTCATATCATTTATACACCCAAAGAGATTGTATGTAGCCTACCTTTTATATCAGTAATCTTTGGCGAAAGATCTGAGTCAGCCTCATCATCGTCATTTGAGGCATTATCCCCCCTGTTTACTGGGGAATCTAGTTTACACCCGTCATCTCTTCTCTTTCGAGTGTCATTTCGTCCACCTCTTCCACCATTTTTATCCACGTACTTTCTAATCTTCCCTTGCTTCATCATTTTTTCTATCTCATACCTGAGCGCAAAGCATTTGTCAATTGTGTGGTCGTGATCCTGATGGAACTCGTAACACTTACTTTTATCCCTCTTGTGAGGAGGTACCTTCAACTTTTTCGGACATCTTAAGGATCCATCATTCTTGATTTCATTCAAAATCATCTCTAGGCTGACAGTCAATGGGGTATAGTCAGCGAACTTATTGTCTGTCGACCTCTTTTTATCTCCCTTACCTTTTCATCTTCTTCTTTATTCGCATGGCCTCCTCCACATTCATGACTCTCCTGGCCATAGCTAGGAGTTCTATAATGGACTTTCGTGGAGCCTCGGCTAAATTTTATAGGATCTTACCCTTTTGTAATCCACCCTTTAGGGCAGTCATTGCAATACTCTCGTCATAGTCTTCCACCTCTAATTTTTCTTTGTTGAAACGGGCTATGTAATACCTTAAAGATTCATTTTTTCCTTGCTTAACATATAGAAAGTGGGTGGTGTTCTTTATCAGCTTAATTCCAAAGCAAACATTATGGATTAACCTCTCAGTTAGTTACTTTTAGGAAGGGAGGTGTACCATATGTGAGCCGCACTAGTGAGGGTACTTGATAAGGCTCTACACCTCATTTCATCGGAGATTAAGAAGATGTCTACAACAGATTGATACATTTTCAAGTGGTGGACTAGGTTGGTGCTCCCATTGTCCTTCGGCATTATCACCGGAGGCTTAAATTTACATGGGGTAGGATAGCTCATAATTCTTGCGACAACGGGTGAACCTTCCATGTAACCTCTCCGTAGGGGGTCTCGACTCTTCAATATGTCCCCAATCTTATCATCAAGTCACTGAATGGAGCTATTCTATGGATTTTCGGCTGCAGTTACAGCATCTACTTTGGCCACAACGGCATTATCACATGCCCATTTTTTGTCGATCGGCCATTGCACTGGTTATTTGTCAGGTGTCCTTTGACGACTATTGACTTCTCTCTACTCCTCGTCTTGGCCATATGGGGGCCGATGACCAGCACATCCATCATTTCTCTTGGAACCATATATACTTTGTAACTTAGAGAGTCAGTATTTTGAATCTCCAATCGGGTCGAGTCTATTAAAGGCAGACCCTCTACTGAGTCTGTCAAATGTTGAAGGATGGGATCGACCATCTCGCCTCGGTCTGTTGCTATTTTCCCTAGACTGAACAGAGCGTATAGTATTTCTCGAGATTTCATATGGTTCCCAACACTCCTCATCATCATTACATTTATTATCTTCATACTCTTAGCCTTGCCTCCCCAGACGTAGACGACTAGTGTCAGCAATATCCCTTCGTCTCTACTACTGTTGTGCTTCCTTCTGTGGGGTTGGGGGTGGTCCCCCTGTCACCAGATTTTTGCCCTCCCTTGCGGCCGCATTTATCATTTTCTAAGTTATTCCAGTGATCCTTGTCAACATGTTCTAGCTGAAAGCGACCAGTTGCTCTTGCATCTTTATCTGGCTTGTCGCCAGTGATCGCAGCGCCGCCATGACCTGAACCATTTTTTACTGAGGCGACATTTGGCTAGAATTGGGATTTACGCCTGGTGGGACATTTGATGCCATTGAGTCTGGTGAATGAAAAGAAAAGTAGGTGCACTAAAAGAGATGAATGAGCTGGAAAAAATCTTAAACAACTCAAACCAGAGCTCTTTCAATGGTGGTTCAAGCCCAGCCAAACGTGGGGTTGGACCACCACCAGAGAAATCGATGAGGAGTAAGTTGTAAATGAGAGGAAGGAGATGATGATCTCACTTCCCACAGACAACACCAATTGATGATACCAGTTATAGTACTACTAAGTAATATAGTAAGAGCTCAATTCAGGACAACCTTGAAGGTGCAACAATGGTGAAAATCAGATATATAGATAAGTAAAGAAGGGGGTGAGGCAATGGAGAGAGAGAGAGAGACTATAAAATAAGTGGTTTGAACATATGGCCTACTCCACTATGCATGGGTGTGTGAATTTCACTATGAAAATGGGATCTAATGGCCTTACGATACCATTCACTCAACTCTGTCCCTACAATGATTTCAACAGAGTATTGGCTAAGATTTTCAATATGCGATCCTTTACGTTATTGGAGAAGACAAGTATATATAGTGCCTGGGGGGTATAGTGTACCCCCCAAACATGTAATAAGCATGTAATAGCCAATAATGAGCAGCCACTGTCACATGTAGAACATGATGATGAAATATTCCCTCACGTGTCAGGGAGATTTAGTTACAACGATTTTGTGCACGTGGGATCTATAACCCATGCACACCCTTTCACGCATTCCCCAATCCATGCGCTCTGCCAACTATCATTTGTTGGCCACCTGGATGAGGGCGAGGCCGAGTTGTCAATGTGTTTCCTCTGATGGTACGAGAACTGTCATGCTGAGCTGTCTTCAGTCGGACCTCATCTTCCAGGTTATGGACGAGGCCGAGGGTATTCGAGTTATAAGATAACTAAAGTTGATGTTGTTGATTGTGTCCTGAGACAAGGATGAGACCTCATGTATTGAGTAAACGACCGATGACTAGATCTCTTGTAATGTAGTAAATTGTTGATCCATAACGCACCCTGTTTAATGGTCTGGCACTAGTCGGCCACAACTGAGGGGTCCACTCTTAGGATGAGGCTATACTTGGAATATCAGTAACAATTCAACGAGAAGAGTCAGTGGCACAAAATGCCTCTATGGATACTCAACGTGCAATGCTAGATAATATTCTATCTCGATAAGCGAAGTTCGATAAGTTGATTCAGTCGTAGATCGCATCACCTTCCTCATCTTTCGAACGATGGTAATCTAGAAATACTTTAGTTTTACTGCTCGTATGCTTTAAAATGTTCGCATTCGTAATCGATTAGTATCTCTTTAATTATCAACTTCAGCTCATCGTCAAAACTTTTTCATTATAAAGACGAAACAAATACTACTTTATCTTAGCTAGTGATATTTTATTCTCTTAACTACAGATTTGACGCGACGAGAAGTTATTTTTGCGGCGCTATGAACTTTTGACATTTGACGTTTGTAAATGGAATCTGAGACTTCTAAGTCTTGTAACTAGTTTAAGCTATTTTTTTGCACCATGGATATTTATCATTTGTAAGGGGATGAAATGTGGGACTTCTACGTCCTTTAACTAGTGTTTAGGTGACTTGACAATGTATGTGCAGGTGACTTAATGTGGATTTTGTTTATAATAATTTAGTTTTTTGTAAATTTTAACGAATGTGTTTTTTTAGATTAATTTGTTTAAATTTGGTGGCATACATTATTCTATCAAATTCATTTTCAAAATAAAAAAATAAATATTTTGAAACACTCCATTATCAAAAGAAATGTTTTAGTAGTTAAATATGCAACTCATAAATAAAAGTGCAGTTTAAGATTTGATAGTTTATTATTAAAAAATTAATGATTAAGAATCATTCTTCAATAAAATTTCGTAGCTAATAGATCTTAAGGGAAGGTACAAATTTCGTAGCTAAAAACTTTTAACACACTAGTTTACTAATAGAATTGGAAACGAAAGGAAGACATTTGGCAACAAAATGTTGAACAATTGGCTACGAAACAAATTGTAGCCTAATTATGATAATTTTCCACGAATAAAATTTCATGGAAAATGACCTAAACATCTGGTAATGAAAGTTAATTTTGTGGCCATACACATTCAGCAACGAGCCTTTGATCACGAACTCGCTACGAAATAGTTTTCGTTGCCAAGAACTATCAGCAACGAAATATAAACTTTTGGCTATGAAAAATTTCGCAGTTAAATGTGTGAATTATTTTAGTGCGTACCAATGTCGATATCACCACAAGAGTTATTCACAAGAAATTGAATATATATGGTTAAAAGTGTATTATATAAATTCTACTTTACCAAATTTGATATCCCCACGTGATTGAGAATGTCTAGTACGAGCATAGATTTAGAATCCACTAGAAGAATTGAGTTTTAAAATTATATCTCTACACTTTCTAGAGGGTACACTATTTACTGTTTGAATTGAAAATGTCAAACTCTATAAATAATGAAGAAATGAATGGGAGTATCAAATCACCTAGTAAGTTTATAAAAGAAGTTAAGATGCTCGTGCGTTCCCTTAACATCCAAATCGATTATATTTTTGGCTGGTGACTATGAATAGTTTTAAGAAATTCTTAAATGAGTTTTGCTATTCTGAATGATTATGAGATTTGTCACAAGAATGTGAATTTGACATAGGAGTAAGAAAATATTCGATTTTATTTTCACAAATTAATAAAATTATAATGCCATTAATTGACCAAAATGAAGCTTAAGATCACGTTGAATTACCTAAATGACACACTAGAGTAAAGTATAAATGTGTCTTTAAGGCTAAACACGATCCTCGTGATAATCAGCGATATACAGCTAGATTTACGGTTGAAATTTTTACTACGAATAGAGAAAGGGGTGTAAATAAACTTTTTTACTTATGTGAAATTCTGATGGCTTTAGTAGCCCCTTTTGATTAAGAGTTACATTTATTGTGAAAACTTATGTCAGTTTATAAAAAGAATTGTATATGTTGAAAATCAATATATAAACTTATGTCAGTTTCTTACCAATGGTATTTTAAGAATACATTATGTATTTATATTAGTATATATATACACCTTGTGGTCAGTGGGAGTAAGTTTGTATATTTTGAACTTTTATATACATTAGTAATGAAAGATATATTAGAGAGATAAAATATTTTAAGAGTATGAAGTAATAAGATTCATAAAATATTATATTATCACACTTGTGATAATTGTTCATATAAATATGATCAGTACTTGCAGTTCGCTCTTGGTTAAGTAGATTTATTTTGGCCTAATGGCTAATATTATGAAAGAGTGAGAAATAATTAAATATTATATGTAGTATTCTTTGAGACTATAATTTATGGATTATGGATGCGAATTTTTTTTTCGAAACTCGGAGTTGTCGACACTATTACCAAGTACCTGAAGTATTATGATAATTCCATTGCAATGCTCATTACGAAGAACTGATAGGTATTTCAAAGAACCTAGGCACATTATGATATTATACGTATATGTAAACGAAGAATTTCAAAAACAATAAATGTTAGTTGAACACAGTTGTACAAATATTAATATAGCATATCGATTAATAAACGAGTTATCATTAAGAACATTCATAAAGCAAGCTCAAGATACAAGTCCGGAGTGAAGTCAATTAAGTATAAGTATTGTAAATTTATTAGTGCTTACTATGCAAAATACTATGTTGGGATATCAATAAAATTATTTTCTAAATACTTATATTTATGCCTTGCAATATTGATTACGTCCATGTTATTGTTGGTATATGTAATATGTAATACCCTGTATTTTTATGGCTTTTAATTATAAGGTTAATTAAATGGAATTGCTTTTAATTTGGGATTTGTTAAATTAATCTGGGTTTTGTTAAATTAATTTGGGATTTATTAATTGGAAAATTAATTCGGATTTTAATGCTAGCAAGACGAAAGTTAGTATTTGGTTATTATGATGTTGTTGAATATTACTGAGTGATTATGGTAATATGTGATAATTGAATTTATTAAAATTGGCTTGAGTTAAAAATATGGCAGTTTCGAAAATTTAGTTGGGACGCGCGTGTCAGTCATGTCAGGACCCAATATAATGGATTTAAAAGTATTTTATTTTTATGTCATCCGTATGAGCTTTTTGAGTGTGTCAACGTGTCCGGAAGGTTCGAGATACTGAGAAAGCACTAGCCGGGGGTTTAGTTTGGATCCTGGGGAATTTTTAGGCCTAACCGGCAACCCGGAAGGGTATTTTGGTAATTTTAAAAATGAAGGAATTTAGACCCACAAATTTTAGTGTTTAATTATGTATTATTGGAAAGGCCATTAGGGGCATTATCAGCCAAAAACCAAGAGGTGGGCTACGTGAGTTAGAGGAGAGGTTACAAAAAGTCCCCAAACCAAAACCACCACCCACCACCACCAATTTGGACGGAATTGTGACCGGAAAGAAGAGAGGAGCAACCCTTGAACAATAACAATGGATCAGAACATCAGATTTACAGGCAATTGATTTATCTTGCAAAGATTCAAAGCATATACTTTACATGTTTTTATAGAATTGAAGATTTCTCATAAATAATGACAATTGAATGGATTTGAATGGTTTAAAATCATAATCTGGGTAGGACTTGCATGTAGATTTATGTTGGAGATGATAACTACGAATTTAAGATTTATGGGTAAAGAATTTCGAAATTCGATTGTGTTATGGGATGTTCTTGAAGAAATAGGGAAACTAGGTTTTTATATGAAAATTGGGAAAATTGATCCAAGTAATTGATATTATAGGTCGATTTGATGAATCTAAATCGTGGAAAATGATGTAAATATGTTAGTAGGATAATTAGTATATTTAATTATGAGTTTTGGATGTTGGGATGATGATTAAGAAGTGTAAAAAGATGCAAACCCGTAACTATTAAGGATTTCTGGGCTGATACCTGTTTGATCGATCGATCGATCGACTCAAGAATGTCGATCGATCGAACCATCGATCGATCGTACCATGATGATTTTTGGCAATTGTTTCTCTTTAAGGTTTAAGGATTATTCCAAAGCCAATGTTTATTATTAGGGTGAGTAATATAATCTTGTGAGACTTAGTTTAAGTCAGTAGGGCCTTAGTTATTATCGGAGAATACTATAACTTATGGGATTGAATGACGTTTCTTACGAGAGTCTACCGAGTGCGGTACGATTAGAAATCATTCGAATTGAAACTTTAACAGGAATTAATGATGATATAAGATTTCGGGCAGCAACGGAGGGGTTTCAAGTACTAGGATGATATTAGAAACCAATAAGAGATCCAGTAACCTTTTGAGATAGGTTTAAGTACTCAAATTGATACGACGAGAGAGTTAACAAACAAAAAATATATTATGTAATGTTCGGGGTACATTCGCTACGTATGAGATTAACTAGATGAAATGTGTGACCATCTATATTGTTATATGATTACTTAGGTTGTGTGAATGCCTAGTGTATGGATTTCTTATGTGTATGGCATACCTACCATACTTGCTATCACGGCAGGTTAGTTTTTATTCTGGAAAAGGACCCTCTTATCCTTGTGTGCCTTCGGGGGAATTTAGACTGGTACCTTAAGGACATAGTACTGTGAATGACTTATTTGTGAGTTGATAAGTCAGCTGACCATGGGAGCGTAGGTATGTACGTGACCCATGGGTATGTGAACTATGTTCGCCTCCAATATATGTGATTTATATTTAGACGATTCCTGAGTGATTCGGGACACGTGATCCTTACGTACGTGATGTACATGGATTTGATAACAGGGTATGCGAGCACCGCAACTTAGCCTAGGGGTGAAATATAGGCATTTATGTGCTGAGAGTGATATACTTATGTATTTGTGACTGGTTCATTGCTTGCTTAGTAGATGTGAATAACTAAGATATTTGAATGGGTTAAGAATGAGAATTTAATTGACACTTGAGATAAGTAATTTAATGAATGTGAACATGGGATAACAATATGGCTTATTTGGGGGTTACGTGCAGATACTCTACGTTAGAATGTGAAGGCAGGAGTGGTATAAACTAGTTAGATAGTGGCATAACTAGGATGGGTTAAAGGCATACGTTAGGCATGCACAGTAGTTGAGAGGTAAGAAACTCATGTGAGCGTATGCAACTAACGTGTTTATAATATGTGATGTTTAATTGTAATTTATATCACTTGCTAAAATTTTAAACTGTTTACACATCGGGCTCTGACCCGTTTTCCTCCAAATCTATTTTTGTTTTGTAAAAATATTTTATGTGCCCAGCCACAGGGACGCCAAGCATAGGATTTCCATTTTGGTGACGTGTTGTAGCTGCTGTGAAAGTTACAGGATTTTGGTAGTAGATGTTCTCATTTTATTCTTGATTCCTTCAGAGTCAATTGTATCAGTTAGGGCATGTCGTCCATTCTTATTTAGAGGTTGTAGTTGCAGACATTCATTATTTCAGTTTTTGGATTATTATTTATTCAGACTCTTGTATTGGGACATTATTTACTCTGACATCTTTATTATTGGAGTGTTCACTCCACACTTATTTGATTTCGTCTCGTTGAGTATTTATGTGAGATTGGTTATGCGATTATTGGTTTATTAAATAAATTCTTGTTTAATTGTTGGCTTAATTAATAAAATTTGACATCTCTCTTTTTAAATATTAGGTGGCTAGTAATTAATTAAATATTTTTCGACAGTGATGCTAAGACTGAACCAACTTGATATTTTGTTTTAATTTAATAAAGCAGTAGCTACCCGGTATTTAATTAGGTGGGGTGTTACAGGTGGTATCAGAGCATCATGTTCTAATGTCCTTTAGGATCTGTACGACTTATTATGCTTCCAGCGTAGCTTTCTTTGATATAGAGCCCAATGTTTAGGATTTTTGATTTCTTTAGTGAGATTTCGTTCTCCTGCTATGATATTTACGATAGTGAATCTTATTTGCATTTTGATGTGTTCGGGTGCCGAACAATGCAGTATGTCAGGCGAAGACAGTTGGGCGAACAGCAGGAGGAAAAGATCAGTTGAAGTTATTTAATTCATTAAAGAAGGATGACCGTAGTTAAAATCACCCATATTATGGCACGGAAGTCCAGGACGGTATAGACGGCTAAGGTGCGATTTGTGACTTCTAGGTACAACTATAGCAGGAGTGGGGTCAAATAAGACTCACCCAACAAGGTTAGAATAGGAAAGAAAGAGTTAGGTGAAACATTAACGAGAACCAGCAGTGGAAATACTCGAAATGTGGAGATGGCGTGTGCTAGCCAAACGAACGTAATATATCCAAAGGCTTGGACATATGTCGGGGTATGGCCCATTAGGAGTGAAAATTTGGGGTAAATTTTTTTTTTTTCATTTTTCTTGGCTCGTAAGAGCAGAGTTTCAATGGTGAGAGACAATCACCACACTTGGAAGTGGAATGTGACGTCGAGAGAAAGCGTACACGTATGGTTTGGCCATAAGTTCCTTCATCGTATGTTCAGAGTGAAAGGAGAATGTTGTTCTGAACTCACACAAGAGGGCCGGGCAGAGGTCACTTTGTGAGGGGAAATTGAATTATGTAGCGAATCTTACACCGGGTGAAGTAGGTGAAATGGAAAAGAGGATATTAAAGGGAGAATTTTCATACAAGAATAATTGTTAGCTCTTATGGGGAATTTCTGCTTGGACGGTCAATGCAAATGGTAATAATGTCTCCTAGTGTTAATTTAGAGGTAAACGTTTCCTTGGTTGGGGAGCTACAAGAATCGAGAAGTTTATATAGAGTAAGGCTGGGGGAATTGGTGTTGGAGAAGCACCACAAGGGGAAGACCCACGTGGAACCCTTTAAAATGATTCGGTAGCTGAATTATTACGGAGCGATGGTGATTTCAGTAAGAGATGTGGAAACTAGTAGCGTGTTCCTTAGGTCCATCAAGCTTAGGGAACAATGGAGGTAGTCATCAGAGCCGAGACTACCAACGTCCGAGAGAAGGACCACCTTAACATGGTTGGTGTGACTGAAGATAAGTGGAGTATGTGTAGAGGTATTTTGTTGGGAGTGAAACCAGTGAGTTATAAATGTTTCCCGATGCAAGTGTAGGGATAAAGGTATTGTTCCTGGCAAGGGCAGCAGTTATTGAAATATTCGGTTGGTACGGATAGGCGTGTTGAGTCCAGGAACCATTTGAGCATCCAGGATGATTTTCAGGATAAAAGTATGAGTTATATTCTCAGATGATGTTGAATGTTGTTTGTGGCATGAACGAGTTGCTACAATTGTTATTATTGTTATTTTTGCTTGAGAGTCGAGTTTAGTGAATATCGGCAATTTTAATTAGTATTTATGTGAATATTTTCCCTGATAGTGTGGGGTTACCTTTATTGTCGTCCGTGGAGGATGAATGGGTATATTGATAGTGGTATATACTTTATTGAAATTACTCATTTTAGTGTTGTATTATACGAGTACGATATTATCCTAATTATGGTTTTATATATGATTATACCGATGGTGTACTGGTAATGCAAGTTTATCGGGGTTACTACCTTGGGGTAGAATGTTTTGATTCTGGCAAGGTCCCATCGGTGAGAGGGTCGGGCTCGCAATTGTACTTTTGTATATATGTGTATGTATATATATTGTTGTGATTTCAAAAAGGTATAATGGTCTCGGATATTTAATCCCAGTATGCGTAGGGATTTAATTGCTATGAGTCATATGTAATTGGTTTACTAGTCAGCAAAGGTTTAACTGGTTATTATAATTAACGCTCAGGATGTCGTAATAAGTAGAGTTCATTGTTTTATCACCCTTTAGAGATCCGGGAGTTTATACTCATAGTTGTGTGTCTGGGGACGGGATTTTGAGAGCCCCGATTATATTTGCATGGTGTATATGAAATGTGATTACCATCAATGTCTAGAGAAAGTGTCTTTCGAAAAGAGTTCCTCGTTTAAGTGAAATTGCGGAAGGAGATGTAACTTTGTTATTAAGAGATGGGAATATAGGGGTACATGTTATGAACTGAGGGCTTAACGGATCCCGATGACCGAAAATGTTAGGTAGTAGTGTATCGGGGGGTTCCTTGTTTGGATTTCACTTTGCGAGACATCCCACGCATGAAACTTGGCGTAAGGTTGGTAGTAGGGAGAAGTTTGACCGTTCGTCCATAAATTGGGTACCTCAATCATTATGGAAGTAAGTAGTTATAACTGGAAGTAACAAGGGATAAATTTATGATGTAAGGCCAGTAGAGCCAGTTGTTAGTGAATTACGATGTAAGTACTGATAATGTTGATTTTGTTACTACGTGTTGAAGGATGCATTGAGGTTAAGGAGGATTTAGGATTTCAAATTCGGGGGTGATTGAGAACTCTCAAGTGGTATAGCCACGTTGTAAATGCAGCGGCAATAAAGGGTTTGGAATACGTATGAAGCGTATATGATGATTAAAACCCGTATGTACGGGATTATAAAGGGTGTAGACATCTTGGTTTGCTAATGTAGTAATCGCCGGAAGAAGGGATATAGATGGGTGAAATTATTCCTCATAGGATTAAACGTCGTAAGAGAAGGCGTTAATGAGTATATTCATGTGTAGTCAGTGTAACACGTCTGAATTTGGTGAAAAGGCAGTAGAAAGCCATTTAATAAGGGGATATCTCTTGAGAAGGCAAATATTAAATTTTTATGGACAATTTGGAGTAGAGTTCCGACCAATCGAATGTTGAGGGTGACACAAGAGTAAATAGAATGAGGATGTCAATAAGGTATATAGGGCCCAGATGTGCATAACGTCGTGAAAAATTCAAGGGTCGAAACTTTTGGTATACGCCGAGAGAAGAAGAAGATCTTTAAGTATCACTTAATGGGAAGAATTATACGTGAAAGTCGATATTGAAAGGGGTGTAGTAAGTAGTAGATCGATTGGGGTAAGATAATCAACCAGATAATTTTGTATCAAGCCGACGATTCCAGGGATGGAAGAGTCAAGTTGGTAAATTTCCTTGAGGAGTTGCCAACTTATAGATAAGTAACGAGTTCCTTCGAAGGTGTGGGACAGGTTGTCCAGAAGGAAAGAAATGGTTATATACTTGGGTGATTTACACTATTAGATAATGAACACGCCGGTACGTGATCCAACGCAGTATTATTCAGAACTAATAGGAGGTTCCCTAAATCCACCTTCAACGTGGGGTAGCAAGAAGTAGTGGAAATAATGCTTCGTTCTGAGGGTTGTATCACCTATAGCCCGAGGTGTAGGCGCAAGGTGATTGACGACTGGTGGATTGTATGAAAGAAATTTTGGATTCATTGCGATAGTTTCATTTCCAAATCGGGTATGACTAGTAAGTAAGGTATGTTTTAGTAATGGGGAGAAGATTTTACCTAATGGTAGTGTAAGGACATTTTTGTCCAACATACTTGTATATGTCATTAGCCGTAACACCGTTGCAAAGATTCAAAGTCCATTCATCATCAACGGAATCCGAAGATCAAAAGAAAGGAAGAATTCAGAAATCCAGTCAGCCGGACCGGTCCTCCTTTATATAAAAAGAACCGATCCGCTGAGACCCGGACCGGATCGCCCCGGACCGATCCGCCGTGCACTTTGAAGCCAGTGAGACCCGAACCGAATGCGAACCGAATCAGCTTCAATTTAAAAGAATCGGTCCGCTATCGGACCGATCCGCCTAAAGCCCGGACCGGTCCGCCCTGGATAGAATTTTCCAGATCGTGTATCAGATTTTCTCGGGCAAAGAGTTCCTATTTAATCCCACTACGGGGAAGTGGTTTGATAAGACTTACACACGATTTTCTGAGTTCCATAACTCTTAAGTCTTCATGGTATTTGAGTCCATTGATTCATACCCTTGATTCACACAAATTCCATACATTTGTGAGTCACTTTTGGTAACCCAAGAACACCATTGCTGTTGTTCAACTCTTGTGAAGTGGACTGTTCCTTCCTCTTCATTGCAGCCCTACTGGACAAGGATAGTTCCAGCCGCCAGCCCTACTGGAAAGGGAGTCTTCCAGCCGCGACTACAGAATTCGATACCTGAGGGTAATTCTTAGTCAAAAACTTGTATTTCAGTGTAATCCGATTGTAAGCCGTTTCTCTTACAAATTATAGTGATATACAAATGGTTTTGCCCCTGTGGGGGATTTTTCCTTAAACTTTGTGTGTTGAATAATTCTTGCATGATTTCATATTGTTTCAATCACACCTAGTTGCATGTTTAGGGTTAATTTGGGTTAAAAGGTGTTTTAAATATAATTTGATCATTTAAACGCAAGCGCCAACTCTTTC
Source organism: Sambucus nigra (assembly GCA_949130495.1). Taxonomy (NCBI): domain Eukaryota; kingdom Viridiplantae; phylum Streptophyta; class Magnoliopsida; order Dipsacales; family Adoxaceae; genus Sambucus; species Sambucus nigra. Next base: position 358,600,095 of record OX422209.1, on the reverse strand, counting down.
AAATTGGTATCAGAGCAGGTTACGCCATTCTATCACGTATTCCCTACTTCCGCAAAATTTTTCTAAAGATATCAATTTCTGAAATAAATTGATTTTTGAAAAGAGCGTGTTCAAATGGAGAAGTCATATTATAAAATGCCTATTTTTGACGGGACAAATTATGCTTATTGGAAAGCCCGTATGAGGTCGGCTTTAAAAGCCATTGATGAACGTGTCTGGATTTTGGTTGAACGAGGGTGGACTCCTCCCAACGTGACTGTTGATAATGTGACCAACTTGAAACGTGACATTTCTTGGACTGATGAAGAATTTAAATGGTCATCTTTTAATTCTAAGGGTCTAAGTGCTATTTCTGGGTCTGTCACACCTGATGAGTTTAAACGCATAATGACGTGTACCACGTCAAAAGAGGCATGGGATGTATTGCAACTTACCCATGAAGGAACAAATGCTGTTAAAGAGTCAAAATTGCAAAATTTAACAACACAATTTGAAACCATCACCATGCATGAAAATGAATGTTTTGATGAATTTTATGCTAGGCTTTCTGACATTGTTAATACTAGCTATAATCTTGGTGAACATATTCCAAATGCTAGAGTTGTTAAAAAGATTCTTCGTTCCCTTCCTAAGCGTTTCATACCTAAAGTCACTGTGCTAAATTCCTTGGGAAATTTAAATACACTAAAATTGGAAGAACTGGTAGGAGATTTACAAACTTATGAAATAGACATGTTTCCTAAATCTGCCAAGCCAAAAGATAAGGGAATTGCCCTTAAAGCCCAAGAGAGAAAAGGTGAGGGGTCGGCAAGAAAGAAAGTCGAGTCTTCTAGAAAGATAGAAAATTCTGATTCTGAATGTGAGTTTGACTTAGATGATTTGGCATTATTTGCTAAAAACTTCAAGAAAATTCTGAAATTTAAAAAAAGTGGAAACTTCAAAGATAAAAAAGAATTTTCAGATAAATAATTTTGAAAAGAAAGATTTCAAAGAACCCCCTAAAGACAGTGAGAGGTGTTTTGAGTGCGACGGTAAGGGACACAGAGCGTTTGAGTGTGCCACTCGTCTGAATAGGGAAAAGGGTAAAGCTGTCCTAAATGCTACCCTTAGTGACGACAGTGAGGTCGAGTCGGTGGACTCGGGAGATGAGTCACCGCATGAGCGTAACTTCACCGCGTTCATGGCTAGTCATGTGAGTACTCCTAGTGCATCTCACGACGATGTGGATGCTACTTCACAGGGACACCTCGACAGTGAGAGCGAAGAGAGTGAGGGAGAGGAGGAAGGTAGTGAGGACAAGAGTAACCTTCAACGCGCCTACGCCGAGTTATATAATGAGTCTTTCAAAACTAAAAAACGTAACAAGGCGTTAGTTCTTAGGATCACCGCGTTAGAAGAAGAGTTAGAAGAGACGAGAGAGAGAGAGTCCTCCACCTGCACCGCCATGAGAGAGAGAGAGTCTGCCTGGGTTAGTAAAGAGAATTTGCTTAGAGAGAGAGAGCAGTTTTGAGAAAGAGAAAGCGGACTTGACTAAACAAGTGGCTAGTCTTACGAGTGAGCTCCATTCCTCCCTGGTGACTCGGAAGAAACTTGAAGCCCTTGTTGCCCAGCTTACTCATGACCTTGAGAAAGCTAGGAAAGTCAAGGTACAAATCGAGGACAGATCTGGGAAGATGGGAAAGATGCTCCTCGGTCCCGCTTTAGGTTTTGGTGACAGGAAAGGAATAGGTTTTGATGGTGCCTCCACATCCCAAATTGCACCCGAACCAATTCCTGAGTTTACTACGACTCCTTATGGCCGTCATCAAAAACCAAGAAGGAGAGATCGACCAAGAAAAGCAATCCAAGGTCCTCCTAATACTGTGCCCTTTTGCTCCCATTGCAAAAGAAACGGACACCTTAGGGATGATTGCTATAAGTTGGGTCGGACACGACGTACGATTGCTCCACCACATCAGACTGATGAGTTTGCCAGTCTGAGAGAGCGTGTTGAGTTTCTAGCCGCCACATCACAGAGTTTGATGGAGGAATTCCGACGAATGACCTTACCATCAATGAATGCGCCACACATTCCGGCTAAAACCTACAACAACAAGGGAATACAAAAAGGTACCTATTCTTGGGTTCCTAAGAAAGAAAAAATGGCCCTTGTTGTCCATGTCGCTCTCAAAGCCCATAATACCTCACAGTGGTATTTTGACAGTGGTTGCTCCAGACACATGACAGGTGATGTCTCATATTTTACCCATCTTGAGGATTATAATGATGGGAGAGTAACCTTTGGAGATGGTAGCAAATCTAGCATAGTAGGACGAGGTACAGTAGAGTTACCAGGATTTCCAAAGCTAGAGAACGTGCTGTACGTCAAAGATTTGAAAGCAAACCTTCTTAGCATCAGCCAGCTGTGCGACGATGACTTTGCAGTGAAGTTTGACCGGAAAGCTTGTAAGGTCTATAATCAAGCCGGTAAACTTTTAGTGCAAGGGGTGAGGACAGAGGATAACTGCTATGGGACCGAGCCCACATCCTCACTTGTTTGCAACAGCGCCACGATCACTCCTATGGATCTGTGGCACCAACGTCTAGGTCATGTGAACGTTAGAGACTTATCTCGTTTAGTCAAAAAGGACCTAGTACGTGGCTTACCATCACTTGGAAAGCCAACTTCCATGATTTGTGGACCCTGTCAGTTGGAAAAACAAATCCGTAGCCCTCATAGGAAGTTGAATTCCATTACCACCTCCCGTGTTCTTGAGTTGATTCACATGGATCTTATGGGTCCTACTCGCACGGAGAGTCTAGGTGGTAAGAGATACATTCTCGTGATGGTAGATGATTTCTCTAGATACTCTATTGTAGGTTTTCTAAGAGAGAAATCTGATGCTGTAGAGTTCTTAACGACCAAGTGCCGTGTCCTACAAAATCAACACGGAGTCACTATTAACAGGATGCGTAGTGATAATGGCACTGAATTTACTGAAGCAAAAGTAGATCTTTACTGTGATAGCATTGGGATCAAACATGAGTTTTCTGCTGTGAGAACTCCTCAGCAAAATGGGATTATTGAGAGAAAGAATAGAACGATCCAAGAAATGGCTAGATCAATGCTTCAAGGTCGTAAGGTCTCTAGGAGATTTTGGGCAGAGGCAGTGTCTACTGCAAGCCACACGGTGAATAGGGTTTATCTGCGTCCACACACACTTAAGACGCCTTATGAATTGTGGACAGGCAACAAACCCAACCTGGCATATTTCCGTTTCTTTGGGAGTAAATGCTACATCCTACGGGATAGAGAGAAATTAGGAAAGTTTGACTCCCGGAGTGACGAGGGAATATTTCTAGGCTATTCATCAAACAGTAGAGCGTATCAGGTTTTTAACCTGAAGAGCTCTAAGGTTATGGAATTAATAAACGTCAACGTGCAAGATGATGAACCCCCGATGGTTATTGATCCCAACCTTCAGTGTGAGGATGAGGACTGTTCTGACAGTGATTTTCCTGTTCCTCTCCCACACTCTGTGGACCCTATTCCTGTGTTAGGGGACACTCCTGCTTGGGTTCGCAAGAGTCATGATCCTTCAGCCATTGTTGGCGATCCCACTCTAGGGGTCAAGACTCGTGCTCAACTAGAGAACGTTGTTAGTCATCATTGCTACACGTCCAAAGTCGAGCCCAAGAACCATAAAGAAGCACTCAAAGATGAACACTGGATATCTGCTATGCAGGATGAGTTGCTTCAGTTTAAGAAGAACAATGTCTGGGAACTTGTCCCCCGACCTAGTGATACTAATGTTATTGGTACCCGGTGGATTTTCAAGAATAAAATGGATGAAAATGGTACCATAACCAGAAATAAGGCTAGGTTGGTCGCTCAAGGCTACACACAGATAGAGGGTGTAGACTTTGGGGAGACATTTGCTCCTGTTGCGAGGCTTGAGTCCGTCCGCTTACTTCTCGCCATCGCATGTCATCTGCACTTCAAGTTATATCAGATGGATGTCAAGAGTGCCTTTCTGAATGGCATTCTACAGGAGGAGGTTTATGTGGAACCTAAGCACCCTGATCACGTCTACTATCTGAGGAAAGCCTTGTATGGTTTGAAGCAAGCACCCCGTGCTTGGTACGAGAGGCTTACTTCCTACCTCTTAGCCCGTGGCTTCAAGAGAGGGGGAGTTGATATGACGTTGTTCGTCAGGAGAGATGACGGTGCTATCTTGGTTGCCCAAGTCTATGTGGACGACATAGTCTTTGGATCCACATGCTCCCAGCATGCTCACCACTTTGAGGAGGAGATGAAAAGTGAGTTTGAGATGATCATGGTAGGTGAGCTTACTTTCTTCCTTGGTCTCCAGGTTTGTCAGCTAGAGGATGGGATGTTCATCTCCCAATCCAAGTATGCTAGAGACCTAGTGAAGAAATTTGGTTTAGACTCCGCTAAGCATGCTCGTACACCTATGAGTACCACTACCAAGCTTAGTAAGGACACTTCAGGCAAGGATGTAGAGAAAACCTTGTATCGGAGTATGATAGGCAGTCTTCTCTACTTGACTGCTAGTCGTCCCGACATTGCCTTTAGTGTTGGAGTCTGTGCGCGTTATCAGGCGTCTCCTAAAGAGTCACACTTACTCTCTCTAAAACGTATTATCAAATACGTGAGTGGGACTCTCTCATACGGTATTTGGTATTCCTTTGATACCAATGACCGTTTGTCCGCCTATTCGGATGCCGATTGGGCCGGGGACGTAGATGGATGTAAGAGCACTTCGGGTGGGTGTTTCTACTTTGGTTCTGCTCTTGTCTCTTGGTTGATCAAGAAGTAAAACTCCATCTCTTTGTCCACTGCGGAGGCTGAGTACATCGCCGCCGGGAGTTGTTGCACGCAACTCATGTGGATGAAGCAAATGTTGGAGGATTATGGGATTTCACAGGACACCATGCTCATTTCCTGTGATAACACGAGCGCGATACACATATCCCGCAATCCTGTCCAACATTCGCGCACAAAGCACATCAGGTTACGCGAGCACTTCATACGTGAGTTAGTTGAGGAGAAGGTCGTATCCCTGAGTTTCGTACCCACCGACCGTCAGTTAGCCGATATTTTCACGAAACCTTTAGATGTCCTTAGATTTGAGAGTCTTAGGAAGTCTTTGGGGATTTGCACAGTTGACTGAGGGGTTGGTCCTTGTCTAGCGTAGGTTGCATTGTCATTATCATATCCTCTGATGCCTATTGCTAGATTGTACTATTAGTGTGTTTTACTTATTTTTGCTTTTCATTATTCTTTGAAAAATACAAAAAGATTTTCTTTTTACAAAAATTTTTAGAAAAACACAAAAAGATTTTATTTTGATAAAATTATTGAAAAATTCAAAAAGAGATTTGCCTTTTATGGATGAGCATTTAAGATAGCCAAGTCACAACTTCATTCCATTTATCCATGTGACTGTGTTATAGAGATTTGAGAGGCTACATCATTTCATCCATGTGCTTAACATTGATTGGAGTCCTTGAGATGTAATTAGTGATATTTCCTACATGCTTGACTCCTATATCCTTTATTGCACACATGCACGGCTGTATTTGTCTATTGCACTTGTCTATCACATATTGGCTTGAGTGTTTCTATCTCAATTCTGTCTATACAATGTACAATATGCGATAAAACTTGACAAGATTGGATTGCATGTAAAAACCGTTTTGGAGAGACTGTGTGTATATTTTCATAACGGGGAGGGGCTGCGAAAGTTGATTCTTATCCTTTGCGCAAAAGCCACCGTTAAAAAGGACCTAAAAAATGAAGGAATTTTAATATCCGAGGTCCTAAGAGGTTAAAAGAGCCCGAAAAAATTTAAAGGCAATAAAAAGCAATTCATGCCAAATATGGGCCATTTAGGTTTCACCATCAATTCTCCAGAGTTTGAGAATTTAGTATTCCTCTATTCAAAATATAAATCTGAGGGAGTTTGGTTGGAGATTGAAAAACGGGTTTGCACTTCCTTGAAAGTCCTGAAAAAGCATGAAAATCATTTTGGACGTTATTGGTGTAGAAATCACTTTGAGCTTTGATTTGTAGATTTGATATAGTCAATGTCTTATATTTCCAATCTTTTTACACCAAAGGAAGCATTTGAGTTCATTCGTTAGGAATATCCAATATTCATCGTGCACATATGTCATGTTTGTATGCTTTGATTTTCCTATCGAATTTTGATCACACCCATTCTTTTACACTATCACCGACTTGGTTGTTTTATGTTCATTCATGGTGTGATTTTATGCCTTGTGTCACCCCGGTACTTGATTGCTTGATTTATTTCTCTCATTTGTCTATTTGGGGACATCATAAAAAGGGGGAGAATGAATTATCTGATTATGGGGGAGTTTTGAAATTCTGAAAATATCATCTTAAATTGATATATATGCTTATGTTTATCTCATTTCAAACTCGATACGTCACTTGGTATTTGCTTTGTCTCATGTGTGAGCCTTAGTCAATTGTACCACTTTCAGTTTTTGGGTTCATGGAAGGGAAGATTTGTATAGGCATTGTGATTATAGATAATTCGGATTTTTTATGTTTGTTCCGGCATAGACATAGGGGGAGATTTGTAAGGACATTTTTGTCCAACATACTTGTATATGTCATTAGTCGTAACACCGTTGCAAAGATTCAAAGTCCATTCATCATCAACGGAATCCGAAGATCAAAAGAAAGGAAGAATTCAGAAATCCAGTCAGCCGGACCGGTCCGCCTTTATATAAAAAGAACCGATCCGCTGAGACCCGGACCGGATCGCCCCGGACCGATCCGCCGTGCACTTTGAAGCCAATGAGCCCCAAACCGAATGCGAACCGAATTAGCTTCAATTTAAAAGAACCGATCCGCTATCGGACCGATCCGCCTAAGGCCCGGACCGGTCCGCCCTGGATAGAATTTTCCAGATCGTGTATCAGATTTTCTCGGGCAAAGAGTTCCTATTTAATCCCACTACGGGGAAGTGGTTTGATAAGACTTACACACGATTTTCTGAGTTCCATAACTCTTAAGTCTTCATGGTATTTGAGTCCATTGATTCATACCCTTGATTCACACAAATTCCATACATTTGTGAGTCACTTTTGGTAACCCAAGAACACCATTGCTGTTGTTCAACTCTTGTGAAGTGGACCGTTCCTTCCTCTTCATTGCAGCCCTACTGGACAAGGATAGTTCCAGCCGCCAGCCCTACTGGAAAGGGAGTCTTCCAGCCGCGACTACAGAATGCGATACCTGAGGGTAATTCTTAGTCAAAAACTTGTATTTCAGTGTAATCCGATTGTAAGCCGTTTCTCTTACAAATTATAGTGATATACAAATGGTTTTGCCCCTGTGGGGGATTTTTCCTTAAACTTTGTGTGTTGAATAATTCTTGCATGATTTCATATTATTTCAATCACACCTAGTTGCATGTTTAGGGTTAATTTGGGTTAAAAAGGTGTTTTAAATATAATTTGATCATTTAAACGCAAGCGCCAACTCTTTCAGGTAGAGTTGGGAAAAAGCACCCGTATCTATCTATAGTGGACAAGGTGCTTACAAATGTTTTGTGTAACACCAACCGGCTGAAGTGGTTTTCCCTTGTGTAAAAGTCACAATGCCGGGAACAGAGATTCAAAGAATGGGCAAGAGTAGTCAGATGTGTTATTGATTTCTTCCAGGATGGGAGTTTGGTGATAAACGCGGGAGTTAATGCGTAGTGAGGTGCGGACTCACAATAATATTGAGATAATGCCGCCAATGATGTATAGGCTATATTTTATTCGAATGTTGTTTAGTAAGAGCACAACGGAAAGTGCATCTATTGTAGCGTAATCTAATAAAGTATCAAGACTGTTGAACAAGCTTGTTAGAAAGCGAGGGCTTTAGTGAGTGAGCCTTTCTTTATATTTTGTTTTGAGTACTAGAGGATACCTAATCTTTCCAGATATGCCTTACTTTTCCGAATTTAAGGACGAAATTTCGTTATTAGGGGGGGAGTATGTAATACCCCATATTTTTATGGCTTTTAATTATGAGGTTCATTAAATGGAATTGCTTTTAATTTGAGATTTGTTAAATTAATCTGGGTTTTGTTAAATTAATTTGGAATTTATTAATTAGAAAATTAATTCGAATTTAATTGCTAGCAAGATGAAAGTTAGTATTTAGTTATTATGATGTTGTTGAATATTACTGAGTGATTATAGTAATATGTGATCATTGAATTTATTAGAATTGTCTTGAGTTAAAAATATGGCAGTTTCGAAAATTTAGTTGGGACGCGCGTGTCAGTCGTGTCAGGACCCAATATAATGGATTTAAAAGTATTTTATTTTTATGTCATCCATATGAGCCTTTTGAGTGTGTCAACGTGTTCGGAAGGTTCGAGATAGTGAGAAAGCACTAGCCGGGGGTTTAGTTTGGATCCCGGAGCATTTTTAGGCCTAACCGGCAACCCGGAAGGGTATTTTGGTAATTTTAAAAATGAAGGAATTTAGACCCAATAATTTTAGTGTTTAATTATGTATTATTGGAAAGGCCATTAGGGCCATTATCAGGCAAAAACCAAGAGGTGGGCTACGTGAGTTAGAGGAGAGGTTACAAAAAGTCCCAAAACCAAAACCACCATCCACCACCACCAATTTGGACGGAATTGTGACCGAAAAGAAGAGAAGAACAGCCCTTGAACAACAACAACGGATCATAACATCAGATTTACAGGCAAGTGATTTATCTTGCAAATATTCAAAGCATATACTTTACATGTTTTTATAGAATTGAAGATTTCTCATAAATAATGAAAATTGAATGGATTTGAATGGTTTAAAATCATAATCTGGGTAGGACTCGCATGTAGGTTTATGTTGGAGATGATAACAACTACGAATTTAAGATTTATGGGTAAAGAATTTCAAAATTTGATTGGATTATGGGGTGTTCTTGAAGAAATAGGAAAACTAGGTTTTTATATGAAAATTGGGGAAATTGAACCAAGTAATTGATGTTATAGGTCGATTTGATGAATCTAAATCGTGGGAAATGATGTAAATATATTAGTAGGATAATTAGTGTATTTAATTATGAGTTTTGAATGTTGGGATGATGATTAAGAAGTGTAAAAAGATGCAAACCCGTAGCTGTTAAGAATTTCTGGGCTGATACCTGTTTGATCGATCGATCGACTCAAGAATGTCGATCGATCGAACCATCGATCGATCGACCCCTTTTCTTCGATCGATCGACCCGTGCTGATTTTTGGCAATTGTTTCTCTTTAAGGTTTAAGGATTATTCCAAAGCCAATGTTGATTATTAGGGTGAGTAATATAATCTTGTGAGACTTAGATAAAGTCAGTAGGGCCTTAGTTATTATCGGAGAATACTATAACTTATATGATTGAATGACGTTTCTTACGAGGGTCTACCGAGTGGGATACGATTAGAAATCATTCGAATTGAAACTATAACGGGAATTAATTATGATATAAGATTTCGGGCAACAACGGAGGGGTTTCAAATACTGAGATGATATTAGAAACCAATAAGAGATCTAGTAACCTTTTGAGATAGGTTTAAGTACTCAAATTGATACGACGAGGGAGTTAACAAACGAAAAATATATTATGTAATGTTCGGGGTACATGCGCTACGTATGAGATTAACTAGATGAAATGTGTGAACATCTATATTGTTATATGATTACTTAAGTTGTGTGAATGCCTACTGTATGGATTCCTTATGTGTATGACATACCTACCATACTTGCTATCACGGGAGGTTAGTTTTTATTCTACAAAAGGACCCTCTTATCCTTGTGTGCCTTCGGGGGGATTTGGACTGTTACCTTAAGGACATAGTACTGTGAATGACTTATTTGTGAGTTGATAAGTCAGCTGACCATGGGAGCGTAGGTATGTGCGTGACCCATGGGTATGTGAACTATGTTCTCCTCCAATATGTGTGATTTGTATTTAGACGGTTCCTGAGTGATTCGGGACACGTGATCCTTACGTACGTGATGTACATGGATTTGATAACAGGGTGTGTGAGCACCGCAGCTTAGCCTAGGGGTGCAATATATGAATTTATGTGCTGAGAGTGATAAACTTGATGTATTTGTGATTGGTTCATTGCTTGCTTAGTAGATGTGAATAACTAAGATATTTGAATGGGTTAAGAATGAGAATTTAATTGACACTTGAGATAAGTAATTTAATGAATGTGAACGTGGGATAATAATATGGCTTATTTGGGGGTTACGTGTAGATACTCTATGTTAGAATGTGAAGGCAGGAGTGGTATAAACTAGTTAGATAGTGGCATAACTAGGATGGATTAAAGGCATACGTTAGGCGTGCACAGTAGTTGAGAGGTAAGAAACTCATGTGAGAGTACGCAACTAACGTGTTTATAATATGTGATGTTTAATTGTAATTTATATCACTTGCTAAAATTTTAAGTTGTTTTCACATCGGGCTCTGACCCGTTTTCCTCCAAATCTATTTTTGTTTTGTAAAAATATTTTAGGTGCCCAGCCACAGGGACACCAAGCATAGGAGTTCCATTTTGGTGACGTGCTGTAGCTGCTGTTGAAGTTACATGATTTTGGTAGTAGACGGTCTCATTTTATTCTTGATTCCTTCAGAGTCAATTGTATCAGTTAGGGCATGTCGCCCATTCTTATTTAGAGGTTGTAGTTGCAGACATTCATTATTTCAGTTTTTGGTTTATTATTTATTCAGACTCTTGTATTGGGACATTATTTACTCTGGCATCTTTATTATTGGAGTGTTCACTCCAGACTTATTTGATTTCGTCTCGTTGAATATTTATATGAGATTGGTTATGCGATTGTTGGTTTATTAAATAAATTCTTATTAAATTGTTGGCTTAATTAATAAAATTTGACATCTCTCTTTTTAAATATTAGGTGGCTAGTAATTAATTAAATGTTTTTCGACAGTGATGCTAAGACTGAACCAACTTGATATTCTGTTTTAATTTAATAAAGGAGTAGCTACCCGGTATTTAATTAGGCGGGGTGTTACATAATATAAATTGTTTCTTACGAGACCTTTACAGACCATTAACGACAACCTAGCGTATAGGCCTTATTATATTAGTCATTGATGTCGTGGTACATAAAAGGGAATATGCTCTTTAATTACTCGCATTAGTGGTTTGTTCAAATAATAAGGTGTTAAAAACCATGATCTATAATTATTTTAATTTATATACCAGTCTTATGTTACTCGATAAATCATTAGATTGTTATTTGGACCAAGTGAGAGAATGTTAAACGTTAATTCTAATTTCAAAATAAAAATAAACCTATAATTATGTGATCCTAATACAATCTGAAATTTAAAGAGTTTATTGAAACAATGAAAGGTTTTATTGGGATATATCAAGAGCTTACTTTGATGACTAAACAAAATAAAAGATTAATGAGGAGCTTTTTGGGTTATGTCCCAGCCTATAAATAAGTGACTAATTTTTCATCATTGAGACACATTAAAAGATAACATGATGAAATTATAGGACAAGGAATAAAAATCCAAAGACTCAATGTATGTTAATTTTCGGAATAGTTCTTTAACCATAGAAAACGATCTAACTGTTGAAATATGCTGAAACTAAAATATGTTCTTGCCGTATACAAAATAAAATTGTGGTCCAAAAATCAGTCCGATCGGACATCATGAAGGTCAAATTATCTGCTAATCTTTTCAGTATTGACATAAAGGAGGTACAAGAACAAATTATAAATTCATAGTTATGAATTGAGGTATGTGATTAAAATATTATTTTATGTCATGCATAATGATTATATGTAAAAATCATAAATTTCAAGATATGATTATCATGATGATTCAAGATCTTATTTTTAAAGAATCATAACATATTTAATTAATTAATCGATTAATGATTAGATTAATTAAATTATATTTTACGATTTGTGTTTATATTCTTTAATCAAAATATTTTTAAGAGTTGTCGCTTGTGCACACATAGAGTACTTGTTGTGCGTGTGTATGAGAGAGAGCGCTATTATTTGAGAACTAATTTTCCACATTGAATTGCTTCTAATGCTTGAAAATATCTTCTCCCTTATATTGCTTCTCCTGTCATACAAAGCCTCCTACGATTTAGATTTTGTTTGTATTGTATAAGAGATTTTTTTAATGAATAAATGATTTATTTAATAATAAATGTGATATTTTCATCATGTGTACACTATAGTCAATGCATACATAATTTTTGCTTACCTTCTTAGTGTAAATTTTGTACATGTGATAATATATATTATGTATATAAGGTCGGTTTTGAGGGAAGAGGAGAGAGGCGGTCGACTTGAGCCCCCGATTTTCGACACATTTTAGGGGCCTCAAAATTTTATATATGTATATATATTTATAGCATCATTTTTCAATTGTCTCCAATACAGTTTGTTGAAAACTGAACGGATAAACATTTAAATTTGTCGCAAATTCCAAAAATAAGTCGACATTTTTTTGGTAAAAGAAAAACCTACGATTTCTAATTTAATACAAAAATCTCTTATTAAATATAGAGCCTCTAATTCAATAGTTCATTTCGAACCCCAAAAATCTCGAGACCGATATTGGTATAACTCAAATTTTTTCATTCTATATACTTTGAAGGACCCCACCACATGGTGGGTGTATTTTTATTCTTACGTTACGTGAAACAATTGCAAATTATATAAGGTGGCGAAAGATGGTGTGATTGTCATTACATGTTACCCCATTTAACAAAACTAAAGAATTTCGAGAGCTTGCTTTTCCACGTAGTTGGTGAGAGCAGGTAAAATAGTTTCCCACATTTTAAAAGAGGGGTATTCTTATCAGAGTAGTGATACTCTTATCGGGTCCAAGTACCGGTTTAGTACCAAATGCGTTTTATTTGATTGTACATTGGTGGGACCTACAGCATTCCCTAATACAAACAAATAAAGCAGTACCGATACTAAATCGGTACTAACACCCGGTGTGTCTAACATTTTCCTTCTTATTAATCGAAAAAATATAGAAATGTAGTACTGGGGATTGGTAATGTAATGATAGCAAAACCTTGATGTAGTTTAAATGTCGAAAAAACATAATAGAAAAAAAGTAGGAACCTTTTGCAGTGAGTTGGGCTTTCATGTGAAATAGGTGGAATAAAAAGTCAACTGTATATGCAGAGAAAACTCAGAAAGAAGACAGTGAAACAAAACATACAAACTTGTTCTTCAAAGGCAACCGTTGATTGGTAATAATGGGGGAAGAAAAAACACTGGGAACATAATCAACGGTTGGACTTTTGTGGTGGTGGGGACAGGAAGGTAATAAGAATGGGGTTTCATTCAAATCATGTCCATCTATCAAATCAATCACGTTTTAACTTTGGGGGCGCTACTCTACAAATACAGACGGTGCCGACTATTGAAAACTGGTTAGAGAATGTATGGACTCTACTTTTTTTCCTCCTCTTCTATCGTACTCGAGTTGTACAAATTCGTGACCGCATTAAATTGAATTTTGGTATAAAACATTTTTTTATTTTAAAATTTATAGTTTAATATATAATTTTTTTTTATTTTTATGAAGTTGCTAGTTGTAAAATCTATTCATCCAGACTAATCAAACCAAGTTC